>CAWUFW010001013.1:2275000-2875000 GCA_963921515.1 Calotriton arnoldi
CTTACTAAAATAGGTGAAGCTTATACCGATATGGAAGTTACACTGCAGTGTGAGTTACACCCATTTCTATGTCATTTATGCTCCTTTCCTACTCGGACTGGTGTAATTTGTGCATGCACGAAGGAACTCACTAAAGTGAATGATATTAACAAATAAAGGCCGCCTAAACTTGTCTTCCTATGCCAACGTCTTTAATTTGAAGCAAATTGAAAAATGCTTATATTCAGTCCAACATATGTTTACCGAAACGGACTCCTTTCCTTCCAGTCTTCTCAAAATCAGGGCAGTGGGATTTCTTACTTGCATTTTAAGCCACACATGCCCCAACAGGTGTGAGGAATGCAGATACATGGAGTCCTGGAGTAGCACGAAGCTACACCTGAGTTTGGGTTCTTCATATTTGCATAAGATCTGCCTTGGATTTCGCAGAGTCCTCCTCAGACAAGGCCACAGGCATAAAATAGTGTTAGAACTATTCGCCCTTAAGTTACGCACCCATGAATAAGTTGAGCAAATACACCCTAGCCACATCTGTTGTTACTCCGTTGTGAATTCTGCACAAGTCTTGTTTTTTTTAGTATAAATTTGGCGTACATCCCAAAAAGACCTTTTGTAAATCGGTTTCGCTGATACTCTTGTCACATAAACATAGACTCAATCTTCTGGCCCTGCAGTTGGAGTGTTTTTCTTTTGTTATATTTTTTATTTAGTTATTTATCCATCTATCTATTTTAGCTTCGTGTGCCCCGACCACAATTTCCCTCTTTAGGCATCAGAGCTGACGGGAGCTTGATTTGGGATTCTGCTAAAGGTTAAGCTATGCTATTAAAAGGGAAAGCGATCCCCTAATTCAATTCGCGTTAGTGGAGCCCGTGAGCCTGGCAGTGACAGAGACAAGCATTGGCATAGCCAATAGGTCTCGCCTTTGGGACCTTATAAGTGTTTAGCCATGCAACAGTTAATGTTGTCGCAGTAAGGATACTGTGCTGCATAACTAAATACTTATAAGGTCCCAAAGGCGAGACCTATTGGCTATGCCAATGCTTGTTATATGATGGGTTCCTGGCTGAGTTTGTCCAAAATCCCAAATGGTTCCAAGATTTAGTAATCATGTTCCATAGTAATTTTCATATCTGTTGGTCGTTTGTGGTTGCTTATCCGCAGTGTCTTCTGACCCAGTGTTGTGACCAATTGTTATAAATTGTTGAAGCCTCTGACCAATCACCGATGGCTGTAAAAGTAGATGAAGTCAATTTGGCTTAAGATGAATTCTGGCAGAACGTGTTTCATACTACTTTTTAGGTCTCGCCTAGTGACGCAGCGCGAAGCGCTGTCGCTAGCGAGATCTATGTTACTGACTTGCTTTGGAAGGGAGACAGGAGCTGTGCACGCGCCGGACGGACTGGAAATGTGAACGCGCCCGTGAACACGCACGTACAGACACGCGATGTGCACATCTCCTGTTCCCCTTCCGTCCTCGCAAGCCTCATGCAATATCATTTTTTTTTTTTAATACGCACGCGAGCTCCAAGCACGGAGCGCTTTACACTCACAGCATGCCTCACCCCACTTACCTGCTCTTGTGGGGACTCTGTGCTGCTCCTCGGCTGGTCTCCGTCTTCAGCCGGTCACTGCAGCAACACGCGGGGCTCCGTCTTGCTCCCAGGAGCCCCGCCTAAAATCCTGCTTTGGCCGCACCATGGGCATTCACGAAGGCGGGGTGGGCTCCCGCCGGACTTCCTCTAATGTTTTTTTTTTTTTTCCTTTGGCGGCCCCATCCCTGGGCCGCACGAGCCACGCAGCACTTATTCAAGTGCAGCGAAGTCCGCAGGCGCCGCCACTGGGCACGAGCCGCAGGCCACGCCGATGTGCACGCTCACGGCGTGCCTACAACGCGCGCATGGCGCTGTTTCACTTTCCCTTGTTAGTAAATAAAACAACCGAGCGCGGGGACACCACGCTCGGTTTGGCAGCCTCCCTGTGTATATATATATATAGCAGACCTGTTCCGCAAGAGGCCCGCGAACAGTAAGCATGGCACTCAGGAGGTTGGCACAACAGCGGCACAGTGAGTACAGGCGAGAATGGAGGACCTCTGTAGGGTGAGGGGGCCCGATGTTACCACCGTGCACTGGGGCGGGGCTAGTGTAATAGGCACTCAGGAGGCTCACAGTGAATACAGGCGGGGGGGGCTAGTTTCACAAGTGCTCAGGACATCGACAGAGCAGCAGTACAATGGGTGAAGATGGGGGTACTCACGAGGGGGGTTGCGGATGTTACAACCGGGCAGTGGGGGCGCAGGTATAGTTTTATTAGGGCCAAGAAATCGCAGCGCCCGTCAAACCGGCAGAGTGATCTTGGGCAAGAACTCGTCGCGATCTCTGTTTCTCTTTCCACCCTCCACAGAGATCTGCGGGAGCGTGTTTCACTCTTACACAGGTGTGCATGTCTCATTTATACAGTACACACAGTTTACACATGTCTCTTTAACCCTTGCACACATGTATGTGCCCTGCTATATTAAAATGTCCCCCTCATCCCCTCTCCTTCACTATAACAGAAGGGTGGAGTGTGTTTTCTCCCTACGACTGTCTCTTTGGCCCGCAGTTTTACTCCGGATGAGCTTTGCTTGGCATCCCTCTCTGTCTCTGCGAGCCTCTCTCTCACACAGGCCCCTGTGTGCGCATGTCTCTCTCGCAGAGCGCTAACCACGTCTCTTTCACCATGTCTGACCTCTAACACAGCTCCCAAACACTAACACTCTCCCAATAAAAGTTCTGCCTCCATGCTGAGAAGTGCCGGGACTCTCCCACTAAAAGTATTTCCTCCGTGGCGAGAAGTGCAAGTACTCTCCCTCTCCAATTAAAAAAGTGCGGGTATTCAGTACCTCAGGACACCTGCCCATTTAAATCACTACTTGTATTGCATCCCCTTCTATTGCTGCACCTGCACATTGGCCCTGAACCTTGATACTTGCCCAGCACCCTACTTTCGGCTCCTGCACTCTCTCTCGTACCGTTTTGTGTCTCGCCCAGAGCATTCCCTGCAGGCTTTCCCTGCTCGTGCCCTCTTTCTGCATCTGCAGAGCTCCATCTGTCCATCCACTCCTGTTTATCCTGCATCCTGATCGCTCTGCCTCTCCACCCCCATCTCTTTGCTCCTACGGGTCCATCTATTGGCCCCTGCACACTCTTTGCTAAAGTATCTTGTGCCACCGATTTCTTTCTTTGCATCTGCACTCCTAACTGTACGTCTGAGCTCTGCTCCCCCTTCCAACCCGTGTACCCATCTCTCCCTACACATGTCTTTCAAGTCTCGGTCTCCCTCCAGCCTTCCTTCTCTGTTCCTTCGCTCCTCCCTCACGGTTCAAAGCCCCTCCAGCTGCTCTCTACTGCCTCTCTGTGCACTCCTCTCGCTATGGATGCCTTAGCGCTCCTTATTTATTGTTTGCAGTTTTATATAGCGCAACTTTTTGCCTGTGAGGAGAAGAGCGCTTTACATGAGAATACAGACCAGGACATATTGTATCCAGCGAGAGAGCCATTGTGCTTTAGAAACAGTCAGGGCTTTGTGGCTTCTTGTTATTCTAGATGGTTCCTGGTTACACTGCGCACACACTGTGATACTGGGAACTCTGTTGGTCATATTATCCAAGTGCCCTGGGAGTGTGACAGGCACGTGCCTGTCACACTCCCAGGGCACGGCCTTCATGTACACGGGTGCGTGGCACTGCGAAAGTGAGGACTCTAAATACCACCCCAGTGTTTTTATACTTACTAATGAGCGTGCGCACACTAAGTGCCACAAAGTGAGCAAACTATGTAAACCAGCGGATAATGTTATCTCAATCAGGGACCTTAGCCTGTGGCTGGAACAATGCTACAGGTATCTCCTTTCATTCTAAACAAAACATGGAGGTCCTTGAACTACACTTGGACCAGTTCCTAGTGACCGGTCCTGTCTCTTAGTATCACCACCTTCACGGAGAGGCCTTCAGGTTCTGGCTAGAGTTGAGGTCCAGCGTTGGTGTCCACTTGGACTCTGGAGTCCAGAGGATCAGATTAACCTTTCAGGCACTTCTCTTGTGCTGTTGCCAAAAGATATAATCTCAGAATGACACAAGGTATTTCACCTACATTTTAGCTTATTCTATACTTTCCGGTTGATGGTATGGTAAGGTAAGGTATGCTATTCTGGCGGGATGTTGTCTTCCTGCACCCCACCTAGGCTGAGGGAAACGTCTTTAGGTCCCAACTCTCTCCAAGTCAAACAAGCGTTGTCATTGCAATAGGTCACACATTTGTGAGAGTTTGAGCTATTGGCATTGTAAACGACAATGAATTTTACTTATGTTTTGAAAACCTGCAAGCGGTGCATAAACACCTTACGAGAAGCAAGGCTGGCAGTAAAAGAGGATCGGTTACTGCCAGCCTTGCTTGTGATAAGCAATGACTACAAGTACAACGCAGGTGTTTATCACCGCTTGCAGGTTTTCAAAACACATTAATAAAAGGCATTGTCATTTACAATGCCAAAAGCTCAAACTCTCGCAAATGCGAGACCTATTGCATTGCAAATGCTTGTTTTGTTTTTTTTGCTTGCTCAGATTTTGCCCCATTTCGTTCTACAAGGAATCTGTTACAGTGGTCCCCCAAGTTAAAAATCTAGGCATCTTCCTATATGCAGATGTCTGTAACACCAGAAAGATGACTTCTTTTGTAATGTAAAAAAATTAAAAATAATTCAACTCCAATGTCCCCAACCTTGCAGTTGCCAAAAAAACGGAGCCTCTGGGTAGCCATTAACTCAGGAATACTTGACTGCAATTCATCTGCTTCTTTTCTTCTTTTCCTGCCGGGCAGGTACAGGCTATCCCGAGTGGAGCTGTTCACATAATTAGTGGGCGAAGGAATACTCGTCTAAGGACTTGGGTTGTCTCTACTGACTTGATCCACAACAAACCAGGGACAAGAGATTGAGCCTTCCCTCGTTCTCCCAACAACTTATACTACTCACTCCACGAGAAGGATGTGTACTAAGGGATAAAGAATTTAGGAGTACATTACCCACTAGGAAGTGGGCCACAAGGTCCCACACCGGTTAAAAAGTAAGAGGAAAGCACCAGCAATCGCCAAACCTTTGCAAGGAGGCAAGAAATTATAGTGTCAGTTACCTCTGGTGGTAAAGAACCAATTTGGGAATCCCAAAGGGTTGTAAATATTGCCCTCACCCACTCAATAAGTGGCATGCTTAATCATAGGGCCTGCTACGACTCCCTGACTGAGACCAACGTCCAGGTAGGAGTTCAAAGAAAGAGTAGAATATAGAAAAGAAAGAATTCGACAGATGGGGATCCCTAATGCAGAGGAAAAATCTAAATCTGTCTAAGTGGGTATCCAAAACCTTTGTTGTGGATCCTGCTTGGCCGGATTAAAAGAAAATTAATAGTAAGGGTATAAAGGAAAGTAACGACATTGCCCTGTCTGCTGTATCAACATGTTTCTGCCCTAGATTGCCGCCCGGTAGGGTCGTTGGCATTCATCAGGATACAGATCCCTAAAGAAAGTACTAGTAATGTTCCCTCCGAGTCTTGTCACTATCTGGTAGGGGACTCCCAAATGGCTATACTTGCCCTTTCTGTAGACAGACACCGTCTGCGTACCAGAGTTTCATCAATGATGATCCTAATTCAGGGACCGAGTGGGGACACCGTCCTATAGTCACACTTGCTCCTGGTTGGGCCACTCTAATCCCTCCGACGTCTCCACTGACGTCTGATTGCCCAGACCATACAGTACACTTGATTGGACCTCAGGTACCTTTAGCTCATGGCTTCTTCACGTCAAAGATGGAGCACACCAGATGATTTGCTCTCGTGAAAGTGCTAATCCTTTACGTTGCAAACCCTTGTTTTTAACTAGAGATAAGGTGGTGGGAGAGGTGAACATGAGGAACATAAGATTTTGCCACTTGGGATGCTACAATGTGAAACTCATTTCATTTAATATCTGCCGTCACTCCACTACTGTTGAGGCGTTGATCAGTGACCGATGCGGATTTCTTTATTTGTATCGAGGACAGGGTTTCCCAAACTGTGGGTCGCCAGCCGATTTTTTTTTTGGGTGGGTCGCGAAAGTCTGAGCAATAATTAAAGATTCCTTTAAATTACACGTTTCTCTTGTCACATTTGCTGGTGCTTCAAAGGTAGAGGTCAGATGTCGGGCTGATTTATTATTTTAACATGGAGATTGCTGTTTACTTGCTGGAGTACATGGAGTATGAAGGAAAGGCTGTAGGTGTTTTTTTTGTTGTTGTTTTTTTTTGCAACCCAAAATGAAATGTAAATACCTGTAAATGATCTATGCATTCAGGAATGCAAAAGTGAAGCACACGTGTTAGTAATTCTGAAGTGTGCTGGAGATTTTAATAGGAACTAAACAATCGAGACACTACCTGGTGATGCATAAATGCTAAATATTCAAAGAAACTCGATTTCCACACATTTGTGTGCTATATAGTCGTATCAGTAAAACTACGTGTTTGCAAATTTAGTGGCCATTTCAATGGAAAACGTGCTGTCTATAAATGAGAATGTGCTACCACACGATTCTTTAGGTACATAAAAACATCGCCCACCTCTTGTCCATCAAAGGTAGGTGGGTTGCGAGAGTTTGTCGTTCTGAAAAGTGGGTCGTGATTCTAAAAAGTTAGGAAACCACTGATCTAGGGGACTCAAATAGTGCAGACCATTCTCTGGCAACAGAGCTTTCCAGACAACCGGCAAATAGTGCAAGACATTCACTTTGATGTAACCTGGAAATGTTTGACATTGGATCCGTGCTGAGGGGGAAATAGCAGGTAGGAAGTTCATGGGAAGCACAAACTGAGTTTATTCTAAGCACCTGTAAACTGCAATCCTGCAATGAACTTTCAACATGTGCCACTTCCAGCCAGGTATAGCATAATCTAAAAGCCCGTAAACCTCTTGCTAGTACTACTGTTAAGCCAGCTATTTTCACATATCTTGCACTTTAACTATTCCCAGTTAGCAACACAGACTTTTGTTACTATTCGAATAATGTCTAGTTGAGTTGTATTTGGAAAAAGTTTGTCTTGGTCTTGTCATATTAAACTAGAGATCCTGCTTTGTTAGGGAGTGTGATGCCAAGATCATGAGAATGTTGATTAAGCACCTGGCACTGATGCTATAAGCGACTGTATGGAGTGGGCGCTGATGTTGCAAGTGTGAGTGCATGATGTATGAAATTGGTTTGAACATTTGTATGGTTGTCCATTTAACAATGTGCAGTGAGTACGTAACCCTGGCCCGAACATAAGTGTGGGAAGTTTGGGTTTGGCAGTATGGCTGTGCCAAGATCAGGTTAAGCATGACTTTTAAAAATGTTGAAGAGACGTGGACTCAATTCCTAAGTGTGGTATCTCAATCCATCATTATTTTGCACACAACACCATCTCAGTTTGGATCCAGCCATGATTTTCTCTTTTGGCGAATGCTGAATATGTATTGTTGTAACCAATAGTTCTGTTAGCAACTTCAGATGTTCGCAACTTGATTGCTTCTGGTCCATCACTCAAGGGACATCCTTATCTAAGACTGTTGAAATGCATTACCCTTCCCCGCCACCTCCTTGCCCATGCACAGTTTTCTTTTTTTTATAACCACTGGACGTCTCCCTTCCTTCTATCTTCTAAGAGATGCTGATCCTTTGAGGCTGGAATTTAATTACACATTAGCTCTTGTGGAGATATCCTGTGCAGGACGGCACTTGTATTCTTTGCAATGCTGGCAATGTTAAAGGGCTGGCTATATAAGTGGATTCACTGGAAATGCATCTATTTGGACATTTTTATTAAATACTGTTGGAGATTGCAAAGAGACTGACTGGCACTTTACATATTTTGCAGATTTTATATTGTTCATGCATGTGTCCATTCATTTAGTATTCAAAGGAATTGCTCCGAATAGTGTTTGATTTGATTGGATTACGTTAACAAAATATAATTTGTTTCTGCAGGTTAAACTGAAGAAGCCAACACAAGACTAATAATGGCTGCTAAACTATTTGAGACCATTGGCAAGTTAGGTCTGGGATTGGCAGTCGCTGGAGGAGTGGCCAACTCTGCTCTTTATAATGGTAAGAAGTATGCAACCTGTTGGCCAAATGATGTGAGAAAATTGGACCTGAATTTAGTACCGGTGGATACTTAGATTTTTTTTCCCCAGTTTTCTTTCGTAGCTGTTTTTGGCTAGGCTAGATTGAAACATTTCAAAGTCCACGAATTGGGGTATGACCTGGATTGTGTTTTTGTAGATTTCTGAATGCATAGCATATTAAAGTACTTCTATTAATTTGATTTGTGGAGGAATTACTTGAGTGTGGGCAACACTTGCCCCACCCGGAAGTGTATTTACCTCCACACAAGCATTATGGCTTGCCTTTCTGTAAACCTTTTTTTCCCAAACATGCTCACGCATTCTGTCTTTTTTGTTTGCTTGTGATAGTCCTTCATTTACTCTGACACCAATTTTGTTTTCCCTTACAGTGGATGCTGGGCACAGAGCGGTTATCTTTGACCGATTTCGTGGTGTTCAGGATGTAGTGGTCGGAGAAGGGACACACTTCCTCATCCCTTGGGTGCAGAAGCCTATCATTTTTGACTGTCGGTCACGACCGCGCAACATTCCAGTTATCACTGGCAGCAAAGGTGAGCAAATGATCTAGGCTTGAATGCATTTTTAACAGAATCAAATATAGCAAAAGGTGCACCATATGCAAATTGAGTTCTTTCCATAAGAATAACCAAACAGTCCAATATAATTTTCAAAAGTGCGTGCAAGTCTTCTTTTTATTCTGTCAAAATTCATGTGTGAAAGGTATATACAGCAGATAACCGCCAACGCGTTTCGTCCAGAATTGCTATATTTCAATCTTTATAGTCCTCTTGTTAGACTGCACCTTGGCAGCAGGTGCTATAATTGAGTGCACAATTTAGATATATTGTGTGGTTTTTAATAAATTGGGTATAACGGGTTAGTTGCGGTTTCTGCTAGGGATCCTGCTGTCTTGTTTTTGTTTTATGCATTTTTAACAGAACCATGTTTAAAAACATCATTTCAGTGTTTTTCTTTTTTTTTATAACTATCTGCATGCAGTTTTGTTATATGAACTTGGCTCAAGACCACTCAAATGATGCAGCACTGGAAAATTAACATATGCTAAAAATGTATGAAATCCGAGAATGGGTGGGGAAAGCGTGGACAAGCTAAGGGCGTGGGATGAGGAAGCAATGTAGAACGCACAAAAGAAAGTTATTTGGACGCTGTACATAAGGGAATAATCAAGGAAATGCATGCACACTCATGGAATGCTGAAAGAAAATGAAATGAAAAAAGTAGTACCCAGAATGTGAGCAGTGACCGCATTCAACCCATCCAAGCAAAAGGACAGCAAAGGTAGTTTGCTTCAGGGGAGGGACAAACACAGGAAGCGCCAGGAAAACCTTTGAATAAGACACAAGCAAACGAGTGACATGCAAGCCACCTAATGATAAGCAATGCTCTTGCTCTTAGCCCACTAAGTTTTTGGTCTTTCGACAACAGACCAGGTGAGGCCTAAAAACGTATTTTCAGAAGTGAATAGTACATTTCATATTTATTTTGTGTGTATCCTGCTTGGAGGTATTTTAGGATTCAAGACTTGGAGCCATTAAAAGAAATTCTACAGACTTCTGTTTCTTCTAAAGTCTGAGCGCCCTGTTGAAATAACTGCATCCTCGGGAACAACATGTGTGATGTGAAAAGGAATTTGTACTAAAAGTGAAACAAAACAAATCGTAACAATGGACTCATTATATCCACCCTGTCCCAATACATTTATGTATTTAAGGTTTTGTTTACGCTGTAGATAAAACCTTTTCTCAGTCCATCAAATGAGGATGATTTTACAATATGGGTTACTGACCCCTCAATTAAATCCATTCGTACAGCAGTTGGCATTTTCAAGGTGACCAGTTAACGGAAATTTGAATTAAAAACATTTTCGTTAAAGTGTGCAAACCATGTAGAAAATGATGTGGCAAGTACAGCAAATTCATATATACGTATAAAACGTGGTAGCTGCAGAATCGCATGTTTCTAATGGCCCTGCCTATGCTTGTATTCTCTGTCTAGCCTAAATGTCTCTGCAGTATGGCCAGGCCTGTTTTTCGTTTCTGTGGTCTGTCACTGTTGCGTGACCTGAAACTTAAGTTCTGTATTAAACATGCTCTCTCAGCTGGTAGCATGTCCTGACTCCACCTACCGTGGTCCTCTGTCAGTGATCTTTGTTTGTAGTCGTGGACGTATCGCAGACGTAAGTACCGGCACTTCTCTTTTCCTTACTTTGATTCTCTTTCTTCAGATTTACAGAATGTAAACATTACTTTGCGTATCCTGTTCAGACCAGTAGCCAACCAGCTTCCACGGATATTTACCAGTATTGGAGAAGACTACGACGAGAGAGTACTCCCTTCCATCACTACAGAAATCCTAAAGGCTGTTGTCGTAAGCAAAGCTGTCCAATCTTTTTCTTGTTTTGTGTTCCCTATGCCTCTTACTTACAGCAGCGCACACACTCATTTATGTTGAAGTTGCCTGGTGTGCCTGCATGTACAGAAAATCTTCGCTGCATGATTCCTCTTGTTCTCTCTCTATTCTTTGTGGGTTTTTTTTTTCTTTCCCTTGTCTTCTACTGTGCTAGGTTTTTTCCCTTTTGCATAGTTGTGAAAGTCCAGGCTGTTTTTTTTTTTTGCGTAACTCTACCTTAGTTTTGTTCGCTTGCGTTATGCCTTATTTCTGTCTTTTTATAAATATGCAGATGGCTCACTTCCCTGGGTCTCATGGTCTCTTCTTTGGTTCTAGGCCCGCTTCGATGCAGGAGAGCTCATTACACAGAGAGAGCTGGTCTCCAGACAGGTCAGCGAAGATCTCACTGAACGAGCATCAACGTTCGGACTGATCCTTGATGATGTGTCACTGGTAAAAAACCAAAACTTTATTTTCCTGCACTCACATCATGCTGTCTCTTGTCCACTGCAGAGTTTTCAACAACTTAAGGGGCACTGCTGTTCTTCTAAGCAGATGTTATTGCTAGGATATAGTCTGTGCTCCTTCGTGTAGCAGCAGTGGCCTGCTTGTTTGTGGGAAGCTGTTATCCGTCCTTGAAGTGATAGTGTTGTATTCTTGGGACAAATCGCTTTAGCAATTTTGGTCTCAAAACTCAGTACTTGGAACAGCTTAATCTGGTCAAAGAGCACTAACTATGTATATATCAGGACCCCGTAGTAATGTTAACAGTTCCTAGGGCAGGGAAAACTTTGACGGTTGGCATCTAACCAATCCATTTAAGTGGTCTGATCATACCATCCGCTCGCATATAAACCTTCCATGCGACTGCTTGAGATTTTGCTAGTTGTAGCTATTCTCGATACTACCTCTACTGGCATGTTTTCACTTGTGGCTTTCCTGATTAAGGCACTTGGGTCGCCAAAACGCTCGTAGACTCGATTACATGAAGATTCATCGACAATACAAGCCACTATACTTCCTCTCAAGTTGATTAGATTCATTGTTGTATTGCATCTTTTTTTGCTCTATTATTCGAAAATAATGATGAAAGTCGGCCAATAGATGTAAATGTATAAATTAGATGCTACATATTTTGTCTAATGTGAACCAAGTTTTATGTAGTGATTCTATCTATTTATCCCGTTTCTAGGTTACCTAATCTTGGCCCTAATTATTTAATGTATTTTTGCGTGAGAGGAGCGTTTGCTGTGCTTTTTTTTTTTTTTTTAAACTAGCCCTATAATATTAGAGACTTTGAATATCAATGTTTTTAGAGTTTGTTTGTAAAAATAAAGACTGTATATTTTTCCTTTCTGAGTACGCCTGGCTTTCGTATAAACGTATAGAATATCATGACATAAAGGGTTACTTGTCTAGGGGCTTGTTTTATACAATTGAGCACTAACAGACAGTTCCCTCTTATTTCAAGAAGCTCCCTGAGTTCCGTGTGTTTTCTGAAATAGGGACTATACATCCTAACCACTCGAGGCAGAGATGACCGCCATGTGTTAAAAGGGCAAGTCGTATTATTTGAAAGACCTGTAGGCGTACAAGTTTAGAGTGTAAAGTTAAAAAAACGCGCTGAAGGAAATGATTTAAACCATTTATGCTAATTCCCTGAATCAGTCCTTTACTATATTAGTAGTATAGTGTTAAGAGTCCAACATATATTTCTGTTGAACCTCTTAACCAGCAGGAAGAGGGAATCTGTGTCTGGTTGTAGCCGTATGCACAGAATGATCCTAAGCCCGGTTAGTAACTCATTAGCACGGTTTTGTGTTTTCATGCAGTTACCCCTTAGTTATAATTGTAACTTGTGCATTAGCCATCACTTGACACTGTTATGCTCTCCCTGTGACCATGGTAACGTGTCTAATATCAGCACAGTGACTTGAGCTCAACTATCCATTGCCATTTTTGCCAGTAGAGTGTGGGTGGCCTGTTTTGATGGGGCTTATTGCTAGAAAAGCAGCACAGCTGCTGAGTGCTGCACTTTTTGAAAGTGCCCTACATTTTAATCATCTGAGACTAGTTTGTGCATAAAGTACATTGCCCTTATGCCATGTGGGTAGATCCGCCACCTGTTGAGTACTTCTGTATGATAATAGCATGACTGTGGTATTTGCAAGCCTTACTGCTGTTTTTGCAGTAAAAAACGATCTGATTTGTAAGCAGCCTCGCAGGTAGCATATAGGCCTGCTTCCCACATAGTGCAATAGAAGGGTAAGTACGCTAATAGTGGGTGTTGATGTCTTCAGGTGAATGTGGAACGTGAGAGAGAGGGATGCTACCGCTGGTTAGCGAGTGCCACTTTGATGGCCGTGTGGCCTGAGGCTGAGGGAGCTTACTTGTAACTTCCAAATGTTGGACAGTCCTCCTTGCACTGCCTGCATCTCCACCTTATTCCTCCTGCCTTCTACTCCTATCCCAGACCAGCAGTCCAATGCTATGTATCTAGGGTTGTGTTATGTAGATTCTATACATAAATAGCAGTGATGCTTGATTGGACGGGTGTTGCTTTGGAACAGGGCTGTAAGTGGGCTAATGGGTCATGCTCGCATGCAAACACTAAACTGCGTACGTAGGTGAAATCTACTTCCGACGCCCATCGTTTTGCCTGTAGGTTACTACTGGCACGATCAGCGCAACAGCTATACTGTTAAGGTAACATTAGGAGCATTTGTCAGCAGGGCTGCTGTGCATGGCGTAGATCATTGCGACAGTATTTCTCAGCATGTTTGCGACTAGTTAGATGAACATCTGCATTGGTCGCTAAGAGTGGCAAATCCCCTCCCATCCCCAAACCCGCAAAAACTATAGTGTCATGCAGAATGTTTAACTGTAAAGGGTAGAGCCACTGTGTTTGATACACACACTTGCTGCCCTCCTTGACAAAGTGGTTTTCTTTTAGGGAGCGCATTTTCAACCTTCAGAATCAGATGATAAATATTTAGTTAGGTTGTTAGTTGATGAAGACAAATGTCATGGTTTGTGCCTCACACCCTTGTTTTGTACTATCTTTAATGTTTTCTATAAACTCACTTGACTCATTGATGCAGCGTCACTAACGCACATGCTGGTGCTAAATGTCAGCTGCAGTGAGAGTGACCTGGTTTGACACCTCCCAATGTTGGCATTTAGTTGGTAGCAAGGATTGTGAGCCCTGCCCACCCGTTAGGCCGCTGTCCATTTATATTTAAGTGAGTGGATGACCAGATTAGGAAATATACTGGTTTTTCAAGAGTCCTAAGTGTGAAACGTGAACATGTTCCGTAGTCTTCAATTCTTTTTCAGATCTTCTGTCTGGTGTAGCTGTGTGAATGGTATTTTACTTATTTGGCTTCGTTTATAGGCACATGAACTTCCAGCCCTCCAATTTCTGACCTATCTGTTCTACCCTAGACACATCTGACCTTCGGGAAAGAGTTCACAGAAGCTGTAGAAGCGAAGCAGGTAGCCCAGCAAGAAGCAGAGAGAGCCAGATTTGTTGTTGAGAAGGTAAGTCTGATATCTGTCCTGGAGCATAAAGATGTGCGGCTACGGTGGGGAACTTCTCCGTGTTGCTTGTAGACCGCTTTTGAAGCAGGATCATATCCACTCGGTGCGAATGTTTCTTGGAATAATTAGTTCAGATCAGAGGTCTAATATGAAAGTAGTGGAGGTATTCTGAGACCCTCCTCTTTCTGTAGCTAGTGGAAGTTGAACGTTTCATGTCAAGCGAATGTATGACGGAATTCCGAATGCGTTTTTCACGCATAGCTTTGGAACGAATGTGTCTTCAGCACGCATTTGTTCTGCACGCAAGTCGTTTTAACAGCTTGCCTTACGGGGACACTGGATATCGGAATAGTTTAATTTACTATTCCAACTCCAGTCTACGCAACGGTAGGGAAGGTGTTATACTTAAATTCCAACACCACTCCACAATTGCGCCCCCCCCCCCCCTAAAGCAAGTTGTTGTAACGACTTGCGTGCAGAACGAATGCGTGCTAAAGACTCATTCGTTCTGTTGCCGGTGCTGTGAAGGCACAGTGTGATTCCGGCTTCGTCCTAAAGGACGTTTCCCATGTCAAGCACATGACTTTGAAAGAGGGTCCAGCTCCCCAGGAGTTTTTGCTAGAGAGCATGTTTGGAATATATTCATTGGGTAATGTGTAAGTGATTAGCGCTGGATAATGTACTAGAAACTTGGATCCCCCATCAATATTAGGACTTCGCTTGCCATTTTCTTATATGCCTCTCCTAAATGTTTCTCACTTCTTTCACATTCTTTCACCCACAGGCTGAGCAGCAGAAGAAAGCTGCCATAATTTCTGCAGAGGGTGACTCCAAGGCAGCTGAGCTCATTGCCAACACCCTAACAACAGCCGGAGATGGTCTTATTGAGCTGCGCAAACTTGAGGCAGCCGAGGATATAGCATACCAGCTCTCTCGATCCCGTAACATCACCTACCTGCCCTCTGGCCAGACGACACTGCTCCAGCTACCGCAGTAATCCCACCTGCTCCAGCACCACAACCCATGATCATTTCTAGCTGCATAAGCCCTCGTGCTTCAAGGTAATTTCAGCACGAGAACAGATCAGCTAATGCGAAGGCATAACTAGACACCAGACTGTAACTCTGAATGGCACTGATTTCCACACCAAGTCCCTCTGTCTTGTAAAGAATGACACTTGAGACTGCAGGGAAGACCGAGGAGGATAGGCGTGCATTACGGAACATGTTTGGATGGTAGCCAATGCAGTGCATGCATAAACTGTATATAATGAGGGTCTGTAACTGAGTTTGTCTGGCCACATACCAGTTTCTCTACACAGCCTGTGCACAATAACTGCCATCCTGCTTCTGTCTTTCCTGCCTGATGAAAGTGGAACTTGCCTTCTCTATTCATTCCATTTAATATGTAACAGCATTAGAGGGGCAGGGACTGTTGGTGTGATTGAACAGCGTAAAGACCCCTTCAACCGGGGCCTGATTTTTGCCTTTTTCTATTCAGAATGTTCGACCCAGAACATTTGTGATCTGTATACAACCAATGTACGTCAAATAAAAGGAGTTTGAATACCCTGTTTAAGTATATTCCTGCACTTAGCGGGTTGACTTGTGATTAGTGCACTCTGCTTCTCTGTCTGAGGATTTTGGGATTGAACTTGCCTGTTTTCTTGCATTTTTTTGGATGTATGCTCCGGTTTTCACTGAATATTCATGCTTTACAAATTGTTTATTTGTAGTTGTGCTTCTTAACTGGCATGATTTTGTATGTGAAACAAATTGGCACATCTCACTTCAGTCAGGGACTCCAAGGATAAGTGTCCATGCACTTCTTGGCCAGATCATATGTTTCACATGCCTTGGTTGAAAAAAAAAAAGTAATGTGGTTTACTTTCATTTAATGAAGAACAAGCTCTATAAGTTGTTAAATTCAGCCATGTCTATCTTTAAATCTTGTAATACTGAACCTGTTCTTTAAGGACAACCTGCCATCCATGTATCCTGGGTACAAAAATAAACTACTGCAAACGTTTGTACCCTGAGTCAGTATCATTTATTAATTCCAAAAAGCCCTAATTCGGGCTATATAAATTATAGTCCAAACCAATAAGCAAGGGCATTCCAACCTTTATTCACAGATTCCATTGATGAAGCAGATTTGACTACAAGCTACTACACACAAATATACAGCATCTAGTCTCACTGTGTTGCTTCTAGAATCACCTGTTGGCCTTCATATTATGGTCATAAGCATTACCAGCTATTGAAATATTCCCATAGAGTCCCTCAGAAACATTTCAAATAACTTGTACCTTTGTATGTGTGTAAGCATGTTTATGAAAATATGTACACTGTGTATGGAATTGTGATGGTGCTCATTTGAAGTGATCAGCATCCTTCATGCTTTCTGCCTCTACTCCCGTGAATCCAAGATCGCTAGAGGTTTGAATTGGTTCTTCATTTTCAAATTCAAACCATTCTATTCTCCTTTTCAAAATAATTTTGTTTATTTCTTCACTATTGGAGGTGTTTCCTATAGTATTTCCCCCGCTCTAGGCAGTTTTGTCCTACTGTTCGTTTCTAACGGCAGAAACTTTGACTTGTTGCATTTCCTTCTGGTTCCTATTCACCTTTATTATATATAGTCATTATAGCACCCATGTTTTAAGATTTCTCGCAAATACTGTGATAAAGAAATTCAAGAGGGGAGCTTTCTCGCATTCTGATACCACAGTGCTGATGAGTGCAGGATCTCCATAGCAGTGCCACACAAGGTTTTGAGAAAGAGACCACTTTTAGATGTTTCTATTGAACACTGGTACAGAAAACAAAGGGATAAAATAACAGTCCTCATACATCTTGTATTAGGAAAGATCTGCTTTTTCACCACTTAATGAAATGAAAATTAAATTTATCAAGCGTGTTAAACCACAAGGGTATCTAAGCGCTACACCAGAACCAAGGCTCAACCACAGCAGACCTAAACATTAAGATGAGAAAAGCCAAGTCTTGAGGGATTCCTTAAACAAAGTAAACGAGTCCAAGTGGGTAATTGGGGCATTCCAAAGCCTGGCTGCGGCACTAGAGAAGGACCGGCCACCCCATCTGGCTTTCCGTAATCTAGGTATACTGAATTTCCTCCCCGAGGAGGATCGAAGTGTCCTGCCAGGGATATACCAGTTAAACAGGGCTGAGAGATGTTTAGACCCTTTATGATGGAGGGCTTGAAAGACTAAGCAGATAGCCTTATAAAAGTTACCCTTTCTAATGGAGCAAATGCAACGCCTTTATACCCTCTCTACCCGACGCGCGCTTAGGTATATCAAGAATGATGCGTGCAGCCACGTTTTGAATCACTTGCAGCTTGTTCAAAGATGAGGCCTTGGTATTTAAATAAAGGGCATTGCAGTAGTACGTCTAGATGAAACTAAAGCAATGGCCACCACATGGCGCAGTTCAACAGGAATAAAAGGAAAGAACTTCC
The DNA here is from genome assembly GCA_963921515.1 of Calotriton arnoldi. Classification (NCBI taxonomy): domain Eukaryota; kingdom Metazoa; phylum Chordata; class Amphibia; order Caudata; family Salamandridae; genus Calotriton; species Calotriton arnoldi. The sequence goes on from CAWUFW010001013.1 coordinate 2,292,606, forward strand.
TGAACGTCTTCATGAAATAAAAACCGGTACTAGTGGTCTCATTGACCTGCAGCTCAAAATTCAAAACTGTATCAAACACCACTCCAAGATTTTTAGGCTATTTAGCTGGAGTGGGTAAAGGGCTGCATTCCTCTGGCCATCAGCTGCCAAACCAGATGGATTTTTGACCCCACCCCCCGAACACCAGCACCTAATTTTTCTCCATGTTCAGTTTAAGAAAATGTTCTTTCATCCAGAAGTTTATTCTGGTCATGCAGCGATTTATATCTGTTGGCAACTAGGGGCAGGTTGTCAGAGATGGATATTCTAATCTGCTGTTGTCCCCATAAGAAAGTTCTTAGAAGCTGCACGAATGTATGAATTCGGGGAACGGAGCGACATACAACTCCTGATGAAATCAATAGCGGCCGCAATCGCTGTCTCAGTGCTGTGGCCACCACTGAATCTATTCTGTAAGTATTCTAGAATGTTGCTGGTATCGATAAACTTTATTATCTCCTGGTTAAGATATTTCTCTACGATTTTTGCTGGTGGAGGCAGGAGCGAGATGGGATTTAACCCCTTCGCTGCTAGGCCTTTTCCCCCCCTGTGCTAAGCCTTTTTTTTTTTTTTTTTGCTATTTGGGGTAGTTCGCGCTTAGGCCCCTGTAACTTTTTGACCACATAAGGTATCCACGCCAAATTTGCGTCCTTTTCTTCCAACATAATGGGGATTCTAAAGGTACCCAAGGTTTGTGGATTCCCCTGGAGGGGACCCAGAAATTAGCAAAAATACAACAACATTTTAGTTTTTTTGGGGGAAAAATGGGAAAAAAGGGCTACAGTTGAAAGCGTCTGGTTTTTTCCCTGCAAATGGTATCAACAAAGGGGTTGTGGTGCTGAAATCACCATCTTCCCAGCTTTCATGGACAACCAGACTTTTGTCAGAAAACCAAACATTTTTACACAGTTTTGGCATTTTTCTGGGACATATCCTATTTTTTGTGCTTTCAACCTCCTTCCAGTTAATGGTAGAAATGGGTATGAAAGCAATAATGGATCCTGGAAAGCTATACATTTTAGAAAAGCAGACCAAATTCTGAATTCAGCAAGGGGTCATTTGTGTAGATCCTTCAAGGTTTCTTTATAGAAACTAACAGTTAAATATAGGAAAAATTGAAAATTAGTTGAAAAAAACAGCCATTTGTGTCAACGTTTTCACCTGTAACTTCTAATTATGACAGCTGTTTGAAAGCAATATACCGTTACATCTGCTGGACCTTTCTGGTTGAGGGGATATGTAGGACTTGTAGGTTCACCAAGACCCAGACGAACCCAGAGCCAATAACTGAGCAGCGTCTTGTAATGGTTTTTTATTATGTACCGGGTATATAGCAATTATTTTGGGAAAATGTATACATGGAAAAATCGGTATGAAAGACGCATGTATTTCTGAAATGGGAACAAAATATAGAGTTTAGAAACAGTAGATATTTGCACATTTCCGAAATTGGGGGTACCCATACTAGCATGAGAATTATAGGTCATTTTTCAAAATGACTTCTTTTTTCCACATTGTCTTTCATTTGGAAGGCAGAAATGCATCGAAAGTCAATAGGTAATAACAGTTGCTCTACAATTCTGAGTTACCCTAAGTCTCCCGAGAAAAATGGTACCTCACTTGTGTGGGTAGGCCTAGTCCCTGCGACATGAAACGGCCCAAAACGCAACGTGGACACACCACATTTTCACTGTGAAAACGGACCCTTTTTTTGCAAAGTGCCTAGCTGTAGTTTTTGAACCCTATCTCTGCCGGCACCTAGGGCAACCTAGCAAACCTATACATTTTTTAAAACTAGACACCCAGGGGAATCCAGGATGGGGTGACTTGACTGGCTCTCACCAGGTTCTGTTACCCAGAATCCCTTGCAAACCTAAAAAATTGTCAAAAAAACACATTTTCCTCACATTTCTGTGGTGGAAAGTTCTGGAATCTGCGTGTATCCACAAATTTCCTCCCACCCAGCATTCCCCCAGGTCTCCCAATAAAAATGGTACCTCACTTGTGTGGGTAGGCATTGTGGCTGCAACAGGAAATGGCCCAAATCGTACTGTGGAGACTTCAGAATTACCTATAACAAAACTACCTACCTCACAGTGTTCTCCTTAGTGTCCCGAGTAAAATGATACCTCACTTGTGTGGGTGTCCAATGCAGAATTGGCTAAAAATGTATTTTTTTTAAAAATGTAGCGCTTAGAATTCTCGGTGCTATACCCTTAATCCCTATGTTTTGGGCTCTTCCCAGTCACAGGCCCTTGCCCCACCCACACAAGTGAGGTATCATTTTACTCGGGACACTAAGGAGAACGCTGTGGGGTAGGACATTTGTGCCGGCACGGTGATTCCACACAAAAATATGTGGAAAATGCTTTTTTTCCAGCTAAGTTTGAGGTTTGCAGGGCATTCTGGGTAGGAAAACGTTGGGGGATCCACGCAAGCCATACCTCATTGGACTCCCCCGGGTGTCTAGTTTTCAGAAATGTTTGGGTTTGGTAGTTTCCCAAGATGGCCGCCGAGCCCGGGGCCAAAACCCCAGGTGCCCCCCCCAAACCAGGTAGTTTTGTTATAGGTAATTTTGAAGTCTCCACAATACGATTTGGGCCATTTCCTGTTGCAGCCACTATGCCTACCCACACAAGTGAGGTACCATTTTTATCGGGAGACCTGGGGGAACGCTGGGTGGGAGGAAATTTGTGGATCCACGCAGATTCCAGAACTTTCCCACACAGAAATTTGAGAAAAAAATGATATTTTCAGCTAAATTTGAGGTTTGCAGGGGATGCTGGGTAGGAGAATGTTTGGGGACCCATGCAAGCCATACCTCGCTGGACTCCACCGGGTGTCTAGTTTTCAGAAATGTGTGAGTTTGGTAGGTTTCCCTAGATGGCCGCCGAGCCCCGGGCCAAAAACTCATGGGACCCCCTTTGCAAAACCAGGTTGGTTTGTGATAGGTAATTTTGATGTCGCCTCAATAGGTTTTGGGCCCTTCCCTGCCGCGGGTACTTGGCCCACCCACACAAGTGAGGTACCATTTCTATTGGGATACTTGGAGAAATGCTGGGGGGTTGGAAATTTGTTTCTTTCTGCAGCGTGAACATTTTGGCACAATAATGCAAGGAAAATGTAACAGTCACATTTTGAGGTTTGCAGGACATTGTGGGTAAGATAACTTGTTGGGATCCACGAGAGAGACATCACCATGTACTCCCATGGGTGTTTTAGTTTACAACAATATCTACAGTTGGTAGGTTTTTCTTAGATGAAATGTGCACCTTGGCAGAGAGACAAAAAAGACAAAGATTACTGCACAGCCATCTATTCCTCAAGCACACGCACACATACTGGTTGGATTTGGCACGAGGGCGAGTGATGGTTCAGTATATAAAATTTTATTAAAAGAGATTTCACAAAAATGAAATGCACTGTCAATAATTGAAAGGACAAAAAACTGAACCAGTGACTCGCAGCTCGTGAGCTGTAAAGCCACGTCAAGGCCCCCAACCGCTTTACAGGCCATTCACACACCTTTCATACATGATACACACAAGACCATTCACACCACCAGGCATGAAACCAACACATTACAACATTCACAAAAAGGGAAAAGGTACACCCTGCTTGAGAAAGACAGAAAAGACCAATATTTCTGCACAACCACCTATTCCTCAAGCACACATACATACTGGTCGGATTTGGCGCGAGGGTGAGTGATGGTTCAGTATTTACAATTGTATTAACCAGAGATTTCACAAAAATGAAATGCACTGTTCATAATTGAAAGGACGAGAAACTGAACAATTGACTCACCTCGTGAGCTGTAAAGCCACGACAAGGCACCAACCTCTTTACAGGCCATTCATACACCTTTCATACGTGTGACACATACAAAACCATTCACACCGCCAGCCGCGGGCCCAGCACATTACAACACTCACTCTAGCAGACCGCGCCATTCAAGGGCCCATCACTTTCACACGCCCACATTCCTGACACAGCAACCACACCAGCTCACGGATTGCGTGGAGTGGCGTTTGACTAGCAGTGTGTGTAGTGACCAGCAGCAAGTCACTACTCCCACACCGCCATCCAAGCGCCAGTCCACGCACACCGCCAGCCGAGCGCCAGTCCATGCACGCCGCCAGCCGAGCGCCAGTCCATGCACGCCGCCAGCCGAGCGCCAGTCCATGCACGCCGCCAGCCAAGCGTCCGTCCATGCACACCGCCAGCCAAGCGTCCGTCCATGCACACCGCCAGCCAAGCGTCCGTCCACGCACATCGCCAGCCAAGCGTCCGTCCACGCACACCGCCAGCCAAGCGTCCGTCCACGCACACCGCCAGCCAAGCGCCAGTCCACGCACACCGCCAGCCAAGCGCCAGTCCACGCACACCGCCAGCCAAGTGCCAGTCCACGCACACTGCCAGCCAAGCGCCAGCCTACGCACACCGCCATCACATTTAGGATTTTTTTATACAAAAAAGAAAACCCAAACAAATTGCAAATCGATACAAATCTACTAACACAAAATCTGAAACTAAATACATTGCACAAATGCCAACCTTGAAACTGAACAAAAAATATAAAACAATAGAGACCAGGCAGTTCACTTTACCACTCATGGATGCTCCCAAAAATAATTTTGCGTGTGGTACATTCTAAAACAAGCAGGGGCACACACAGCGCAGGGTTAGAAGGACACTCGGGGCAGTACATACGAGTCTCCTTCCGCGTACCTCTTCGCCAACAGACTCTACATCTCCTACTGGGAAAGTCTTTTGAGGGTATGGGAGGAATGTGATCAGGAAAGTAGCGATCTTTCAATCTAGCCACATCCTCCACCACTCCAACTCTAGGAACACTTGCCTGTTCCACTACAACAAGGCTGCCTATTGCAGACTCCTGAAACTTAGCAAAAGTCATCTTTGGTTTTACCACTTAGGCAGAACTGGTGAGGAAATGGATGCAAAAACTCGACAATAGGACCACTGGTGCGGCGAGTTGAAGATGCTGCGGAGTTCCCTCGCAGCGTCAAACAAAAGTAGTGGTAGCCAGACTGGCCACCTACAAGCCTTGGCAGCGGCAAACAGCATGTAGTTACTTCGATGTCCTGGAGTCTGCAGGAAAAATGGTAGGCACCTGAAACTTGCTGGAGGTCAGGACTGTTTCCCACAGTGCACCAAACCATTTCCTTTTGGGCAACCCCTCGGTGGGCCAGAAGGCCAGTGATATTTTTGGTTCCTGGAGCATGACATGCCTGCGGACTGCATGGGACTAGTACCTCTAGCCTAAGGGAGTTCTGGAGTTGCCTTTGGTTCTCTCTCTGTTGAACCAGTCTCTGTTCCGGCGTGAGTCGCAGTCGTGTAGTTGCAGGGTGGTTGCTACAGGTGCAGAGTATCGCGCCTTTGCTTTGTGCAGGTCCTGAAGTCGCAGACTCTGATCTCTTCTTTCTTCTTGGTTGCAAGTCGAATCAGATCTGATGTTCTGGTGCCAAGGGTGTCCCTTAAATCCTAGATTTAGGGGCGTTAGGGGTGTGGGTGCAGGTGGCCAATGGGCTACTTGCCTCAGTTGCTAATCCGCCCCTGAGATGTCCACATCGGGTGGTGTGTACCACCTTTTCTACCCAGAACCCTCTATTCTGTCACTTTAAAAACATGGCAGAGCCCTTCCTTGGCTGTACCTTTGGGGTGTGGCTAGACTTCTGGGGGTGTACACCTCCTGACTACCAAATTTTAAACCTGCCCGGGAGCAAATGTGCCTGGGGGTAGTGAGGGCGCTGTTTCCTCCTCTGGGAGGTAGCCTGGTTGCATATCAGAGGCAGGGTAAGATTTAAAGCTCTCTACCTTGATGTGCCACTTCACTAGCCATCCTGTCAGGGGGGTAGATGCCACCTCCTTCCCAGGCTGGCTTTTGTTTGACTTCTGGGAGACAGGAAAGGCTGGGGCAACCAGGTGGGCGACCTCTAAGGTAGCCACCTGGGTGCATGTCATATTAAATTCGACTTTAGAATAAGGTCAGGTTTAATGAGAGAAGTTCTTTGATATCAAACATGACACATTTCAAGGGGACCTTAATGGAGCTGGCAACCTCAAGTGCCCAGGTGCCAGCCCATGTTAGCCTATGGCTCCCTGGACACTTATAGTAGCCCTTAATGGAAAGAGGCTACTATAGAGACATATAAGCTTATACTTATATGTCCACACCTTTTATATTTTGCACCCTACCTCCTGGGCTCAAGAGACCTACCTGAGGGGTGACTGACATATATTAAAAATAGTGCTGTGACCTTGCCATTCATGGTGAGGGCAGAGTCCAGTAGGAGCAGTTTGCACTGCTCCTGCATTTGCAATGGCAGGTCTGCTGTCATCTGTTTACTTGAGTCACCCAGGGTGGCACAATCAGTGCTTCAGGCCCTGGTGACCCCTTTAATTCCCATGCCCTGGGTACCACTGGAACCATTTACCAGTGACTTATAAGGGGGTTAAAGGCCCTGCCAATTGGGGTTACCAATTCACATTTATCGTTTTTAGGGAGAGAGCACTGGCACTGTTAGCAGGTCTCAGTGCGCTTTCAGTCAACAACCATCAGCATTGGGGTCCAAATGAGGCAAAAAGTGGGGGTCACCTGCAAAAAGCCGGTTTTCTTACATATGGGATACAGTAAAACCTGCTGTACATTAGCAAGATATTGCAAGTCACTGAGGAGTACTGTGACTATATACAGGAAGGTTGTGTTTCTTTATAAGGTCATGGAATTCCGAGGTGACATGCAATATCCTTGCTTTAGTCCTAATAATATCTGCTTAGAACATCAGCCACAAGCCACTTAAAACCTTGGTGTGGTGCTCTTTCTTATGAAAGAGAAATGATGTATGTAAATATGATGGGGGTGGGGGGGCGGAGCTTGCTCGCGACCAAGATGGCCGCTTGAGCCTCGAGCTCCGTAGCATCGTCGTACAATTCACCAGGAATCCAACAGTTTCCCAGAGACCGATCCTGCCAAAGCTGTGATTGGGGAGTCGGAGCGAGCCGGGTACCGGAGGGTTGTGTTCCGGCTCTGTTCCGAGCTCCACAACCGACGAAAAACCGTCTAGACCGTCTCCGGCCTAGTTGGGCCAAGATCCCTGGGCTGAAGTGCGCTGCAGCAGCTGTGGCTATTATACGTCGAGCGGCTGCGCAGTGGAGCGCTGTGTTGCTGCATCGGCCCCAGCGGCTTCCGTTCTTTGGACCTCTCCTTCCTTCCCCCCTCCCTGCTGGAAACCTGATTGTACGGCGAAGATGCCGTGGAGCACCTATCAGCCTGTGGAGGTTAAGGATTGCGGCGGGGGGGTGAACGAGGACATCGGTGCTGGCCGGCTGGTCTTGGGCAGACAGCGGGGGCGGCGTACGCGCCACTCCTGGGGAACCCCCCCACGGTCTATTCCCACAGAGCCCGGGAAGCAATCCCCGTCCCGGCGTGAGGTGCTGCCTCTGAAGTGCGCCGGTATGATCGGACGGAGTGGACCCCCCCCCCCAGTTTTGTCTCGCCTGCTGCCCGTGTGAATCTTGCACCTGGCTCTATAGAAGCGGTCCTCTGAGCACAACGGTTGGGCTTTATGGATACTGGCCCGCAACGCGACGAGATTCCTGGTCTGCCCCGCCTATAGGGGAAAGGCAGGCGGCGGCTGCACGGCAGGGATAGCAGTGGTGACTTGGAGTGGTTCTGGTGGCGCTGGAACACGACGCCTGTGAAGCTGCGCTGGAGGCGAGGAGGGGCAGAACCCTTCCCGGCAACTAGTGGTTGCAGTTGGCTTTGGTTCCCACCCATGGTCCAGGCTCCTCGCTGTCCCCAGTGGCCCACGGTGGGTTGGTGACGTGCTGGGGTGCTAGGGCCGGCTGTGCTGCCCATGACATTGGAGTGCTGCCTGGGTGTAGCGAAGGTTTGGCAGCTGGAGGCTGGGACATCCCCCAGGTTGTCATCTGCGACTTGGATGGAGGTGTGATTTTTTGCGCCCTGTTGCACTACCTCATAGCCTAGCATTGGCGGCGGGGCTCTGGTCCTCTGCACCACTTGGCGGGGAGCCTTGGGTCTCGCCTGTCGGTGCGGAGACCCGGTGGCTTAGGGGGGTCCCCCCTTTTGCTGCTGCAGGTGCCTTGTCTGGGTGGTCCTGGGCCTGCTACGCTGTGGTCCCTGTCTCGGTGAGACCCCACTGCACGACGACATGGGAAAGGTGGACAGGGCTCAGCCCAAACTCTTTCGAACAGAAACGGTCGAAGTCGCACGATGCCACAACGGAGGGGGCGGAGCGGATGCAGATCAGATCCACGCCGGAGGACCCCAGTCCAGATCTCCGCGAGTTGCTGGTGGCCATGGAAAAGAACTTGCAAAGCGGGATTAACTCACTAGGTACCAAGATGGATGCCCTTTCCTACCGCATGGATAGAATGGCGGAGCGCATAGACAAACATGCGGAACGATTAGACATGTCTGAGCGGCGCATTACTGAGGTGGAAGAAGCGCACACTACATTAGATACAGAGCATAAACAACTGGGGAAGGTTCTGCGAGTTCTCCAAGACAAAACGGAAGATTTGGAAGCACGTTCCCGCCGCTGTAACCTCAGGATCACTGGTTTGCCGGAGACCACACCCACTGGAAACATGGAACAATTTGTTGAAGGTGTTTTCTCTGCCATGTACGTGGTGGAGAGGGCGCACCACTCTCTGGGTCCTCGTCCCCCCCTCCGGGAGCGCCACCTCGCCCTATCATTGCTAAATTGCTCAACTACAGGGACAGGGATGCAGCATTGAGAGTGGCAAGGGAAAAAAGCTTGTTACAATATGAAGGCTCTGAAATATCTTTGTTCCCAGATTTCACTTTCTGGGTGCAGGAGGCCCGGCGTCAGTTTGTTCCCATGAAAAAGCAACTCCGTGACTTAGGCATTGACTACGCTATGCTGTACCCTGCGAAACTCCGGGTCAATAGACGGGGACGCTCACATATACTTACGGACCCCCAAGCCTTACAAAAGGCCCTAAAAGGCTGGACGAAGGAGCGGCGCCCTTGTCCGGAGCAACAACTAGAGCCTGAGGCGACTGGGGGCACACTCAACGATCAGGACTGAGGCAGCTGCCGGCAAATGGATGATAAGTATAGTTTACCGACATGTGTGATGGGGTCATGTAGGCGAGTACCTGTTTGATCACGAGGATGATGGCTAGGGGGTGGGGTCTATTGCTACACCTGGCGTGGGAAGGTGTAACTCAGGAATGCTAACTCAAACGCCTCATGGAACGATTAGTGGGCCCATGGGGTTGGACGCTACTCAGTGTTGGGTTGTGCTGGGAGAGGGAGCGGGAGTGTGTAGATTTGATAATGTGGGGGATGGTCTTTCCTTTAGTTGTGAAAATTGATTTGCAATATTATGTGATTTTAAGTGAAGGGACCTAAAGCCAGGCTTGCACAGTTCGTACATTATGGTCTGCATATAATTGGTCTGTGAAACTGTATATTCCTTTTAGGACGATGCGAGGGGGTGAACTGTTTACAGTGTTTTTACAGTTGCATATTGCATTCCGAGCAACATCTGCCCCCGAGTGAAGCACACTAGGGAGTTTTGAGTTTGGGCGGGTTCCTTGGGTGGGTGAAGCGGGGTGGGTGAGGGCTGGGAGGGATGCACCACGACCAAGTTGGGGGAGGTATGCTGTGGGTGGGGGGTGGATTGTTGAAGGGGAAATTGTTGTTTTTAAAGTTCTACTTAGCTTTGCGCCTCAACGTACAAGATGTGGACACTAGTTCTCTGCGGTGTTGGTCGGGTTCCACACTGCGCTACGTTACACATGGTGACTGTGCACGGTGATACACACATTTTAGAGACCCCAGGCACACTGCGAGCCCTTACCTGGAACGTGCGTGGGCTTAACGATCATCGGAAGTTGCGCAGGGTGCTGCATTATCTACACAGGCACAATATTGATGTAGCCCTGCTACAGGAAACGCATCTTCCCATGTCCAGCCCCTTGCTACGCAGTAGAGGTCTACTAGGCAACATTAACGCATCAGGTTTCACGACGCATGCTAGAGGGGTACTGACGTGGGTGAACCCTAAGTCGACTATTACAATGGTACAATTGGATTCAGATAGCGAGGGCCGGTTTGCACTCTCCAGGTGTCAAGGGAAAGGAGCTGACTTCATTGTGGTAAATGTTTACGGCCCCAATTACGACTGTCCGGAATTTTATGCTAACCTTGCTAGTGCTCTCTATAGGTACCCGGAGTCGCGTTTTCTCTGGGGGGGGGGGAGGACTTTAATCTGATCCGGAACCCGGAGTTAGATAGATTGGGGGACCCGGTGAGGCGCCCTTCGGCTGCTGCCAGGGCTCTTGAGAGTGTACTGTTGGGTCTGGATTTGTGCGATGTCTGGAGATCAAAATACCCGGAGAGAGGGGGCTACACGCATTTCTCCGCATATCACAATCTACACACTTGTATAGATTATTGGTTGATATCTTCCCAGCTTCTGGGCGGCGTCCGGGAATGTCAGATACTACCTCGTACACTATCGGATCATTCCCCCTTGTTGTTGGTGCTGAGTATGCCGGGGAAGGCGGTTCCGCCGTTCACCTGGCGGTTCCCACCCTACTCCTTATTAGATCCTGTCTTTAGGGCAGATATAGCTGAAGCCATTGACACCTTCTTTATGACGAATGTGGGTTCCGTGGATAGTTTTCAGGTTATCTGGGAGACCTTTAAGGTCTATATCCGGGGAGTGGCCATAGCAAAACACTCGGGTGTTCTGCGCACTATCCGACAGAGATTGGCGGATCTTGAAAATAAACTGATTACTCTCGAACGTCGCCAGTTGGAGTGTAATGATGAAGAGATTATGCGCAAAATCAGAGAACTCCTGGGGGAGTATCAGGATACAGCGGACAGTGAAGTCAAACATTTAGGTAAATATGCCACGGCCCGCGTGTATGGCGAAGGGGATAGGCCGGGTTCTGTTTTAGCACGCATATTGAAGGCCAAACGAGGTAGAACGCGGGTCTCAGAACTTAAGGCGGCCGATGGTGCGATCTTAATGGAAGAGGTGGATATAGCGGAAAGGTTCAGACACTTCTACTCGGAATTATATTCAGCACGCTAGTCTGGATCCGAGGCAGAAATACTTCATTATCTAGAACATATTCAACTGCCTTTTCTTGATAACTCCCATCGTGAATTCCTCATGCGACCGATTGACAAGGAGGAGATTATCTCGGCCCTTACTAGCATTAAAGCTGCGAGCGCTCCGGGATCAGATGGCCTCACTGTCTGCTTCTACAAAAGTTTTATTGATTTACTGCTCCCACACCTTTCTACACTCTTTAACGATATGTGCATATCGGGTACAATGCCGCCGACAATGAGAGAGGCGCTGATTGTTGCCGTCCCTAAGCCGGATAAGCCATTAGACGAGTGCGGCTCCAAGTTGTTTGCTAAGATCCTTGCCAATCGGCTCGTACCTCTGGCGCCAGTACTGGTAGCCCCGGAATAGGCAGGGTTTATTCCAAACAGAAACCTCACTTACAATCTTCGCACGGTGTTCGGTGCTATACAGCATACTAATCCAGACTCTAGGGCGGTTGCGGTTTTCCTTGACATGGAAAAGGCCTTCGATTCGGTAGAATGGCCTTTCATGCGACTTGTATTAACCAGGATGGGACTGGGCCCCGTTTTCCTACAATTAATTGGGGTATTATATAACTCCCCCATGGCACGTATTAAAATAGGCGACTTGGTGACCAAAGCCATTACGATTGGCAGAGGGACGAGGCAGGGATGTCCGTTGTCCCCGATCTTATATGCCTTGGTGGCGGAGCCTCTTGCGTGCGCTTTAAGGGAATACCACGGCCATAAGGGTGTCTGTTACCCAACTTATAGGATTATTGTATCTACCTACGCTGATGACACTTTATTATATGTCCATGAGCCAGAGGACAACCTTTCCTCAGTACTCCGGGAAGTGGTCCGGGCCCCCGTGTCAATTGGTCTAAATCCATAATTTTCCCCCTTACACCACTCACGCACCCCTTTGAGCCGGACTTCCCTTTGCAGTGGTCCGCCGAAGCGATTCGATATCTTGGAATTCGCATTCATACGGACTCGGATATCGTATTTAGGGAAAACTATGGCTCAGCAGTTAGCAGACTTGAGGATGATGTTGAAATCTGGATCAGATTGCCACTGTCCTTACTCGGGAGAATATCAATCATGAAAATGGTTGTACTGCCGCGTTTCTTGTTCCTTTTTACTAATATACCATTGGTTTTGCCCCACTCTTTCTTTCAGAGAGTCAATACATTATTAATTAAATTGGCCTGGGCCGGTAAGCAGGCTAGGGTGAGTTGGCGGACACTGACACTACCATATCATTTGGGGGGTCTGGGGGCGCCCGATTTAAACTTATATTATAGGGCAGCGCGGGGAGCTTTAGCATACTTTTGGATACATGGCTCGCCTGATATTCCGTTTCTCCGTATGGAAAAACTTTTTGCGGAGCCCCTTCCTCTCCCAGCTACACGATTTAAACCTGTGGATCGCCGGACCGGAATCTTGGACTCTGTCAACTCAACCCGCCATGCATGGCATAATTTGTTGCAATTACAGGCGGGGTCGTTGTTATATGCACCGTCCATGCCCATTGAATGGGCGCACTGGTTGGTCCCGTGCAGGGACAAAGGGGTGGTCCGTGCATTGCAATCCTTAAAGATATGGACGGTAGGAGACTTGTTTATCGATGGCACAGCGAAAAATTGGGAGGCGGTGGCGGATCCGGCGGTCCCTAGTAATTTGCTGCAACGGTTTCAATTCCATAGGGTACGGAGGGCGTTGGGTGACATATTAGGCGCAGAACTTTTGGAACCTCCTGAAGTTCTGGAATTGTCGCATGTAATTAAAGCAAAGTCGCCACAAAAAATGGTTACGAATATATATAAATTAGCAATGTCCCATAGAGCGCACCAGTACACCAAGGCTCAGTTAGCCTGGCAACGTGATTTGCAGAAAACTATCGGACTCTACATGGACCTATTGTTGCACCGGCACTCGACGTGTGTCCTTGCATGGCAGACACAGATTAATACATTTTAAGTTCGTAAACAGAGTTTACTACACCCCAGAGCGATTACAAAGATATGGGTTAAGGGACACCTCGGCTTGTGAGCAATGCAGAGCACAACCGGCGGATTTTATACACCTTGCGTGGCCCTGCCCGGGGGTGCGCAAATTCTGGGAGACTATTTTTCGGGAGTTGGGGGACATTGTAGAGACTGTTTTGACTCCGGACCCGCTTTTGGCTCTGTTGAGGTACTCTAAGCCGCTGCCTAGGTCAATACGTAGACTGGTGGACATGGGGCTTCTCATAGCTAAACGGCGAGTTGCAATGTGTTGGTTGAGGGGACCCTTGCCCACCATAGCACAATGGTCGCATGATATGCTTTATTGTAGCACACAAACAGAGACTTTTAGCGAGCTCCTCCCTCCCAGGAGTAGACCCAAGAACTTCTGGGGACTTTACAAGACCTTTCTGCTCTCCAGAGCGGAGGACACAAGTACTGAGTCGCCCGTGGACTTAGCGGGCACTGCGCACACTGCGTCTGTCTAGCCTAGGGTGGGTGGTGGTCCATGCTGGCCTGGTGGGGTTACTGTAGGGGTTGCACGTAAGGGCCGCGGGTTCTGCTAACACTTACTGGATAGGATGTGCCTCCCACCGTACACTGATGTATCACTGACCTTCCACAGTTTAATGTATAAGGATGGATATTTTAGCGACGCAGGCTGAGTAGGGTTTGTTTGTTATTTTTTTGTTATAAGGGTAATTATTTAAGTTTTTCGTAAGCATGCTGATTTACAGAGTTGCTGGTCCAAGATCGCTGCCTGCCCCCCCCTGGGGTTGTTGGCTTAACAGCTGTGTATTCTTGTTCATGATGATGTGCTGCCGGCCCCAGGGTTGTAGGCTGAAAGCTGTGTTTGATTGAAAAGTATGCGTGTAAATATGAAGAATAAAATGAGAATCTCTAGTGAGAAATTAAACACAGCAGTTAGTAGATATTTGTTGCAAAGATTAACATTAATTTAGTACAAGTCAGATTTTAAAAAAAACACTAGCTCAGAATGTGTAGACACATGCAGAGAGATTCTGTCTTTCCTATAATTAGCTAAAGCATGGAAAAATAAACCTATTCACCTAGCAAAACAAAGGAGTGTTTTGTTTCCGTTTTTTCAAGTACAGCTTTAATTATGCTCTCTGACCTGCCTTCCCCTCCACAACTGATTCTGGCAGCAGGCTCTGTGACACCATAAGTCATTACAGTTCAGCGGCTATGTCATTTCTTTATTATAGGCGACTAGGGACGTCACAAGTTGCCTGTAATAAGGAAATTATAGGAAAGTTTTTATAGACGGATTGCAGGCTCCCATGAGATTTTGAACAAGGCCCTTTTTTGGTTGTTGTTATTTCTACTCATCACCTGCAACAACTGAATCACAAAGATTAGAAAATGTCTGCAATACCTGGCCCTGGCATATATTGTAGAGAGAGCTACTGACAATTACATTATGAAGGATATTAAGTGGAAGGTAACTGGAATCCTAAACAATGTTGTGATAAATGTGGGCTGTATGAAGTTGTGACACAAGGGTCTACAACTGTTTCTGTAGTGAGAGCTACTTCTGGTCAGTGAAAATCATTGTGAGCTACAAAAGCCCAAACAAGTCGTGCATTGCTTCCAGTCCCCCCACCCCACCACCATCTTCATTGACTAAAGGGACTCTAGAGAGAAAGAGATATCCATTTGGTTGTGGCTGCAATGCACAACATGAAACCAGAAACATCCAGGATTCCCTCTTCAACAAATTGTGTGATCCTGACCTTTGCAGTAGCCAGCTGAGCAGGCTGCATATCATAAATCATAGGGACCTGCAGAGCTGTTCAAAGCTGCCTGTGTACTGAAAACCATAGACCACGCGTCACGCTCTCACATCTTATCATGCACCACACTGCTACATGCTATGTCCCATGGCACGTTACCCCCACCTTAGTTGTCATCATGCAAGACATGGAAACAATTCCCACATAGGATCACAAAATAAAGACATCTTTCCAATGACACACTATACATGGTGAGCTTGCTGACCATGTATGCGAGTGCTTCAGTGGCCCACACAGGGGTAATAAGCTCTATGTAAATGCTGCCAATACAATTATTTTATTTCATTGTACCTCCTTTTTCTTCATTATCACACAAGACGGCACCTTGAGATGCATGAGTTCAGGGTGTGTACTGTACATAACTCTCTCCAGATTATTAAGTTGCTCCATATAGTAACAACCACCTATGCCACATATATGGTGCACATGACGTGCCTCTAAGTTCATGAATATAGCATTGTCATGAGGAATGGTGGGAGTTCATGATTGTTCAATGTTTGAAAACCATCACTTCTAAAAGTGCCTCTCAATGCAGTGATATAATCTGATGTTCTGATGAAATGCTTCCACGTGTTTGAGAAATAAACACTGATTTTTCCAAAAGGTTCCATCATATTTTTGTATGAATTTTTTGTCACTATTTGTCTGTGGTTGTTCGAGGAAGAGGTCATACACATGACTCTGCTCTCCCTGTGAATTTATTGGCCTAATTTACTACAGAAACATATGGGCACTGCAGGGTGAGGACTTTTTTTTTTTAAATGGGATACATTTAAAGTGAAGTGTTAAGCCTTATGTTCAATGTGCCATAAACTTGTCACTTCATTTTAATTTGCCCCATTATTTCATTAAATTAAAGCAGCGTTTTACAGGGATCTTTTTAAAATAATAATAATAAAGTGCCTCTTGCAAGTTCCTGAGCACACACCGAAGCCAGGTACTTTATTTTACATTTCTCCCATTATTTCATTAAAATTTAATGAAAATAAATGTAAAATGATGTTCCCGACTCCGGTTTGTAACCAGGAACAACTTGTAAGGTACTTTATTTATTTAAAAATAAAGATCCCTGTGAAACACTGCTTTCATTTAATAATTAAATCAAAAAAGCGTTTCAAATGGATACCTCTCGCATTGTAGATGCCCCAAATAAAGAGTTTCACAGGCATCTTTTTCTCTTTTACATAAAGTTCCTCTTAGCCATAAATCTTATGCCTGTCTGGTTGTGCCTAAAGTGGCGAGCGCTGCACCTCCTACACTGTTGTGCTGTGATAAAACCGAGCCTTTAAGGCTGGCACTCCAGCCACACAAGTCATGCAGGATCAAAGCGCAGTGCCGGGCAGCAGAAGGCAGGTGTAGTGGCTCCCCGTGGGCAGTCTAACACTGTTCGTGCCAACATTACCTGCTTCGCCCTGCCCCAGCTAAGCTCAATACCCAAAGTGAGCACCTGGTTTGTGTGAAGGCAGGCAAGCAAGCAAGCATGGGCAAGAGGTCTAAAAAGACCTAAAAATAAACAAAATGATGATGACAGGGCACTAAAGTGGATGTCAGGTTTGTGAGCTACTGACAGGGTGTGGGCAAGCTACCGGTAGCTCGTGATCGACCGGTTGGAGACTCTTGTGAACCCTTTACTGAAATACATTTACAAGCACTTCTATTCAATGTTACATACTCTGAGGAATTTACACCAACACTCGATGACACTCAACTACATTATCGGAAGTACAAGCCAGATGTGGGAAGCATAAAAAGAGCCAGAAAGACTTTATAGTCAAGCAAACAGAAAATTAAAAAATGGCCGATTGGTCATTTTTTTGGAAATGGAACTCTTCACCGCAAAGGTACTTTCAATTAATTTCCGCTAAGTATTCTTCTTTTGGCCATTTATTGTTGCATGTGGGACCCTGCTAATACATAATGTGACCACTGTAGCTACTGTCCATCTGAAGTTGTCATTTGCCTAGTATTTATTCTCTTGTTCTTTATGTCATTTATTCAGGCTAGCCACCCCCAGCTGACCACCCCAATGCAGATGCCAATGCCAATAGCACTCTGCAGTCTTGGCTCCCCTCAGCACAAGATGTCTTCATCCCTGCTAGCCTAGTTTCGATAAAGAAAAAGCATGCCGCCCCTTGGTTTAACAAGACTCTTATCTCTGCCAAAAAGCATTGTAAGGCCCTAGAACGTTCCTGGAGGAAAACCTACGAGCCCTCATTAAAAACTAAATACAGATCAGCTATTAAAGCATGCCATAAACTGATCATGAAGTCTAGGGCCGAATACTTCTCTAATAAGATGGGCAATAGCAGTAATCTTGCCAAAGAAATCTTTAGACTAGTGAACAGTCTAACGAAACTTGTGCTAACAGCAGACGCTTTAGAAGCCTCCAGTGCACAATACAATAAGTTAGCAGACTATTTTACAGGCAAGATAGAGGATATTTACTCACACTTTCCCTGCGATGCTTCAGACGTCTGGTCGGATCGCACTGTCCTGCCAGAGGGCAGCAATCCTACAGCCTTGCTGAACTTATTGCCTCCCCTATGCCTGCCTTCTCTACAAGCCCTCTGCAGCCAAGTGAAATCCAGTACTCCCAAAGGCCCCATCAGACCTGATCTCTTCATTTAACTTCAGCACTTTCTCCTCCCTCCCTGTTTAGAAACGACATCAATCTCTCCCTGTCATGTCAAAGTCATTCCCCGCCTGAAAAAACCTTCTTTGGATGCCACGAAGCCTGAAAACATATGCCCCATTTCCTAGCGAAGGTAACGGAGAGACATGTCAACAACATCCTGTCCAAGTTCTTGGGAGAAAATCACATCTTGGATGTGTCTCAAAACATCTTCCGGCCTGCACACAGTACTGATTCTGCACTTCTTGCGGTAACGGTGAAACTTCGCAGTTCTCTGGTTGAAGGTCGATCTTTAGCTGTGATCCTGCTCGACCTGAGCGCTGCATTTAATTCGGTGTCACATAAAATCTTACTCCAATGCTTACAGAACATTGGCATACACGGGTCTGCACTGTCCTGGTTTGTCTCTTTTCTGTCCGAGCATTCATTCCAGGTCATCTCTCCACCTTTTGGCTACCAACATCACTCTTTACACCACGGCATTCCCCAGGGCTCTTCACTGAGACCTACGTTATTCAATATCTACATTCAACCACTGGCACAGGTCATAAAATCCTCTGGGCTCACGCTGGTATTGTATGCGGACGATACCCAGCTGTTATGAATAAATCCGTCACGCTGGTTTAGTTGTTACGAAGATTTATTCAAATAAGGAGCAGACCGGTATGAAACAGGTACAACATCCACTAAGTACCTTGTGTGTCTCATGAACCGGCCCCCCCGAGATTCCATCCACTTGTCATACCATTCTACCATCCATCATCACTCATTCCACATTCCACCCTACCTCAGTATTCCATTTCAGTATATACATGACATAACACATCCTCCTTTCTTTTAAAAATTGGAACAAAAGTGAAAAGAACCAAGGAAAAACCAACATGCATGCAAGGATGCTCATCAATACTTATATATATCCCAAAAGCTATTGCTTACCTTAAATATAATATTAATGCATTTGAGACTATACAAAATACACAAGTCAATACACAAGTCTTCATAATGGAAAACTATCCAAGATATAATCCTTCAACCACACCCGTGGTTTTTTCTCTCTTTTAGATTCTTTGGTCCCTAAACTTCCCTTAAAAGGGTTACACTCTTGAGAAGAAGATTCATTGTCACTGCCCTTAGAAGAGTCACTTTCTCAAGAAGAGGACTCTTTGTCACTAACTTCCTTATCTGTAATAATAGGTGCTCCTACTCGATCTGCATTATTATGCTCAGGTAAGGTATCTCTAATAACATTTCTGTCAGTATTGTTTTCATCATACATACCATCCATTATAAATTCATTATTGAAAAGGATGATTTCTTGTGGATGAAAGGACAGAGCATTTATCTTTTCTTTCTAAATTCCACACCCTTCCATCAGTTAGTCGTACAGCATTATTCAACACTTCCACGACTTCCATTGGCTCATAGAATCTACTTTCTTCTTTAGGCACCTCACCGTGTTTCTTCACCCTTACCCATTGTCCAAAAACAATTTAATACTTCTTTGTCGCATGTTTGTTGTCATACCAATTCTTTCTTTTCGATTGCAAAGATTCCAACCTCTCTTTTACTAACTCCTCTGACCTCTGTGTTATACTGGATCTAAACAGCCATCCCGGTGTGAACTTGGTCCTTGGGTTCCTCTCTCTCACTAAATCAAAAGGAGAATACCCTGTCACTTCACACACTGGTAACCTGTACACCCAAACCATTTTCTCCAATCTAATCTCCCACCCATCTTGGTTTTAGACAGCACATTAAATAGTGTTCTTTATTACTCGGTTAAAGCACTCAACCATTCCATCACTTCTGGGGTTGTGCAATGCAGTTGCCCTGTGCTTAATATCCAGTCTCTCAAAGTATTTTTAGTTTTATTTGATGTAAATTGCACCTCATTATCACTAAGTATGTTCGCTGGAATACCTTCCAACAAGAATGCCTGATCCAGAAATTGCAAAACCACGTCTGTGTTCACCTTCTCCACCACTTTGAGAATAGGCCATCTGGAAAACATATCTATAACTACTATAAAATACTTGTGCTCCATACCTAGTGGCCCCAGGATGTCAATAGCTATGCATTCCCATGGTGAATTTGGTACATAACTTATACCCAGTGGAGGTCTCAAAGTGACTAATGTTTTATCAGCCGTTTTACATACCTCACAGTCACATACATATCTCTCTATTTCTGCATCCATTTCAGGCCACCAGAATGATGCTTTAACAGCCTGCTTAGTCCTGACAATGCCAAAATGTGCCTCATGGCATAAATTTACCTCCGATTTCCTTAAACATTTTGAATGGATTACTATCCCACCCCTCCATATTTACTCTCCCTGCACGCCAAGTTTAAATCTGACTTTCCAAAAGGGTTTTACCAGATTTCCGACTTCCATTTTGCTTGGCCACCCCTTGCTAAGATGTTCTCTAACCTTGGTCAATTCCAAATCTTTTTTGTACTCTACCTCCCATATGTCTCTTTTGATGCAAGTGTCTCCCTGGTCATGTACATATGCAATTTGGTCTGCATTCCACAACTCATCCTCACGCATCCCCAGTTGTTTAGGTATTCTAGATAAGAGATCAGCAATCATATTTTCCTAGCCAGGAGCAAATTCTACTTTACAATTGTAATCCTGCAGTCTGACTGATAATCACACAACCATGGCAGATGTATTGATGGTACCCTCAGTTGTAAGCACTTTCACTAAAGGTTTGTGATCACATCTCAATGTGAAACATTTTCCCCACACAAAGGCTCTAAAATGATCCGCAACCCAGACGCAAGCCAGTGTTTCTTTTCGATTATGGAATATCTTTCTTCCGTAGGTGACAGTGATCTGGAGTCATATGCAATCACATTCTCTTTTCCATCACTCTCCACCTGGGTTAGGACAGCCCCTAACCCTTTGCTGCTTGCGTCTGTGGTAATCACACTGTGTGCTTCAGAGTCAAAACTTTTCAATGAAGCTACATTCATAATGCACTCTTTCACATTACAAATATCTTATTCACAATCAGGTGACCACTCTAAGTTGCTCTTATTTTTTAGCAGTTGCCTAATGTTATAGATTCACAATCAGGTGACCACTCTAATTTGCTCTTATTTTTTTAGCAGTTACCTAATGTTTAGGTTCTTGCTGCGAAGATTTGAATATACTCCGAGCAGAATTATGCCAAACCTATGAATGACCTGACCGTATCCTTGCAGCTAGTAACTGGTGCCTTCTGAATGGCATCAATTAATGAGGGCTTAGGTTTAATGCCATCACAATTAATTACATGCCCTAGATACTACTCTCAGCAAATGTACATTTAGAATATTCGATGGTTAAGCCATGTGACCCAAATATGTTTAATATCTCTTCAAAAGTGTTGTCATGCTCCATCCTATTTTTCCCCAAAACGAGTATATCATCTTGAAAAAAATTTGGATCCTTGATCTTTCCAAATAATTTATGCATTCACCATTGGAAAACGACTGATACTAATGCTAAACCAAATGGCATTCTCATGAATTGATAAAATCCTTGCGGTGTGACAAATGCAGTATGCTCTTTACTATCACCTGACAATGGTATCTGGTGATTCGCTGCAGATAAATCAGTCGTCGAAAGCCATTTGGCTCTTAAAAATAACAGCACTTCATTTATCTTCGACAATGGAAATTGGTCAACTATGATATTGTTGTTCACATGGCGTAAGTCAATACACAACCTTGGTTTACTGTTGCTCTTACGTGTCACTACCAGAGGCGAAACTCATGCAGATGCCTCTATTGATTCTATTATCCCTGCAGCCACCAGTTCATCTAGTTCTTTCGCAACATCCTCCCTTAATGATATGGGAACATTTCTAACTGTATGTACTTTTGGTAAAGCCACTTCCTTGAGTCTGATTTCATGCTCAAATCCACGTAGTTTGCCAATTTGTTTCCAAATTTTTTTCAAATACAGAGGGATTATTTTTTTTAACATTCTATCCCCCACTCAAACACCTTTTATCCATAACCAAAACTTGATCTTTACCATTAGGATCAAGGATAATGTGTAATTTCTTCTAATCCTTCCATCCAAGAACAGACAAACCCTTCATAGAAACATACAATTTCCCATATGCGCTACGATTCTTGAATTCAAACTTGAAACAATGGCACCCTGTCATTTCAATTTTTTCTCCACCATAACCTTGTGCTTCAATGTCAGGAGGAAATAGTTTTGCACCCACTTTATTCATAAAGTGCTTCCTCCATACCTCTTCATTTATAATAGTACAAGGTGAGCCTGAATCCGCATACATTTTTATACCGACTCCTCATCCAACACCCAGGCTTATTTTGTACCACCAAACATCCATCTGTAACATTCAAAATCAGTTTTGTCTTGAAATAAGAAAAGCATTTCGACTTCCTTCATCATTACTACTTGAGTCACCTTCAGATTCTTCATACTCCCCTACTCACTTAACAGATTTTTTTTAGACCTGCGCGGAGTTCAGTGTGACCAAAAAACTCAGATGTGCTATGCAGAGTTCCGCATGCGGCAGAGTGTGTTAGGTCGCTCCATTCTTGCTGATTTTCAGCGCTGGGTGTTTGTCCCGCGCTGGAAAATCAGCCTGAATGGCACCATGCACAGCGCAAGAGGGCACTGCTTCTTTCTGCCGCTCGAGTAGATGTTCTACTCTAATGGCACCTTCCTAAATGCAAATGGAAGGTTTCTCAGCACAAGCAGTAGCGACCGCCCGCGTTGACAAATTTCGCCAGGAGGTGGTCTGGAGTAAGATTTTCCTCGCACTTGCTCGCCAACTTAATGTTGGCGAGCGCAAGCAAGGAAATATCTCCGCTCCGCATAGCAGAGCGGAATTTTTCAGAACTCCACATTTCACACCCAGGCCTAATTTTGTTCTCCTCCTGCATACCTTCACATAATACCTCATAACACCACATGTGCTACACTTCACTTTCTTAGCAGGACATGCCTTTGCAAATGCAGAGTGCTCAGTAGTACCACACCTATAGCACTTGGGTGGTTCTTTATATACCTTCACACTTTTAGATGTATTCCCTGCAAATTTTTGTTTTGCGTTTACTTTTGCAATTGTCACTGACGGTTCTTTTGGTTCTATCCTCAATGCACTTGCAAACCTACTAGATGTCGCTACTTTATACACAATTGCAAGCACATCATCCAAACATGCATCACCGTTCATCTATAGCAGTTGCTGAATTACAGGATTTGAGGCATGCATAAAAACTTGGTCACGAATAAAGTTCTCCAACAATCCACAAAACGCACAATCTATTGCCAACTTCCGTAATTGACTGACATAATCATCAGTCGACTCAGATTTCAGTTGTTTCCTTTGAAAAAACGTGTACCAATGCAAACCTTTGGGGCAAAATGCTTATCTAAATTATCTAAAGCAGTACTGAAGGCATTAATATCACCCCCGCCTGTAACTGTTTTGTTCATTTGATTATAAATGTTTAGTCCTTGCGGGCCTAAGGAGAGCAATAGAATGCTTTTCTTGTGTTTCGGAGACATTTTTCTGTCAGAATCCACTGTCTCAATATAATTCAGTAAGTACTCTTTCCACTCAATCCATCTTAAAACTGGTTCCATTCCTGCAGGCCAAAATGCCTGCGGAGGACATAACGAAAATGTTTGTTGGCTCATTATGGTGAGAATTTTAAAAAATGAGAAGTTATATGTATATATAATGTGGAATTGTTCAGTGTAAAACAATGACCGTTCAACCACTGTCCATTCTTCACCACATAGAAACTAAATGATATTGTTAGAAATGAAGGGGCAGATCTACCAGAGAGTGCCGCAATGCGGCACCACAAGCGATTTGGCTGCGCCACGCTGCGGCACTTTCAAAGCACAGGAATGTGACATATTTACAATAATATGTTGCATTCCTGTGCTCTCCCCTGCGCTGGCGCACAAACTGCTGCCATGCGCCGGTGCAGGCACCCTTGCACCATGGTGCAAGGATGCCTGCATCATGAGGAGATTGTTTTTGTGCAGGAAGGGGCACCTACTACAGGCATTTTCCTCTTTCACTGCATGCTGTAGAATGCAGCATGCATTGAAAGAGGAAAAAACGAGGAGAAATGAAAACATTTCTCCTCGTTGCGCCTCGCTACGCCACCCCTAGGGTGGCGTAGCATTCTAATGCATTTCCAGGTTTACGATTCCTCGTAAATCTGAAAATGTGTCAGGTTCCATGGGTGTTGCGTAGGAACACCCACAGCAACACCCATGGAACGCCCCTTTCATACAAAGTGCTGCGTGTAAAGGGGCCGTATTTACAAGGACAGGAAAAGTCACGCTGGGTGGCTTTTCCTGTCCTTGTAAATATGGGGCAGTGAAATGCGCCGCCGGTGCGTCATGAAAAGTAACGCACTGGTGGCGCAAGGGGCTTGTAAATCTGCCCCGGGGTTCCTGGTTGGCTACGGAATGCGCCTAAGCCAGGCAGAACCCACCACTATAGCCAGGTTAAGGGAGTTACACACCAAAGATAACCCATGCTCACCCCCTTGGTAGCTTGGCAGAGCAGTCAGACTTATCCCAGAGGCAATGTGTAAAGCGTTTGTGCAACACACACCCACACCAGTGACACACTAGGCAGACCACAAAAAGAGACTCCACACAAGGTTATGTAAAAAATATCCTTTATATTAGATATAAAACACTTTAGACCACAATCACATAAATCACTTTGTCACTAGGCACTTTTCATAAGAATGCATAAATCGTAAACCATCATCACTTTGCCATGAGACAATTGCCATAATTGTGCCATAAGGTAATGACCTAGGTGTTGTACATGTCATAGAAACATTACAAACATACCACCTTACACCATCACTGTGTAGAATATGTAGGGGAATAGAACAAATCCCCTGAAACATCCCAGGTTAGGTTACACATCAATCTGCTGGTTCTCCCCTGCCAGTTCTGGGAATGTGGGAGACAACAACTAGTACCCCAACAACAGGGCACACCCCAGCCAAGCCATGTGTCAGCGCCGCTGCGCTCTGTTTGCTGGTCACTCGGTACTGGGGAGGCCCCATCGAAACTGTAGGCTACAGCTGCACCTGCGCGCCTAGAGTGGATAATGCGGTAACCCTTCCCAGCAGGGGCATCCGTCGAGGTCTCGCCCTGCCAATCCATTCAATTTACAAGTGCCCCCCAACAACGAATGGCAGCTGCCCACTGACCCATGGCGCAGCCGCCTAGACAAATGCAGGGGTGTGGCCACTCTGCTCAGGCCAACCGGGCCAGCCATGCCCCCGCAATACTTGTATTCACAAGGCCCAATGACCCTTGGTGGTCTACCCGGGTGTGGGGGCCTCCGTCGAGGACTCACCTGGTCCACGTATTGCCTTGAATGCCCCCGGGTTTGTAGCCTGAGGAAGCCGTGTGCGGACCTTGCGGAACTCCAACCAGCAACACTGTCTCCTCCGCAGTGCCTCTAATACAGCTGCCTGTGACCGTGCGGTGCAGCTGTGGGAGCCCCCGGGACTCAGCACTGCCGCAGGGGAGCTCCTCAACGGGTCTCAGGGCAGAAGACGCCGCTACTCTCCGTGGTGCGAGACCCTGACGGGCCTGTGCGGCGCGGGGCGAGGCGTCAGCTTCTGTTTCCGGGCCTCCAGGCGGTTCTGGGGCCTCTGATGACGCCGTCCTCTCGCAGCCTTGGGGATGTTGCTGGCAACGTTGAAGACTCCCCTGCGGGGTGACTGCTGACAAGCAACCACGCTGAGAGGGACCTCTGCTCTGCGCACGATGGGGGTGGGGGCTCAGTCCCGAACTCGGCCCGGCAGGGCAATTAAGGGACCACAGAAAAGCATCCCAGCCAGAGGAGCCTGGGGCAGTTTCTTAAGCAGGAGAAGCGCCTGGTAGCTCCCAGGGGTAGGCACCCCCTCCTCCAATGCGCAGGGGAGTTCCAACCAGCACAAGGAATTCCCAAGGAAAGTGAAAACACAAGGGAGGAAGAACACAGCGCTCACCATGCTCTGTTTGCCCACTTTAGAAAAGAACAGTCCAGTCCTTTCTCCTGAAGGTTTCCTTTTGAGATCTAGCAAGGATCTTTCCACAAAGTCTTTTGTATCCCTGAGACTTCTAACAGGAGGCCAGTACACACAAGCCCTTGGAGATTCTTCCCAAGCAGGATACCACAGCAGGGTAAAAAGAGTCAGTCCATTTCCTCCACCACAGACAGAAGCAGCAACTGCAGGTCAACCCACCTCTCACTCAGAAAAGGCAGCATTCCTCACACAGTCCTTCCGCTCTCCTTCTTGGCAAGGTCCTTTTGTTCCTGGAAGTAATCTAAAATCCTGGGGTTTTAGATGTAATATTTATACCCCAAAATGTCTTTGTTCTGGGGGGCACTTCATACAGTGTCTAGAAGTGCACAACACCCCCATTCACATTTTTAAGCCCTGGCCTCAGACACACCACAGGGGGGCGGAGACAGCATTGTAGAAGGCAGGCACAGCCCTATTCAGGTGCAGGTGCAACTCCTTCCACCACTCTAAATGCAGACCAGGCCTATTCAGGTGCAAGGGAAACTCCTCCCGCTACTCTAAATGCAGCCAAGGTCTATTCACCCTAACGCTGAGTCACCCAGGAAAGGCAGGACACACCTCAACCCCCCCTTGTGACTGTCTAGAGTGAATGCCCATTCCCTCTCTCCTGTCAGTCAAAACCAGACGGTGAATACACATCCAGACAGGGCACAAAGACACAAAGGCACACAGAAATGCCCACTTCTAAAAGTGGCATTTCTAAACTAGTAATAACAAATCCCCTTTCACCAATAAGCAGGATTTACTACTACTATTCCAAACATACCAAACATGGTCATGCTACCCCTAGGAGAGGGCAGCCTCACAGCAGTGAGAAACCAAATAGGCTGTTTGTCACTACCAGGACATGCCACACAATTAAGGCACATGTCCTACCTTTCGGTAGCACCCTGCCCATAGGGCTAGCTAGGGCCTACCTTAGGGGTGACTTATATGTAGTAAAAGGGGAGCTTCAGACGTGGCAACCCCTTTACATGTCACTTCACTTTAGCAGTAAACTGTGCACGCAACAGAGGCCTGAGACAGGTTTGAAAGGCTACTTCAGTGGGTGGCGCAACCAGCGCTGCAATCCCACTAGTAGCATTTAACTTACAGGCCCTGGGTATATAGGATACCACTGTACAAGGGACTTACAGGTAAATTATATATGCCAAACAGGTGTAGACCAACCTTATCAAGTTTACAAGAGAGAGTACATGCACTTTAGCACTGATCAGCAGTGGTAAAGTGCCCAGAGTCAGAAAACCACCAACAAAAGGTCAGGAAAAATACAGGAGGAAGGCAAAAAGTTCTGGGATGACCCTGCAAAAAGGGCCAAGGCCAACAGATATGTACTCCTTTACTAATATTATTTGTATAATTTCTCCTTCTCACCTTAGAGTCAGTGTTCTACCCAGCAATATCAATGAGCACCCGTGATGTAGACTCGCTGTTGTACACAAATAAAGCGAAGCGTACAGTGAAGCGAAGCCAATTGGCACTGTGAAGAGAAAAAAATCCCACAGAGACTAAGCGCGATTCAGATGAAGCGCTGTACAGTTGATCATAGATCCAGAATATCCATTGCAGTTACGAGCGTTGCATGTTCATCCAATATGGCCGTCTGCTTATGTCATCACGCTGTGCATCCACATTGTTCATTGCCCAATTCAATATGGCTGCCACTCTGCTATGTCACCGCGCCGTGCTTTCACTTCTTTGTCCCTCATCGCTGCTAAGTTTTGCATGATTCCCTCAAGTGCGTGTAGAAACAGCGGCTTTCAAATACACGGGTGCACAAGCCAAAGTAAAGGCAGCCAAAGTTAGGAGCGCCAAAGGGAATCAGCAGAAGGCAGTAAGTCACTCACAGTGACTCTTATCAGCATATACGGTAACAGCAATGCCGATCATTAATAAGCATTGCTTCTTCACCAAACAGACACATGTTCACCAACGAATGTCGGCTCTGTGACCAATTCTGTGACCAATCCTCTGCCTGCTCCTTTCTTCCTTCACTCTGTAATTTACTCCAGCTCATCACCAAATTTTCTATGAATAAATTTGCCACTCTGGTACAGTTGTTACAAAGGTTTATTAAAATAAGGAGCAGACGGGTCCGCAACAGGTACAACATCCATAAAGTACCTTATGTGTCTTATCAACCGTTCCCCCCAAGATTTCATCCACTCGTCATACCATTCTACCATCCATCATCACTCATTCCACCCTACCTCAGTATTCCATTACAGTATACACATGACATAACACAAGCTCATTTTTGTCACTCTCTGAAAACACAATGCAAGACACAGCCATCTTTCATAAAGGAATGCTTGCAGTTGCAGAGTGGATGAGCATCAACTGCCTATGACTGAATGCACATACAACTGAAATTCGTTTATTAGGCAAAACTCCCACTCCAGTTGATCTGGAAAAGCAAATCCAGCTATAGTATTTATTTGAAAAGTTTTATATAGCGCTGGCTAGACCCGGAGGTATTAGAGCGCTTTCCATGAGATAGGACATTGTTTCAGAAACATTGTTACATAGTTACATCTGTTACAGTTGCAGTTACCAGTAAATGCTTAGGAGAAAAACGTGAGCTTACACAATAATATAAGATATTAGCGTGTAGCATATCCAAGACACAAGTCATAATGGGAATGGAAGGTAGTGGGGGAAAGGTAAACAGGGGAGAGGAAAGCAGACAGAGTCAGGTAGATCTGAAGAGGGAAAGTACTCCAGGGGGAACAAAGCAGTCAAAGCAGTTGAGGAGAGAGACAGATAAAACCGTGAAGACCCGTGAGAACCAATGTCCGATGTCCGGCTGGGTAGGTGACGGCCGAGGGGGTGGCCCAGAGCCAGACTCCGCTATAGCTGCATAGGACAGCTCCACCGGGCAGCGGCCAAGGGTACTCGGGCTCCGCGGTAAGTACAAACAGTTATAGTTTCAGCCCGTGGGGCATCGTCATAGTTCCATAGAAGGCATCAGTCCCGGTGTTGCTGGGAGGCGCCGTCCGCCTCGTCCTCCATCGCAGGGTGAGTGCAGACGAGGTACGGATGGGGAAATTGCGGCCACCATTTTAGAGTCAGGCAGGTACCGGCAGTATCTCGGGACCAAACGCAGTGAATGGCGGGTACAGTGCAACAGTCAGCAAACAAATGGTGCCCCTGGTGTTCCATTCGGAGTAAGCCTGTGGGTCTTCTCACCAATGTCAGAGTTGTAGCTCATCGTGGTAAAGAACCACTGTGGCGGCCATCTTGGGGTCAGGCAAGAGATTCTGCCCCTGGTGTTCCATTCGGCCGGTCCCCTTTTTCTTTCCCCTTTATTTTCTCAGGGGCCCCTAGGGTATTCACGCCGCTTCTTCAGGAGTCTCCTGGACTGTCACAGGCGGAAACTCCTCAATGATGTCTTTCAGGCGGGGGGTGGGGGGCTGGAGGAGAGAAAACCTTGTCACTCTCGGTGCAACCGTGCTTTCCTTAGAGCACTGCACTGGTTTGGGCGCCGGACGGTTGCTGCACCCTGTTGGGGACCACTCAGTCCTACTCGCCCCCTCCGCCGCTCTTCGTGAAATGGTAGGCCCGGAGAACACAGTCTCTGAGCTCTATACTTGTACCAACACCTCGGGGGCCAGCCACGCCATTGCGGCTCGTGCTTGGTTGTATAAAAAAAAAAAAAATAGCTCCTGGCACTTAAAGAAGCTACTTTGTGTGTGGATGTACTCCTCAAGAAAGAGCACAATGCTGTCACTCAGAGTAACTTTAGCCAATGGCTAAAGTGGGCTGACCCATTCCTCCATGCTGTATGCTGTTCTGAGCGGAAGAAAAATGTGACTGACACAACAACATACCAATCGATGAAGAGGGCTGGCTGAAAACCTCTATAAGTAAGTATATTATATATCAAATTTTAGTAAAATTAAAAAATCTTGGCTAATGCCAGACCTAAAAAACAATGGCATTCACTCAAAAAAACATAGTTAAAAACTGAATTATGGTTCTTGCTTGCCCCACCCACCATGCTCAAAACACCAATTTGCCACAAAGAGAGAACAGATCAGGTGGCGTAAGTTATGGCATGAGTTATGTGCATTGGTAACCATAACTGGGAATTTCTGCCACTTTCCACGTTTTAGCCAAAACAGTAACTCAGTTTTCAGTGTATGTATGTATGTGGCACCACTGAAACTAAAGAGGCAAACAAATAAAGTCTCCTGTCCATGGCTCAACACAGTTTTCAATGAAGAGAGGAAACAGCTCAGAATGGTGGAAAGACTATTGTGACTCAAACCTATGATCCTTCATTGAAAGAAAGAAAAAAAACTCCTCTTCAAAGCGAAAGCTTGCTTCCTCAAATCTCAACTAGGCAAAGCAAATAAAATGCCCAAGAAAACTCTTCAACATCATCAGACAACAAACCAATCCCTTAACTGTGATTGCCTCAGACTCCTCACATGAGAGATGTGAGGAGTTCCCTAACTTCTTCAAAGGTAAGGTGAAGAAGATAGAGCAGTCTCTGACAAATGAATAAGGGTGGGCAGAGTTGGCGGAGTGCCACTATGTGCAATTCCTAGGAGTTGCCCAAAAACTCAGTGGAATTCTGCTCCGCCCTAACCTGCATGCAGGCAGTAGACCTGGAGGATTCCTGACCCCCCAGACTGCCACCTGCCTGGCTTACCTGGTTCTTTCTCCGCTGTGCCCAGGCTGTCCTCCTCCTCCTGGCTGTCTCCTCATTGGTGCAAAATCCCTACGCTGTACGCCTTGGGAGGACTGCGCTTGCACACACACGCATGCGCAGTCCTCCCAAGACGTACAGCGTAGGGGTTTTACTGCTCACAAGGAGACAGCCAAGAGGAGGAGGACAACCGGGGCACGGCGGAGAACGCACCAGGTAAGCCGCGGAGGCCTTCTTAAGGGTGGGTGGGAAGGGCAAACTCCGCCACGTCGCGGGATCGAAGTTTTTGTTGAACTCCGCATTCCCAGCGGAGTGCAGGTGTTGGCAAAACTCCGCTGGCGGAGCGAAGTTTGCCACCCACCCTTACTAATGAATCTCCCAACATTCTCTCAGTTAGAACATCACTGCATGGCTACCAGGAGAGCTACACAGACAAATCAGTGAACCCCCCTCCATCACCACTGAAATCAAAAACAATGCCACCTGGAATGAATTCAAGTCAGTTAATGTAGTCGAGAGCACCAAAATCACTTCTAACATAAAGACTACCTTCCACATTTTTGACCCGATCCCTTCCTCTCTAATGAAACAGTTCATGTTTTTTCACCTCTCTGGTCCTCAATAATCAACTCTTCCTTGTCACAAAGTAGAATTCCAGAATGCCTGAAATCAGGTCAGGTTACTCCACTCCTCAAAAAAAAAAATGGAGTGGACTCAGAAACTCTTAACAATTTCCGCCAAGTGACCAACCTACCTTTCCTGGCCAAAGCACTAGAAAAATGCATACTATATCAACTCAAAGGGGAATCTTATCTACTTGTTATTCTAGATCTCTACTTGGCCTTTGACACAGTCAAACACAACATACTTCTCAAAACATTGAAGTTCTGTAGAGGGATTAATGGCACTGTTCTTAGCTGGTTCTCCTCATATCTCAATAACTACTGCCAACAAATTAAACTAAAGGATTCTTTGTCAATCCTTGTTCCAATCAATCAAGGTGCTCCTCAGGGCTCCATTCGTTCACCCACACATTTCAACCTCTCTATGGAGCCCCTTACACTGATACTCCAACAAGCCAATATTGCATATCCTCTACATGCGGATGACACGGCTCTACCTAAAAATCTCACCTCTAGATGATGTACTTCACAAAATAACAGTCTCAATTATGGCCTTCAGTCAATCACTGCAAGCTGAACCCAGTGAAGACTGAATTCCTCCCTATCTCTCCCCCTCTCAATGCTCCTCATATTGGAGGCTGGCCAAGCTGTCATGATACACTTAACTGCACTCCCAAAATCATTGACGCTACCACATCCCTTGGTTTAACTGTGGGTAAAAACCTAAATATGCATACACCTATCAACACCAAAGCACTCTATACCGACTCCTGAGAAAGATCAACCCTTTCATCCCGCTAGGTGACTTCCAAAATGTTGTACAGGCACTGGTAATATCTAGGCTTGACAACTTCCGGTAACAACGAAGCTGTTCAGTGCATACCCACAGGATGAGGAAACACATTCAGAACTGAAATCGATGTCGCATGGGGCATCAGATTTAAATTATCATCTCTCAGATATTAATAGAGGGACCGAAGAGAAGTTACGACCTATATGAAATTCCACAGAACCCAATTCGGGTCGGAAGTATCACCGAATTAAAGAAACTCGAAAGACAAGCTATTAGCCCTGAAGAAGTTGCGGGATTATTCCCTGTTAAGCAACGAAACACGTGTTGGCTAGGAACCTCAGAAAGCGAGTGGAGGGCGAACAAACACCTTCCACTGAAGAAAATGAAATAAAACTACCATGAAATGGAAAACGAATACCAGTGTGATTTATAAACTCAGAAACTGTACCACTTATGTCTGTATTTTCAAACGTGTGCACGGGAACAACATTTACTGTATCTGTGGCCTTTTGACCACAACTTTTTGGGGATTTGGTGGTTATCCCTACCTGGTTGCACCATATTAAATAGGAGCCAGAACTAAATCTTAAGCGACAATACCTTGGTGCGCCATATTCCTATTACTCGCCACCACTCACCACCACTCTGTAAAACGACTTCCAAAATGTTGTACAGGCACTGGTAATATCTAGGCTTGAGTATGGTAATGCAACTCTAGCCAGAACACCAAAATCTCACCTCTTTCCTATGTAGGCCATTATCAATGCAGCTGAAAGGCTAGTCTTGGGAGCCAGATGCATTGACCACATCACACACTTACTGATCACGCTAAGCTTACTACCAATTGATTTCGCGAAGAGGCTTGCATCACTCACAAAGCGCTTCACCTAGAGACACCTATATATCTGGCCTGCAAACTCACCGATTCCTGAGGCAGCTGAGTCCTACAAGGCCCAGACACGCTATTCCTTGAGCCACCTAAACTAGAGAACCCACTCAAGATTATTCCCTGGAAATGCTCCAAAGATCAGAAACTCATTTCCTCTGGAGACCCGCACAAACCCCTCCCATGCTTCCTTCAAGAAGTGCTTTTAATATCTTCTGCTGGAGAAATATCTACTGAACTGACAATTGCCATCCCTTAAACCCCTCCAGGATGATAAATGGACTCTCTGGGTATGATAAAGCGACTCTCTCCCTATCTAACCTTGTAAATTGGCTCCATAGTTTTACTTACATGCGAAATAGTTTTTCATATATCGAGCCATTGTAAATTTGCTCTGTAGTTGTACTTATACTATATTTATATATATACCTATATATAGTCTAATGTGCCCCCACCCAGCGGGAGCAGAAAGCTGCTTCGGCAGGGTGGGAGCACAAAAGTTTCTCCCTACCCATGCTGTCATGGACAGGGAAACTAAGAATTGCTCCCACCCAGTGGGAGCAAAAGAAAAATGTTCCTGTGGGTTGGGAGCAATGCCGGCTCCCGCCACACCCAGGATGGGTGCTCACAGGGGAGCCGGTGGGGCTGTGGAGGCCTTGGGGCTCCCCCCATACTCTAGAACATGGGATGTTGTGGGGTGCCCTGGCTAGGTATAAAATATGTGAATGTCCCGGGTAGGCACCCAGTCACCCAAAGAATAAAACAAAACCCACAACAATAAATGAATAATAAATGAGCATCAAGAGCTGCACTTTTATTATTCACTGTTCCTTACAAGGAGCACCGCATAATGCCCTGCCAGGGCTTTTTAAATATATTATTTAAAGCCTGGTGGTGTCCCTACAAGGGGCAGGGGCACCATCAAGCCTTTGTATGATGTTGTGGGGGGCTGCAGGGAGTGTAGCAGCCCCCCCCAGCAACATTAAAAAAACAGTAAGTCTCTTGGGTCATTAAATCCATGACCCCAGGAGAACTTACCATGTTTTTTAAAACACTCTTAGCTGTAACTCTATGCTCTTCACCTGGAGTACAGAACCCCCTTGTGGTTGGTTCTATAGCTTGAAAACTGTTAAAATAAGACTCAAAGACTTGTTAATTTTTTTATTTTTTATAAAGAGCCATTATATTTGTTTATGACAATCACTTTTATTAAAAATTGCACTGTATGAATTTATAAATTTGATTATAATTATTGGTGATTTTCTGACAATAGGTGTGGTTTATATATAATGATATGCTGACTCCTTCATAAATCCAATTGGCCCACTTTCTATATTTTGGTGTTCTGGCCCTTTGACAATTTAGCAGGTCTGCCTTACTGAAAATGACACCCTTTATATTGTAACGTCATATAGTCAGCCGTGTGCGTCTGCAGGGGTTTGGGCACCAGGCCAAAGGCCGAGCACAGCATGGAGTCCACTGCCTGTGAGGGGTTGTACACAGGGGCTAACTCTACTCTGAGTGCGGTTGAAGGCCATGCACGATTTAGGGTTGGCTGTCCTCAGGGGTGGATGGATGCAGGGCCTGGCAGCAGACCAGCCCTGTGGCCTTGCGCAGCATTTAGTCGGCATTACGTATGACAATAAAATATTACTTTAGGTTAAAAAAAAACCTTAGAAATTCACTGAAAAAAACAAAAATTAAAGTGACGTTATAGTTAGGTATGGCAATAATATCTTACTTTGCATTAGGAAAAACCTTAGAAGTTCACTGAAAAACACAAAGGTGAAAGGGACGTTACAGTTAGGTGAAAATGTCAGTTAAAACACACCATTTTTAACAAACAAAGCCACTGAATTCACCAGTTATAGTTATCTCAAGTAACTATAACTTGTGCCCGAAAGTAACTATAACTCACGTCCTCGCCATGCACTGCTTATGACCTCACATTTTACATCAATGTTTGATGACAACACTGTGCAAGGCTGGCGCATGAGTTATAGTTACTTTAGGGCATAGTAAGATATTATTACCATACCTAACTATAAGACTTCTTTAACCTTTGTTTTTTTCAGTGAATCAGTAAAAATATATATAACACTAATGCAAACGTTTACTTTATCCTGGATCTATTTTTCAAAATACAGTGAGTGATTAAAATTAAAACAATCTGATTAGCTCATGAGAATGATAAAGGAAAGCAGAGAAAAGTACAATATTCTTTTGCTCTAATTTTTGCATTCTAATTTGCAACTTCATTTGTGTCCCTCATTTCTCATAGTGATATTCAATTCCATTGTCCTAGTCTCCAAAACCTTAATAATTGAGCAGGCTGCCAATTGTCTACAATAGGGCACAATCAGTAGCAGCTCCTGGTGGGAGTGCTACTGGGCGGTGATGTGGGGCGGGGGAGGGGCAGGGTGGGGGCTAGTAAACACCGGAATACGGATGAATGCAGGTAAGTAGACAATTAAATCAATAAAACGAATTTCGTTGCCCGCCCCACGTCACCGCCCGGTAGCACTCCCACCAGGAGCCGCTACTGGGCACAATCTATTATCACTCCATACTGTTGACACAGTATTCAGTATTTCATCTAGTGAGTGACTACACGCAATGCAGCGGAGGCTCCTCTGCTATGGTGGAGGAGCGTTGCACCCCCACCCCTGCCAGCAGCCTCAAAATCTGAAAAATAAAACAGGTTTATTATCGTTTTATTTTTCAAGTTCTAAGGGTTGAGTCTTGGGGGCGGGGCCATGAGGATGATAGTCACAGAGGGGGAGTGGTTGCACTGCTGTCAGTGTGCATTTGAGTTTGACCGGCCATCTTAGGACTGCCAAACCAACATGCACACTGAGCTGTCTCCAACCCGAGCTGCGTTGCCGCGTTGGAGACAGCAGGCACAGGCTCCCAGTTTCTCTGGGAGCGTACATCCAGGCCACTCAGGCCAATCCTGATGCTGCTCTCATACTGAGAGCAGCGTCAGGATTGGCTGTAGGGGAGTCTGGGAGCCTGTGTGGAGCCAGAGAGGAACAGAAGAGCGGCGATGCAGCAGGTTTGTTCTTTTTTTTAAGGTATTTTCATTGTTGTTGTTGATGCCCCCACCCGCCTCACCACTCTGCCGGAACACCAGCCGCTACTGAGGCAATTAATTTGTTTTATGTTTAGTACTGACATTCAAACCTTCTAATGGGAAGATATTGATGCCCACTGGTATATACTTATAAAACATTTGGCTAAGTTGAGATAAAGGTAACTCGTGGGTAAGTACGTCAGTTAAGCGCAATAAGTTTATTTAGGTGGAAAGGTGTCTTTGCCATTGTTAAGTATAGTGATGGGCCATGGCTCATGAGAGGCGAAGACTTGAGTGGGTCCATATGACCATTCCATTCCTCAACAACATTCACAAATAGGATATTACACTCTGTCACATGACTGTAGCATTCATTCATTAGGACAGTAAGCAGTGCTTTCTCATTCAGTTTTGATGTACTGAGGTAGTATATGTG
Source organism: Calotriton arnoldi (assembly GCA_963921515.1). Classification (NCBI taxonomy): domain Eukaryota; kingdom Metazoa; phylum Chordata; class Amphibia; order Caudata; family Salamandridae; genus Calotriton; species Calotriton arnoldi. The sequence goes on from CAWUFW010001013.1 coordinate 2,328,781, forward strand.
CGAATATGCGTTATTAGTACACTTGCTCTAAATAAATGTGTTATTGTTATGTTATGTTAATGAAGTTTATAACGCGCTCAGATACTCCCAGGAGTGTCCCGGCGCGAGCCTTGAGGTGCAGCTAGAAAGAGAATCGCAGGTTAAAACAGAAGTGTTTTGAGCTGTTTTTTAAAAAGACTAAGATCATGGGTGTTACGCAGCGAGAAGGGCAACAAATTCCAGGCGGTAGCTGCCCGAAATGCAAGAGATCTGCCCCCCATTCTTTGACGGCGGACACGAGGTAACCGGGCAAGATGCTGAGAAGCTGACCTCAGATCTCTGGTAGGGGTATAGAACTCAAAGCGCTTCCTTAGGTAAGCTGGCCCTAATCCGTGGAGAGCACGATGGGCAACCACAAGGGCTTTGAACTTGACACGCTTAGTGACCGGCAGCCAGTGCAAGGTGCGCAGGTGTTGTCTAACGCTGCTTCTGATAGGAATGTTAAATAAAAGCCTGGCTGCTGCATTCTGGACGACCTGCAGTTTATTAAGAGAATAATCCGGTAGACCACTGTACAAGGCATTGGCGTAATCAAGGCGGGACAAAATCAACGCCCTGGTCACTGTTTCCCTTGCATCCCTAGGGAGCAAGGGGAGAAATTTCCTGAGTGACTTCAATATCCCAAAACAGCTCCCGGCCAATTTTTTGATGTGATACGAGAAAGACAAATTTTCGTCAAACCACACGCCCAGATTCTTAACAGGTTGGCCAGAAGAGGATGGTAGCGGAAAGCCAGCCGGCCAGAGAGTCTCTCTGAACCGTGTGGGAAAGTTGCCGTAGAGAAGAATCTCCGATTTTTCTTCGTTGCATTTAAGCTGTGCCGCTGAGAGCCACTGAAAGACAGCTGTCAGACATTTCTTAACCTTCAGGGTATCACACTCCAATTTACCCCAGGTAAACAGTAGTTGAGTATCATCGGCGTATGCCACGATTTTGGCTCCTAGCTCCTCCGCTAATTGTACCAGAGGAGTGACGTAGATGTTGAAGAGAAGGGGACTCAAAGAGGACCCTTGCGGCACTCCTGTGGTAACACCTTGAGGCGTGGAAGAGAATGGGGGGATCCAAATCTGTTGCGTACGCCCCTCAAGAAAAGATTTTAGCCACCTCCAGGCTGATCCCGTGACACCTATTTCCATCAAACGAGACAGAAGCAACGAGTGGGGAACAGTATCGAATGCTGCCGATAAATCCAACAATATCAAGGCAGCACTTCCACCGGCATCCAGACAGCCTCGGATTGCTTCTGATACTTCAACCAGGGCCGACTCAGTGCTATATACAGCTCTAAAACCTGATTGAGCTGGATGGAGTAGACCTGACCCTTCAATAAAATCAGTGAGCTGTTTATTGACTGCCTTCTCACAGATTTTAGATACAGTGGGAAGAAGGGAGATGGGGCGATAGCTCCCTGGGTCCTGAGGGTTTAGTGAAGGTTTCTTTAGAAGTGGCAGGATTTTAGCTTGCTTCCACACTGTTGGAACCAGCGCCTCCTGAAAGGAGAGTCTAATAAGCGTATTAACTTCTATATTAACTGTTTCAGCCACAGAGGCCAGGAGTCTCGCCTTACAAGGATCCGATGGAGAGCCAGATTTCATAGCTTTCAAAATTTTAAGTGATTCCGATAGGTCAATAGGTGTAAAAGCCTCCAGCATGAAAGATGGCTCAGAAGGAGCAGCCGGGGGCACCCCCTGCCTGAGGTGGACTTTGATCTCTAAATGTTCTCTGTATTGAATGAATCTTATCAATAAAGAAATTAGAAAGTTTATCACACCATGTATCAGAGGCAGGGAGCCTTGTTGTCTCAGCCCTCGGCACCATAAAGCTCTGTACAATAGAGAAAATTTCCCTAGAGTTGCTATTAGCAGACTCTATCCGGTCCGCGTAATAGAGACCCTTAGCCTTACTAATAGCAATATAATACATTTTCTGTGCTTCTCTGAGCATAATCTTTGCTGATGAGCAATAGTCAAATTATTGTGCCATATTTATTTTCAACAGCATGGCATAAATATTAAGTAGCTTTATAAAGCGCTGCGAACCTTCTTTTACCCACTTCAGAGCACTGTAAGTGCCCTGGACTCCCAGGTTTCTGTCGCAGCTCGCGCAGTCGTTTCTCCTCGCAGAACAGAGTAGACACTGTTAACTAGCAGGCCAAATAGAATAAAGGTTTTGAGCAAAAAATGTAACTGATTATTTTTGTTTCTTTTTTTATGGTGTATGCGATATAGAATGTACCAAACTGAGGTGACCTCAAACTTAGGTCCATTCTTCTGATTTGAACAGTTAGGCTTTTTTTATCCGTATGGATGCAAATGATCGTATAACATTCCTGCTTCTCATCAGTGCAATTCTACTGAAATATGCCACAGACTAGGAGTAGGAATTTGTTCCATTCCTACATACATAAGAAAACAAAAATCGTGGCATATGAATTTAAACATGTTTTTACCTTGGTGCAAAGATTATGCGATTCGATTTATCGCAGTGCAAGTAGATGATATCGAAGACGATTTAAAAATAAGTGATGCAAAGAAACACATGTAACGTTCAAGCAACATAGTGACAGTAACATAATCAACGCGGAGTAAAGAAGGTAATGAGTTTATTGTATATGAAAGACAACTTTATAGGCAACCATGTCTTTCGTCGGAATTGTTTGTAGTACTAACTTACATCCACTAGGTAGAACTATTTCATCATCAAACAGGGTAGTAGACTAGTATCAAAAATGTTGGCAAAGAAATGTGCGTGAAACAGTTTGAGAATTGTTTGTCCCAAACAATTTGTTTTGTGAATGTTCTCATTGGGCTGTGCAATGATGAGAGTGATTAAAACCGGATGCACATGCACCAAACCCACTTCTTTTTCAGAAACCCACAGGATAGTGTCTGGCCTCCTATGGAACAGAATCTGGTTGTCCTGGTTTTTGAGATGATGCATCGTTTGTGACTTGACTAACTTAATTAATTAAAACATCTTTATTGTTTAGATTTTTTTTTAAATCATAAACAATGAGTATCACTTTGTAAAAATATTACTTGTTACAATAAATCATACAATAAATATTATTTCATAAAACCTATTTTCATAAATTAAAAGCGCAGAATACAATATTTTCCTGTGTTTTTGCTCTCACACATCTTTATAGACATATCGAGAGATTTTATAATATGGCATACATTTTTTGATGATGTCTCCATAAAGCATGATAGAACTGCCTTAGAGATTGTTCTAAAGCCTCCCACTCGGAAGATAGGTTTTAGATATTTCGGCGTATATCTCGTAGACCTGGACACAAACAAAATATATGTTCTATGGATTCCTGGCCTGCATTATGGAGCAGGCAAAGGTTAGTCTCTTTCGCAGGGTATTTCCAAGAGCCGTCACATTGGCTGAAAGGAAGGTTTAGGTATGCACAGGGCTGGCTTTAGGGCAGTGCGACTGGTGCGACTGCACTGGGCGCTGACTTGGGGGGAGGGGGTGACCTCAAGGGAAGGGCCCTGTGTTTAGCAATAACTTAAGATTTAAAAGCACTTGCTTCAGAGTTCCTTATGTGTCCATCTTTCAGGCAGCAATTTAAATGTCAAGATAACTCTTGTGATTAATTTTCCTGCTAGAAAGAGAGATTGGAGTTTTGTCAAGTGGCAGTTTTGACTCGCCATAAAGTAGCACAGAGGGTTAATGTGCCTGCTGCAAAGAACAGATCTGTATTTCATGTGAATAGCTGAGTGGATTAATAAAGCCAGCCTTTACCAGAGCTTTGAAACAAATGAAATGTATGTGAGAGAGGGGCTATGGTGAGATGAGGGGCACTTTTGCGGGTAGCACTGAGGGAATCCGGCAGAACACAAAGCGTCCGCCTCGCCCCCTTCCGATCCAAAGCCACCAAGATCATCTGCGGCGTACCCCAAGGCTCCTCCCTCAGCCCAACGCTGTTCAACATCTACATGGCACCCCTCGCCCACGTCGCCCGACAGCACAACCTCAACATCATCTCCTACGCCGACGACACCCAGCTGATCCTCTCCCTCACCTAAGACCCTCACACCGCCAAAGCCCACCTCCACGAAGGAATGAAGGCCGTCGCCGAATGGATGAGTACCAGCCGCCTGAAGCTGAACTCGGACAAGACGGAGGTCCTCATCCTTGGTTCCAACCCTTCAGCATGGGACGACTCCTGGTGGCCGACATCACTGGGAACAGCCCCGACACCCACCGACCACGCACGCAACCTAGGGGTCATCCTCGACCCCACCCTCTCCATGACTAAGCAGGTCAACACCGTTTCCTCATCCTGCTTCAACACCCTCCGAATGCTCCGCAGGATCTTCAAGTGGATCCCCACCGAAACAAGAAAAACAGTCACCCAGGCCCTCGTCACCAGCAGGCTGGACTACGGAAACGCCCTCTACGCAGGAACGACGGCTAAGCTCCTGAGACGGCTGCAACGCATCCAGAACGCCTCTGCACGTCTTATCCTCGACATCCCCCGACGCAGCCACATCACACCCCACCTGAGAGACCTGCACTGGCTCCCTGTCAACAAGAGGATAACCTTCAAGCTCCTCACCCACGCACACAAAGCACTCCACAACTCCGGACCAGCCTACCTCAACAGACGACTCAGCTTCTACACCCCCACCCGCCAGCTCCGCTCCACCAGCCTCGCCCTCGCCACAGTCCCCCGCATCCGGAAAACGACCGCCGGCGGCAGATCCTTCTCCCACCTCGCCGCCAAGACCTGGAACACCCTCCCCACCAACCTTCGGCAGACCCAAGACCTACTGGCCTTCAGAAGACTCCTCAAGACCTGGCTCTTCGATCAGTAGCAGCACCACCCCCTCTTCCCCCAGCGCCTTGAGGCCCTCGCGGGTATGTAGTGCGCTTTATAAGTGACATGATTGATTGATTGATTGAGGAGGAGGACTTATGGGGACACCAGAATAGACTTTCGCACCAGGCGCCACCAGTGCTAAGCCGGCCCTGTGTATGCAGTCTAAAAGCTAAGTAGAGTTTTTTACCCAAATATTTATATTGAATTCTAGATACATTGTATTTGCAGAGTTTATGATCCTATGATATATTTGTTATTTTTGCAAATTGTCATCGTCTCTGCCCATTATCATCAGCTTAAAATCTTTATTCGGTTGATAAAACAACCATAAAAGAATACAAACACCATCATTGTTATATTAAAAAAAATCATCACAATCTTTTTTACATAATATGGTAATCAATAAAACATGAATAACTTCACCATCTGGGACAATACATCAGTTAGTGAAGTCTCGTTCTCAAGAACGCCAAAGCAGCTCACAAGAATGACAGAACAGTAAAAGTAACACATTCATTAGGCAGCATTTGAAGATAAAGCATGGCTGGCCTTACTAGGTTAACATTTGAAGACTTCAACAAAGGAATTAACCCGTTGCGTGCGTCCGTCGGCCAACGGCCGTCGCGAGCACTACCTCTGTACCTCTGCCCCGCCCACTCCGCTAAACCGCCGCACCGCGGCGGAATTGCCGCCGTGGTTAAGCGGTTAAAAGCCACTTCCAGGGCCAGCTAAAATAGAAACAAAACATTACAAAATGAATGGTGTCCTGCGGAGACTTGCTGTCGCAGCAGCAGGGCAACCTTACCTCAGGCCACACCCAGCCACACGGGGACGCCAAGATTTGATGAAGTTGGTTGAACCTGAACATGGCCAATAAAAACCTATCTTGCTGTAAACAGACCATGGCTAAATACGGCTCCATCCCCTGCACGGTTATCAACAGCATGGTCCCCCCACACTGATGGTTGCTGCAGCTCATGCTGCTCTCTCTTCATGCGGGTTCAATATAAGAATAGCCTTTTAACACACCCAAGCCCACGTATAGACAGAAAAGTAGGATCCTCAAAAATGTCGGTCCTACCTAGGGAGGCGAAAGCTGCCTTCACATAAGCTATCCACTGTATTTTATGTGCCCAGCAGTCCACAAGGATCAACCAATTTAGCTTTAGATCTTCCCTGCTCCATATCTTCATCCAGCAAAATAACGGGCTTAAGGACACCAAGTCCATCGGTTGTCCAAGACCTAGCTCTGCCTGCACAGAGAATGCTGGAGTATGACGCGGAACCTGGACCATCTGACATAGAAATGTATTTTCTGCAGCTTGGACTTTGTCCAGGTTTACATATCCCCAAACCCCACTATCATACCGCAGTTGGGAAATACATTTAGCCTGATACATTTTTAAAAGATCCCTTGAGTCCCGCGATCCAAGCCGACGTACAAAGCTTTGAAACTGCATCCATGGTTTTAATAAATTCAGATCTTTTAGCCTCGATTAGTGGGTTGAAGCAGTTTTTGGCATCAAATAAAACAACCTGGTAAGGGATCACCGTGACTTTACCCAAAGTAAATTTGTCAACCTTAAAGGCCTTGCTTCTTTTAGATTTTGGGCCCACAACCATCACAAAGGACTTAGAAAGATTGACCGACAAATCTAGATTCCTCATAAATGAGACAAACCTGGCCAAAAGTAAATCCAACCCCCGAGCGGTGTGGGCCATAAGAACCGCATCACCTGCGTATAATAAGACTGGGAGGAATCTAGCTCCCAGCCTAGGGCAGTCCACCGAGACTGATAATAAGGCAGACTCTAGCCCATTCACATTTATGGTAACAGAAAAGGGGCAAGAACGCACCCTTGGCGGACACCACAGCTAGTAGGGAATGAACGAGTGCAAAGAGCACCCTAGGAAAAATGCACTGAAGCAGATGTCTTTGCATGGAGATTGGCTAAAAGGGCCACAATGCTCGGGTCAACCCTCAACTTGCTAAGCAGAGCCCAAAGTTTCACTCGGCTGACCATATCAAAAGTGGACGTTAAGTCCATAAATACTAAATGCAAAGATTCAGACTCGGCAACTGTATACTTGTTAATAATTAGGTGAAGGTTCAGGCACTGATCTGAAGTGGACCTCCCTGATCTAAAACCATAATGGACGTTGCTCTTGATGTTATTCTCCTCTGCCCATTCCCACAGTCTATTTAGAGTTACCCTACCCAGGACCTTTACCACCGCATCTATTAGGGATATTGGGCGATAACATTGTGGATCGTCCTTGTCGCCCTTCTTAAAAATTTGGACAATCACGGCTGTGGACCAAGAGGGCAACATCCCCTACCGGGCAGCCGCATTTAGTACCCGGGTCAGGAGTGGAGCCCAAACCTCCACATCAGCCTTGAACAAGTCAGTCAAAATACCGTCAGGCCCTAGAGCCTTGTTACCCGACAAGGCCATAATGCCCTGTGTGACCTCATCTAGAGTGAAAACCACTGGGGTGCAGGGTATGGCCTTTGCAGCCAGATTTGTGACACCCCCGCAGTCCATCTGGTTATAGACTCCTACAAAGTGGTCGACCCATGCTGTTCCGAGATATGATGGCATGTGACTGGACCAGAAACATCAGAGAAACAGGGCCTGTTAACCACTTCCCAAAAAAGAGAACTATTCCTAGTCTTGCACGCTTGACATAGCTCCTCCCAGGCTAACTCTCGCAGCTTATACTTGCAAGCAAATTGGGGCTGCTTATAAGCCCACCTGCAGTCTGAGATCAGAAACCTATTCCTTGGTGTCTGCTTCAGAGCAGCCTTCAGCTGGCGCAGCGTTCTCGAACAGTCCCTGTCAAACCATTTAGGATTTTGCGAGCCCAGTCTACATGGCACAGTTGTGGACATTAATTTAAGGACTCCCGAGGCGATACCATCAAAGGCTTGCAATACCTACCCATTTCCCACTTTTATGTCCAGGCAGATTTCAATCTTTCCCATATTAATTGTGAAAAGAGAGGCTTTAAGGAACTGAGGGTACACCTGGGACCATTTCAAACTTCTTCCTTGGTCAGCAATGGAGAGCCTCATATGAGCCCCCCTCTGCTGTAACCAAGGAAGCATGGGAATGATGGGGCCAGATTCCATGTCCTAGATTTACTTAGGAACCCCTGGCTGATGGTCTTTATTGCCTGCTATAGAAGTGTAGAGGGGAGAAAACAAGTTACCAGTTATACATTTCCCCTCTCCGTCTGGCTAAAGGACCACAGACTCTGGATTCAGATTTTGTTAATTTATTACAAAGCCAAAACTAACAGAATATAGACACACCCCAAAATCAGAGTATAAAGATACATGAATACTAATACAGAGCCCAATCTATGAATATAGTTCATTTGGCACAATAGGCACAGAACAATGAATTCCAGAATCAGAACACAACTGAGTATAGACACTGCGTCCAAATCCCTATTCATTTGTATATCCGGAATTAAAGAATAATCTGTCCTTACTCTACTTCTAAAGTGGCATCCCTTCCTAATTTTCCAGAAGAATTTCCCTCAAAGGTGTCAGCACGTGTTGACTTCCTAAGAAGTGCACTCACGTTAAATGGGTCAAGTAGCGTGAAGCTACGGAGCTCGTTCTAAGATGCTCCCTTCTCTCAGTCAAAAGCAGAAGTCCTGCAAATCTGTCCCTGTGCCTAATACAAAAAGACAAAGTTACACCCCTAACAGGTCACATGGTAAGCTATTCCGTGAACACCTTCCTTGAGTAACTTTCCACAGACTCTAATTAATTTGAAGTCTTCTCCGACGACCTTGGTTCCCAGGTTTCACCAGGCACGAAAGGTGTCCTCCCTTCTCTCTGTTCAAGTTCTTCAAAGACATTCCTCTCTTCCCATGTATCTTCTTAAATCTAAAATAACAAGGTAGAATTCCTGCACCTGCAGTAGGGGCTAAAGGAAACTTTCTACACACACATACATTTTAATTAACTCCCAACTTGAGAGCAAACGAGGAGAAACGAAACTTAAGAAAAACGAGTTAGGCCTACAATTGGCTAACCTAAGAACGTTCTTTAATGTGCACCCGTTACACAAGCCTCTATATGAATCATTTATAAACAGTGAATACATTTATTTTACCTAATATTCATAATGCAGATGCATGATTACATGATTTCTCTAAACACGTGCGAAATCCTGATCAGTCCTGTAAATAGCATCACAATTTCATTCCACTGATTTTAATATGAAGATATAAACTTCATTCTAATAACACGAATTTCAGCTAAACAATAAAATATATGCGAGTGCAGTTCGTACATAAATATAATGCACCAGGACAAATTTAAGAGCGTCAATCGCTCTATCAGCCTCCCCTCTGATGACGAGTGTCATGAAACACAGCACCTTTCCTTTGCTATGTTCTCCTCGCAGAAAAGACCGACCTAAACAGAAGTTGTAGCCGGCCTTCCCTGCCTAAACTTCTCCAGATTCTTGAGGTTCTGATAATGACTGTCCTGCAGTCTTTCCATCTGCCTTTCCCGTCTCCTAAAAGAACTTTCAGCTTGTCTTGCCTTGTGCCACGGTCGGGGATATAAGTGCAACACTGTTGGACCCTCAACTATTTACAGACTCCGTCCTCTTTTGCCAATAATACATCTAATTCAAGCCGGTTCTGAAACACCATGGCCCTTATAGAGACCATTTCTCAATCAACAAGCAGTAAAGCTTGAGCCATGTTCACTGACAGTTTGTCCACCAGTTTTGACAACCTCCTAATCTTTAAATCATTCAGAACCACTCCCAAACTCGGTATCATTGCGCCAAATACCTCACCAACAATTTTTCCTGCATTCGTGCCACATTTCTCTCTACGCAGTCGTTTCCCTTCCAATGGCCACAAGTCTTCCATGTGGAATATCTTAGGAAATACCACAGCCAAATAACACGTCCCATACCAATTTGGTGGCAACCTGACATACGCGTTTCTCCCACATACAAAATACACATTGGGCGCTATGGTCAACGTATCCAATAGCGCCTTCTTTTTTGATTCTTCAATCAAGAAAATGTGCTCACACTCACTCTCTCCCACAAATACCTTGTCATAATATCTCTTTGGTTGTCTAATGCAAAGTTTCCCTTTTTGCTGCAAATCTAGAGCTATTGGACCAGAGCTTCCCTCTGCCTTATGATCTAACTCCTCTTGGGTCCATGGAACCACCTCATGCTTAGGATCAGGCCTGAATAATGACTGCCTATGCCTATACTCTATCTGATCCACAAATTTGTTTTCTATGTCAGATCACATACATGTCAAATTGTGTCGATGGGCATATGCTGTATCCAAAGTTACTGTGGGCACAAAATATTTTGACATTCTCTCTTACTGTTTATAATAATTATATTTGTTCAAATATTTAAGTACAGGGACCTCAGGGAGCACTACGTCAGAATTGGAGAAGTAGTACTCAAAATGTGCTTTACCATAAAACATACTCAGCAACACACTACAAGTGATGCCATATGTCAGGGGTAGGGGATGATATCTAATGCCCTCCTCTACTGATGCTGGCAACTGCATGCACACATAGCAATCCTTTGCATCCATGGTGTCCACATACTCATACAACAACCTTGCGTGCGCATTTAACGTAAAGTCACCTTTGGAGAGGTCTACATGTAATAAATGACTAGTCTCTTCTATCATGTCCCTATCTGATTCTGATGTACCCTCTCTTATGTCTGATGTAGAAGGTGTAGGTGTCCCTTGTTCCCCTTCTTCTTCTGCAACATTGTACTCGACTATGTATGTAATGACCACTACAGTAATGACTACAATCACCCCTACTATGAGTGTACCTATCATGCATTTCTGCCTACGGTTCGAATTTCCAGACTCCATTTTGAATCAGTTCTCCAACAAGGTGCAGAAGTGGAATCAACAAAGTCTTTTCTTCTCCCTTAATAATTCTGCGTGCAAAGTTCTTACTGGATCCCTTTGGAAATTTGGAATTCTTCCGTATTCAGTTCAGCAATAATGATCTACAGTTCATCAACAACCATCCCTAGCCCTCTTTCTTCTTCTACTGGAAAGTCCTTAAATGTATTCTTCTTCCACTTGGGCCTAGGTTATCTTCTTTAGCGCAATTAGTATGTATTTTCTTTCTCTTTATTCAGTTCAATTTTCATCATATATCAAATCAGTGCCAAGAGCATCAACAACGAGTTGCAAGATCTCCATAAGAAACGCTGCCAATTCTTGAGCTGAAGGCTGGCGGCCAAACGTTGGAAATAAGAGTTGATTTAAGATCAGAATTCGCAATCCACTCAGCCTTGGAGGATCAGGTACCATCAGAGTCAAGAGCCCGAGGGCCTCAACTCCAGGGACTAACAGTTCAATGTCAATGATCAGTGCAGTCTCCCCCGTCTCACTCCCTGGTCCCTGCATCTGTAACCAGGTATGTCCACTCAGGAGCAGCGTACTTGCGGCACGGCACTCTTTCTCTCTTTGATCTCCTTAAGCCTTCTTGACTTGGCTTTGCGTCACTTTGCTCAGATTTAGACGTTTCGGAGATGGGAGCGAGATTCTTTTCTGATGTAAGCCTCAAATTCAGTCTTTTTTTTCTCACTGCAAAAAACACACAATTGATGGACGGAATGCAGAACAAATCAAAACATTCACCCCCAGTCAAGGGATCTGGGTAAATCCATCATTCTTTTGCTCACCATGCCACCCCAGTTTGACCTGGCCATATGCAAATCAGTCTTGACCCTGTGCCTCATGGGAACAGTCCAGCCCGAACTGCCAAGCCAGGTCCTCCCTTGGACCGTAAAAAAGCATCCATGACCGGTTTCGGGGTTTCACCCCTCATCAGCCAGGATAGCTTGAATCCAGTGGCACAGTGAACCCGGGACCCACTTCTGGGCATACCCGGCGCACTTAGGGCGAGGAAGCAAAAGACACACAATTGATGGATGGAGTGCAGAACAAATCAAAACATTCACCCCCAGTCAAGAGATCTGGGTTAAATCCATCATTCTTTTGCTAACCATGCCACCCCAGTTTAGAACGTCCATCAACTGGGTGTCTTTTGCTTTCTTTTTTCACTGGCCGCGTTTCGCTTCTAGCCTCTGTTCTCCTCTCCACCCTTACCTGTCCCATACCAGTCTGCTCAGCTGAACCTGACTCTACTTCAACTCCAACGATTCCGTCCCCCTCAGTGTCTGTACCGGGATCTTGTGCAGCGTGATCCCTTTCACCTCGACCTAGTGAACAGTTGATTTCAGCAGGAACCCTTACAGCTTGGCTTGTCCCCTCTTCCGTCCTTGTGACCTCAGCTGGATTTCTTTGAGCGAGAGGAGCTGTTTCTTCCAAGGGTTCTGGAACTCTGCGGGTGTGGGAGACGTGGATCCAGTTCGGTAGGCCTCCGCACTTCACGGCTGTGCTTGTAACCAGGATCACTTGATACGGACCTCGCCACCGTGCATCAAGGCAATTCTTCCTCACGTGCTTTCTGACCAAAAACCAGTCCCCCGGGCTTAGGTCATGCAGGAGATCTTTCGAGGTGGGTGCAGTCGCAACCTCGACCTGGTGAGACACAGAATTAACCACATCAGCCAGTCCCTTGCAATAATCGAGAACCAAATTATCGATGATGTTATCAATGCTGTAGCTGGCACTGCAGGAAAACGCATCGCCCTCCCCATCAATATCTCATGGGGGGAAAGTCCTGATCTCCTATCTGAAGTACTACACAAACTCATTAGCACCAAGGGCAGCGCATCCAGCCATTTCAAAGACGTCGACAAGCAAACCTTCGCCACTCTCATCTTGATGGTCCCATTTATCTGTTCCACTAGGCCAGATGCCTCCGGCCTGTAGCTACAATGCAGTCTCTGATCAACTTGTAAGGCGGCATACAACAGTTTCATGATCTCACTATGAAAGTGAGTTCCTCTGTCTGATTCCAACAAGGTTGGAAATCCGAACCGTGGGATGACCTCTCTATGCAACAACTTCGCCACTGTGAGATTGTCACACCGCCTAGTTGGGTACGCTTCTACCCAACATGAAAAGACACACACCACCACCAAAACGTACCTCAACTCATTGCATCTGGGCATTTCGATGAAGTCCAACTGTATCCTGTTAAAAGGATCTCCTGACCTCCCAATGTGACTCAGGGCAACTACAGTTTTCTCTCCTGAATTCGTTTGCTGACACGTAACACACCTATGACATACACAAGAAACCGTGGATTTAACCATGTCTGTCGAAACACCCTCACCATGGCATCTCTTCCAAGGTGAACTGCTCCATGAATATGCCTTGCCATAGGACTCAACAAACAGTTGGGTAACACTGCCCTTTCGTACACTGACACCCAAATGCCATCCCCTCTTTTCTCACAACCTGCTCTAATCCAAGCTGCTTCTTACTCTTCGGGGACCTCTTCTTGGAGATGCTTAACCTCATCCCAAGTATCAGCCACAGTCAACATCATGCTGAGCTCGGTCTTTTCTGTGCTCTCTCCTACATATTGCCCATTAAAGATACAGGCATGTATGGCACAAAAGCGAGCTACTTCTTTGGCATAGCGGTTTCCCTTGGTTACAAAATCCTCCCCTTTGCCATGTGCCGCACATTTCACCACTGCTATTTCCTTGGGTTTTTGCAAAGCCTCTAACAGTTGTTGCATATATTCTCCGTTCCAAATACCAGATCCTGATGACGTTAAGAACCCCCCCTGTGACCACAACTTCCCGAAATCATGAACAACTCCAAACCCATACTGACTATCAGTGAAGATAGTCACTCGGACTCGATCAGAGATGAGACATGCGCGTATTAGGGCAATGATTTCAGCCACTTGTGCGGAGTATACTCCTTGCAAACAAGCAGCTTCCACAACTCCAGAAATAGTACGAACAGCAAAAGCTGCTCTCAAACGACCCTCATTGTCTCTCAAGCTTGAACCATCAACAAAGAGGACCAGATCAGATTCAGGTAACGGTTCATTGACGGGCCTGGGTTTGGTAGAAAGTTCAGTCACATCCAAGCAGTCATGCTCCTCACAATCTTCTCCTTTAACAGGTGGGAATGGCATCAGTGTAGCAGAATTCAACATAGAACATCTCTTCAAGGAAACATTCTCGGATGCCAATATAACTTGCTCATACTTAGTGAGCCTATTATTGGTCAAATGCTGCGTTTTGGTTCTCGTCATCAGGAGTTCCACTGAGTGTGGGACATAGACAGTAAGTGGGTGACCCATCACAATGCTTTCACATCTTTCAAGCTGACACCTGTTGAGGCAACAGTTCTGAGACATCCGGGCAACGCAGAAGCTACCGGGTCTAGGGTAGCTGAAAATTAAGCCACTGGTCTATGGGCACCCCCATGTGTCTGAGTTAGTACTGCTAGTGCGCACCCCTCCCTCTCATGACAGAAGAGCAAAAACGCTTTATTATAATCGGGCATTCCCAGGGCTGGAGCACAACACAGGCTCTCTCTCAGCTCCTGGAAGGCCACCAAACAGTCGTTATCCCATGGTACTGGATCATTTACATCCTTGCGTGTCAACCTTAACAAAGGTTTTGCCTTGAGGGAAAAATTTGTAATCCACTTCCGACAGTAGCCGACCATTCCCAAAAACATTCGGACTTCCTTTTGTACCCATTTGTAAGATCGCCTCTATGCGATCTGGTGACACCTTTCTCTTTCTCTTTTCAATCCGATGACCCAGATACTGAACCTCAGGCAAACAGTACTGAAGCTTGCTTGGGCACACCTTGTGTCCATTCTCTGCCAGGTGATTCAACAGAGCCACAGTATCTATCCTTCAAGCATCCTCCATCTCTGAGGCAACCAAAAGATCATCTATATACTGAACGAGAACTGAATACTGTGGCATTGTCAGACTCTCAAGATTTTTCTTCAAGATTTGATTTGAAAATGGACAGACTTTCTGTATACCCTTGTGGGATACGACACCATGTTAACACACAATTTGCCAGCCGGAAAGCAAATAAAAATTGGCTTTCCTCATGGTGGGGTATCGAAAACAATGCTTGGCATAGGTCAATGACCTTTAACCATTCGGCTTCGCAAGGTATTTGGAACAAAATTACTGCTGGATTCGGTACCACAGGACAACATGGAATTACAATCTCATTAACTCTTCGCAGGTCCTGAACTATTCTGTACTTGCCACTAGGTTTCTGCAACCCCATTATAGGTGAATTACAGGGGCTTACTCTTATCTTCTTCAAAATGCCCTGAGCAATCATAGATTCAATCACAGGTGTAATTCCCGCCACTGACTCCGTGGTTAACTTATACTGTGACATCCTTGGGAATTCAGAATTTGGATTGACCTGTACCTTCGCTGGTTCAGCTCCTCGAATCAGACCTATCTCTTCGCCAGTAAAATCCCATACCACAGGAGAGACTGAGTCCCTCAAATCAAATGGTAACTCGTCCTTGGTCAAGACAATGAACATCTCTGCACACAAATTCTGACTTGCCACCTTGAAGGCAGCGTCATCGTCACAGGTCTGTAATTCCACCCCCTTCAGAGTACAATAGATGGTACAATTTAGCTTGCACGAAAGGCAAACCGGACTCGAATCACACACCACAAATTGGTGTTGAACCTGAAAAGTTCCTATTCTCACAGGTAACTCATTTGTTAGTGGATTGGTCATTTTCTGATTGATAACTACTACCACTTGGATCGATTGCCCAGAAAGGGACAAGTTGGGAACCACTGCTGACCTTACAGTAGAACGGGCAGCGCCAGTATCTATTAAGAACGTAATGGGATGACCGTTGACATCTGCCTCCACAAACGGTTAACTCTGGTCTACCTCCAAGGCTGCACTAAGGGTACAGTCCTCCTCCCCCTCTTACATCGTCTTTGCAATGGGTTCTCAGAACCGTCGGTTATTTCAATGAAAGGCATCTGTTGATACACATGATTGGCTGAGGATATTCTCGGGGTTGAGACACCTGTACCTGCTGTTCCGGACCTCCCCCATACATGGACCTAGGTCTAGTCACTGTGTTCAGACCATCAGATACCTGCACAGTTTACTCATTTTGCATTTGATTAGCGGGATTTAGGCGACACTCGCGCTTCTAATGCCCGATCTTATGACAATAATGACAAGCAGTGTTCCTCCTCGGGTTAACCCACTCAACTCCTGGCCCAGAGTCCATTCCTCTTCCTCTTCCCTGTCCTGGATGAGCTGTCATATTTTGGCCTGCTCCTCGACCACTCCCTTGTCTTCAGCCCATTGTACCTCTATTCCCCTGCATTAGATCTGGGCTCTCAGCATTCCTCAACTGCACCATCATCAGCTTATCCTTCATTTTCCTATGTGTGGACTCTACTTGATCGCTACAGTACTTGACATAGCGCAGAATCTCATCCGCTGACTTGTTCTGCCAGCATATCAGATGTTGTTGAATCATCAAGCTAATCTCAGCCCTCAATCCCCAACACAAATTTCGAAACAAACTGTCCCATATCTTTCTGTTCGAGGGCATCCAGTCCACTATGCTGTTTAAAGGCCAATAGGAGTCTCTCATAATAATCATGTACTGATTCCTTGGGCTCTTGGGTGGTACGATCAATCTTGAGCCAATCAATACTTCGAGGGGAAACTTTAGGCTGGAGCCATGTAATCGCCTGCTCGTATTTCTTCATTACCTCCGGTGAAGGTCCATGAGTTACGGGATCTCTATCTGGTTCTGCAGTGGGCCACTCAATTGCAATTTTGCACGTCGCCCACAAATCACCTGGGACCACAATGTCAAACAGAGTATTTAAATCTACCACAATACCTTTGAAATCTTCACAAACCGATTAATTTGTTTATACCATTCTGCAGGCTTTTCCCTCAGCTGAGGGACATCAATGGTGAATGATGCCAAATCACCCATGCTCCAAAAGACATGTACATACCCTCCATTCTGTACCTCTCGCAATGGGTAATTTCCGACCTTCTCGGTCCCTCCTCCGGGAGGCGCAGTGTCTCCTATCCCTTTCTTGGCACCTTTCTTCTTGGACCACTTCTTTTCCCACCTGCCCATCCCCTTTCTATGCTCTCATTCCTATGACTAGTTCTCGAATATGGGCTTTCAACCCTACTATTCTCTTCTCTTCCAATTCCTGATCAGTGTAATTTAGCCTATGATTTCCATGTAACATTTTTGTTTTCGTCAAATCCACATCGTACTTCCGCGCCAACTGAACTAATGCCTCATGAACTCGTATTGCCTTCCTAGTGACATTCTTGGCCACAAATAACAGTTCATCTTGATCTTATAGATCCACTCTTTCCAGCAGCAGGTCCTCATCGATCACCTCATCTACTCCTGCCTTCAACTTCAGCACATCTAACAATTTTGCCTTAATTGCAACCTCAAGCCTTCCACGATTTGTTACATTGCACGGTCCCTCCCTGTCACAAGTTTGGCTTCTCCAGCAATCCTCCGTCTCCTCCACTTGGACAGTGGGCCGGGCTTCCCTCTCACAACTCTGACTCTTCCATCGACCTTCCGACCCTGCATTCGGGAACCCAAGTTGTGTTCTAGATGCCTCTTGTCTCATTCCTATCTCGGCTGATCTTCTCATAGTCTCCCTCACTGGTGGAACCCACATTCTTATTTCTGACATAGAATTTGCCAGTGTACCTGTTCGCCTTGTTTCCAACCCAATGCACACCTTTGAAGGGTCTGCCGTTGCTGGCAATAGAGTGCTAGCTTCCACAGGCGCCAAAGGTACGCCCGTCCCTCCCATTGTAAGGCTTCCTCCAGAGATAGTTTCTTCCCCCATTCCTGTCTGCTGTTGACCCCCACTTTCTCCCATACTCGGATTGTATATCGAGACCACGGGTACAATAGTAACCGGCACCGTGAGGGCTTCTGGTAGCCGTATGTCACATTTGGCTCCTCTCATCTCAGTATTCCCAACTTCTGACCTTCCTGCCCCTTCTGATCCCACTGAAATCTTTCCTACTGCTCTTGCACTTAGGCCTACCGGAGCCGATCCCACTCCTTCTGAGTTTTCTTCTACCAGTTCTCGCCTCCCCTCCTCAGACTGAGGGTTGTAAGGTGGAGGACACTCTGCCAATAGTCTGTCTAACAGGCTATAATCTGTGTCACTGTCATCCTCTGTATTTCCTGTTCATGGACCAGCTCCTTGTACCAACAGTGGGTACAATCTTTCTCCCTCAATGGTATCAACCCTCCACCTCTTCAACTGAGCATCCCACCTGGCATCCTGATATGACTTCATTGCTTTTCTCATCCTTCCCTGGGAGTTTTCCCTCCACCGAGCTTGTGGTGCCCGCATCCATGCATCTAATGCCTCGAATTGTGTAGGTCAAGGTGGAGGTTTTAATGAAGACATCACTCCCCTTAATTGATACAACACATCCAATCGAAATGACCCATAACGTGGAAAAGCCAATTCTCCTTCCTTTTCTGTAATCTTATGTCAATTTTGGAGCTACACTATTGTATGAAGTCCTACATTTGTTGCCATGTAATGTGCCGGGGTATCCTCTGGTGGGGCTCCTTCCCCTACCCAAGTCACCACACCCGAATCTCCTCTACATTAATCTTGCAATACCTTAAAACATCTCATTTTGAATTCAATTGTTAAAAAACACTATTTTACATTCCAAATTTTGCCGAGAACCCTCCAATCCCAGCGCGGCGTTACACCGACCGGCCTATCACAGCTCGGCGCACTCTGACGTCACTGTTCCCTCTTTGCAGCGGTTCACCCTCCTTCACAATCTCACAATCAATCAATCACAGAATTTGTAGAGCGCACTACTTACCCGCGAGGGTCTCAAGGCGCTGGGGAGAAAAAGGGGGAGTGGGGTGCTGCTCCTGGTCGAACAGCCAGGTCTTTTGTAGCCTCCTGAAGGTCAGCAGGTCTTGGGTCTGTCGTAGGCTTAGTGGAAGGGTGTTCCAGGTCTTGGCGGCTAGGTGTGAGAAGGATCTGCCGCCGGTGGTTGTTCTTCGAATGCGAGGGACGGTGGCGAGGGAGAGGTCGGCGGAGCGGAGCTGGCGGTTGGGGACGTAGAAGAAGAGTCGTCTGTTGAGGTAGGCTGGGCCAGTCACCATGTACATTCGCTCTCACATTCACACAAACAAGTAACAGTTTAACCAAAAGCTACTAAACCAAGTAACTACCTATCAGGCAGTCACAGTAACTTACAGTTACATAAAACCATGTAATTGTCTGCCGTCTACAAGATCGATAGTATACTCTCTCCTAAGAACATTCACACTCCGTGACCCACGACCTGTGTCAGTCACTCAAATGGCTGTAGTCCACCCCTGGCACCTGAGGTTTTCCACACGTGACTCTATTAGATTCACTCACACAAAGTTCCCTATCCCAAGTGAGCCATCGATAGCGCTCCACGACACCCACACCAATGATCAGACAATTACAGCACAAAGCTATCCCGGAATCTTGGACTTCTCTTGAGTCCGCTTTCCAAAAACCTTCTGATCCGCACGTGTTCAGACCAGTAAACCAATAGACTCACGTTCACTCAACTATCATTCCAACTCCGCAAGACATCACACAATCAATTAGCCGCAATCTAACACACACATCACTATTCATGCTCACGCTACGGCTGTCTCCGCCGCACCGCCAATTTCCGCCGACCTCCGTCAACGCTCGCCGTGCTCTGTTCTCAATCATTGGGCTCTTTTTTGGACTCTATGGGTCTAATTCTGCTCTACATTTTACCGGGTTCTCCCCTCACCTCTAGAGGCAACCATCCGTTTCTGCTACCAATTGATGGGGCCAGATTCCATGTCCTAGATTTACTTAGGAACCCCTGGCCGATGGTCTTTATTGCCTGCTATAGAAGTGTAGAGGGGAGAAAACAAGTTACCAATTATACATTTCCCCTCTCTGTCTGGCTAAAGGACCTCAGACTCTGGATTCAGATTTTGTTAACTTATTACAAAGCCAAAAATAACAGAATATAGACACACCTCAAAATCAGAATATAAAGATACATGAATACCAATACAGAGCCCAATCTACGAATATAGTTCATTCAGCACAATATGCACAGAACAATGAATTCCAGAATCAGAACACAACTGAGTATAGACATTGCGTCCAAATCCCTTTTCATTTGTATTTCCGGAATTAAAGAATAATCTGTCCCTACTCTACTTCTAAAGTGGCATCCCTTCCTAATTTCCCAGAAGAATTTCCCTCAAAGGTGTCAGCACGTGTTGACTTCCTAAGAAGTGCACTCACTTTAAATGGGTCAAGTAGCGTGAAGCTACAGAGCTCGTTCTAGGATGCTCCCTTCTCTCAGTCAAAAGCAGAAGTCCTGCAAATCTGTCCCTGTGCCTAATACAAAAAGACAAAGTTACACCCCTAACAGGTCACATGGTAAGATATTCCGTGAACACCTTCCTTGAGTAACTTTCCACAGACTCTAATTAATTTGAAGTCTTCTCCGACGACCTTGGTTCCCAGGTTTCACCAGGCACGAAAGGTGTCCTCCCTTCTCTCTGTTCAAGTTCTTCAAAGACATTCCTCTCCTCCCATGTATCTTCTCAAATCTAAAATAACAAGGTCGAATTCCCGCACCTGCAGTAGGGGCGAAAGGAAACTTTCTACACACACATAAATTTTACTTAACTCCCAACTTGAGAGCAAACGAGGAGAAACGAAGCTTAAGAAAAACTAAAGTTAGGCTTACAATTGGCTAACCTAAGAACGTTCTTTAATGTGCACCTGTTACGCAAGCCTCTATATGGATCACTTATAAACAGTGAATACATTTATTTTACCTAATATTCATAATGCACATGCATGATTACATGATTTCTCTAAACACGTGCGAAATCCTGATCAGTCTTGTAAATAGCGTCACAATTTCATTCTACCCATTTTAATATGAAGATATAAACTTCATTCTAATAACACGAATTTCAGCCAAACAATAGAATATATGCGAGTGCAGTTCGTACATGAATATAACGCACCCTTACAAATTTAAGAGCGTCGAGCGCTCTATCAGGAACATCCAGGGTTAAGGATAAGGGATTATGGTCGCTAAAAGGACTAAAAATAACATTAAAATGGGAGATCTGCGAATATAACTGGGCAGAAACAAATATGAAATCGATAAACGACCTAGTGCCCCTCTCCTTAAAAGTCAGGCAAATTATAGGGTTAGGGGAGTTCACCAGTTTCTCTAAAGCAAAAACCAGATTGTAAGATTCCAAAATCCCCTGGAGCTCCTGACCCTCCTTTGAATGTACAAAATGTAGCCCCTCCTTGAGCAAGCATCTAGGATTTAAAACATTAGGTCCCTGAGGTGGGTCACATAAATGACAGTTGAAATCCCCGGCAAGCACAATTTGATCTTGCTCAGAGCCCATCTCAAACAACGACTTCAGGGCCTGAAAAGTTAGGCAATTTGTTTTTTATCCGTATGGATGCAAATTAGCGTATAACGTTCCTGCTTCTCATCAGTGCAATTGTACTGAAATATGCCACAGACTAGGAGTAGGAATTGGTTTCATTCCCACACATATAACAAAACAAAAATCGTGGTATATGAATTTTAGCATGTTTTTATCTTGGTGCAAACATTATGCGATTCGACTCATCGCAGTACAAGTAGATGACATCGATTGCTATTTAAAACATTTTTAAAAAAGTGATGCAAAGAAACACATGTAACTTTAGGAGCACAGTAACATAATCAACGTGGATTGAAGGTAATAAATAAGTTCATTGTATATGACAGCCAACTTGTTAGGCAACCCATGCTGGGCATTCCGTCGGAATCGTTTGTAGTACTTACTTACATCCACTAGGTGGGACTATTTCATTATCAAACGGGGTTGTAGTATTAAAAGCGATGGCAACGAAATGTGCGTAAGACAGACAGTTTGAGAATTGTTTGTCCCAAACAATTTATCTTGTGAATGTTCTCATTGGGTTGTGCAATGATGAGAGGAACTAAAACCGGATGCACCAAACTCAAAGCTACTTTTTTTTCCGGAACCCCACAGGATAGTGCCTGACCTCTTGTGGCACAGAATATGGTTGTAGTCCTGGTTTTTGAGATGATGCGTCGTTTGTGACTTGACTAACTTAATTAATAAAACCATCTTTATTGTTTAGTTTTTAAAAATCATAATCAATAAGTATCACTTAGTAAAAATATTAGTTCTTACAATAAATCATATAATAAATATTGTTTCATAAAAAACTATTTTCATAAATTAAAACGCAGAATCCAATATTATCTTGTGTTTTTGCTCTCACACGTCTTCATAGACATATCGAGAGATTTTATAATATGGTCAACATTTTTTGGTGATGTCTCTATAATGCATGATAGAACTTCCTCCTAGACTGTTCTGTAAAGCCTCTCGCTCGGAAGATAGGTTTCAGATATATATTTTTTTTCCCCCGGAGTTTTATATAGCGCGAACTTGACCCGAAGGTATCATGTATCATCCTGCGTATATCTAGTAGACCTGGACAGAATCAAAATATATGTTCTATAGAATCTTGACCCACATTATAGAGCTGGCAAAGGTTAGTTCCTTTCGCTGGGCAGTCCCAAGAGGGTTGTATGACAGCATAACGCATGCCATTACAACGCGGTTCATCAGTAAGGGGGATTAGAAAGGGCTTTTGGTCAGGTCCAGCATACTTGCCCAAATTGTTCAGAGACAGAAAAGGTATGCAGTTCCTAGGTAGGTCACCCAAGGGGTGAGTACAGAGAGATATGGGATGTGTAATTCCCTTTAGGGCACGGTATCCTTCAGGGGAAAGTGGAGAAGGAGGAGGGGGATTCCTCCTTTCGGAACTAAGGCCCTCACACACCCAGCCAGCTAGGTGTCATGCTTCATCATCGGGACTGCTCCTCGTCGGGTCGGCGCTGCAATACCCGACGGGCACCCAATGATGGGGCTCTTTGGCGGAGATCTTTTGTTCCTTGCCGTTTGGTGAGGTGTGGGTGAGGGGCCTAGGCTAGTGTAGATGTATTGTAGTGAAGGTGCGATTTAAAACCGGTTCGGTAGTCCAAAAAGATACTTTAATAGAATGGCTCCTACCTGATTAAAATAAAACTAGAGTGGCAATTTATATCTTTAATTTATTAGTTCAAGATTGTAATGCTCTTCTCTATAACGGTCAACATGTTTCTTGCCACAGTGTCTGAGAGATCAGACGGCAATTCATCAGGACCAAAAGTGCAAACTATCTACACCTCGTGGTAGTGACTGGTACAATCTACCTACCACCTATGTTTATAAGGAATAGTACCTAAATGTAGTTGAGGGTAATCTAAGGAAAAGGGAAACAAAAGACACCATGATCAATAATACATGATTACTATGCATCCTTGCCAGGTAGGTCGCTCCCCCACCACACAGCTCCGCCTGTGTTGTCCGCCCGCTGCTGCTGCTGGTAAGATCGCCCTTCCGCTTGTGGCCTCGGTGCCCGTATTTCTTTGCTTGTCTCCCCTTTTTCCCTTCTGTGCCCCTCGCTGCCCCATTTGTACTGTGCCCGTATTTGTGTCTGTTTTCTCTCCCTTTTTCCCTTCTGTGCCCCTCGCTGCCCCATTTGTACTGTGCCCGTATTTGTGTCTGTTTTCTCTCCCCATTTTCCCTTCTGTGCCCCTCGCTGCCCCATTTGTACTGTGCCCGTATTTGTGTCTGTTTTCTCTCCCCATTTTCCCTTCTGTGCCCCTCGCTGCCCCATTTGTACTGTGCCCGTATTTCTGTCTGTTTTTTCTCCCCTTTTTCCCTTCTGTGCCCCTCGCTGCCCCATTTGTACTGTGCCCGTATTTGTGTCTGTTTTTTCTCCCCTTTTTCCCTTCTGTGCCCCTCGCTGCCCCATTTGTACTGTGCCCGTATTTGTGTCTGTTTTCTCTCCCCATTTTCCCTTCTGTGCCCCTCGCTGCCCCATTTGTACTGTGCCCGTATTTCTGTCTGTTTTTTTCTCCCCATTTTCCCTTCTGTGCCCCTCGCTGCCCCATTTGTACTGTGCCCGTATTTCTGTCTGTTTTCTCTCCCCATTTTCCCTTCTGTGCCCCTCGCTGCCCCATTTGTACTGTGCCCGTATTTCTGTCTGTTTTTTGTCCCCTTTTTTCCTTCTGTGCCCCCGCTGCCTCTCGCCATTCCCGCCGCTGCGTCCCCTGCGGCCCCGCCCCCCTGACTTCCCATTCGCTGCCCCTGCCTCCCGCCTCCCAGCTGCTCCTCCCTCCCACCTCCCCATAAATGGCGGCCGCTGCACGGCCGCGCGGCTGGCGCGCCTAAGGCAAGCCGTCTGCGCCCGTCCGCGACCGGACCGCGCCCAGCGCCAGAACCCCTGGACCGTGCGCCCCCCGATCCAGCCTCGAGGACCGACGCCGATACGATGCCACCACACTCCACGCTCTCAACCCCGGACGGACGCACAACTGCTTCAAGGCCGCCCCGAAACGCACCCATGGTCCCTTCACCTGCCGGAATTGCAGCTACACCAGCCTCAGAGCCACCGAGGCGCCCACCAAGAAGGACCTCAACCACCTCCGGTGCATCCTGCTGAACACCCGCTCCGCCCGCAAACACGCCGTCGAGCTCTGGGACCTGCTCGACACATCATCACCAGACGTCGCCTTCCTGACAGAGACCTGGATGAACGACTCCTCCGCACCCGACATCGCCATAGCTATCCCAGACGGCTATAAGATCACCCGCAGAGACCGCGTCAACGCAGTAGGAGGAGGAATCGCCATCGTCCACAAGAACACCATCAGGGTCTCGACCAGCACCGACGACACTCTCAGCACCGCCAAACACATGCACTTCCAGATCCACACGGACCCCAACACCACCCTTAGAGGCACCCTTGTCTACAGACCCCCTGGGCCCCGACCCCAGTTCAGCGACTCCATCGCCGACTTCATCAGCACGCACGCCCTGACCTCTACCGACTACATCCTCCTCGGAGACCTGAACTTTCACCTGGAGAACAACAACGACAGCAACTCCACCACCCTGATCGACAGCCTCGCCAACCTCGGCCTGAGCCAGCTCGTCACAACACCGACCCACTGCGCCGGCCACACGCTTGACCCCATCTTCTCCTCAAGCTCCCACGTCTCCTTCAGCCACACCACGGAACTCCTCTGGACCGACCACCGCTGCATCCATTTCACCTTCCAGAAACCCACCACACACCACCGCACCCAACAGATCCCACGCCGCTGCTGGAGCAAAGTCACCGAAGACCAACTCCAGGCAACCCTCGCTCTCAGCCCTCCCTCCGACCCATCCAACACCGACGACGCTGCCTGCAACCTCAGACGATGGATGGACGACTGTGCCAACACCCTCGCCCCGCTGAAAAAGCTCACCTACAGCGACACCACCAAAAGAGCCAGCTGGTTCACCTTGGAACTCCTAGCTTCCAAGCGCACCTGCCGGAAACTAGAGAAGAAATGGCACAGCGATAAGACACCGGACAGCCACACAGCCCACAAAGACGCCATCCGTAACCACCACCACCTCATCAGGTCCGCCAAGAGAATCTCCTTCAAAGACCGCCTCGACAACAACGCACACAACAGCAAGGAGCTTTTCAACATCGTGAAGGAACTCTCCAACCCCAGCTCCAACACCAACGACATCCCGCCGTCGCAACCCCTGTGCGATTCCCTCGCCACCTTCTTTCACCGCAAGATCGCCGACATCCACGACAGCTTCGACACCCAGACAACCCCAACTAAGATCGACCCGCCACACACCATCGACCACGACCCCCTGCCAGCCTGGGCCAGCGTGAACATCGAGGACACCATCAAGACCATGAGCACAATACACTCCGACTCCCCGTCAGACCCTTTCCCGCACCACATCTTCAACAAAGCCAGCAGCTCCATCGCACCCCACCTGTGCAACATCATCAACCTCTCCTTCGAGACCGCGACCTTCCCAGAGAGCTGGAAACACGCAGAGATCAACGCCCTACTCAAAAAACCCAAGGCGGACCCGAGAGACCTCAAGAACTTCCGGCCCATCTCTCTGCTTCCGTTCCCAGCCAAGGTCATCGAGAAGATCGTCAACAAACAGCTAACCCGATACCTCGAAGAAAACAGCATCCTGGACCCATCCCAATCAGGGTTCCGCAGCAACCACAGCACTGAGACTGCCCTCATCGCCGCCACCGACGACATCAGGATCCTGCTGGACAATGGTGAGACCGCAGCCCTCATCCTGCTGGACCTCTCCGCCGCCTTCGACACTGTCTGCCATCGCACTCTACGCGCACGCCTCCACGACGCAGGGATCCGAGACAAGGCCCTGGAATGGACCATCTCCTTCCTCGACGGCAGAACCCAGAGAGTCCGCCTCCCACCCTTCCGATCCGAAGCCTCCGAGATCATCTGCGGCGTACCCCAGGGATCGTCCCTCAGCCCAACACTGTTCAACATCTACATGGCCCCGCTCGCACGCATTGCCAGACAACACGACCTCAACATTATCTCCTACGCCGACGACAGTCAACTGATCCTCTCCCTCACCAAGGACCCCTCGCCGCCAAAGCCAAACTCCATGAAGGAATGAAGGCCGTCGCCGATTGGATGAAGATCAGCCGACTAAAGCTGAACACGGACAAAACGGAGGTCCTCATCCTCGGCTCCAACACCTCAGCCTGGGATGACTCCTGGTGGCCAACGACGCTGGGAGCAGCCCCGACACCCACCGACCACGCACGCAACCTGGGAGTCATCCTCGACTCAACGCTCTCCATGACCAAGCAAGTCAACGCAGTCTCCTCCTCCTGCTTCAACACCCTCCGCATGCTTCGCAAGATCTACAGGTGGATCCCGACAGACACAAGAAGAACAGTCACCCAGGCCCTCGTCAGTAGCAGCCTGGACTATGGGAACGCCCTCTACGCGGGAGCCCCGGCCAAGCTCATCAAGCGACTGCAACGCATACAAAACGCCTCTGCACGACTGATCCTCGACGTACCACGCCACAGCCACATCACCCCCCACTTGAGGAACCTGCACTGGCTCCCCGTCGACAGGAGGATCACCTTCAAACTCCTCACCCACGCACACAAGGCACTCCACAAAACTGGCCCAGCCTACCTCAACAGACGGCTCTTCTTCTACGTCCCCAACCGCCAGCTCCGCTCCGCCGACCTCTCCTCGCCACCGTCCCCCGCATTCGAAGAACAACCACCGGCGGCAGATCCTTCTCACACCTTGCCGCCAAGACCTGGCACACCCTTCCACTAAGCCTACGAAAGACCCAAGACCTGCTGACCTTCAGGAGCTACTCAAGACCTGGCTGTTCGACCAGTAGCAGCATCCCCCCCCCCTTTCCCTCTCCCCAGCGCCTTGAGACCCTCGCGGGTAAGTAGTGCGCTCTACAAATTCTGTGATTGATTGATTGATTGATAACTCTCTGTACAAACTAAAACGTGACCCGATGTGCTTGCACTGGTGATTTGAAACAACATTGTTTTTGGTGTGGTGACAGGCAGCACCAGTGGTGATATAAAAATTCTTTTAAAAAAAAAAACATTTCTCCATAATGTGTAATGCGAACAGGTTAGAAAACAAAAAATAAAAATTAAACAATAATCTCTCAGCTCTCATGGGTATGCCAGGGTGTCAGACTCACCCTGTAGAACCTCTGTTCATGCCTCAACGCGGTTGTAACAACGCAAGTGCTGTTACAACGCGTTACCATTACAACACAAACATTTATCACGCATATGCCTTTACAACGCATGCCTTTACAATGAATTTATTTGTAATAGCATGATTGGTAAAGGCATCTGCGTCATTAAAGTTAAGTTTGAAAATGTAAGTATTTTACAGGTAAGTATTAACGCTATATATATATATATATATATACATAGGTTTATATTTCCCTCAGTAAAGTACTTAAATTTTCATACTAAAGGCATGCATGGTAATATATATATGTATATATATATATATATATACAGGGCACAAGTCCTAAAAAAAGAAGTGGGGGGACTCTCCAAGTTAGGTGGTGTGACAGGAAGTGACATCACGACAGGAAGTGACATCACGACAGGAAGTGTCATCACAACAGGAAGTGACATCACATGTGCAGCAGATCTATCATTTGCACATATTGCAAGATTTAACAATTGAAGCTGCTCAGTGCTTAAGCCTGTGACTTAAGGTCCCTGTATAGAGGAATTAACAGCCCAAATGTGGATGAAGTTTGGTGTACAACTACATTAATAAAGACATTAAGTGCTGTAAGCGAGGCATACTAAAACATGGCACCATGAACAAAAGCAGAGTTTGCGCGTTGTAAAAAGACAAAGAAAACTACATGCTAGAAACTAGGGGAATAACTAACTGACAGAACCGGAGAATATTAATTTAAAATGATAATGCATTACATAGAACCGTGGTGGGTGCACTCCCTGTCCCCTTAATGCGTCATTGGTTGTAGGAGATCGTACATTATATACTCCTCAGGTCTGCCTACATCACGCACAAATTAAACAACAGAGGTAAAGGTTCATTCAGTCTACTGTTAATGAAAGTTTCGCAGCTTCCCCAGGCATTCACAGTAAAGTGCCTATTAAACTAAAGTGCTTGGCATTTGTGAACTCATGATGAACCAATAAAACGTCCTCCAAGCAATCAAGGTGAATAGGCGTTTTACTTTCTGGACAGCATGGTGTACATTCACAATCAGAGGCGCAACTAGAGTGAAATTACGGGGGGGCTAATAAAAATTTCGGGGGGTAATTTTTCCAGCAATCGGCAGAGTGAAGATGCAGGGGCTCTAAGAAGGAGTGAAAACACAACAAAACCTCATTCACAAGCAAATGGTCTTTTAAAGACCTGTGAAGTACTCGGGTGGGGCTGGGTGTGTGCCGGGAAGCTGTCTCAGCACGGGCTGCCACACACAGCAGGGGGGAGGGAGGGCTGGAGCCCTTTGAGCACAATGGGCGTTGCACGCCTGTTTACAATAGCCTGTGTGGTTCTTGAAGACAAGATCAGCTTAGCTACTTCAAAATTAACATTGACTTCTATCAACTCTAAATCATGTTTTGTGACAGCCCGTTGTACCGTTGAATATACTATGACTAGATAGTGTGCTTCAGAATAGGGACCTCCTACGAGTGGGAATTACCCTTTATCTCCCAATTTCAATTATTTCTGAATCTGTTTTGGAGGAGATGGAATCAGGCGATAGCCTAATAATTAAATCTGATTAGGAGATGTAAGAAGCTGAATACCGCATAGAACGGCCAGTTGGTATCAAACTCGCGGTGCAAGGGCAATGGGTGTCGCTGCGAATGAAAAAGAGAATGCGGCACGCAAGTGCTTTGCTGGCTCTCTCAGTCACTTGCTGATTTTCACCCTGTAGCGTTTACAATTTTAGCCAAATAATCACGTTGGTGTGTAAGAGTTCCATTATTAAAACCCCGATTATATTCACGTTTGTCCAGCAATGTTAAGTGCATTTCTGATTCGATATGTTTCTTTCTTATTGAGAGGGTAGTCAACATCCATCACTAGCTTATTGTTGGACAAGTGGAGCAGGAGTTGGTGTCTTCACCTTCTATAAACGTTTGGGTATGTGGAAGTGTTTCTCGAAAATTTGTCAGCGTTTGACGGTGTATCATGCCACCTAGATTGCACCAATTATATTCACCGGCATTTGCAGATTGGGTTCATCAGCACACTGCAGCGTTTCAAATAGTGTATTTTATGGGCTGTGAAACTGCAGTTGTTTTTGCTGAAGAGGGCCCCTACGTTTTTCCCATATTGTACCGATTATGTGGGCGTTTGAGCTACTATCTATATATATATATCTTAAAGGCTGCTAGTGTTTATATTGCTTCAAGTATTCTGTGTGATGCCCGAATGACATCATATTACAGCTGGACGTGGTTCGATGTTACAATCACACTTGTCCGCTGTGTTTATTTATTGCACTGCAACCCTCTGGGTCCCCGGGCAGTGCTTTACAAATGAGATCGGCTGCTCAGCTGATGCATTCCTTGCCCATGAAACAGCTGAGTCCCTTAAACTGTTTATTACAGAGCAGTTTGTCCACAATAGGGTGGCCGTGCGGGCAAGTGACGACATCATTGAAAGTCCAGCATTTGAGCAGGGGGGACGGCGTCCACCCGGTAAAATAAGTGGGGGGACGCCGTCCACCCGCGTGGTACTCCGACTCGTGCCCTGTATATATATATATATATATATATATATATATATATATATATATATATATATATATATATATATATATATATATATATATATATTCCATTCCAACTCAAACCGTCGCTGTCTCCCAAGCCTCTTCTCTACGGTGAGCTCGCGGCGGGGTAGCGAGCCCCTACAAAATACAATACTTGTGAACAAGGAACCAGGAGCTCCGAAACGCTTGGAAAAGCAGTAGAGCTGCGGTTTGTTGTGTTTTTAAGAAACTAAGCACGTTGTGCGGATATATATATATATATATATATATATATATATATATTTATGTCCTTCCAAGATTGCCCTCAAACAAGGTTGCACTCGACAGCAGATGAACCTTTCAAAGTTCTTTAATTTATTCTAAACCGGCATTTTCAAACAGACAACAATCCTTCTGCCTTACGCATTTAGGACCAGCTGGTCCGGCTTTGGGGAAGCGTAGCTGCGATTTGCAAAGACGCCATTGTCCGCATGCAACTTGACATTTATTGCCCTCTAGTGGAGCCTCGCAGGTGAGTCAGTTTACCATGCATGCTGGGACTTGTGGTTTCTAAGCAACATTCATACCCTCCAGTCGATGCACTACGCCTTCCTTTTCCAATCATTATAATTTCTTTTTTGCCCTCCAGTGGGCCTCCGAATGAAATTGCCAATTTAAATTGTCCAAGCCAGTCTGCCATCCTACAATGAAGTCAGACTTGTTCCAACCTCTGCAGCCCCCACTCAATTTTACGAGGCGATGCAAACTTTACGGCAGGACTGCCGTTATGTATCCTTCCAAAATTGCCCTCAAACAACGTTGCACTCGACAGCAGATGAACCTTTCAAAGTTCTTTAATTTAGGCAAAACCAGCATTTCCAAACAGACAACAATCCTTCTGCCTTACGCGTTTCAGACCAGCTGGTCCTTGATCACAGGCTCTGGGGAAGCGTTAGCTGCGATTTGCAAAGACGCCATTGTCCGCATGCAACTTGACATTTATTGCCCTCTAGTGGAGCCTCGCAGGTGAGTCAGTTTACCATGCATGCTGGGACGCAGCGGCGGCGTAAGCAATGCGCCACACTGTGACCCATTTACCATGGGACGCATCTAGGGAGATGCGTCACCTTGTAAAGCCCTGCGCCAAATTATATCTGCGTCAGGTATAATGTATGCAGGGTGGGCGTTCCCACGCAGGAAAGCCTCGTAGAAGTGACGCAGTGAAATCTACAAGATTTCACTGCGTCACTTCTAGGACACCACTGCATCAAAACCTTACGCCTGCTTGGAGCAGGCATAAGGAGTGACGCAGCACAATAAGTATAGACCTCCCCATGCATTGCTGGAGTTGCGTCATGCTTGCAACACGACTCCAGCAATGCGTGACTTTTGCGCCAAAAGATGCGTCAGAATTTCTGACCCATCTGTCAATCCTTGTGCCATGGTGCGCCGTATTGTAAATACGGCGCATCCATGGTGGCGCAAGGGTTTCGCATGGAGACGCAGGGAAACAAACGCATCTCTACAGATGCGTTAGTTTCTTGTAAATCTGCCCTAGGGTGCGCGAGGCACTCGTGGCAGGGCGTGAAGGCAAAAAAAGTGAGGGATGAAGAAAATAAACAAAGTCAAACAGCGCCCGAGTCAGCGACTTCTCTCGGCTGAAAGAGAATGGCAGCAGTAGAAGGTAAGATGTGTGGGCTCGCACAAGAACGGCTGAAAAAACCCAGAGGTGAGCGAGCAGCTCCTCTCCAGAGATGGAGAGAGAGACAAAGAAAGAGAGAAGAGGGAGAGAGAGAAGACGAAGAAAAATAAAAACAGAGGGAGACAGATGCGAGAAAGAGAGAGAGAGAGGGAGTGTAGGTTTGTGAGCGTGAAAATTGTAACTCTGGTGAGGGGACTGGAGCCAATCTCCACTATTGTGATTAGACGGGTGTCTTGGAAGAGGGGGGCATATCAGGAAAACTGAAGGTTAGAGGCCCTTACAGAGGAAAAAAATAACCACTTCTGGCACTTCAGAAAGTAAAAGATAGTCAGATACAGCGACCCAGGTGCAAATCAATTGTTAACAAGCAAACTTCCCTCATAGAGAGAAGAGTTCTGATTGGCTCCCTTGGAGTGTGAGTTCTCAGAAGGCATATCTCTGAGTCCTCAGCAGGCTATGCACTCCCGGATTGCAGATCTTACATACCTGTGGAAGCCTGCCCTGAAATCAAGAAAATGATACACAGAGAATGTTTTGGATTGGGATGAAGTTTGGATTGACTGCTGCACGACACCAGGAATGGACTGAAGGGACACTAGGGACTGAATTATTGGGAAGTGCAAAGCTATATTTTGGATTGGGCAGGAGGGCAAGAGTATGTTTTAGATTAGGAAACGCAGCTCTTATAATTCGGACTGAACAGGGCTGGAAGACTGCATTTGATTGCGAAGAACCCCAAGTAAGTTTTGGAGCACCACAAATCTATCTATGTGGCAGGGAATAAGGTTTGTTGAAGAAAGTTGTGGTTTTTTCTGTCACCAAATAATATATTATCAGCTACATATATATGAAAGCCAAAGTTTTGCAAACTCTGCGCTAAGGCACTGGTGCAGGTGTTCAACTCCACCCCCTCCCCCTCTGTGCACCTCCATCGTACTGCAAAGAAACACCAAACAATAGCTGTACTCCTGTAACTTGTAATTTGTAAAACCCCTCAATGTTTGTTTGCTCTTCCATCAATCAATAAACCGTTGTCTATAAGTACAGAGTATGGCCTCAAATGTTCTAGCTACTGCTCACCACTGGAGGAAGACATTACTGATGAGCAGGTCAAAGCAGCAATTAAACGCTTTCCAGGATGCAAGGCCCAGGGCCCGGTTGCTTTCCATGTTCTTCTAGTAGATGTTTGCCGACCTCCTGGCAGAACCGCTGGCGAGGGTCTTTAACTTTCTAACCACAGGGCGGGTACCAGGCTCAGTGCTGGGGTCACATCTCATTCTGCTTGCTAAGCCAGAGAGGGACCCCACCTTCTGTTCCTCCTTCCGACCTATTGCCCTAATCATGAAACCCCTTATTCACAGAATACCAGCAGATCCGCTTATCAGAGGGTTAGAGATACACAACTAAGAATTCAAAGCTGCCATGTACGCTGACACAGTCCTTTGTTTTCACACTGCTCCAGAGGCATTCATCCTGACAGTGAAGAAGGGGCTGTCTCTTTTTTAGGCTGTTTTGGCTTTAAATTTCACAAAGCCAGTTGAGATGGCAGTGGCAGGCAAGCATCGGAAGGCCAGAGAGGCTCTGCGGGCTAATGGATTTACTAGAACATTGGATGCCATCCGCTACCTTTGCCCAGTAGGACATCCCGGCAACTTGTATAAAGACTTATATCCCTGGGGGAGTTTGGAAATATATTGGATGGATAAGATGTATAAAAATTAACATCCTTCCCCAACTGCTTTATTTGAAATGGACGCTGCCAATATGGTTCTGCAGGCAAACCCAGGCGCATATCCCAAAGTGTTATCTTTCGGACTGGATGGACCCCAAACCAAGCGTCCCAAGGCTACGATGTTTCGCAATACATTGGAGTTTGGGCTGGGGCTCCCCAACATCAGTGCCTAAATACAGGCAGCCAATCTTCGACCCGCATTGGACTGGAACCACAATCCATATGGTAAGGGGTGGGTCGCTGTAGAGCAGAGTTTCTCCCCAATCCCGATGCAATACCTCGTACGGCTGCCCTGCAGAGTTAGGCCAACACTTCACATTCTTTTAACCATATCAGAGATACTGCTAGATTATTGGCAGTGTCTTACGCGTAGGGCGGGCTCTACCACCTTCCACTTCCCGATTATACATAATACAGACTTTATGCCTGGCATCTTTGACTCAGGTTTCAAGCACTGGAATAATGATACTCCCCCACTGCTGGGTGACCTCTTTTCAAATGGGACCTTAAATTCTAGAGATGTAGTTCAGGTGACTTGGGACTTGGTCCAGAACGCGTCTTTCGACTCGCTCAGCTCCTTCACTCGGCGGGCTCCCATGGGATGCTCTACCTAGCTGGCAAGTACAGGACTCCACTTGAATTAATGTCATATCATAAACAGACTAGAAAGGGAATAACATGGCTCCAATGATTAGAATTTAATTTGCCATCTAGACCCAAACACAAATACACTTGCCAATTATAGAGAGATGTGGACATCGACATATCGGAGGGGATCTGGGCCAAAATTTGGTATAGGACTGTTCACTGATTCATTCGTGTCCAACATAAAGAAAACAGATAGAAGCTGCTAACCCAGTAGTGTCTATCACCCCCAAGATTGCACAAAATGTTTAGGAGCTTGGAACTCTGCTGGAAGAACTGTGGTGAGAGAGGAGCTTTCTTTCATATTTGGTGGTCCTGTTCCCACGTACAGGACACAGACAAAAAAACACAACATGTATCTTATTGCCCTTTGAGCCCCTCATACTGCTGCTAGGGTATCCCGGGGAAGACAGCGCCTACCCTCTAATGACCCCCATTGGCAAATCCCATCTCTTGCTGGCCTGCACTTGTGCAATTTTGGAAGCAACAAATGAATCCTCCTATACATGTATGGTTGGCCAAGATTTGGAATATCTTTGCTATGGAAAAGTTGTCAGCAATTTTGCATGATCTGGTTGTCAAATTTGATAATGTTTGGTTGCCCTTCAAAATGTATATGAAACGGGAATGTCTACCGGGGAGGGGGTGCTCACCATGTTGGACTTGTTACAGAGATCGCAGCTTTGCGAGATGACACCATAATCGACTAGTTCATCTAGTGTATCTGATGCTGAAGAATCATAGAGGACTTTTGATATTGTTTAATGGTCTTGACCCCTAGACAAGTGCTTTCTTTTGATTATTTTGACTGTGCTTCTGCTTTGGTTGTCACTACACTATAGAGCTTCCAATGTAATTGTGTGCTTTTTTTTTATTTTTTACCCATGGCTGTTTTCTCTGTAACAGTGATGAAAAGTTAAAAATAGTGTACAAAAAACGTTCTAGCTGGTTCCTGCTTTTCAGGAAAAACTGGATATTTGCCATCAGAGCAAGTGCCTGGTGGGCCAGGCAACTGGTGTGTTTGTTCAAGCATCTCTGGCAGTGCACTGTGATAGTTAGAGTGGCCTTATATTTATCCATTGTGGGAGTGCAAGTGCATTCAGGCACATCCCTGTGTGTGTTTAACAAGGAGACTAGTAGGATGGCAGTCATCCCCCATGTTTTATTAGTTTCAAGTAAGAGTTTAGTTTTTTTCTAGAAATAATCAAAAACTGGAGCTCTGCTGGATGCTGGTGTATTCCTTCTTGCTAGCACTTCTCAATTCTTCGCTCTCAGAAAACAGTAAGACTAGTATCAGTTGTGTATACATTTGCCGTGGGTCCCCCCCGGCCCTGTGAAAGTATAAAAACAATATCCAAATAGTTCCACCACATGAGACTTTTAAAGAGCTGTTGCTTGCCATGCAGTAGTTTAGAAAAGAAAATAGTACCATTTACATTTCAAATTCGTCATGCATTTTATTTGTAAGACATTAGGTTATTAGTCGAAGGGAGTAAGCACCCACCTCAAGTAATAATCACAATCCTTGCCAGACCCTCAAAGTCACTAAATTAACCTGGGATCAACCCCTGGTAGCTATGGCACAGAGCATACAGGCCTAATTTAGAAGCAATGTGTAGAGTATTTATGCAGAGCTAAAACAGTAATAAAGTCGAAATGCAAAACAATAAAAATCACAAAAAGAATTAGAAAAATACAATATTATTTGAAAAACAAAATGACAAAAATCAAATAAGCAGAGATATGAATATATTTATGTATACGTACAAAAAGCACCAAGAAGCTCAAAGTGCCAATGATAGTCATTTGTCACGGTAGAACAGGACCTTAGGCGCAATTTGATGCAGATCGTGATGGAACACTGGTAGGATACACTAACCAGGTGCATCCTGGTTGAAGATTTTACCTTCTGCCTTTAGTCCTTTAAGCCCCAATTCACCACAGGAGTACGGTTGTATGTGATTTCATAGAAATACAATTTCATGGAATACCATTGCTGAGAAACCATTTCATTTAAACTGTTTAATGGATATTTTCAGAATGAAGGGCATTTACCTTTTTGTATAAATCAATTCGTACAATGTCTTTTTGGTCAAATTCGACTTTTGAATACTTATTTTTAAAGTGTAAATACAATGATTGCAGGTCTTACTTTCAGAAAAAGATTTGTCGGAGATATTTATTTCAGTGCTTTACTTCAGGGGGCATTATATCATATTCATATATTTTACATTGTCAAACAATTACTTTGGATGTTTTTAATTCGCTGACCCATTACCACACAGAAATACCAACTATCACTGATCCCTCACAACTCCTAAAACTGTCATTTTCTGCCCCCTAAAACTCCTCACCACACCTAAACTACACTCATCCCTGAAGCCTAAAAGTCATTTCTACCCTAAAAATCCACCATCCCTGAACTATAAAATCACTCACTACCCCTAACATTCCAGAACCCTAAAAACCCCTTTCTATGCCTAAACCCCACCCATCCTATACCCCTTAAAACACCTCAGCACACCCAGAGTCCACCTGTCTCTGAACCCTAAAAAACCCTCACCACCCTTAAACACCAGCCATCCATGTCCCATAAGAACTCCACATCACCCTAAACTCATCCCTTAATCCTTAAAACCCCTGTCCACCGTAAACTCCACCCCATCCTGAACACTAAAATCTCTTTACTACAACAGTCGCTACTCATAATTGAATCTTAAAAACCCCCACCA
The DNA here is from genome assembly GCA_963921515.1 of Calotriton arnoldi. Taxonomy (NCBI): domain Eukaryota; kingdom Metazoa; phylum Chordata; class Amphibia; order Caudata; family Salamandridae; genus Calotriton; species Calotriton arnoldi. Next base: position 2,365,725 of record CAWUFW010001013.1, read on the forward strand.
TCCCTAAACCCTGACCATCCATAAACCCTAAAACCCCAAACACCATTACACTCCACACATCAGGGAAACCTAAAAAAAACACCTAAACGCCACTCATCTGTGAACCCTAAAAAAAAAACACCTCACTACATCTACACTCTACTGATCTCTGAAACCTAAAAAACCCTTTCTATGCCCAAACTCTAATTATTCCTGACCCCCAAAATCCCTCATCACTGTAAACATTACCCATCCCTGAACCCAAAAACCCAACAGTAGTTGTAAACTCAATACAAACTTAATGTAATTTTGGATTTTCCCATAAAATTATCTTTCTTTTAAAATGTTTCGGTTAATTTTTGTTTTTTTTGTATTTCCTTAAAATGTTCTGTTTTAAAATTGGTTTTCCATGATTTGGTTTCCTCCAATGTGGTTTCTCAGTTTTCGTTTTTCATTAATTCACACACATCACAGGGGTACCCTTTTAAAGCCTCCAGGATCTCAGGGGAAGCACTTAGAGACTCACAGGGTGACAGGCAGAGGCCAACATGAGAGAACAGTCCAGGTTCAGTTGCCACTGGTCAGCTGGGCTTTTGCATTAAAAGGCCTCTTGTAGCTTGTTGTGTCCCTGTAGCTTTAGCAGGAGTTTAGTCTTATGACCCTTGGAGTCCATTTCTTTGTAATGGGTACCTGAGGTAGAGCAGGTCCAGTCTTCTAGGCTCTTCTCAGGTCCCAGACAGCAGGTTCACTCCTCTTCTAATTTTCCATAGATCCCGGAGTGTTCTGAAGTTGGTGCCTAGAGATGCCACATTTATGCCTGACAAGAGCTAGTGCATGGGAATGACTCCTGGGGCACCCAAACGAATGGGTTAAAGGTTCCCGAGGCTAATCTTACCCGCTGTGAGCACTCCAAAGATGGTCAAAGTCTCAACCACACTAAACATGGGCTCTGGGGCTGGCGGGTGTACTTGGGGAGCATATTATGGTAATGCTAGAATCATACTACATCTAACTCCAAAATCCAATTCAAGCAATCCCTGTAACCACAACAACCTTAGAAACAGACTTCTGGTAGAACAAAGCTGAGCCTTCAGCAACCAGGCATAGGATACACAAGAATTGTTTTCACCTCCATCCTTTGCCCTTTGAAATGCACCCCAAATGTTCTATGTAAACCCAGCAGACCAGTCGAACTGGCTGTGACACTGTAATGTCAAAAAGACTCCCACCATGATAGGGTCCTGACGAGCTTGGTGAACAAAATAAGGGCCAAACCCGAGTGTCATCTAACATTTGCTTCTGACAGGGGAGGCTTCTTTGAAGTGTGCCCCATAGAAAAACCCTAGCAGATCTGTCAAGCAGGATGTGACATTCAAACAGAATATCACACTTTAATGTAAAAAGGATCCTCTTGCCATTCTGCATATTCTGTCAGGTTCCTATTGGCCATCTCTGCCTATTCAGGTCAGCCTATTCTTTGCTCAAGGGAGCAAATTCAGCCCTCATTAGCGCCTATTTAAATGTTAATTACTGGCTGGCTGAAGTGGGAGAGCAAAATGCAGATTTAGCTTCCTGTGGGTACAGGCAGGCCAAAGGGAACTTTCAAAAAGTTACTTTTCTATAATATTTAGAAAAAAATCCAACTTCACAATTAAATTGGATTAATGGATTTAATAACCATTAAAACTAGTTGTTTGATTATTTTTCTAGCTAGCCCTACTCCCAAGATACAGTATTAGTATTTAATATTGCATCTCATTGTTTTCTTAAGGAACAGTCAACCTTGCTATAGTGAAAATTGCTTGAAGTGCTTGTCACTGTAAGGATATTTTTAACATTAAACATTTAAATGTCATACTTTTAAATACAATGCATCCTGCCTTATGGGCAATAAGGCCTGCCTAATTAGGGTTGACTTATAAATATTTAAAAGGAAGGTTTAGGCCTATCAAAAGGAGTTATTTTGAAAGATTGAATTTGCAATTAAACTCTGCAGAGATAGGCTACTGGTGACAGGCCTGAAATCATGATTAGCTTGTCACTGTAGTGGATGGCGTAATGGATGCTGTCGTCCAATTGTGACATTTAACTTACAGGCGCTGTGTACTCCTTGGTACCATATACTAGGGACTCATCGGTAAGTTAATATGCCAATCAGGAGTACACCCATTTTAGCATGTTGAAAGGAGGAGCACAACAACTGGTTAGCAGGTGCAAAGTGAACATAGTTCTATTGCCAGCAAAAATAGGGTTCAGCAAAAAGCATTAAAAACCTGGGGTAACCCCGAAGAAAAGGCAACATTTTAAAAAAAGGCCCTTCCAGCCAAAATATAGGATAAACTAGACAATACCTTGATGGGCTTCTCTGCTTAGGCGATAGAACGTGGACAATTTGCCTCTTGTGCAGTGGCACTTGTCTGTTCTATGCCCCTCTGAGCCTATCTGTACCCCTCTATCACTATCCTACATGGCCACTGGACCAGCCCATCGGGACCCCTTCTCCTAATCTACAAACCCGCTCTGTGAGGCTCCTAAACAAAGCTTGCTCACAGATGCATCCCAATGTGCAGGTAGTATCACCATGACCAACAAGATGATGTATCCCATTCTGGCCCGAAAGTCAGATTTCTGTCCCCAGCCTGGGAAAATCTCTGCCCACAAGGACAGCAACCAACAGAGTCAATGTCAAAAGCCAGGCTCCTAGCCATCCACTACCAGGTGAAGGTTCCAGTCTGGGGCCTCACTTCCAGCCATGGGGCTGGTAAGGAGCTACCCAGTTGCTCCTGAGGTCTCCCTGGTGTCTTATGTTTCCCAGAGTGGGGGGCTACACAGTCAGGTGGTAGACACCCTCCTTCCTCTCTCTATCCCTCCATCTCAGGGGTGATATCCTGAGAATGGCCTTTCAGTTCAGGGTCTGTACCCCAATACTGGACATGTGCCGGGCAGTCCACGGGGAACCACAGAACCCTTTAAGAGTAACACACTGTGTTATGTAGGGAGGCTGTCTGGGATAGGATCCCCTGCCCTCTGTTTCTGTAACAGCACATGCAGCCCCTCCAGGTCAGAAGTGGTTTAACCATGGTCAGTCTTGGGGTGCTCTTCTCTCAGATGAGGCAACCTCTGACCTACAGGTCCTCCCACTGTGGACTGCCTCCACCCCCCTACCCCTTATTCTTCATCTGGCCCTCCACGCTCTTTGTCTAGAGGCAATACCCCCAGGAATATGATGGGTTGGGGCACCCAGCATGGCCGCCTCACCTAACTCTTCTCTCACCAGTGGAAGTTCATTTCCAAAGGTGCAGTCAATCAGCATCTGGGGTCTGTCAATGGCACTCCTCTGGTCCCTTCCCTCCCATTCCAGTGATACCAGATTTATAAGGCGGAAAAAGTCCTGCCCATGGGCCTGGGTTACCTTACATACCTGTCCTGACAGATTGTTCTGGGGAAACCAGCTTTTCCACCACCATGGTCTGGCTGACACAGGTATCCCTCAGGTCAGTGGCAGGGATCCCACTCACTGTGATCTGGTAAAAGTGACAAATCCTACCATCAGGGACTCCCAGCTTACCTTCTGGGTCCACCTCCCAACTAAGGGATGTTAATGCATGCTCTACCCTCTCTTCCTGAGGACAGCCTCCTCCCAAGGTCACATTGGCCACCCCTGTGGAGTGCCCACCTGTGGGTGGTTTCTTGGTACACACATAGTACCCTCTGCTCGTGCCCTGACTGAATACAGTCATAACACCTGGGTGGGAAAAAGGGAGCCCTGGGCTTCTGATCATTAGACCCCCCTCGCTTGTGCTTAGAAGGGATATTGGAATCCTTTCCCTCTGAACTCTTTTGGGCCCTTTGGTGAACTTCTCCATTTCATCCTGTACATCCCCGTCCTTCTGCTGAGGGGGATCTGAACCACCCTTCCTAAGGTCACTGCCAGGTACCTTTTTGAGCACTCTAGTGCTGACCCAGAGGACTGCTTCCTTCCCAATTTCTCTGGGTATAGTGAGCTTGGAATTAATTAGGTGCTACAGCAACTCTGTAAAACAATTACTCAATATGTGCTCCTTCATCACCAAATTATAAAGTCCATCATAATCATTTACTTTGCTGCCCTTCACCCAACCACCAGTGCATTGTTTGATGAATTCAGAATATTTACCCATGACTGTTGTGACTGCTTCTGGTTATCCCTGAACCTCAGGTGATACTTTTCTGGGGTTAAACTAATCTACGGAACAAGGTCTTCCTTCATGGGGCATATTTGGTCCTGCCAACTTTTCTCAAGGGCAAATAAGGTATTCCTTCACCAATGGAGTAAAGATTTCTGTGGCTAACCCTACCCACTTTGGTCATTTTTAAGATGGCCAAGGTTTTTGGCCACACTAAACTTGGGCACTGAGTGTTGAGGGTGTGCATGGGGACTGTTCTATGGCAATCCTAGAGTCCACCCACATCTAACATCAAATCCAGTTTTAGTCAGTCCCTGTACCCACAACAATCTCAGAGACAGTAGTCTAGTAGACTAAAGCTGAGTCTTTAGCAACCAGACATGGGATACTCAAAAATTGTTTTGGTCTCCAGCTTTCACCCATATGTTGTATGTAAACCCAGCAGACCTGTCATCAGGCTGTGACACTATAATGTCAAAAAGAGCCCCACAGTGATTGGGGCCTGACTGGCTGAGTGGACAAAAGAAGGGCCCTGCTCAAGTATCAGCTAACATTTGCTGGTGACTGGGAAGGCCTCTTTGAAATTTGTTCAAGTGTCATATGAAAAACCCCAGCAGACCTGTGAAGCGGAGTCTGACATTCAAGCAGGACTTGACACTTCAATGTCAAAAAGCTTCCTCTCAGCCACCCCTGTATGTTATGTTATGTTGTTATTTTGTTATGTTATTTATTCTTGTATAGCGCATATACACCGACAGGTCTCTTAGCGCTTTGGAAGAAGCAGGACAGCGTCAAAGCGGGGAGGTCTCCATGGTATTGAGAGGTCTTACGTCGTATCTAGTGCTTCCCTGAAGAGAACAGTTTTTAACTGCTTCCGGAAGAGAAGCAGACCAGGTTCTTTCCGGAGGGTATCGGGCAACTGGTTCCAGAGTTGTGGCAGGAGGACCAAGAAGGCTCGTCCCCCTTTGGAAGCCAAGTTACCCCGAGGGCAGACCAGCTGGACGGCTTCTGCTGAGCGAAGGGCCCGTCCTGGCACATATTTGGTTAGGCGTTCCCTTATGTACCCTGGGGCATGTCCGTAGAGAGCTTTGTGGACAATGCAGAGTCCCTTGAATTTCGCTCTCTGCTTAACAGGCAGCCAGTGCAGTTTGCGCAACAGAGGAGTGGCATGAGTTCTTCTAGGCAGCCTGAAGATCAGCCTAGCTGCGTCATTCTGTACCACCTGTAGTTTGTTCGTGAGTTTCTGGGGGAGCCCGACATACAGCGCATTGCCATAGTCGAGTCGTGAGACAATAGTTGCTGATACTATAGTTTTCAGAGATGACACTGAGAGCAGAGGAACCAGTTTCCTCAGCTGTCTTAGAAGACCAGTGCATGTGCCCACAGTTGACTTGATGGGTCATAGAGAGCTCGGAGTCGATCTTGATTCCCAGGCTTTTTACAACTGGCGATGGGATGGCAGGGGCCCCCAACTCTTGGGGCCAAAACAGGCCGATCCAGGGGTTGTTTTTTGATGGGAAGGCTAGTACTTCGGTTTTATCTGGGTTAATTTTTAGGGAGTTTGCAGTCATCCAGTTGACTGTGAACCTGAGGATGTTCTGGACTGATACTTGGGCACAGACCGAGTTATCGATCCTCAGGATGAGCTGGGTATCATCCGCGTAGTTAAAAACCCGGCAGTCCATATTGGTTAGTGCGGCTACCAGGGGCTGCAGGTATATGTTGAAGAGGAGCGGGGACAGTGCAGAGCCCTGAGGGACTCCGCAGGAGATATTGCCCTTTTCCGATACCTGGGCACCAAGTTGGACCCTCTGCGAGCGTCCTGATAGAAAAGATTCTAACCAGTTATAGGCATGCCCTCGAATGCCCAGGGCCGTCAGCCGGGTCAGTAGTGTTGTGTGGCTGACCGTGTCGAACGCCGCCGAAAGATCTAAAAGAATCAGGGCGCTCGGCTCTTTGTTATCGGCCTTCATCCTGAGATTGTCGAGTACAGATAGCATGACTAGCTCCGTACTGTGGTGGGCTCTGAATAATCTGCCAGGTTCAAAAGGGTCATCTCTGCCCATTCAAGTCAGCCTATTGTTTGCACATAGGTGCAAGCCCACACCTCATTCATGCCTGTTGAAATGGTAACTACTGGTTGGCTGAAGTGGGAGAGCAAAATGCAGATTTAGGTTCGAAAGACTTCAGGCAGGGCAGAAGTCACTTTCTGAAAGTTACTTTTCTATAATATTTAGAACAAAATCAACTTTACCATTGAATTGTTCATAACTAATAAAAATAGTTGCTAGATTAACTTCCTAGCTAGTCCCACTCCTGTAATACAGTAGTATTTAATATTGCATCCCACATGTTTTCTTATGGAACTGTCAGCCTTGCTACAGTGAAAATAGCTTTGAGGTGCAAGTCATTACAAGGACGTTTATTATCAAACTTTTGTATGTCTTGCTTTTAAATACCATGCAACCTGCCTCATAGGCAACAAGGCCTACTTAGGGTTGACTTCTAAATATTTAAAAGGAAAGATTAGGCCTGTCAAAAGGGGTTATTTTGTTGGGTCAAATTTGCAGTTAAAACCTGCATAGCCAGGCTGCAGTAATGTTTACAATGTCACTGTAGTGGAAGGTACAATGAGTGCTGTAGTCCACTTGTGACATTTAACTTACAGTACCTGGGTACACCTTGGTACCATCTACTATTGACTTATAGGTAAGTTAAATATGGCAATCAGGAGTATACCAATTTTGCTAAGTTGAATCAAGGAGCACAAGCACTTTACCACTGGCTAGAAGTTCTAGAGACAGTAAAAATAGGGTTCAGCAAAAGGCAAAAAATCCAGGGTGACTCTGCAGAAAGGACAAAGCTTCCAACATTATTGCTCATGGTTCCCTGGTGCTTTCTTTTTTTTTGTCTTTCGATGTCCCCAACATGCCTTTGTGTTAGACAGACAAGTATGGTTTACGTAGTCCACCAGCATTCTAAAAATCACATTGGGCCACCTCGAGCTGGGGTTATGACATCAAGGGACTTAGGCCCACAATGGCTCATTGGTCCCAGAGCATACAGTGGCCTGGGATGGTTAGGTTTTGTCGGGCCTCTCTCTGCTCCTATTCTGTTTTTGCTCTAATCACCACTCTTCACTAATTCACTGCCTCTACTTTCCTCACCACCCTCAGTTCCACTGCTGTCTTCTCTATCTTCACCTTCCTCTGGTCCTGGTTGTTTCTCCTCCCTCTCTTCCTCTGTCTTTAATTGTCCTGCACCTTCTCTCTCATACACAATCCACATGGGCTCACAGGTAGGGTGGACTAGTTTCCATTACCACTCTGCAGGACACTTTACACGCATTAAGACTCTTTAAATGATTGGTGTTTGTTGTGTTGTGGCAAGACTATGAGTTATGGGTCTTTGTTTTGAGGAGTTTATTCCATAACTTCCTCCTCTAAATCAGGCCAGCTTAAAGGATATAAAGTGGGTAGCTATTGAGCATATGTCATACCATATTTGAGTTCCAATCTCTTTATCACCTCCTAGAGTAAGCCTTGACTGCTTGCTGTTGCCCTTTTTGAGAGACAAGTTTGTAAAAAGAATAACTCTGTTATCCAAATGGGATGAAATAGCCTTAGTCCTGAAACACCAATGGTAAATATCTGCAACCACTATGGATGCTACCCATAAAACCCCCCAAAAACTTCTCACAATCTATGTATGTTTTCCCCCCATTATATTACAATATTGCTGGAGCTTAGAAACAGGCTTAATGCAGGTAGCTAGTGCTAACAAACCTTGGCAGGACCCTTAACAAAATGGAGAAGTAACTTTGGTGCGCAGACAAATGAACTAGATGTGGTCCAGTGGGTACTGGTATCCATCGAACTAGAGCGCTTGACATCAAATCTCAGCTTAAGCACCTCTCCTACAGATTTTGGGAATGAACACTGTATTCTAGATATATGGATATATGGGCAGGGCTGACAACACAGTGAAAGTTTCCTGGGAAGGTTAGTCCCTTGGCTTTGCCATCAAATCACTACCACCCCAGTTGAGGTCTAGCAGGCTAGTTGGAAACTGTGGGGCTAGGAGACACAGATTTCTTGATCTCAGCTTCCCCATTTGGCAAAATTGTATGCTTTCAGCACTCAATATTTGAATGTATTCCTCTGCTCTCCTTTTTGGTAAGTTTGGGAGTATTTAGAATCAATCTAAAAGCTAATAGTAGGCACATGGTTTGTAGAAACTGGACTAGATATTACCTGGGAAACAGGACAGTGCCCAAATTCATGGTATATTCATGAAAATGTTATAAATTGGCAATTGAGACTCTATGGAACAAGTAGTAGTGTGTGGCAGTTTCCGGTCTCCTATATTAACAGACTGTTAATCTTGCACAAATCATACTCTAGAGCACTTTGACACCAGCTTTAGCCTGATTACAAGTGGCCATTATATTGCAATCACTCTGCAAAAAATTGTTTGTGCGGGGATTGGAATAAAAAGCGGTGTGATGCTTATTGCACTCGGTAATTACCAGGTGCGATAAAGTTTCTAACATTCGTTAAATTTCTGCAGATCAAAGGTTCTGGAATTTAACAGGGAAAAAGGCCCAATATTTACTGGGACATGCAGATTCTGGTGCTCCAAAATCTGCATGTTATTCCCCAAAAATCCAGACTAGGAGATACATTCTGAACACACTAGTATAGAATTATATCAGATGCAATAATAATAGCATCTGGCACAGCCCACTGGTAATCCTGGGCTAAGAAATAAATACCAAAATCATATTCCCAGTACTAGACCCCAGTATGGTTTTCATTCACACATTCATGGCTGTTTAATGGAAGATAGCTGCTTTCTATATTTGCATCCCTAAGCTGGACGTGCGCTCTTGAAGCTGCATTTTGCAGGTCACTTCTTGTGCTTCAGCTCCTCTCTCCCAGCCATAGTCAAGCACCTCTTTTACAGCTTATATAGTGCTGAAAGAGTGAGACGTGGATACCCTGCCAGTACACTCCTAAGCCTTTATTACATATAGGGTGCACTCTCCTTGTTTGCGTCATGGAGCACCTTTAAGCGGGGGCGCCGTGGTACTAACAGGGACAGTGCCTCTGGAGAGGAGTGTATTCGTGAAATACGGAGCAGCAGCTTCAAAGCGCTCAGTGTTTCACTGTGTAGGTGGTAACCCACCTGTCTTTTAAAGAGGGGTTAGAGATCATTCTGCAGGCGGGTGCAGTGAGCATGTGCACCCACCTGCAAGAGGATGTCTGCATCCTCCGGAAGGCTGACCTCAAGGGGTTCAATTTTGGGTGTGACTCCTAAGGGCATATTTGCCTCTGCACCAGTAATATAGCACGATCACAGAAGCATAGTGATTCCCTACATCCCCATGCAAATAAGAGAATGCCCTCTGAAAAGAGTGCTGGTGCTACATGTGCGCCAGCCTTATCAGTATTACGGACAAAGCTGCACAAGTGTCTGCAGCCCCTTCTGTAAAGCCATAGTTTCCTGGGGTGCATGAAGCTAGCGCACACACGAGTTGTGCCCCTGGGGCTGTATGTGTAATACGGCTCCAGGTATCCTATCTAGCAGCGCCAATCCTTCTCTCTTTCTTGTCCTGTGAGTGGCAAAAAGTGGGGAATTTGGTGCTCCGTGGCAACTCACTGTGTGCAGTAAAACAGATTTGAAAGCAGGACAAACATACAGGAAACAGGACAGTTGCCACCTATTCCTAAGATGGTTGTGTATCGCGTAGGAACTATCGATGTGCCAAAATATTGTAGTTTAAATATGGAGGACCACTATATCGACACTGTAAGTATATATTTGGATTATGACATGAATTGTTCTAACACCTTTAAACCTAAATCAGTGTTTTTGCCACCAACATCTAGTGATGCTATAGATGTGTTCGAGAAAGGTGTCATTAAAGATTTACAGAAAATGAGATGTACCACTATTAATAGCAGAAAAAAATTACAACCCTGTCATTTTGAGGCTATTAAAGAATTGAGCAACAGGAAAGATGTTGTAAATTAAACCCTCCGATAAAGGAGGTAACATAGTGGTAATCCCCATTGATATGTATCTGTCTTAAGGCTACATACAGCTTAATGATCGATTCAGTTATAGAATATCAAATAAGGAATCAGCCCTTCGATCGAACAAAAGATATCATGAACATCTTGTGAAATGGAGAGATGATGGATTGTTAGAACAGGATGAATTCAAATTTTGAAAATGTGATTTTCCTAAACTACCAGTTTTTTATCCACGGCCCAAATTACATAAAAATGCCACCAAGCCACCAGGGTGACTGATTGTCTCATTCATGGGAAGTTCATTAGAAACCACGTCCCGTTATGTGGACTACTTCATAAGACCTTTTGTAGAAGGACTATTCGTAATTCTGGTGATTCTTACTCATCATTGATGGCATTGTTTGGGAGAACAGATATCTACTAATGTCCATTGACGTTAATAGCCTGTATACGTGCATACCGCATTACTTGGGTCTGCAGGCTTGCAGACATTTCTTGAAAACACAATCTCTTTCCTATCTTTTACACACAGAAATGGTTTTGGATATGATGGCATATTGCCTAATAACTACTTCATTTTTGATCAAAAGGTCTATTGCCAGGTCCAGGGAACGGCGATGGGCATCTGTTTTGCCCACAGCTATGCAGGTTTGTACCTAGGCTGGTGGGAGGAACAGGTGGTCAGACATCACCATCTGTTTGACACTCATGCTGTCCTCAGGGTCAGGCATATAGATGACATTTTCTGCATTTGGAATGGTTCGGAGGAATCTGCTGAAGATTTTGTAAGAGTTCTAAACAAAAACAACCTAAATTTGTCATTTACCAGCAATATAAATAAGCATGAGATGGAGTTTTTGGATCTTCACTTAGAGGCAGTTGATAACAGATTAGAAACAAAACTATACCGGAAACAGACTGCAGGCAATATTATTACACAGGTCTAGCTGTTATCCCCGTAATTAAATTTTTTCTCATACCGTACGGGGAATTTTTGAGGGCAAAACGCAACTGCAGTTCAGAGATGAATTTCATATGGAAGCTAGATGCATGACAAAAAGATTCTTGAAAAGAGGGTACTCTAAAAAGAATATAGAATCTGCCTTAAACAAAGTAAGCAAAGTGAAAAGGCAAGATTTATTAATCATTAATCCTAAGCCAGAAACGGAATCCCCAACCATGTTATATATCACTACGTATAAGCAGGCTCCCAAGAGATTAGACGTGTCTTTAAGAAACACTGGCACATTTTACAGTCTGCCAAGATTCTCAACAAATACCTGGACAATTATCCTAACTTAACTTTTAGGAAAAGCGAATCCCTTAAGGATATGCTGTGTGGGAATATGGTACCAAATAAAACCAGGGTTGACCAAATTAAGGGATTCTTCCGGTGCATGAAATGCAAAGCGTGTAAGTACACTGAAAACATGAAAAAGATTACGTTTAATACTGAGAGTAAGGAATTTGAGATTCACAAACATCTAACATGTCATTCGGATTTTTGTGTGTATTGCCTCAAATGTCCGTGCAACAAGTACTACATTGGTAGTACTATACACATGGGCAAATTAGGGTACTAGAACATATGAGAGCCATCACAAATGTAAATAAACAATATCCTGTGTTGAGGCATTTTGAAATTGAACATTCCAGCAAGGCAAACTTACTCAAGTTTTTGTTCTAGACAGAGTACCCCTAACATAAGAGGAGGTAATTGAGTTGCCGAACTGAGACGTCTGGAATCAAGATTCATTATTGAATTCCAGACAATGCATCCCATAGGCCTAAATCATGATGAAGAGCTAGCAGTACATTTAGGGTAACTCAAGTTGTTCATCTGATAAAGGGCGACTATCCACTATATGTTTGATAAGCTCTATTGACACAATATGTATAATAGAATTACAGCTTCATTCCTCTTTACATCCTTCAGACTTTAGTTTTAGTTTTTTCTGAGTTCTTTCTCTCTTTTCTCTAAGGTATTTTAATATACAACTGTTTTTAATGGGCTACTTAGGATGCACTTTGTCCCTAATTTTTAATGGTCTGTTTATATGTTTTGTTTTTCTAGGTGTGGATAGAGGACAGATGCTAATTTGCTATTATCATTTATGATTATATATTTCTTTGTGTACTAAACATTGCATTAATTGGCTTGTGTTGACGGCACATACATGTCGGTCCAATAGTCAAGAAATAAAACACTGTGAAATATTGTGGTGAAAATATGCCATTGGTTACTTAGATAATATGTGCTATATTTGCCTGTTAAAATACAACATCTTGTAAACATTTCTTTTACAACAATGGCGCTCACGATAACACTGAATTTACTGTGATTTTTGAGTCGTACAGTCCTCTTTCCATTGTATTGATTCTGGCACAGGGGTGAATATTAATTGGATGGTAAAATGTGCACGGCCTAACCCATGATCAAGGAGACGCGGATCTCCGAAATGAGTTGAGAAAGCTTTTTTACATGTTTTGCTTGTTTCAAATAACACCGTAATTTAAGCATTACGCTGAGGAGACTTGTGGATTTTTCGGGAGCGCAGCAGAGCACCTGACTCATGTCTTGATGTTTTTTCGGCTTTACATGGCGAACCACAAGATCACCGAACTAAGTGGCCAGGGTACTGTGTGTGAAAAATGGCAATTGTATATAAATATTCCCTCAGGCCATCACTCCACCAACACATAACACGGCGGCACCAAGCACCACAATAGTCCACAAGGGATTTCTTTTATGGAATTGTAGATTTTATTCATGTGCGAAAAAACTTCATAAGCCATCTCCAAGAGATGCAACGTCAAGTGCGAATTAAAAAACAAAACTTCTTCGTGGCCGACCTGATGCCTTCTACTGGCCCTCTTAAACCACATATGATACCCTCTTATACAGACTTTTCTCCATTAAATTGCCCCGTGAAACGCTAGAGCATTAAACTTTAACCAAGTGGCTCCTTTCAGTCACCATTAAACAGGGCACAAGTCCTAAAAAAAGAAGTGGGGGGACTATCCTTGTTAATCAGAATGCAAGTGGCATCACGGCGCGTGACATCGCGGTGCGTGACATCACGGCGCATGACATCACAGGAAGTGGCATCATAAGAAGTGACAACAGATCTTAAGCCCTCACATATATGTTTAACATGTCAATCATGAGTACATTGGAGCACATTTCGAGTATATAGGGAAACCCTCCTGATTTAGGCAGAAGATTCACACTTTTGTAAGCTACACATAAAACAATGTTGTCTTTTGTCAGCGTAAACTTCCTCTACCCATAGTGCTTTAAAAGAAAAAATAGTGGTACTTAAATTATTTCAACGCCTCCTCAGTGGTAGTAAGCACTATATAAATTACATCTATTTTGTGTAAATACTGGGAAAGACCAACACATCTGACATTCTTACAGTGCATGCATATCGACCTAAACAGAGCCTGAACAAAGTGAAAAGCTACCTCTCTTAAGTATGTGTGAAGTGCTAACAAGGTGTGAGCCTTTGTTTCCCCTCTGCTGCATTTGCTTCTAGGTGTGAGGTTCCTGACTGCTCCCAGCCAGGAGACTCCAACAAAAGGAGGCCTGATGACCCCTCAGATTCGACCTTTGTTATGGGCCCAGCAGGGGTCTGAACAAAAAAGCCCCCTCCCCGCCTGCTCGTTGTTGTGGATCGAAAGCAGATAACAACGTGCAGGCGCTGCTGAATGTTTCCCGGTGTTTGCAAATTACACAGGGACGAATTTAGCATATTTTTAAAATGGGGCCCAACTTCTTGGCAGGGTGGACAGCGTCCACCCTGTGAAAATAGTGGGTGGATGCTGTCCACCCACGTGTACCCCCGACTCGTGCCCTGCCATTAAAGTCCACTCCAATCCCGCTCAATCAACATTAGTTTTATCAATACATTTTCCAACAAGATTATAAGATTCCACACTATCAACGTTTTCAAGGAAGACATTCTAATCATCAACATGCCCTCGTATTCAATTGACATCTTCACATTGTAAACAGCCGCGGCCCGTGAAGGTAAGAGCGGTGGGGCGGTGAGGCCGGGAGGGGGGATTTAGACGGACAATGAGGAGGGAAAATTAGATAAATAATTTATTTTCCCTCGTCATCGTCTCTCGAAATCACCCCCACCTGGCCCCACCGCTCTTACCTGCACGGGGCGCGGCTGATTATAAATGTATTTTACATTTGTAAGAGTATTATGCGTCATACGACAATGCCTATCTGCTGTTATATTCTCTTTAATGTTCAAGTGACTTGTGCTATTTTTTAAAATATATATTGCACGTATTCTTCCATACGATTGCACATGTCCAAACCTGATCGCCTAAAAATTGTCATTTCATATTAGTTAGTTCTTGGTAAACATTACAAATTTTTTTTCCATATATATTGCACATACCCAGACATATCCACTACAATGCAGAATATTGTCCAGATGGTGGGGTGTCTTATACCGTTCCCTTGTGTATATTGTACATTTTCCTCCAAACATATTGCACATGCTCAAAATGATCTGCTGTAAATAAGTCATTAATAAATATTATGCATTATATTGTTCATGCCCCGACCCATACACAGAAAATTTAATTTCATGTCAATAAGTCATAAACATGTAAGATAAAAACAATTTTCAATGTAATTGTGCACGTATGCGATTTTCGTTCTCATCAAGCAGCCTATTACTCACATGAAATAAAGCGACATGTGCTGGATTCAGTAATGCGGGCAATGATGTGTATGCCCAAAATGCGTTCAAAAGATGCATGGTCAGTCCTATTGTGTGATAAAGTGACATGTGCTAAATGTGGTCATGAGCATAAAATAAAGTGACGTGCTCAGTGCTGTTATATGGCCAATGATGTATATGTCCAAAGTGCGATTTGGAGACACATGGTCGTTTCTATGGTATGATAAGGTGACATGTGTTAAATATGGTCATGTGCAAAGGGATTCAATTCCATGTCCAACTATAAAGGACAGTGGAGTTAATGGCTCACGTGATATATGTTCAGTGCGATTATGATAGAAAAAATGCCTATGCCCAAAGTATGTGATCAAGAGATCCACAATCTGTCCTATTATGTAATATCATAGAGTGGCATATGCTTGATGTGATCATGGATAATAAATTCCAGTTGTCCAGCTAAGGAGGACAGTAGTATCAATTACCTAGTGTATGGTGGAACACTCCATAGATAATAAGTCACCTGCATAGAGCCTCGGTTAATAGTTCAAAGTATGTCCTACTCTGCATAAAAACATTCAAGGCATCGTGTCTGGGACCGTATCCATTGTTGATAGGCATATGTGTGGACCCCTGATTGCTGACATAGAAATTATTTTAGGTAGGAGAATATATTAATAAATCACATAGCTACATTTCAAGGTTTGTGAGTTCGTCTTCACATGTAGATGTTTAATTTGGAGCTACTGGAGAGATTCCATGGATGATCAAAATGCTGCACATTAACGCCTATGCTAGATCAATAGTGATTTTATATTAAACATGCATCATTAAATAGATGTCCACAACATCAACTGAAAGTACATTAACCTCAAAGGAACCAAGCATTAAGTAACACGATTAAACATGCAACAAATCACTGTGGCCAAGGTTCATACTGAGAGAATTGAGGAATACTGCATCGGTTCAACTGCGAGAGTTGAGGAATACTGCATCTCATTTCTTAGATGATATTTGAGGACCCATGCCAAAAACTTCTTTGAGGTGTTCATCCTTTTTCAATCTGTGCCAACTTTTTTGTAGGATTCTTTTGATGCTGGATTAAGCGGAATCAAATTCCAGAAAAAACCTGGACCTTAATGTCTTTCCTAGTTGATTCAGTATTCTGTTGGCACAGTAATTGTTCTCTGGATTTATTATCAACCATTACCTTGGCTTCTTTTAGTACACTGGATGGATAAACTCGGTGGATGAATCTTCCAATCATTTTAGTTATTTAATTTTCATATTCATCCTTCGATGATCAAATTCTTTTCGCCCTTAGCATTTGGCCATATGGAATGCTCCATTTTAGTACAGCAGGGAGGCCACTATTGGTGTGGAGAATTGAGTTTGTGGCCATGGCTTTTCTGTGTATTTTGGTTATTAGTTAATTATCTTTGACATCCAGTTCTATATCCAAGACGTCACAATGGATTTTACTATTTGTGGTTGTAAGTTGGATGTTTACTTTGTTGGAGTTTAATTTCTCTATGAAATTATCAAACTGTGATCTTTCTTCATCCCACAGGATGAATAGATCGTCTATGAATTGTGTCCATAACACAACGTTTTCCATGTATGCATCGTTCTCATCAGCCCAGGCCACCTTCTTCTCCCACCACCCCATGAACAGATTTGCACAGGTGGGGGCGAAGGAGATGCCCATAGCTGTACCTTGTTGTTGCAGGTAATATTTGTCGTTGAACATGAACATGTTATGTGTAAGACAATACCTCAGCCTATCAATCACCATCTGTGTGTGTTCCAAGTATTCAATTGATCTATCTATCAGGAAATATTCATATGCTCGGATGCCATCACCGTGGTTTATCAAGGTATACAAAGACATCACATCGATCGTGACCATTACGTATTCAGGTTTCCTTGATATCCCATTCAGATTTCTCAGGAAGTTGGTGGAGTCCCTCAAATAGGAGGGTTAACCGCTGACTTAGGGCTGTAAGAATAAATCCAGATATCTTGAGCAGCTTTCCAACAGCGAACCCAAAGAGCTGACAATTGGTCTGCCCGGTGGTGTTCTCAAGTCCTTATGGACTTTTGGGAGGAAATATATGGTGGCTGTCTTGGCGTGTTCTGTTTGTAGATATTAATATTCATCCCAGTCAAGTAGATCTTTTTGTGCCATAGTTCCTATTTCTGATGGAATTCTTTCTCTTTGGTCTTCATTGGATTTTGAGGGAGACATTTGTAGAAGGTTGTGTTACCCAACTGACATTTTTCTTCCTTTAGGTATGCGTCACAATCCATTAGCACAATGTTCCCTCCTTTGTCTGAGGGTTTAATACCCAATGCAGCATTGTTCTTTAAAATAGAAACATCATGCCAGTCCTTTACTGAGAAATTTCCCTTGCTCTTGTTATTTCACCACTTTTTCCTCAATTCATTCAAATCACCGACCACCATTTCATAAAATAGGTCAATCTTATTAATGGGTGGTAGTTGAGGGTAAAATTTAGAACTTGGTTTGCACCCACTTTATATGGTTGCATCAGTGGTAAATCCCATCCTTTCAAGATCCTGGTGTCTTCAGTGTTCTCATATTTACTCTGCTCAAGATTTACAGTGCAATCATTATCTTTTCGTACTGATATTCTACTGCTGGTAACTCCTTCTACATCAATGGACTCACTCCTATCTGGGATCAACGTTTGTGTAGGGTTCTCAGTCAATTCTTGGATCTCCTATAATTATGAGACATTGTCTATTTTGAATCCCAAAGTTATGAGCCCTGGGTTCATGGAAGTTGTGCTCTTTCTTGGTTTCACCTGGAAATATTTGTGTAGTTTCAATTTCCTGACATATTTGTATGTTTCTATTCTGGCGTGTGTGTGTATGTGTGTGTGTGTGTGTATGTGTGTATATATATATATACAATCTTCTTCTTTATCCATACACAAAGAAGAATGCCACACACTAGACCTCCATGAAGACAGGCTTTATTTAATGCACAGCAAAGTGACGCGTTTTGGCTCCTGTTAGAGCCTTGTTCAAAGGTGAGCCATCCAATTGATTGCAGTGTTTACAACATGACTTTATATGCCCATTCCAGACTACTATGTTTCAATGTAGTCTCACAGTACTACAATCCCCAGAATGCAATATTGAAAGTCTTGTCCCTGTATTTCCATTTTCATTTTGCAATTCACTTTCCCATTAATGTTTCCTTTTTTCACAGGGACATTGCAGTCTTTAAATTTCTTAAAAATATACTTTCAACATGCTAATTAACTCATAGAATTGCCATGCTGTCACTCTAGTGATTATCTCCTGAAATGCACGCACACTTAGTCCTTTTTAACTCCCTTGCCTCGCTGTCGCCTCCAATAAATCGGTTGGGTCCATTACCGTACTTCCTTTGTTTTGGTGTAGTGCTGGTGGGTCAGGCTCCCATAATTTGCACATCCAACACGATTTTCTCTGCATGGGTGCCTTAACTTTCAACAGGGCGGTCACGGCGCTAGGGGACGGAGCACCCCTATATGTACATCCAACACCATCTTCTTTATCCACACACAAAGAAGAATGCTGCACACCGGACCTCCATGAACACAGGCACTTTATTTAATGCACAGCAAAGTGGCAGCTTGCTTAAAATCCTTTAATCCTGATGCATTTCGGCTCCTGTTGGAGCCTTGTTCACAGGTGAGCCATCCAATTGATTGCGGCGCTTACAACATGACTTTATATGGCATAAATATATATATATATTAAAGTAGTATATATATATATATATATATATATATATATATATATATATATATATGTATTTACCCCACTTATGCGTACTTCTTCAAGGTACAAAGTTATGGAATGAAGAAAAGTAAATCTATACTTACATATGTATATATATATATCTATATATATAGATATATCTATCTATCTATCTATATATATAGATAGATAGATATATTACTTTAATATATACTTACATTGATATTTTGGCCCTCCTTATTTAGACTGTGATATTTTGGCATATCAATAGTTCCCACTCAATATTCAAGTAGTATATCCCCTGGAACAAAGGAACAAAGCCCAGTGAAGTTGTCAAAAGGTATTATGTTGGTGCTATGCAAAACACTAAAAACAAAAATATAAATTATGTTGAACTCCAGTGGTCTGATAGAAAATGTTATAAATCACCATCACAGCATCTACACAGTCATTTATGTGGGATTCTTACACTTTTCATTTGTTGTTTTATAATTTTTTCTTATGAAGTGGGAACATTTAAATGCTTAATAATTTTCCAGTATATAACATCATTACTTTTTTAAAGTCAATTCCTTTTTGCTATAAAATTCTGCATTTTTTTATTTCCCATCACAGACTTCTCTCTTGCAGCACATCAAACTACTGTTGCTCAATTATGTTGTGTTAAAAAATGCTTGCGCTGTATGTCGATTATTGGAAAATTATTGAGAAGGCATTTACAGCTGGTCTGTTCAAGTGTGAGAAAGACACCAGAAATAGCAAACTAGTTAAAATTTGAAAAAACTGCTAATCTTGACATACATTTTGGATTTCATGGTGAATGCACCCTACCAGGATTAGAGACTTTTTAAAACGAATCCCTGCTCTTTCTATTTCATATTCAGTTGTATTGATGTTAAATTACATGATATTTAAATATGCTGCACTGCTCTTGTTTGACATAGTTTGGGCTCTTCACATTCTTTTAATAACCTACATACACAGTGAAATATAATGACAACAATACAATTACATACCAACAAGCAAGCATGTCTTGTACACAGGTAAAACCCATAATCAGTTCAACTAAGAACCATTGCAATTTCGTGACATTACATTCGTACATGTTTTATTAAATATGTGTGCAAAAACAGGTTATTTTTATTTTAATAGTATTGTATTGCGTTTTTCTAAGAACAAAATCACATGCACCAAACAAATTAGAAGACTAAAATCAGATATATCAAACAATGTATATGGGTTGATGAAAATTTAAATCATAATGTGTGAAAGAGGATAATACATATTCTGTGACTGAAAGAGGACTTGTAGATGCTGGAAGCAAGGATTAACCACATTTTGATAAAACAACATCATTGATGGGTACTTGTAATTAAACCAACAAGTATCAATTTTAGTTTTTTGAATAAGAAAGAAGGATAGGTTAATCGGGAATGTGGGGAAAGAGAAGAAAGAGAAATAACTATTTCTTCTTTAAGGACAACATTAGCACTATTCTTAGAATAATTATAAGGATGTGACCTTGATGTTGATAGGAATATTGTTGTTGCCTTACCTTCTTGGCATTAGACATCTAGGAACAGAATGACTCAATCATAAAGGAGAAGGGCATTTTTAGTTAGCTCCTCCATGCCCAGGACATTTCTTAACCTCATGACTGATTTTGTGTCTTTCCATGACGGTCTTTTGGAGTGAAGCTCTATAAAATGTTTCTCAATAGATCTGAGTTAATTTAGTGATGCCCAATTGTAGTGAGTCTCCATCGCTTAATCCTAAAACGTTTCCTTTGGAAAGTCTGAACTTCAAATTCATTTACTTTTGTGAGAATGCATAATCTGCTGGGGCATTCAAGAATATTGGCTTCAGGCATATTGTTCTGTTCTGCAGAATGGTGTTGAAGTCCTCAGCCAATATCACAAAATATTATGCAATAGATGATGAGGGATTGACCGCCAATAAAATATGTAATTATGCTTTTGGCAGTTAGAACATTTTTGTTTTATATATTCTTACATTCTTGCTTCAAATATGGTTGGACACTCTGTCAGAAGTTACCATCAATGAAGCCACCAACAAAAGCAAAATACTGTACAAGCACTGCATCAATGCCCTGCTGGACCCAACTAATCCTTAATACACAGAAAAGTGCAATGGCATCAACCTCTTCTTCAGTGAAAAAAAATACAGAAGATTAGACAGCACATCGACAGTGTCAAGCCTGCTTAATCTCTTACACCCACCCCTTCCTGTAGATTCACACAATTGTCACCCTTCAAAGTCCTATCACCAGATCTCTTTCACATACTCCACTCGCTCAAAGCCACTTCTTATGTAGATGATGTTTTACCATCATCCAGCATCAAAGCTCTCTCTGGGGATGCTCTCTCACTCCTACTTACAATTGCAAATGCCTCCCTCACTGAAGGCATATTCCCAGAAGCTCTCATGAAAGGCTAAATCCTCCCACTCCTAAAGAAACCTACAGTAGACCCTGATGACCTTGCCAACTACTGGCACATCACTCACCTACCTTTCATCAGCAAGATCATCGAAAAAGCAGTATGTTCAACTCCAAGATCACATCACTGCTAACCATCTCCTCCACCACTACCAGTCTGCCTTCAGATCAGGGTGCAGCACAGCAACCACTACCTTAAACATCGTAAACAATGCCCTCTTGATAGGAGATGAAGATGACCACTGCCTTCTGATATTTTTGGATATCTCAGCTGTGTTTGACAGTCGACCATCCCACTTTCATACACACCCTGGAGTCTCGAATGGGATTCACTTGTAATGTCCTTTGCTGGGTCTCCTCCTACCTTTCCAACTGACACATTCACATAAGCACCTCCAGGTGACGCAAAACCCCTAACGTCTGGCTCACTCTTATGTAGGCTTTACTCTATCTTGACTAATGGAGGTCGCCATCTTCCCACTCTCAAACAATGGAAGTTGCCATTTTTCCTGATTTATGCAGAATCATTGTGATGTCTGCCATTAGACGCAGATGCCACCTGATCATATCTGAACTGTGATAGCGTCAAGCCATTCAATTAATGAAATAGACGAAACAATTAATGTGACATTCATCTGGGCAAATGTCTACTTTTCACCATGTCAAGGTTAAATAAGAACACGTACAGACATAACCAAAATAATGTAGAGTGAACTGACATCCTTTTACCTTATATGATCATATATCTGGCATGCACACCTTGATGGATATAAACTATGTCAGACATTCCTAAGCTTATGTATAGAAATTCAATTTTCTGATAAATATAGTATATAAGGACTACCACTTAACCACTTGCCAGGAGAGGTCATTTGCCCATTTTATCGCCTGATATTCTGCCAGAGACTGTCTCACCTACGGCCAGCACACTTCGCGCTTCACAGATGCTACATCTCACCTGAAGATGATGATGCCAAGTGGAGTTTTGCACCAAAATCAGTATTACAAGTCAATCAATCAATCAATCAATCAATCAGGGGTTTGTTAAAGCGCGACTACTCACCCGTAAGGGTCTCAAGGCGCTTGGGGTGGGGGGGGTGCAGGTTCCATTCCATCAAGGAGGCGGTCTGTCGAAGAGCCAGGTTTTGAGGTTTCTTGCGAAGATGGGGAGCGATGTTGTCTGTCTGAGGTGGAGCGGAAGGGTGTTCCATGCTTTGGCCGCGAGGAAGGAGAAGGAGCGGCCTCCCGATCTGGTCTTTCTGGTGCGGGGGACCACGGCGTAGGAGAGCTGGGCTGATTGTAGGGTCCTTTGGGGTGCGTAGAATTTGAGTCAGCTGTTCAGGTATGCTGGTCCGGTGCCGTGGAGGGCCTTGTGTGCGTGGGTGAGTATCTTGAAGATGATTCTCGCCTCGACAGGGAGCCAGTGGAGTGTACGCAGGTGCTGGGAGAAGTGGCAGTGTTTTGGCAGGTTGAGGACCAGTCTTGCAGCGGCGTTCTGGATGTTCTGTAGCTTGCGGTGAGGTTTTTGTTTATTCCGGCGTAAAGTGCATTGCCGTAGTCGAGTCTGCTGGTGACCAGGGCGTGAGTGACGGTCTTTCGGTGTTCGAGGGGGATCCATTTGAAGGTCTTACGAAGGAGGCGGAGGGTGTGGAAGCAGGAAGACGAGACGGAGTTGATCTGGCGGTCCATTTTGAGCTCGGAGTCCAGGATGATTCCCAGGTTGCGTGCGTGGTCCGTGGGGGTTGGCGGGTTTCCGAGGGCGGGGGGCCACCAGGTGTCGCTTCAGGCATCGGGGTTTGGGCCCATGATGAGTACTTCTGTTTTGTTGGTGTTTAGTTGTAGGCAGCTGTTTTTCATCCATTTGGCGACGGCTTCCATGCCTTCTCGAAAGTTGTGTCTGGCGGTGTTGGGCTCATTGGATAGGGAGAGGATGAGTTGAGTGTTGTCTGCGTATGACACAATGTTGAGTCCGTAGGTTCTGACGATGGGGGCGAGGGGAGCCATGTAGACGTTGAAGAGCGTTGGGCTGAGGGAGGAGCCCTGGGGGACTCCGCAGGTGGTAGGTGTAGGGTCCGAGAGGAAAGGGGGGAGACTGAGCCGCTGCGTTCTGCCGGAGAGGAAGGAGCGGATCCAGTCGAGGGCCTTGTCCTGG
Source organism: Calotriton arnoldi (assembly GCA_963921515.1). Lineage (NCBI taxonomy): Eukaryota > Metazoa > Chordata > Amphibia > Caudata > Salamandridae > Calotriton > Calotriton arnoldi. The sequence continues at coordinate 2,388,995 of CAWUFW010001013.1, forward strand.
ATTCCTGCGTCGTAGAGTCTGCGTATTAGGGTGCGGTGAGAGACTGTGTCGAATGCCGCTGAGAGGTCGAGGAGGATGAGGGCTACTGTTTCTCCTTTGTCCAGTAGGGTGCGGATGTCGTCTGTTGCGGCGAGGAGGGCGGTTTCCGTACTGTGGTTTTTTCTGAAGCCGGATTGGGAGGAGTCGAGGATGTTGTGTTCTTCAATGAATGTGGTGAGTTGCTGTTGATGGCTTTCTCGATGACTTTCGCTGGGAATGGGAGCAGGGAGATGGGTCTGTAGTTTTTGAGGTCGGTGGGGTCCGCTGAGGGTTTCTTTAGGAGGGGGTTAACCTCGGTGTGTTTCCAGTCGTCGGGGAACGAGGCGGTCGCCAGGGAGCGGTTGATGGTGTGGCGGAGCAGGGGTGCGATGGTGTCGGCTCTGTTGAAGATGTGGTGGGGGCAGGGGTCCGTGGGGGCCCCTGAGTGGATTGACTTCATTGTCTTCAGTGTGTCTTTGGTGGTGAGGGCTGTCCAGTTGTCAATCGCTGGTTTCCGGGTGTCGGGGGTGGTTGGTGAGGGTTCAGTGTGTTGGTTGTCTTCGTCGAAGTTGTCGTAGATGCTCTTGATTTTGTGGTGGAAAAAGGTGCTGAGTTTGTCGCAGAGGTCTTGTGAGGGAGGGATTTCAGTAGACTCGCTGGTGGGTTGGGCGAACTACTTGATGATGCTGAAGAGTTCCTTGCTGTTGTGCGCGTGGGTGGAGATTCTTCAATCGCTTTTTTCCTCGTTTCTCTGATGTGTTGGTGGTGGGCGTTGGTGGCGGCTCTGAAGTTGTTGTGGGCTTCTGTGGATTTGGTGTTCCTCCAGGCCTTTTCGAGGTGGCGGCAAGTGCGTCTGGACTCTCGAAGTTCGGTGGTAAACCATCTGGCTTTCTTGGCGCGGGTATTGTTGTTTTTCTTGAGGGGGGCTATGGTGTTGGCGCTGTCCGAGATCCATCTATGCAGGGTTCGGGCTGCGGTGTTGGGGTCGTCGTTTTCCGCGATGGTTGGTGTGGAATTGTTGAGTGAGGAGGTGAGCTGGTCGTCGGTAATTTTGGTCCAGTTTCTTCGTGGGAGCAGGTGCTGGTGTCTGTGGATGGTAGGTGTTCTGAAGGTGAAGTGGACGCAACGATGGTCGGTCCATGGGAGTTTGGTGGTATGGCTGAAGGTGATGGAGTTTCCTGTAGTGAAGAGGGGGTCGAGGGTGTGTCCTGCTGAGTGCGTGGGCTCGGTCACGATCTGGCAGAGTCCAATGTTGTGGAGGTTGTCCAGGAGGTTTGTGGTGTTGGGGTCCAGTTGGTTGTCGAGGTGGAAGTTGAGGTCTCCCAGCAGGGAGATGCGATGGCCTGCAGGGAGATGATGTCCGTGATGGAGTTGGCGAAGGGTCCGCGGGGCCCAGGGGGTCGGTAGAGGAGGGTTCCTCGGAGGGTGGCGGTGGGGCTGGCCAGTATCTTGAAGGGAAGGTGTTCCATCAGTTCTGTGGGCTCGTCGGTGAGTGTGCTCAGGCGGAGGCTGGATTTGTGGACGATGGCGATTCCTCCTCCCGGGCGGGTGGGGCGGTCCTTCCTGGAGATCTTGTATCCTTGGGGGATGGCGATGGCGATGTCCGGTCCCGAGGTGGTGTTGGTCCAGGTTTCAGTGAAGAACGCTATGTCCGGGGTGGTGCTGTCGAGGAGGTCCCAGATTTCGGCGGCGTGTTTGTGGAGGGATCGGACGTTGAGGAGGATGCATTGCAGGGTCTTCGGTTCGGTTGTGTTCTTGTGGGCGGGTTGTGCTGGATCCGTGTTCTTGGCAGTGCTGCAGGTGTGCCGGCAGCGGTGACAGCTGAAGGGTCCGTGGGTGTCGGCTGGTGATGCTAGCTTGCAGTTGTTGTTGCGGCCTGGGTTGAGTGCGTGGAGTGCTGCTGGGTCATAGCGTTGGCGGGGCGGAGGTCCAGGGTTCCTGGCGCTGGTCGCGGTCGGGTCGCGGACGGGCGCAGACGGGCTTGCCTTTGGCGCGCCAGCGGCGCGCCCGCTGTGCGCGGCCACCATTAAGTAGGGTTCGGGGAGGGCTGGACAGCTGGGAGCGGGGAGGGGAGCTGGATTGGGCCGGTCGCGCTGGTCGTGCTGGGGGGGAGGGGCCGTAGGGGCAGCAGCGGTAGGGAAAACGGGTGGTAAAAAGGGAAAAGGAGGAATAAAGAGGAAGAAAAGGACTAAAAGTGGAATAGGGCAGAAAAGTGCAGAGAAGTGCACAAAAGAGATTGAGCTGAGGGTAAAAAACGAGTGAAACAGAGAGGGAAAGCGGAGCAAGAGAAAGGAGACAGAGGTCCACTGGACCACCAGGGAGATAGAGCAGAAAAGCAGAAAAAGTGCAGAAAAGCGCAGAAAAGAGATTGAGCTGAGGGTAAAAAAACGAGTGAAACGGAGAGGGAAAGCGGAGCAAGAGAAAGGAGACATAGGTCCACTGGACCACCAGGGATGAGGCGCAGGTAAACCTGCGGGTGGAGGAGGGCCTCGAACACCAACACTAGAGAGTGCAGGGGCTCGGGGGAGGCCTCACTTAATGGTGGAGCTGCGAGGGAGGGAGAGCAATTTCACTGACAATGAGTCAGTGGTCAGGTTCAAGTTTCACACTGACCCTATGATTTTACTATTTCGACTGGTAATGCATAATGAAATGTGTGCAGCAGAGACAGCATGTGTTCTCCTCCATGTACAGACCTGCTGTTGTGAACACCTTTATTGCTACACAGGTGTCTCAAAACCAGCAGCTTGTGAGACATTGTCTGAAGACCCACGCAAGCCTAATGAGGTGCCAGGAGTAAACACAGGGTGTGCATACAGGTTATCCAGTCATGGAGAGGAGAAGGATTCTGATAGGGCACCAGCAGTGCATATTTTGAGCCAGTGGTTGCCGGTTAGGGCCACCAACACTCATTTTTGTGGACCAGCACTTATTTTTCCACATCAGACATTTTTCGAGAGCAAGAGAGAGGAAAACACAGTAAGCGGAAAGACGGAAAAAATGCCTCAAAGGGAGAACGCAGAAACCTGCAAGAGTGAGGTGAAGAGGCAGGGGGTGTCTGGCAGTGGATTAAAGAGGCATGAGAAAGATTTAAGATTATGCAGCCTTGGTGTTTGGCGCACCAACGTTTAATTGTACTGTCCCTGGGCTTCCGACCAGAGCTTTGGGCATCAGCACTCTTTTACAAATTAAGCACTGGCAGGAGCAAACACAGAGAGTTCATGCAGGTTATCCACTCATATAGGGGAGGAGGGTTCAGATGGGGCACCATCCCCTTGCGCGAGAGCACCAGGGCACCTCACAGAGGAAGTGACAGCGCCTTCCATATCTGTGCATATTTTCTTCATGGTCATCTACCCTGTGTTCATAGTACCCTTACCAATGTTCGCACCTACATTACGCATCTTATTAGTGCCTGTGTGGATAGTGGATAGTAAATTTGTGTACATCCAGATGTGTCCTTGTGCATGTAAAGTAACATTACAGGCACTTATTTAATTAGGTCAAGCTTGACAGTACAGGTATCAGCCGACCTATTCCTCCCAATTCTTTAAACTAAACAGAGTGGCTACCCACAGAACTAATACCTTCTCACCTCATTCTAATGGTTGTTTGGTGTATCATTCCTCCTACTATGGTTTGCTTGCATCTCAGTGCACAAGCGACAATTATACATCTCAAAAGTACACTGAATCAGTACACAGTCAATTCTTTATTCCGTAACTTTTATACAGATAGCAAAATATTTTTTTTAACATTGTTTTAACAGCATGCTTTAAAAAATATATATTTTACTGCTGTATGCTTTTTTAAATATATTGGTCAGGGCTCTAAATGCTAGCCAGCCCTATTGGCTTTGCCAAAGCATGTTTTTACATGCTCTGGCACTTCACCTGCTCATGTTTATTAATAGAATATTTGTGTATTGTCATAATATTGACTCTTCTGCTTATGGCTCTGCTTCTTCACTCCTTCCCCCAGTATTACAGGCTTCCCTTTGTCTAAAACCGCGCAGTTTGGGGCATCCCAATTATATGTGGAATGCCACCATGGCTCTAAAGTTTTTTGGGATGGCATAATGGTACCGTTTTATGTATTCAAAAACATTTTTCTTAATATGGAAATTATGAAAAGTAGAAAAACTGTGAGACGTGTACTCAGCTCTTTTGTATTTTTCTGGAACGTATTTCAGCAGTGTTATTTCTCGCTAACTCTCTGGGCTGTTCTGTAAATAAGTATATTTGTTTAAAGCATCACCCAAGGCCAAAACCTTTATGTTTGTCTCCCTAAATATTTACTTGTAATGATGGTCTCTGTAAATATGCATAATTGTGCATTTCTCAGAATCCTCTCCCATGCTACCATGCATTACATATTGCACAAACTACTTTAAGTTTTTATTTACTACATATTCGTATAGGTAAGACTTTTTTTGACAGATGCTCTCATTGACATATATAAAATACACTTGTTCACTCATGCATTGACCTGCCGTTATGCAGGTGATGTATGTGTGCCAACAACCCGGACACTCGCAATCATAGTCTCTACTGGTTACTGTACTGGGTTGTCCAACCTGATTGTTTTGTTTAAAGTTTTTGTTCCTGAGCAGGCATGGTTGCAGAGCGAAATGGTGAAGTAGATATGCTGGGATGAGCTTTGTTACTATCACCTGAAGTCTGAATGTCATTGTGAGATGTAAAGAAGCGGGCATAGTGTGTAGCTAGTCCTAGATTAGAGTCCTATGATTGGTCAGCAGTATGTGACAGATATCTTCAGTTATTCCATGCCTGTTCAGTTGGTAATAGCTGGTTTATTGGGTGGCACAGTACTGGGTGATGTACAAGACCCATAGAATATAGGTCTTATGTAAGTGAAAGATGATTAAACTATAGTTGGTTGCTGACGGCTGAGTGTTATCGTATTAATATTAGTATGGGCCAGAAGAGTTATATATGAATTGAGTTGACATTACTATATGATACTCAGGCTAACCACAGATCAGCCCTTTTTAGCTTACCTGGATATAGAAAGTAGTGTGCTGGTTGAGTTGTTCCATATCTGTGGGTTGTAAACTGTAGATTGAACTTGAAGGTGAGATTATCTTTCTGGTCTCTATTCCAGGGTTGTGGGTTGATGTAGGTATCTTGGAAATATCCATGTTTTCAACTGTCTTGTGAAGTGTTCATGTTCCTGGATGCTTTGGATTCTGTCTGGTAGTGAGTTTCTTAGTTGGTGGCTTGTATTGAGAAAGCACTGCCTCATACAGATTTCTTATGGTAAGGTGGTATGATGATTTGTAGTGCACACCTGGAGCGCAGTGTCCTTATTTGTTTGTATTGCTTGAATTTAACTTGTAGGTATAGTGGTCTTTTTCCTTGAGAAGCTCTGTGGACCATGCAGCGTGCCTTCAACATTGCCCTTCTAGCTATAGGTAGCCAGTGGAGTGATTGCAGGACTGGAGTCATTTGTTGTATTTTGCGTATGATGAATATGGGTGCACCGAGGTACAGGCTATTGTCATAATTAAACTTGGAGATTGCTGTGTAAAGATAGGTTGTAGTTTGTATTGGTATCCAACGTATGGGAATATGCAACACAGAGTTTTATTGTGTAGAAGCTCTTCATGATGTTGACGTGTTTTATAAAGGATAAGTCGGAATCCAGTTTCTCTGCGCCATATAGAGGTAGGTTGGTATTTTTCCCATTGTCTGCAAGTGATGATTTCTGTCTTTGAGGTGTCAAGGTTCAAGTCGTTACCCATCAGCCATGTGTGTTTGGCAAGAAGGCAGACATCAAGTTTTGGGTTGTAGAGATCTTTAGGCCATATATGTTATGAATTATTTGATGGCATCTGTATAGTTGTAACAGTTGAGATTCAATGATTCAATAAGGTTTGGTAAGAGTGTTAAGTAAATGTTGAATAATAAAGGGGATATGATGGACCACTGAGGGATGCTACAGTATGAGAAGTTGATGCGAAAGGTGGAAGTTAAACTACACTTTGTCTCTGAGGTAAGAAGCAATATATTTTCGAGGTGGTGTCAAATGCAGCTGATAAATCTAGAAGCCATAGGGTAGCCACTCCATTGATGTCCACTATAACTCTGAGGTTATCCCAAATGGATATGATGGCTGACTCTGTGGCTCTGCCTCGTCTGAATCCGGACTGTTGGTGTGATATTAAGTAATTTTCTTCTGTAAATTTTGAAAGTTGAGTAAACATTGCTATTTCAAATATTTTCCCTAAAAATGTTTTATTTGCTATAGGCCTGTAGTTTGCTGGGTTGGTTGGGTCAGGGTTTTTCATATGGAGGAGTGGTCTCATATAGGTGGTATTCAGCTCAGATGGGAATGAACTTAGTTCGATGGGCTTGTTGAGTAAGTATTTAGCGACCTCTCCTGCACAGGTTGTGCAAAGGATATCTTTAAAGATTTTTTAAAGTGTTGGGTTTGAAGGTGATCCTGGTGGTTTGCTGTCAATGATAATATTGAGGAAATCTTTTTCCGAGAGGGTATTAAAAGTATGTAGTGGTGGAAGATTACTTTCGTCTCTATGTTGGTTGAGCCAGGCTTTGGGGTGGTGTTGTCTGTGTTTTCCTTGAGGTAGTTATTTATCTTTAAGTTTTTTGATACATTTCATGGAGAGTTTGTTGAGAAAGTCTTGCGATTGTGGTGTTTTTGTTTTTTGACACACTCTAAATTGCAGAATTCTGCTAGAATTTTGTGGAATACCTGAGAAGGGCAGTCAGATTTAGGTATGCGTGTGGAGTAATGTTGTCTTTTTGTGGTTCTGATGGTTCTTCTGTAGGCTCTGTTATAGTGGCATAGAGTGATTTTGTCTTGTTCATCTCTTGATTTTCTTCACTTGATTTGTAGTATGTTGAGTTGTGCTTTCATTCTATTGATGTCATTAATACATGCAATGTTCTTTTTGTGGTTAACCCTGGATGTGGTCTTTATTGGTATCTGTTTGTCCAATGCAGTGGAGATCCAGTTGTTGAAGGAGAATATGTCTTGAGGTCATATATTTATTGGGATTCTTTCATGGTGGGATCTGAGTTTGTGGAGGTCTAGCTTGTTCCATTTTCTGTATGAGCGCTTGTTGTTGTTGGATTTTGGTGTCTTTGAATTGTTGTTGATGATAGCCGTGTTGATCTTCAAAGGGGATGAAATTGTGGTTGCTCCAGCTTACAGGAGAGTTGTCTGTTACTGTCGTATGTTCTGTTACTGTGGTATGTCTCAAAGGGACAAATATGACATCCTGAATGTGTTCTGCAGAGTACTTTGGCCCAGAAACAATTTGTTGAAGGATGAAGGCCTCAGGGTTGGTTGAGATAGCTGTGGTTGTGGCAAGATTTTTAATGCCAAACCATATGTTAAGGTCACCTAGAATGTATAGGTGGTTCAGATGAGTCTTAATTACTGTATCTAGTAAGACATCTTTAAATTTTGCATTGATGGGCGGTGGTCTGTATATTAAAGGGGAAGTAGTAAGTGATAGTTGGATAGAATTTTTTCATCAAGGATTTGCAGCATTCCATGGTGTGGTTTTTGTGCGTTATTTTTTTAGGGATTTATGATGGATGACAACTAGGCCTCCTCCAATTTTGCCAATACGATTTTTGTTGACAAAGCAAAATTCTAGTGTAAAGTCTTGGCTGAGCTATGTCTCTATAACGTGAGATCTGGTGTGGTTTCTGAGAGTGGATCAAAAATGTTGACACGATTTTTGTTCATGGATCTTGTGTTGAATAAGCATTTTAGTTGCGTTTCTTTCCTCTTCATGCCATGGTGCTTTGAGTGGGATGTGTGGTGTAGCATTGAAGAAGGAATAGGAGCACAGTGGGTTTTTGTATTGGAAAGTTGAGGGTTAGTGTGGTTCATTGGTGGCCAGTTATTTCAGCAAGGGGGGGCGTGAGGGCCACACATGCACACTCAGTCATACCCATACATTCACACACACATCCATTGGCACCACGCACTCACAAATACACATACATACATTCATATGTAAACACATGCACCAAACATAAAAAAAAACACTGGGGGTGCATGGCTTGAATGCCCACATGATGGTGGCCAGACCCTGAAGCTCCCGATCACCCGGCCTCACAAATGAGGATCTCTGCCGCCTTTCTAATGTGTGTGTGACGGCAATGGTGAGCGAGGGCGGCGGACGCATGAGGGAGCATCATGGTGTATTTTTTCAGGCAAGTTAGTGCCTTTTAACATCATTGTTTCCCTTTCTGCCGCTGTGGTTGCCATTTTGGATACTAATTCTCTTTACGAAATGCTCGCTACATGTGAAATGCTGCTCGAAGCTCCGCATCTAATTTAAACCATTCCTGCCCCAGAAAGGCTGTTTTTGCTCAATAGTACACCTCTTAAGGAACATCCTCTTTTCAGTCCAGTTTTTTTTCCCATTATGGGACAGAAGGTCCTTTGATATATTTCTGATGGATTATACATGCAGCCCAAGTAATATCATCAGAATCCTGAGTAGGCTGTTTCTCAGCTTGTAGCATTTTAACGTTTTTAGCCTTGGTTCGGAAGGTCTGCTCTCAAAAAGCAAAGTAGCGAAAGCTAGTTCACAGTTAAAATATTCTTACAACCTACATTGTGGTTCTTCCACTGTGTTAGAACCCACAACTCTTATGATGGATACCCCAGTAACATCCATCCCTAAACCTTTTGCCTCTCCTGCTTTAGCTGTTGATTCTTATAAAGACAGTTCAGGTGGAGGCATCAAACATCATAAAAAAGACCCAGTCTCTTTCTCTAAATCACAACCCTTAATCACCTTGGAGAAACTTATGGAGGAAATCAAGAACTTAAAATCTTTTGTGCTTGAAACCAATTTTACCCAACAACGAACTGAAGAAATGGAATAGCCTGGAGTCTAGAATGGCAGAAAATGAACAACACATCAGTGATGCACAAGATGTTTTCACCAAGGTCGACTCCATGGCAAAGTAAATCACTCTTCTCAAAAAACAAACCAAAGAATTGTAAAATTGAAATAGGTGCTATCATCTATGTATCTATTGTATACCTGAATTGGTGGAAGGTTCTGAAATAATTGATTTTCTTCAGTCTGCTATCCCAAAACTGGTTGGTCTTTCAGACTCACCTCCTTTTAACATACAAAGAGCACATCAACTTGACCCTCGTCTGCCTACTTCGGCCCATCTACAAAACCTAGAGGCATCATTGTTTTCTTCCTACAGTATACTGATATTATGAGGATACTCTCAGTGGCAAAACAGAGTAAACAGATGTTATGGTTGGTTGAAAAAGTCTTCTTCTCTCAGGTTGTGGCAAAGGTCATAGCTGATTGCTGTAAGTAGATTCTTGAGATGTGTCCTGCCTTGAGATCAATGAATGCCAGATTTGGTCTCCTATGCCCATGTTTATTCACGGTTACATTCAAAGACAAGAATACGGTTGACGAAATGCCGGTTCAATTCACCTCCATCGAGGAGGTGCTACGGACGTTGGAGAAACGTGATTATCCTATTGAACCGTTTCTAATGTTTCTCTTGAACACTTGGATTATTGCCTCTTCACTAACGTTTTATTCTTCTCCTTCCTTTACTGGTTATCTTCTTGCCAGCTGAAATGGATAGATGTCCCCATCATATTTCTGCGTCTTTCATGTTTCCTTGTTTATTCACACGTTTGTCTTTTACCCATCTCATGGTTGGTAAGTGTTTTCAGTTTGTTTCTTAATGCAGCTCTTTTGTTGTTACCTTCAATGAATGTTAGTCCTCAAGTATATATATTATTGTTCTATTGGTGATTCGAGGATCCTTGATTGCTCTTGCCTAAGTGTCTCACCACTCCTTGTTTCCAATGCTATGTTTTCTCTATGTTATTGTCATTACTATGGTTGGGTTGCTCTGATCTTTTACCATTCTTTTCTTTCTATCTTCATGGAGAGAAGTTGGTCTTCCACCACTCTGTTTTTTCCCTTTCTCTTTCTCTTTCTCTCTCTCGCTCTTCTCCTTTTATCTTTCTCTCATTTCTTCCATAGGCCTTACATTTTTGCTGTTGTACCTGTTTTTATCATCTGATATTATTTCCTGCCAGACTCACTATTCTTATTATTGTCTAATTTATTATCTATCCACGATATGTACTTAAAGTTGTGCATTCACTTCAAATACTTTCTTGGAATCTCTAGGGTCTTCGCAATCCAGTTAAGAAACAAAGAGTTATTACTCACATATCTAGATTAAAATGCCAAATTGTCCTTTTGCAAGACACTCACTTAACAGATAAAGACCTAAATGCATGAAAGAGAAATTGGGTTGGTCACTCCTTCAGTTCCCCTGCCAAGAATAACAAAAATGGGGTCATTATTTTACTTCACAAATCTTTATTGGTTACGGTAGAACACAGAGAAAGGAATGATGGAGGTAGATGGGCCTTGCTCCACATTAAGATTAATAATATACTATTGATGATTTATAATGTCCTACTGGGGTTGATTTGAGCTTCTGGAACAAAGAATCACTAAAGTTAATGTCTTGTTCTAATACTAATCTGCTGATGGGAGGCAATTGTAATCACATTATGGATCCTTTTCTAGATAGATGCTCTCCTTCATGCTATACACCTACTAAAGAGTAAAAAACATGTAAACATTCCATTTCTTCTAGGGGATTAGTTGACGCATGGCGTATTTAAAATCCTGATGTTTTGGATTATACAAATTACTCACCTGTACACCAGTCTAAATCTAGGATTGGTTAAAGTTTTTTGAGTCACAACATATTAGGTTCACTAGTATATACTATGCAGCTCCATCACTGATTACGACACCCAAGCACAAGAACTGGCAGCAAACCTAGAAGCCAGGGCTTACCCCGCACACACTGTCAAGATGGCAAGAAAACGTGCTAGGAGCAATAATAGAGAGGCCCTCCTAGAACATACTGAGAAGGGACCCACTGACTCACTGACGTGCGTCACCACATACACCCCCGAAACAGAATAGGTAAAATCATACGCAAACACTGGAACATTCTGAGTGCTGGGAACCTCTGTCTACCTCTTCCCAAGTTTGCTTTCAAATGAAGCTCAAACATCAAAGACATGTTGGTCCACACAAGACCTCAGAGAGTCGCTGCCGATAATCAAAGCAACCTATGAGCTTTGCCTCCTGAAAAAGGTCGCTTCCCCTGTGGCTCATGTGCAGTAGGCATTCTTACAACCACCACTAAGGAAATTAAACTCTCTGGAACCTTCACTTGGAGACAACAGTCCCATACCAATTGCAACACAAAGAATTGCCTCTACACAGTAATATGTCCCTGCGATAAACGATATATAGGTATGACAACTCGCCCAGTAAAAAACCGCATCACAGAACATCGCAGCAATGTGAGATGCCAGAGAATCTGTCATAACTGCTCCGTCCCTGCCGCAATCAGCAACTGGGGCGGAGCACTGCCCACATAAATTTCCCTGTCTGGACGGAAGCAGCGCTTCGCGTTCCAGCTCTTGCTAGAGTTTCCTTCCCGTCCCAGTTCACTCTAGCACTTTCGGTTCACAGCGGCGTCCGTCACTCCAACGCCCGGCTCCTCGCGTCGGGCACTCCTTCTCGTCGCTCTCCTCGGCACAGCATTCCTCGGTGGGGCTTCTCCTGTAAAACAAAATGAAAAACAAAGTATCATTACAAAGGCGGTAACGTGCTTGTGTGTATGAAAGACGTCTGTGAATGATTTAGCAAAGCATATACTTATCTGAAGGAATCTTTGTGGCATACATGGGCATCTGCATTTCTTTGGTGGCATATTACTTGATTGTATGAAATCATTGCAGTCTGCATTACGAACTCCTGAATAAAAGGAGACACATTTTGTTCAGTCCTTCCTGGCTCAATGAATCCACAGCAGTCAGCATCACAAACTCCTGAATTAAAGGAGATAAGTTTGGTTTAGCCTGCACCTTTTTGCATATTTTTTGTTACCTTATCTCTGGTCGATCCTTGGGTCAGTCTTGGTTATTTTTGGGCTAAGTGCTATTTTTCTAGGGTACCTACACTGGTAAGCACTAATTAGAATAAAACCATTACACAACGGAATAGTGTACCCTCAGTGATTTTCTCTCTCTGTTCTTTATTTTTTATGCAGAATTGATTTGTTGATTCCTGAAAACACTTTTATTGGACACTAGTGGAAGAGGGGAACAAATCAAGTAGACAACCTTGATCTATATGTACTATGTAGTGGTTATCTATTGCTATGTTTTCCATTATTCATAAGAGTAGTCTATTGGCGAATCTTTATTTACAGGATCACAGAAGTCTCCAGTGACGTATCCTTGCTGCCCAGGTCGTACCAAGGGACCCTCTTCAGCTTTCTCCTCCCCTTGTTTCCCCTCTTCCCCCTGTACACGGGTCTTGCTTAGACTCCGTTGGGCGGACTATGTGGTAGTGGGAAGTTGGGACCTATTCTTCAGTCTCCTGTCTCTCGTTCCCGTGGAAACTTCAGGTGAGCCTTGATAGAATCAGCACGAAGATGAGTGCCCACTTTGTCAATTTTAGACACTCTGCAGACGACTTACGCTGGACCATTATTGAATCACTTCCAAACCTGACTAAGGGTGCCCTCTTAAGAAGGGAACAGAACTGTATTTTCTGCCTATCTGAACGATGACATTCCATGGGGGGAGTTCCACACATGATCACGAGATCTTGTTATGTTTCAATACCAACAATGTACACTGCTGGCGCCGGCCCCCCTAAGGAGCAGTCCGCCCTTGTGATCCATGGCTATGCTATACTGACCCACTCCTAGCCCTACTCCTACCCATATCCCAAGATAAGGGCATTGGATCTAAACCCGGGTTGAGTACCTGGTCTCCCGTATGGACGGTGAATCATGGCTCTGTACCACGGGAGCAATAAGTTAGGGCCACACATGATTTTTATCTAATTGTGGAGCCTTTCGGACCAATCCACATTGGTTCCACTCGAGCTTAGGAGCCACTATATGGGCTCTTCCCTCTATACAAGATATTATCCCCTACGTAATCCCTAATGCCATCCGGCAAGATAGCTTCTTGTCTTGTCTATATTTTTGACTTTTTATTCCAGCGCGCCTCTTCCTGGTGGCACGGTATTCTACACATGACTATGATGACAATCACCCATTGCACGCCACTTCTAAAATACGACTAACCTCCGATGTATATTTTGCTTGGCTTAGCCCTACCCTTCAGATCATTGTAATGATCAGCCCTTCAACAGGAGATTACCTTCATGTTCATATTTTGAGAAAAACGTTACACTATAAGATGGCGCACACTCTTGCACCCGATGGAGGCGCCTGTAATTAAGATGGAGCTCTATCATGCACCCGACGGTGACACCTGTTTCCAGGCAACCGCAAGCGTGGATGACGCACCAGAGTGCGACCAACGCTCCGTGGAGACCAAAAGCGGCAGTCCACCCGCGGCCCTCGTTACCGAGGTATCGGAGACAAAGTAGGTCGTCGCGGGAGCTCCACTTGGACGATGTAAGTAAAAATTCCTTAATACTCCAGCCCGTGAAAGACGAGGACACCCTCCATCACCATTACCTAAAACAGAGCTTCCCCATTGTAATTGAGTCTTTCTCTACCCTAGCGTGCTGCATTTCAATGTGCTGCTCCAGACACCATCGAGGAAAAGCACACACAACCCGAATCGGGTAAGTGTTGCTATCGATGGTCTCATTTGCAAATCAGCTAATTTGAAAAGTTACACACTGTATTTCTAGTTGGTTGGTGTACCATTTCACTTTTGTTCACCCACTCACAATTTGATATAATTTGCACGGTGATCAGCATGCCATATGTGCATGCATTTCTGATTATAACAGATTTATCAAGGCTATCTATTCATCATTGTTCATATGCCTCTGCTGTTTGTTTTCCCTTGTCTTAACAGGTCTTCCTCGTTAGGCGCTAAATCGGAAAAGCCTAACCAGGGTTTCACGGTAACAGAGCATTTTTCTAGCTCTAGTTTGTTGCTTGGACCACGGTGATTACATACACTTCTGGGTCCTGGCACTGTGTAGATGCTTTGATTAATTAGCTTTTCATATTGGTCCTGAAGAATTGCCATAGATCATTTACTGACAAAGATAAGGCAAGAGAAACATGTCGACCTCACACTAAACCAGCCACCAGAGATCATTGCCTCCCCTGGTGGCACCCATATTTTTAACCAGACAGGTGGACACACAGAATAAAAAGTCTTTAGTCTTGTATTGTACCCTACCTGATTTTTTTTAGCCGCTTACCTCCACTTTTCATTAAACCTACACTTCCAGCACACATCTTCACCTAGGGCCCTACACAGGCACTTCACAAACGGCTTTGGATAAAATATATCCGCTAAAGAGCCCCCTAGAGGGTGCCTGTCAAGGATTGCAGCGCCAGCTCGACGAGGAGCAAAGGCCCTATGATGAAGCATGACACTCTGTTAGGGTGTGTGAGGGCTCTAATTCTAAAAGGGAACCACCTCCATGGTTCCATGAACAACTCGACTTGTTAGGACTTTCTATATTTTACTTCCCCCCCCTTTCCTACAGGAACTGCATACCTATCAGATTACTAAAATCCATTGAGACCATTCTAGGGAAATGTTTACGGAATGGTAAAATGCTACGCATTTCTTTACATAAACTGAAAAAGCCCAAAAATAAAGGTGCAGTTAACTTCCCTGATTTTATTAGTTATCACCCAGTCTTTATCCTCAAACAAGTTTGGACATTACTTTCACAACATTCGGGAGTTATTCCCACAGTTTGGAGGCATATAGAACTTAACTTTATCCCTCCCTTTTTATTCAGAGATGTAGTATATTTTACATGTAAATCCTGTTTTCTTTCCTCACCCATCATAAGTCATTCCATATTCCTAGCTAAACATTTTATTCTTCAACCTCAATCTCCTTTATATAGTTTTAGACTTTCCCCTATATGGCATAATAAAAACATTAAAATCAATAATAAGGTAATTTTTGTCAAGATTAGATTCACAATGGTATTAAGTATGTGGGTCAACTCATTATACATAATCAATTTATGTCCTTCTGCATCTTTAAACAGACTTTTAAAATGCCTTCTTCTTCAAAGTATAGATTTGACCAACTGATTAACTACCTTACACAAGTCTTACCTATCACATCTTAACAGACCTCACAAATGACTGATCCCTCCTACACTGTTGATTAATTTTGTACCGAACAGTAAGTGTCTCAAATTTACAAGCCTTTATTTTCCTCAGTCATCCCTAGAGATAAAACCAAAGTGAAATTACAATGAAAAAATAATTCCGTCGTCTTTCTGATATCCTTGTGGAATAAAATGTGGTCTAAAATCTATTGCACTTCCCATTCAGCTAGCACCACTAAAATTTTATTTTTCTATTATAAAAGGTTATATCTAACCCCTTACTCTCTTTATAACATGAAACTTTCTACCAACAGTAAGTGCTGGTCCTGTAAAGCAGGTAATAGTGATGTGTTACTTATGTTTTTCGAATGCCCGCAAGTTCACCTTTTTTAGTTACAGGTTTGGGATAAGATTGTCGATACATGTTCTGTTCAATTACCATTCGATAAAGTTTACATTTTTCTAGGAGGATCCTCAAATGCTTAGAGTATTGATACTATGACTGGGAAATTATTTGACTTTCTTATTGCCATTGCTGTGCAGATAATAACTTAAAAATGGAAAGATTGTATGCAGATTACTTTCACAAGATGGTGAAGCATTTTCCAACTTTAAAAAAAACACTAACTGGCTGCAGCGTCTCGGGAAGGAAGCCTCTGTGGTTCGTGGAGGGTTGGGACAGTCGTCTCCTCTCTCAGGTCAGTCAATGAGAGGAGGTGGCAGTCCCTGACTAGTCACAGAGGAGGATGGGGTCAGTGAGGCTTGCTGACCCCATCTCAGTCTGCGACAAGTTGTCAGTGCTAGACACTTGGCCCTGGGCACTTCAAGGCTTAAAACTGAAGCACCCAGGTCCGAGGCTATCAGTGATGCTTCTCCTCATAATCAGGGGGATGACCTTGAGGCACTTTTCCATGCTGAGGAGATCACACCCACAGGGCTGTGACATCTTCAGTCCAGCAAAGTTCAGCTCAGGCAGCCAGGTGTCTGCGCATTTAGCGCATCCTTAGAACCTGTCTGCTTGACCAGAACACAAAGAGTGTCAGTCAGGCTGTCCTTTGCACAGTTGGGGGCAGAGCCACTCTTGCCTTAAAGGCGGGAGGCTGCTGGTGTGGTTGCAGTTTGGAGTGGAGGAAAGGTTGTTGGGTTAGAGAATTTTGAGGTTTGAGAGGTGTGTGTGAGCTTTTTGTAGAAAGTAATGGTGTTGTAGCTGCTGTATTGTCTGGTGGTTTGAATAGGGTGTGGTGAGCTGAGGGGGAAAGGTGTGATCAAAGAACCTACTGCTCATACCCTCACTCATTCTCTTGATTTTTAGTTTGTCACTTGTTTGAGTTGTGGTTTTGCAGCTAGTGTGTTTTTGATAATGTAAGAATTTGGGTTATTAGTTAAGATGGGTGATTGCCCCACCCCTTCAAATAATAAACTCAATCCTTGTCAGGGTGAACCATAAGAAGTCACTAAATAAACCTATGTTTAACCCTCTGGTAGCTTGGCACAACGGCAGTCAGGCTAAACTAAGAGGCAATTTGCAGGCCCGGGCGGAGCTGACGTAGTTGCTCTACGCGGAGCTCCATGGAGTTGGGCAAAAACTCCACTCCGCGCCTCCACCGCCCTCCCCTCAATATTTTTAAAATAAAAATTATGCTAAAAAACACAATTACCTTTATCGCGGCTTCTCCGGGCTGCCCTCCTCCTCCTCGCCGTGGTCTCTTCTGCAAACTGAAACCCCTACATCAGACGTACGTCGTGAGTAGGAATGCGCGCGCATGCGCAGTCCTACCATGACGTACATCTGATGATTTATCAGCCACACATAGAACCAGTGAACTGTTTGTTTTTTCGTGTCTTATGTGTATATATTGTATATGTTATGCACACTAGAGCACTGCGTCGCCTGCACTTATGTTATTAATTGTACTATCACCTGCATATGAAATGATATATGTTTTGTAAAATAATACATAAAATTAACCACGGAAACCATTGTCAGCATTTTTTAACCAATTTGTTTCACCTATTTTTGCATTAGGGAACCCCAAAGTGTGTAGATACCACTTGGAATTTATGAGTGAATACATTGAGTGAGAGCTTCTCCAAACAGAGGGAAAGGGTTGCTCATGTTATTGAAAAGAGTCCCACGGTGGACGCTGTTTGCATATAAGTACTAATAACCCTGGTCCACGTGGGCAGATAAGGGGTTGTCCTTGTGAGAATGTATATGGTTTTCTGATAAAGCGCTCTAATGCCCTCGGTCTAATACTCTCAGTAAGTTTGCCCTAAATGGCAGCTTAGCAGCGCTTGTCTTATCTGTGTTGTTTAGTTTTAGGTAGAGACAGCCCACATCCCACCCGGCTCCTCTTTTGTCCCCCTAAGTCCCTGTTGCAGCTGCAGCTCCCACGTTTGTCTTCTTAATTAATCTGTACAGCCCCCACCCAGCTCCTCCCTTGCACCCCTACCTCCCCCCATGCATTCCTGCAGATAACATGCTTGTTTCAGAACAGACTGCTGAAAACAAAGGCAACATTACAACTTTAAAAAAAACATGCATTGCTAGTTTTACATAGCAATAGATATCCAGCAGTATTAAATCTCTATAGAGGGCTTTTGACGAGCCCATCATATGAAGCTCTGTATCTTTTTTTGCAGGTAGGCTCTCATTTGTGCGGAAGTTTACCCTTCAGTTGGAAATCCGCAGTTTGAATACATTTCTTCTGTGCATATCTGACTTGCTTATTTCTCAATTCCACCACCTTTCAGTTACACATCTAACTAACCTAACTTTCAATTTCATGCCTATCATGTATCTAGGCTGTGGGGTTTTAGGTTTAAAGCTATAATTACTGATAAAACCCCACTGAAAGAGAAATAGCTCTCACCAGTGAAAACATATAAACACTGAAAAAACACCTGCACAACCACAAACTAAATGCCATTCAATTAAAGGAAAAAGAGAGTGAAAGAGTCATTTTTTTTCTTCCTGAAGGGGTCAATACAATGTAACTTTGTTATACAAGCTAGCAGTAAGAAAGACTGGGCTAACATTATTCTGCTTAAGTTTTGTTGTTTAGGGATGCCACTAAAATATTGTTTCTTCTTCCTTTTGCTTTTTTCAGTTTTGTGGTCTTTGGTCTAAAGATGCAGGGTTTAGAAGCATGTTTTAGGTCTTGTTTAATTATTTTATAAACTGTAGAGAATCAGGAAATATCAAAATCATATTTGATATTTTGGCTGTGTTTGATTCTTTCACTGATAGGTAAAATGGCTGGTTTCATAAGAATCTTTCCTAATATGTGTCATCACATTTACCCACAGAGAATGGGTAAAAACCCTTAATACATCAGTCCACAGTTTCTAGTGGGTCAGTATTGATAGTACGTGAATTGCCAACACCTCAGGCTTTAAACATTCAATGCAAGGTATAGTGACAAGTATATGTGAAAAGAGTTCCATTACCAAGCATCTGGGATAGTGGTGAAAACATGATACCAGACTTTTGGAAAACATGGAACGCAGTGTCACTTGTAATGCTCTGCAAAAAAGGTTCTTGCCAAGTTCAACAAAGATTGGAGTGATATTGTTTGTATTTGCAGTGATTCAGCTACGTATATGAAAAAGTTGTGTGATGAACTGTCAAAATTGATACCCGAGTTGAAGTGATTCCCTGTAGGAGATCCTTGCTACTAGTTAGATGGTATGCTGAAAGCATCTTTACAATCTTCAGAGTTAATGAGGGATACTTTTGACTTTTTAGTCCATTCTGGTGCACTGTTTTCTTATGCACAGGAACTAAAACGCAAATATTTATCATTTCGTGCTTTGTGTGGCGTCAAAGAAAGAGTCATCCCAACTGTGTCCCTTAGCTGATGGTTCTCAGTCCAAGGGGCTATGAATGCTATATTATCCATGTGGCAACCGTTTACAGAACTTGTGCTGAGTGATGATGCCAAAGGCAAGAAATGTGAGGATCTTTAGTCGCATATTGATAGTGATGTGAAAAAAGTACACTCTACTGCATTCTTAGATTTGTACAGGAAAACATAACTGCTGTAGTGGACATAATAAAAAAACTAGAGTCTGAAAAAACCCTTGTATGCCAAGTGTTCAGCATAATTGGTGTAGATGTGAAACATCTCCTTGAGTGTAGGCTGGGCGACACCTTTAGTGACTTTGGCACTGCAACATGTTCCATGTTAGAGTGCTTGCCACTTGGTAAGCAAAGCAATGTTGAAGAGCAATTCAGGAACATTTATTTTACAATGTATGAGAAATGGCTTCCACTGATGCATAGAAATGTCCCTTCACCACCAATGGCATTTGAAGTCAATGAAACCTCACTGTGGTACTCTGTACAAGTTCTAGATCCCTTCAGTAAAGGGGAATTTCCTCCGTAGTTTCAAAAGTGCTGCTTCATTTTTGACCGCTTCAATAACTCTGAGGGCATAAGCGCCCAGCTCAACGCAAATGTTGCAGAACCTGCCCTGAGAATCGCAATCTTCAAGTGCACCAGTATTGGCATGGAAAGCTATGTCAGTGGCCAGAGTTAAGAAATTATGTACTGGCTGTTTTGGTGTTGCCTGTCTCAAGTGCCAATGTTGAGAGGGCCTTTTCACAGAAGTTTACATGGGAAGGAAAGAGCGAGCGCACATGACCAAAGACTCACTGAAGAAGTATTGTATGGTGTACTACAATAAGTTTAATTTGCAAAAATCTATTTGGACCTCATATACACTATGCGTACACTGTCTATATACCATGTTCTATCAGTGCACAAAGCAAGCAATAATAAAAGCAAAACGTTCCATAAACACCGGAAAAACACTTTTTCTGTTGTTTTTAGTGGCCCGAAAATGTGTAACCACTGATAACAACTGTTTTTTTTAAGGTATTGAAATCTTTTGAAAACTCGGAAAAAACCCCACCAGAATTTACCAAAAATAGAAACTGAAAACAGGAAAGCCTACATATATCTTTAATTTTGATATCTCTCACGTTCATACCCTTTGCTGCCTACACTTCTTCTTTACCTATCACTTGCACAATCCTTCTCATTTCAATAATACTTGTTCTTTGCATATATTTAATTTACGTTGTGCTCAGCTGTATATCCCTCACATGCATTCATTTTCTTTGCGTGCCCATGGTTGGCAAATATCTAATGTGTATACCACCTAGCTATCACATGTTTTACGTGATTCTTTTTACTTTCAAAACTTGGACATCGTTAACTTACACGCAATTTACTTTTATACCTCTCACGATTGCATACAACCTAGGCTGCTAGACATTTACTTGTACACCTTTGTGTGTGTTTAACTAATGCTCCCAGATTACCATTTTATAAAGATTAAAAAGTCACAACTGATGTTAGGACACATGACATGGGACAGAGTTTAGCAGCTATGTATAATTCTCATCTCACTTGCATTACGGTTCCCAGTATACCTCACAATTTTATGCCTTCTGATTACACGCTATGTTATGACAACTGATGTGACACACTGGGTACTATATAGAGGCGCAGAAACTAACCTGACTTCTGTCAATGTGAATTGATGGGACTTGTTATGTGCCCATATGAATGAGGTTCCTGGTAAACCAAACCTCATCCCAACATATTCACTGCACAGATCAAGGCCATACACTTTGAAGAAGCACAGAGGTCCTTTTGTTTTTTCGGTGTTATTCACAGATACACACACGAATGGCCTGGGTCCTTTGCTTGTTATTCTACATCTGTAATTCTCCCTCCCTTCTTCTCTCCCGCCCCCGCCCCTTAGGCATTAACAGACATGATTAACATGCTGGGCAAAGTGTGACTTCGCAAAACAGACTCTTCAGTCTTTCCATTTACATGTTGTGGTCTATGTGACCTGTATTTCCAGTCGGAGTGTTGGGATCTTAGATTATACGTCATATTGCTGCTGCCATCAGATGTAGCGGACTGTAAGCCTGTGGAAAGTTTATTAGCCTAATCATGCACAATCGGTATCATGTGCTCACTGCATACACAAAACACATTCTGTAAATAGTGTATCATGAACTCAGTGCAGCCAGACACAGACTGTTAACAATACTGCAAAAACAGTCTCAAATAGAAGATAACTATATCATGTCGCTTTATCATCTCAAAAAGGATTTTTTAATCTTACTCCAAAACGTGTGTGTGTCCGTGTTTAGTCTAAGTGGTGTAATTTCTCTGGTTAGCTCTGCTCATCTCTCTTTCACACTTCCACTAACCCTGTCACCTTTCCCTCACACTCCCACTCCCACCGCCACCTCTCACCTCTCCCTCACACTCCCATCGACCCTGTCATCTCTCACTCGCTATTCAGCTGCCCATCTCATCTCTCCCTCGCACTTCCACCAACCCTGTCATCTCTCCCACATCCCCACTGCACACTAATCTCTCCTTCACACTCCCACTGCCCCCTCTCATCTCGCACTCCCACTGCCCCCTCTCATTCCTCCCTCACACTCCCTGTCTCCTCCCTGTACTGCCTGCTCACAAATGCTGCCCTTCTGTACCTCTTTGCACTGTGCACTCGCCCACCTCTGCCCCCCCCCCTTCTCTGGGTGCCCCTCCCACTCGTCTTGGTGCTGCTCTCACTTATACTCGAAAACTAGAAGATGTGAACTGCCCATCTCTTTCCTTGCTCACTCTGTCGGCTCACATGCCTCTCTCGGTCCGGTGCCTATCCTCGGTGACCCGCCATCAGCTCTTCGGTGGTCATTGCCTCTCTGAACACCTGCCTTGCTTTGAGGTTAATAAGGTTTCTTTGGGAAGAGCAACCAGTCCCTATCTCTCATACTCTCTCTCACCCCTCTCTCTCGCTCTCACACACTCTTCCCGCCTCTCTCATGTGGGTGACTTCAGGTCTTCATTTTATTTTTCCCATTGCAGTTAGTAGCGGGACGGGGCTAGCCAGAGCAGGGGGGAGGAGTGGTTTGCACTCCCTAAATGCTCATGACAGTTTGGTCGGCCCTATTGGCCCGGCCAAACAGTCATGCGCACTTTGCATATTCCCCACCAGGCTGCATTACACAGCCCGGTGAGGAACATGCACAGGCTCCCTGTTCCCATCTCAGCGCTGAACCACGGCGCTCAGACCAATCACAATGCAGCGTTGTGATTGGCTCAGGGGAGCCTGTGTGCCCGAGTGCTTCCTGTTGCCGGCCGGGACTGGAGACAGGAAGAGGCCAAGGACGGGGACAGAGGAAAAGCGGTGCACCCGCTCCAGGTATGTTTTTTCTCCTTCTTTCGCGCCCCCCCCCTCCACCGCTCCACCACCACCGTCTTGTAGCAGCCGCTACTGCATACAACCTGGGATAAAAGTCAGAAGGAAAGAAAGAAAGAAAAGCAACAAGGTTGTAAACATGTTTTTTTTTAAAAGAGCCATTTGTCTTCTGTCCATAAAAATACCTGGCAAAACGCCCAATCACCCTGCACCGAACACTGAAGGCAAAAGGCTAAATTAACTATGAGAAAAGGGAAAACCGGAGAAAAGAAACAAGAGTTTTTTGATTCAAAGAGAGAAGGAAGGCAAAAGAAAGGCTGAAGAGTTTTTTAAAAAAGGATAGGAATCTATGTACTTACCTGTGCTTGTTTTTTATTTTTTGCCAAGGCACACTCCTGTCCTGTGGCGAAACTGGGGAAAAAGAAGTCGAGGATTATAGTCTCTTCCACATTCAAAGACTCCACCAAAGGGACGTGACAGCTGAAGTGCATGAAAAATATATTTTGTTCGGATCATCTTTGAAGGGTTGTCCACCCAAGTCAAATACAATAAATGTCACTGAGAGTCAGAGAGGCAATTCTTCTGCAAACGCAAACCCAAAAGGGAATCTAGTTTTATAAAAAAAGGGGTGTGTATTTAGGATAGGTAGTCTGCAAGGGGCAGTCGAAGATGTAGATTGTGTAAATATTTGGTTGTTTAGTTTGAGTTTTAAAGGTGGACATGCAGAGTTTCTGGCCCTAGGTCATTTCCTTTACAGGCCCAAACATACAGTACTTTTTACATGACACCCTTTGCCTTGACACTTCAGCTGGATGACCTAAACGCTTGGTTTAAATAACCCTAGTGATCAGAGCACCTGGAATCAGTGGGAATCCTAGCCCAAGAATGCAAAAGGAAGCCACACCGAAAACCCTAGCCACTAAAAACCCTGGGGCAGATTTACAAGCCCCTTGCGCCACTTTTGCGTCACTTTTCCCATGTTAAAAGTGACGCAAAAGTGGCATAAGGGCTGTAAATCTGCCCCTAACTCTAGGAACCAATAGAAAGCCAAGCACTAAACCCTAACCAATAGAAACCCTAGCCCTATACACTAATAGGGAGTAAAACCCTTTGCCCTAAAACCCAAAGAAACCCTAGCTCTAGGAGCCAATAGGTTACAAAGCCCTAAGCCCTACAACCAATAGAAACCCTAGCTGTAGGAACCAAGTCCTAAGCCCTACAACCTAGCTGTATAAATCAAGTGGCCTTAAACCTAAGGGTCTCTGCAAGGTGGGAGTGGAGGAGAAAGGTCTGTCCAGGTGCCTCTGGACCCAGCCCATTCACTGAGCCTGCAACTGGTATGCTGAGGGAGATGCTGATTGGCCCTCAATCTCCTTAGTTGCAGTGTGGCCCTTTAAACACTCTCCAGTTCCTGTTCAACACTGCAGGTAAAGCGTCAATTTAAAGCCACTTCAAAATGCTATAAAATCCTTCTCTAACCACCCCAAAAATGAGTGCAATGTAGACTCACAAACACAACTGAACACAAACAAAATCGATTAGGCAGCAGCTACACATTTAAACTAGATTTTGGATTAACGTTTTGTTTGTGTGATTTGAATCACTACATTAAAATCAATTTACTATCACGTGGCTGTGTGGTTTCAGCTGAAGTGTTTGTTGTGCTCATGTCCTTTGGTATGTTTGTTTTCATGCTACGTCATCTAATGTTGAGAGCCTTTGGATGCACCAGTTCTTTAGTATCACTGCCTTATACAATCATCCAAGGAAGCAGGTAAACATGTGTTACGATGACTCTGGCATAAAAAACAATGCCTGCACTATGATGCTGTGCTGCACAATCCTACTGTGGTACTACTACAATTTGGAATTGAGGTCCCAAGGTTGCACATGAGTAAGGTTGAAGCACCCTACAACATTTGAGAAACCAGCACATTCTTGGACAGTGCATTCTAAACGTAATGACTGCACAACACCTACATACCTTCAAATAGGCACCCCCACTTAGAATAGTTTAAACCTTTATATAACCTAGTCCCAAAAAAAATGTCTCTGTCTGAGTGGTGTTTTCGGGCTGAGATCGTTTACAATAGTGAACTGTGATGAAATACTTTAAGACTTTTCACAAACTTTGGTTTTATGACTAAAGGTCTGAAATTTAAGTAATTTAAGGTACAACCGTCGATTAAGAAAAGTTTTAGATGTATTGTTTTATTAATTTGTATTATTATAGAGAATGAGTTGTAGATGCATAATGATTATTGTGCGTACTATTAGATGTATTTTGTAGTTGCACATGCCACTTTTAGAGCACTGTCACTTTAAGTAGAGAAATGGAAAACACGGGTGTATAAAAACAACAAAATGGTGACTTACAGTTGTTGTGAGGAAGACCGCGTAGACGGTCAAAACACGTTACCAGATCCACAAATAAACTTGCATGGTTGTGAACTCGAGCATGCTGAAGCCTGTTTTTGAATGGGAACAGGCATATTGAAATATACATGTATATATATTACCTACTGGCAGTCGCCAGTAGGTTTATAGTTAGGACCTCGTTTCCATGGGAAGAGCATTTTTTGTTTTGCCAATAACTTTGGCACCGCTTGATGAATCTTTACGGAATTTTCAAAACGTATACTTTAGTGGGTCCAGCTGCTGTGTTGAACTTTTAGGGGTGATCCGGCAAGCAGGGGCGAGAAAAAAGGGGGGTCACAAAATGCATTTTCCCCATATTAATTCCCATAGGACCTTTGAACAGGACTACAGCCCGAACCACTGGATGGAATTACACCAAATTTGGCAGAAAGGTATATTTGGTGCTCACCCACAGGACATTGCTGTTTGCTGAGACTTGGCTGGAGCTTCCCGCCACGCCAATCAATCAATCAATCAATCAATCATGTCACTTATAAAGCGCACTACATACCCGCGAGGGTCTCAAGGCGCTGGGGGAAGAGGGGGGTGGTGCTGCTACTGATCGAAGAGCCAGGTCTTGAGGAGTCTTCTGAAGGCCAGTAGGTCTTGGGTCTGTCGGAGGTTGGTGGGGAGGGTGTTCCAGGTCTTGGCGGCGAGGTGGGAGAAGGATCTGCCGCCGGCGGTCGTTTTCTGGATGCGGGGGACTGTGGCGAGGGCGAGGCTGGTCGAGCGGAGCTGGCGGGTGGGGGTGTAGAAGCTGAGTCTGTTGAGGTAGGCTGGTCCGGAGTTGTGGAGTGCTTTGTGTGCGTGGGTGAGGAGCTTGAAGGTTATCCTCTTGTTGACAGGGAGCCAGTGCAGGTCTCTCAGGTGGGGTGTGATGTGGCTGCGTCGGGGGATGTCGAGGATAAGACGTGCAGAGGCGTTCTGGATGCGTTGCAGCCGTCTCAGGAGCTTAGCCGTCGTTCCTGCATAGAGGGCGTTTCCGTAGTCCAGCCTGCTGGTGACGAGGGCCTGGGTGACTGTTTTTCTTGTTTCGGTGGGGATCCACTTGAAGATCCTGCGGAGCATTCGGAGGATGTTGAAGCAGGATGAGGAAACGGCGTTGACCTGCTTAGTCATGGAGAGGGTGGGGTCGAGGATGACCCCTAGGTTGCGTACGTGGTCGGTGGGTGGCGGGGCTGTTCCCAGTGATGTTGGCCACCAGGAGTCGTCCCAGGCTGAAGGGTTGGAACCAAGGATGAGGACCTCCGTCTTGTCCGAGTTCAGCTTCAGGCGGCTGGTCCTCATCCATTCGGCGACGGCCTTCATTCCTTCGTGGAGGTGGGCTTTGGCGGTGTGAGGGTCTTTGGTGAGGGAGAGGATCAGCTGGGTGTCGTCGGCGTAGGAGATGATGTTGAGGTTGTGCTGTCGGGCGACGTGGGCGAGGGGTGCCATGTAGATGTTGAACAGCGTTGGGCTGAGGGAGGAGCCTTGGGGTACGCCGCAGATGATCTTGGTGGCCTTGGATCGGAAGGGGGCGAGGCGGACGCTTTGTGTTCTGCCGGAAAGGAAGGATGTGGTCCAGTCCAGGGCCTTCTCTTGGATCCCGGCGTCATGAAGGCGTGTTCGTAGTGTGTGGTGGCAGACCGTGTCGAAGGCGGCTGATAGGTCCAGGAGGATGAGGGCTGCTGTTTCTCCGTTGTCTAGCAGGGTCCTGATGTCATCGGTGGCGGCGATGAGGGCGGTTTCGGTGCTGTGGTTGCTGCGGAAGCCGGACTGGGAAGGGTCCAGGATGTTGTTCTCCTCGAGGTAGCGGGTCAGTTGTTTGTTGACGATTTTCTCGGTGACCTTCGCGGGGAACGGGAGCAGAGAGATGGGTCGGAAGTTCTTGAGGTCCTTGGGGTCTGCCTTGGGTTTCTTGAGTAAGGCGGTGATCTCGGCGTGCTTCCAGCTTTCCGGGAAGGTTGCTGTCTCGAAGGAGATGTTGATTATTTTCCGGAGATGGGGCGCGATGGCTGTACTGGCTTTGTTGAAGATGTGGTGAGGGCACGGGTCTAGCGGTGAACCGGAGTGGATGGTGTTCATGATCTCGCTGGTGTCCTCGTCGTTGATGTTGGTCCAGGAGAGCAGGCGGTTGGTGGTTGTGGGGGCAGTGGTCTCGGTGGTTGCCGGGGCGGTCGTGGTGTTGAAGCTGTCGTGGATGTCGGCGATTTTGCGGTGGAAGAAGGTGGCCAGTGAGTCGCACAGGTCTCGCGACGGCTGGATGTCGTTGGTGTTGGAGCTGGGGTTGGAGAGTTCCTTCACGATGTTGAAGAGCTCTTTGCTGTTGTGTGCGTTGTTGTCTAGGCGGTCTTTGAGTGAGGCCCTTTTGGCGGATCTGATGAGGTGATGGTGACTGCGGGTGGCGCTCTTGTGGGCGGCGTAGCTGTCCGCTGTCCGTTCGTGGAGCCAGATCTTCTCCAGTTTTCGGCATGTTCGTTTGGAGGCCTGGAGGTCTTCGGTGAACCAGGTGGCTTTCTTGCTGGTGTGGCTGTTGGGCGGATTCTTGAGCGGGCGAGGTGTTGGCGCAGTCGTCGATCCACTGTCTGAGGTTGTGGGCGGCGGTGTCGGGGTCGGAGGGTTCAGCGGGTGGGCTCAGGGCGAGGGTTGTGGTTAGCTGGTCTTCCGTGACTCTGCTCCAGCAGCGGCGAGGCATTTGTTCGGTGCGGTGGTGCGTGGTGGGCTTCCTGTAGGTGAAGTGGATGCAGTGGTGGTCAGTCCAGTGGGGTTCGGAGGTGTGGTTGAAGGAGACGTGTGGGCTTGCGGAAAAGATGGAGTTGAGCATGTGGCCGGCGGCGTGGGTGGGTGTAGTCACGAGCTGTCTGAGTCCGAGGGTGGCGAGGTTGTCGATCAGGGTGGTGGAGTTGGTGTCCTTGTTGTTCTCGAGGTGGAAGTTCAGGTCCCCGAGGAGGATGTAGTCCGTGGAGGCGATGGCGTGTGTGCTGACGAAGTCAGCGATGGAATCGCTGAACTGTGGTCGGGGTCCGGGGGTCTGTAGATGAGGGTTCCTCTGAGGGTGGTGTTGGGATCGGTGTGGATCTGGAAGTGCATGTGTTCGGCGGTGCTGAGGGTGTCGTCGGTGTTGGTTGAGACTCTGAGGGTGTTCCTGTGGACGATGGCGATGCCTCCTCCGACTCCGTTGGTGCGGTCCCTGCGGGTGATCTTGTATCCGTCCGGGATGGCAATGGCGATGTCGGGGGCTGAAGCGGGATTCAGCCAGGTCTCCGTCAGGAATGCGACGTCTGGGGAGGTTTAGTCGAGAAGGTCCCAGAGTTCGATGGCGTGTTTGCGGGCGGAGCGGGTGTTGAGGAGGATGCATCTGAGGTAGTTGGGTTCTTTCCTGGGCGGTGGTTTGGCGGGGCGGGTGCTGGCGAAGCTGCAGTTCCGGCAGGTGAAGGGCCCTTGGGTGCGCTTCGGGGTTGCCTGGTAGCAGGCGTGATCTTTTCCGGGGTTGAGTGCGTGGAGGGTGCTGGCGTCGTATCGCCGTCTGTTGATGTGGTGGGCGCGGGGGATGCCCGGACCAGGGGGTCTGGCGCTGGGCGCGGTCACGGCACAATAAATGCTCCGCTTTCAGCAAGCGAGAGCTCACAAATGTTGTCTGTTTCCCTGCTGGCTGTCAAGCGAGCAGGGAAACAGACAAATTACTTTGAGATCCAGGGAGCTGCATGTTTAGTAGCTCCCTGGTTCTCACGCAATGCTGGCTCCACCAGGAGGCGGGGAGCCGGCATGGACCGCGGGGGCCTTGAGGCTCCCCCCGCGTTCCCCAACGGAGAGGCCAGCCCCCCCGGGATGGGACCCGGGGCCGAAATCGCCCAGAGAGGGGGCCCCTCCCCTTTTTTAATAAATATATAAATAAATGCCGGGTCCCGGGGGATGGGGTCCCCGGGGCCGAAATCGCCCCCCTCCCCCTCCCTCCCTATAATGTATTTAAAAAATAATTTTTTTTAAAGGCCGGACCCCAGGTGATGGGGTCCCCGGGGCTGAAATCGGCCACGGAGGGGGGGTGGGGGGAGGGGCACACACCCATTCAAAAAATGGCTTGCCCTGGGGGATGGGGTCCCCAGGGCCTAAATTGGCCTAGGGAAGGGGGGGCCATGCGGCTCCCTTTGCCGAATTAAAAAAAAAAAAAAGATGCCAAGTCGCCGGAGACCCCAGTCTCTTTTACCACCACCTTGCAAACGCGCCTTCTGGTGCACTACTAGTTGGGGAATTAAATCACACTTGATTCCAGAGGGTCCTTGGAAGCCAATTACCCTTGCTGTTACCTCCAGTAAGTCCCACACAGTGGGATTGCTGAGAGGTTGTTGGAGGCCACGCCCCCTTTCTCCACCACTCTGCAAACGGGCCTCTTGGTGCACTACTAGTTGGGGGAGGAAGTACCTATGGCTCTTCTGGGTCTTTGGGGGCAACTACTCCTCGTTACCTCCAGTAAGTCCCACAGAGCGTGATTGCTGAGAGGACTTCAGAGGCCACGCGTCCTTTCTCCACCACTCTGCAAACATTCTTCCTGGTGCACTGCTGGTTGGGGGATGAAGCCCTCTTGGATACCGAGGGAACTTGGGGGCCCAGAAGCCCTCTTGTTACCTCCTGTAAGTCTGACATAGCAGGAGTCCTGAGAGCTGGTTGCAGGCCCTACCTCTTTACTCCACCACTCTACAAACGCGTCTACTAGTTAAAAAAACATTGAAATTCACTTTAAAAACCAAAGGTTACAGGGATGTTATAGTTAGGAAATAGAATTCGCAAAACCTTAGAAATTCACTTAAAAAAACCAAAGGTTACAGGGACGTTATAGTTCGGCTCAGATTTCACTTGTACAAAACCAGTAAAATTCAGCAGTTATAGTTACCTGAGCTAACTAAAACTTACGCCCCCGCAATGCACTGCTCATTACCTGACATATTACATCACCGATGACATGGTCAGTGACATCACTGATGACATCACTGATAACATCACTGTTCAACTATCCCTATGGAAATTGCATGGGTAAAAAAGTGTTCTGGGACCTTTTTTCCCCCTCCCCTGTTTGACTGATCACCCTAAATGAAGGCTGTGCACAGTGGGTGGTTGGCTGGCCGTGGGGGGTTGGGTGCTGTGTCTGCAGCCAACCCCATACTTCGTATGATATTCGGCCGTGCGCGGCAGAGGGCTGGCCGCAGATTTATTGTAATAATATCTTACCTTACATTAAAAAAAATTGAAATTCACAACAAAAAAAACCCAAAGGTTAAAGTGGAGGTATTCGTAAGTAAGGTAGTAAGATTTACATTAAAAAAACACTTAGAAATTAACTGAAAAGAAAAAGGTTAAAGTGCAGTTATACATAGGTCTTCTAACCTAAGTATATCTTGCACCACTATAATGCACTGCTTATAACCTCACATATTACATCACTGATCACATATGAAATCTGTGGTAGTGCCTGTTATACTTAGGTCAGTTGCGTATAACTGGTGAATTTCAGTGGTCTTTTAGTTTTAAAACTGTAGTTTTTGTGTTATTAGAAGACCTACATATAACTTCATTTTGGCCTGTGGTTTTTTCCGTGAATATGTATATATTCATGGAAAAAAACAATGGTTAAACGGATGTTATATTTGAGTGAAAATGTCAGTTAAATCATACCGTTTTAAATTAACAAAACCACTGAAATTCACCAGTTATAGATATATCAAGTAACTATAAATTGTGCGGTAAAGTAACTATAATTCGCTCCCCGCCATGCACAGTGTTGTCATCAATGATGTATTTTCAGATATTGCAGTGATGTTATCAATGATGTCATAGAACATCTCATAAGTGACATATTATGTGAGATAATTAGTGCATGGCGAGGGCGCGAGTTATAGTTACTTTAAAACTTTAGAATTTTGGGGAGAGGATGTAGCCTTCCAGCTAGAGCGGTCGACCTCGAAGCTGGGGAACCGGGTTCTAGTCTCAGCAACGACGCTCAACATCCTGTGATTCTGGCCAAATCACTTAATCTCCCCGTGCCTAACAAAAACAAATGTGTCTTTCTGTAACGAAACTGGTGCTCATGTAAAGCGCTCTGATACCCTATGTCTCGGGTCTAGTTTGCACTATATAAAACTCTATTAAAAAAAAATTTAAAACCACAAGTTACAGTTACTTGAGAGAACTATAACTGGTGAATTCCAGTGTTTTTAGAAATATAAAACACATGCGCGCAATCTCCATGATTGCTCGCTGTAAGTGGCTCTGCCAATTTTATGTGTGGCCCATTGTGTTCACCCCTCCCCCAAAAAGTCACATTTTGAGATGCCTCTGAGGAGCACCAGCATCTGAAGTGTATCAATCTCATGGCGACCCATCAAAATGGGAGAGTGAGTGTTTATAGAACAAAGACGAGAAGAAGGAGCCAGGAGGAAACCCTACATTGAATTGTAAGAGCACTCTCCTTGTGATCCTTATTGTCACATGACACTCATGAGAGCTACTACGACCCTCTTTCTCAATTTTGTAAATATGTATTATGTATTTGTGAAACCGCAATCAATCCACCTTTTCTTAATATGTAATTTTGACTGAATATGTAACTTGCTAATATGTAACTCTCACCACGAGTAACTGTTGTACATATAAGTAGTGATACCAATTACTATGTTACTCTCTTTCCTTATGTAATTTACTCTATTGTAAAGCGCCCTGACACCTCAGGGTAAAGTAAGCGCTATATAAAAACGCATACATAAATAGATAAATAAATAAATACAATCGATTTCCCATGTGTCATGAAGGAGGCCGCGAGACCCCATGGCTGAACTGCTGCCGGATCTTCTCAGATAGCATTCATTATCCTCTGGTTTCCGCATCTCTAGCACTGGCTGGGAAATAAAGCAGCTCGCATTGGTTGTGGCTGCCAAGCTTTGACAGGACATACCACCATCTCCTGTGTGTGCACTCTGCAGAGACAAAGCTCGAAAACCTTAAAACTGACAGAGACACGGTCGAGATTCGGATAGCATTAGCATCTGCAGCATGGGCAGAAAAACCAAGATGGTCATACAAAATCAACACAATGAGAGGGGTTTATTTTGAAGGAAGTGGAGCCAGCGAGCAAAGCATATTACAAGTAAGAGTAATTAGGAATAAATAGTGAGTACTACTTACAAAATATTTTCAAAGGATTTTTCATGATTTACAAGATAATGGAAATGGAATGGAAACACGTGCAGGTGTTTCACATTAGAATAAAGTCAGCTGTAATTCCTATCCCCTGCTCGGGTATGTATCCACTACTCAGCATACTCCAATGGCAAAGGTGGTTTGATTCATTTGCTTTTAGTACATTTTGCAGCGGTCACACTTAACATAGATATTTGGTTTCCTTTTTTTTCTACATTGATTTTGAGAAGATGTATTGAGTATGGCAATTTTTGTAAACCTGAGGCATGGTCTTTTCCCTCCATAGGGAGCCCACCCGGTTTCGCATTGAAAATGAAATAAAGATGAGACTGCTGAAGCAGGAGGTCAGCAGACCCAAGTCATGGGAGGAGCTACTTGCATGTAGTTGATTCACCTACGTACCTTCACATAAAATCACTTACATGGAACACCAACACAAAAGCCTCTTCTCATCTTCCACCATAACATCGTATTTTTAAATCACGTGACCAAAACAGAGCATTAGACAGACGTCCTTGCTCTTGAAACAGCACAGTTCCAAAGCAATATTCTTGGCGCAGTTTGCCACCTCAACAGCACCTCCCATCCTCATAGAAACATATCAAAAGTATCCACTGTATGCTACCTTACTCATTCCACACTAATTCTCAAACCTTTTAGTTGGAGAGTACTGGTTTCCGGCTTGCTGTTATTCGTAAGGAGGAGAGGCAACCAAAACATCGCTGTTTCCTTACACTTTCCCCCAAAATGGCTCTGGGTCTGATTTTCTTCCTGTTTGGTAGGGACGCGGCCTGGTAGTAATGACCACACTCATAGCTGCCAAGGTTTAAGATTGCTTATGTGTGACATTTTCATAGTTTCAGTGTACTTATGAGTGACATTCAATGACCAATGTGTGGCACTTAAAAGAGACACTTTCTCGCGAGTAAAATCTAGCAATGAAGTTCATGGAAACATATAAATACCAGAAGTTACACCCATATGAGCAACGAGAAACTGTAAGAAGATCTTGAAACTGTTGCAAAGCACCTGAAATGTAAGGGCACTAATCTCTTTCTTTCATGTGCTTCATTTATTTTATAGTGCTCCTCATACTAGTGTAGGGTGTCAGAGCACTTTACATCATACACACATTATAGAGAGACAATGAATCATATATGGGTAAATCAGTCTAAAGACAATGTTACATAAGACAGTGAGGATTACAAGTTGTAGGATCACATTTCATCCATACTAGTATGCAGTATATTTTAAGTGTTTTGTCTGGAGAAGCACAAACTCTGGATTTAAAACATACCACATGGTTGGTTTTACTAAAAACAATGGGGGATATTCTCTACAAATGGCGAAAACTAACGCTAACCTCAGTTAGCGTGCGTTTTCTTAACGCCGTGTACTGCGGGAAACTATCGTCGTGTTAGCGGCGTATTCACAACACGCCGCTAATAGGCGATAGTTTCCCCTACCGGGTCAAATGTCCGGCGATAAGATTAGCGTCACGGCGATAAGATTAGCGTCACGCTAAGGTGAAAAAAGTGGCGATGGGCCAATTAGCGACCAGGAACAACACGCTAATTAACGTCAGCGCACCTTTTTTCACGTTAGGCGGGAAAAACCACTATAAAAAGCATGCTATGCAGCCCAAACACAAAAAATAAATTAAAAAAAGAAGAAACATTTGAGACGAATCATGGAGGAATCTGGACCCAGCACAGAGGCCAACAACAACCCCACAAACACCCAGGAGGACCAGCCAGAGACCCAGGGGAAGGGCAAGGGGAAGAGGAAGATGCGGTTCTGTCAGCAGGAAAACCAGGTCCTGATTGCGGAGGTGACAGAACACCAACAACAACTTTTTGTCAGCTCCACTGTGTCATTGGCAACCAAAAATGCAATATGGCAGTCCATCGTGGCCAAGGTGAATGCTGTCGGAGAGGTGAGGAGGACAGTGGATGACTGCAAGAAGCGCTGGCATGATGCTAAGCGCAAGACCAAGCAGAAACTTGCAGCCAACCTGAAAGCAGCAATGCAGACTGGAGGTGGGAGTCCAGCGCCACAGGAGGAGCTGGATCCGTTGGAGGAACAGGTGTCCCAAGTCATCAGTGAGGAGACGGTGGTTGGAGTTCCGGGACAGGATACTGCTCAACACGACCAGACACAACAGCAACAGGGTGAGTACCAACCAGGGACTGGGGGGACGGGGGGAGATGGGCCCAATGGCACTCATGCACAATTAAATATATCGCAGTGCACACCCACAATGACTGCGGATCATGTCCCGGATCCCCTTGGCCCTGGTGGCATAGACACATATCACCCTACTCAACCAATACATTGCAAGACACATATTGGTGGGCACACAGACCTGGAAATGTGCACAGAAAAGTCAAACAAATATAGTCCAAGTATCATATCAGAACACAAGATAAGGGCTACGTGAAGGAGCAAAGGCCCACATTGATTGGAGATGCGGCAGGCTGTCAAAATGGTCCCCTTGCCTCAACACCACGCATATGCATGTGCCCGTATGTCGGAGTTGTGTGCAAGAATGAGCATGTGCATCAAGGGTGACACAACTGCACATACCCAATCTTGCACACAACGCAGACACACGTGCACAATGCTGCATGTC
This sequence comes from Calotriton arnoldi, assembly GCA_963921515.1. Taxonomy (NCBI): domain Eukaryota; kingdom Metazoa; phylum Chordata; class Amphibia; order Caudata; family Salamandridae; genus Calotriton; species Calotriton arnoldi. The sequence goes on from CAWUFW010001013.1 coordinate 2,423,631, forward strand.
TGCTGACATTGGTGGTGGCATGCCCACTCATGCACATGATCAGTCACACACACAGTGCATCCTCATGTTTATTATCAGAGAGATGGGGCCCTGTGCAGACGATTTGTATATGTGTGCTGTTGAGGCAAGGGGGCCATGTAGACATCCTGCCACATCTCCAGTAAATGTGTCCGCCTGCTTGTCCATGAGAGGCAGTCCTGTGTACACAGTGACGGCTCGCAGCGTGAGTCCTGTGGGGCGGTGGTGCGGGGCGGTGGGGGGGTGGTGCGGGGTGGGGGAGGGGCAGGATGGGGGGTAGTGTAGTTGGACACACGATGGGCTGGATTTAGGTAAGTAAATAAATAATTCCAACTATTTACCTTGCACTTGCTGCATCGCAAACTCGGCGATGCAGCAAGTGCAAGGTAAATAGTTCAATTCATTTATTTACTTACCTAACTCCAGCATGTCGTGTGTCCAACTCCACTACCCCCATCCTGCCCCTCCCCCACCCCGCACCACCACCCTGCAGGACTCACACTGTGAGCTGTCACTGTGTGTACACCAAGTGAGAAACCATCTAGTGAGTCTGCATACTAGAAACACATGCAATGTCACAACAAACTGATCATGCAGCCTACTGGCTCAAAGGTGCGTATCCCACAATGCACACAAACAGCAGACTTCACTCAAAAGGTGATGTAATACAATGAGTAGGGGGGCTATGCCTACACCACCACAGTGCGGGGACAATGCATATCAGGAATGTGTCAAACAAATCTGTACTGCATGACTTGTCTGTGTGCCAGACTCACAGAACTACAATGTCCCTGTAAAGAAGTAAGACAAGCAAAGTATGACAACAAGCAAGGATAGCAAAGTTGCTACAAATAATGACAACTAGCCAAATGGCACACTCACCCCTTAGGTCGCTTTGCACACCTCCACTCTCAAGTTTACACATCTGCCATACAGAAAACACCATTCCACATCAGTCCTGGTGTGAGTTGCCCATTACACCATTATGTGCATGTAAACCTATCTGTTTGGTAAGTCAACTGTGTCAGTGAACAAATATGCAGTCATGGTTGTTATCACTCACACGCAAAGCCATGCATTGAATATTCGTAACCAGGACAGCATGTATCATCCATGTGATCAGCTGCCTGGCACATACACAAACACACATCACCCTGCCATTTGCATCTGTTGGGAGGGCGGTGGTGACAAGGCCTGAGCACCACAAATACGCATTAGGAAATCCACATCCATCAAATCCAGCGCCACTTACACACCACACGTGGGGTCAACTTTGAGGGTAATGGGTGTTGACTCTGTCTGTCCAGCCAGCAACAACAATAGAAACTCACGCAGCACCATACTCACAACGGGTGAGCCAACAGGAGGGCAGTAAGCAATGCATGAAAGACAAATCACAATAGACAAAGCTACCTGGATGCACATGTGTACAGCATAGTGTAGCACACATTGAAACAGCAAGTAGGCCTTAGTAGCCAATGCGCCTAAAGGGGGCCCTCCTCACACATAGCTAATCTCGCAACAAACACATGCACATGTGCAGTACACAGCAAAGTGCGGGTCTGTGAGCCACACTGACAAGGCAAGTGATAGTGCATGATGAATAGCATGCCTGCACCCCAAACATCTCAACATGGTGCAGGCCATGTCACTGAGGGGGCTGAGTGTGGACCACATCCTTAAAGGAGCAGGTCACACTCTGACACATCCTCGTGTACATACAACCCCTGACGTAAACAAGACATCTGCCGGCAAACAATGTCCCAACTCTGACCAAGACACATATATACCCCATCTTGCAACATCTCAGCATTGTAAATGCACAGAAGTGAAGGCTCACTGCCTGAAAGGGATAAGGGGTAGTAAAACCAAAGCTGCATGGGCGAGTAGCCCACAATGCAGCGCACACAGATAAAAATCGGAGCTCATCAACATTGACTACAATGTGGGACAACCTACTGCATCACTTTCACAACTGAACAGAGGACACAACTGGTGCCACTTGTGTGTATAAACTGGCCAATCACATTTGTCATAGCTGTAAACTGCGAGATGACAATGTACAAGTACAACCTCATATCCGTGATGTAGTAGAAAAAGTTAACATCCCTCAACAAATAGGCATCTCCTCCCAAACAGTCACAATGTACATTGTCATGCAGTCTGCTTGTAAACTCATCCAATGCATGATCATACATTAAACACACAGTTAAACTGCATCTCCCCTTACATTGCAAAGGGAGAAACATCACCTCCTGAACAGCAGCCTGTCCCACTCTTCATTGATGAAGAGGAGGAATTTGCCACCATCAACACGGACACCCTCCAAAAGCTGCTAGACTCCATCAGCACCCCATCTCCAGGAGCAGGGCAACCCAGCTGCATCGTGCAAACCCCACCCCCTGCACAAACCACACAGCAGCAAGCACCTACCACCACGGCTGTCTCCTAGGACCTCCAGGACCCACACCTGGCATTTCAACGGCGTGTGTTAGAGGTCCAGCAGGAGATGGCTCATCAGGTGTGGGTGGGGTTTGACAGCCTGGTGGCCAAACTTGATTCCATAAGTGGGTGTCTGAGTTCTATCCGGGACCACCTACAAAAACTCATGGACACCCACAGTCCACTCAATGCTCTCCAACACTCCATGGCTGACATCGCTGGAGTCATGACTCAGAGACAGGAACACCTGTCCAGTCAGAGTGGCTCCAGCAATGGCAGCCAGGAGTTGGGCCGCATGCGGAGGATAATGGAGAACATGGAGCGGATGCAGGCGGAAGAAACGGCTGCCATGGCTGCACACCAGCGAGATGTAGCTGGAATCTTCCATGCCCTGCAGATCATCATCACTGCATTGCTGCAGCAAGGTCTGGCGCAGATGAATGCTGCTGCTGCTGCTTCTACATCCACATCTCCGCCCCCTGATGTGTCAGTGCCTCACAGTGCTGCTGCCAATCTACCACCACCCACATGTGAGGCACATGACACATCAGAGGATGAAGATGTGGATGAATCTGCCTTATTGCAAAGAAGGAAGCGGTAGCATTCATCTATGCCAAATGGCCAGTTTCTACTTGGTTCTGGGCTCAGCGTCATGCCCCGGAATATCACCTTCCACTGTCCCCCGATACACTCTGTGACACTCACCTGGACCTCGACATGGACTGCCATATTTTGTCTGGTTACCAATGACACAGCAATCAGACTGCTGACTGAACTCTTCCTCATCCTTTGGACTTGTCAACCTTAAAGTACTCTGTCTGGCCCTCCACTGGGCATCAATGTAATGTGGGGATTGCATGGCCAAGTACTGGTCCAGTCTCCAACTATGTCAACGGACATGTGAATAAATATATTTAACTCACACAGATGTCTGTGGTCCATGACCAATCCAGTATAGCAGTCTGTTAAAATGTAGGAGCAGTGAATCCACCAAAAGGTACACCCAGGGAAATGATACAAATGTACATGTTTTACTGTGATCCAGATAGTCAGTCAGATGAGCGGGTATGTGTGAACCAGCTGTGCCCCCATTGCTCCAATACAACAATCTAGCAATATCCCAACTTAGCCACACATCCATGAAGGAAATAGGAATGTGTGTAAAAAAGTCAGTCTGTTGCAGGCCACAAGTAGTGTCCCCCTTTACAATTTCAAGAAGAATATCTCCTGGCATATCTACTCACACTCTACAGGGTGGACGAAGCCTGTTGTGATGGTGCACATTGCATTTCACATCCCAAGATGGTGCACACCATATACACATTGATGAAGATATGTAAGGGCACATGTCTACCAGCCACAAATTGAACCACAATGTCTGCCTCAGTGAAGTAGAGTTGGCAATAGGGACTCACCCCAAAGTGTAAGGCGTCAGTCAGCCCCTTCCTGTGGACGAACAATGCTTACTGACTTTGGAACCCTCACATGCTGTGACCACTGTGAGCGGCTAGGGCAATGTGCCAAGGGATGTGTGGTGCACTGCACTGAGCATATAGTCTGAAGCAGTGCCACCATTTCAAGGGTGGCATCACTATGAGCCAATGCCAAAAGGTGACAGCTGGGAGGAGTAGCCATGACACTGGCACTACAGGGAGCAATGCAATATTTCACCTCTTGTGTGCAGCAGAACTGTGTGCATGCACAAAAACGTGAAAGGTGACAAAATCATGACTTTCAAACTTTTGTGATTCACAGAAGGCATTTAGGAGTAGTGAAGTCAGTACATCTAACTGTACTTCTCCGAAATGCCAGTTGTGAATACCGGAAAACGTAAACTCATGACTTACTCTCAGATGACTTATGTGAATCAGGCCCACTGTTCTGCCATATGCAGTTCACAATGGACCCACATGAAGACTACTACTTGCATGGCCCGGAGGTTCAACCTCCATGCACAGGAACATATAATTCAAATGAATCTGACACACTTGCACTACGCAGCAAGTGATCCAAGGTTTGTGCAATGTAGATGGTCTCAGCGCCAGGAGCATGTGAGATGCAGGGCTATGACGCAATCTGTGGTACCCGCCACATACATCCATCTCCATGATGGATAACATTAGCTACTACAATATCCTCTCAATGCCATGTCCCTACCTTGTGTTGTAAATGGGCAACAATGTGCTGTCCAACTCCGTGAGTCACACTTAAGATGTATAACTTCACAAACGACTGCCCCTAGACTAGGCCGTACATCCTACTTGCCACCCTGTTATCCATGCAAGTTTACTGTGCTCACATCTAAGGTATCCTGACACAATCCATCCTGCTAAGTGACATGTCATGACTACACTTACACATTCAATGAAGTGTCCAGTGATGATATGAGATGCATACAAGGTGAAAAGCCACACTCCACCACATCACCCCTGACACAAGTGCAAGCAGAATTCAAAAATAGTGACCATTTATTATAGAATTACAAAAATTATCTTTCCTAAACTACCAATAATCATAACTACTACTAATCTAAACTAAACTAACTAGAATAAAGTGCAAAAGTACCTGAACTAACTATCCTAACTAATCCTAAACACGCAACAACATATCTAATACATCAACCCCCCTCCCACCCTTAAGGCACATCATGAGACAGGACAAAGACATCTAAGCTATACACAAACTAACTACACACTTAACCTACACAAAGATATATTTTTTGGTATATTTTGTTTATTTTTTTTTAACAACAAAGACATCAAACCCCCACCCAAAGGAAAAGGAAACTTATCCCCAAATACTATATAACAATCATAATCTAAAACTACCTTAAAATCTAACACTACTTATGCCTACACTAAAACTACACTACCTAACACTTAAAATACTTATCTAACACTACCTAAAATACTAGATTAAACATTGGGAGAAGGGAGAAGAGGTGGATGGGGCTCTACATGGGCAGGCATCATGGTAGTCCCAGGGCTTTCCTCATGTCCTCTTTGAGCCTGGTCTGCTCGGACATCTCCCTCCTAATCTCTGCCAGCATCACGTTGTTGTCCATCAGAGTCCTCCTGTCCCGCAAAGTGAAAGTCACAACCTGTTCGGCAGGTGCAGGTGGCATTGTCCCCTGTGTGTGTGAGGTTGTAGGGGGATGGGACACTGCCTGTTCACGCTGGGACCCACCACTGACGCCAGAGGGTCCTGGGATGGCCTGTGTGCCACTTTTTCTCCCACGTGTTGCTACCTCGGGCACCGACTTCCAAGTGCCAGCTTCATTGTCCTCCTGGTACCTCCGTTCCATGTTGCGGTACCCTTTTGCGACCTTCTTAATGTGGAGGTACCGGTCCTTCCTCACCTGGAAGGCGTGGGACTCCTCTGGCGTCATGTTGTCTGTAAAATATGAACAATGGAAAATTGTGAGTCCTTTGGACTATGTCAATGTTCTCCATTCAAATCTGGCATACAAGATCACTTAAAAATGGGAGCCTACACTCTGGCGTAACTGTGTATTCAGAGAGTGACCTGCACAACAAAATGTTGCATCCAGGAACAGTGACTACATGCTGGGGAGACTGACATGCCAGTGCATGGCATGGGACATATACAGTCACAACCAAATGAGACTGTCAGTGTAAAATGATGGTGCTGTGACATACCCTGACTGAGGGTGACATGTACAAGGAATCGGAGGAGGGAGGCATTTTCCCTCCGTGTGTAGCGCCACACTCATCCTGTATACAGGGGGGGCTTGTTAATGTGTAGGAAGGTTACCCTACCAGCACTGGGACAGCCCCACTCACACTTTCATCTGTGCTGCATCATGCAGCACACATTGAAACACGTCAGGTGGCTGAACACTGACTTGTACATGAGGCGCTGGGCCTCTCTCCACCACTACTTCACAATAGGTGATGCGTTGCTGCCCAGAGGGGTAAACGTCGTTTCATATGAATTGTCAATCATGCATGTCTTGGATCCACTATTGTCACTCTGTAGTAATTTCACTACGCAGTCCTTCACAACGCAAAATGTTACAAGGCATTCACCATTGTAACGTCAACCTGGAGTCATAATGGTTATTGTGTCATAATGGGCAATGCTTTCTCACAGATAGAGTTGTAGAGGCTAGCATTGTTAAATATATGGCACGGCAATGATTGCAGGACTAAAGCATGCGTGGTAAATGCATGCGGAGTGATGTCACCAAATTGTACAGAGGGGCTCATTCGCCTGAGCCAGAGTCGACCAGGGAATTACCCCAAGGAGGAAGCATGACAACACCATTGCAGTGGCCAAACATGCCTATGTGATTCTTTGGGCCATCTTTGCTAGGTGTTTGTGGAACGTGCCATTGATATGCTTGACTCAGAACTACGCACTGCTACTTCTGTGAAGCTGGTATGCAGCATACCTGCGAAATAACTTTGCCGACCTGTGTCTGAGCACGCACGGCCTGAAAACCACAGCCTCCTTGTGCATGATCGGTCACACTTACACAGTCATCTCAGTCAAGGATGAACATGCATTCCATGTCTGCTGATACTCATCAGCTACACCACTTACATGTCTCCTATCCTATCAGTGCGCTCTGTCATCCACATGCATGTGCTGTAGTGACAGAACCCATAGACCTAATTTACATGTGTATCACTGACTGGGGATGTGCAAAGTTACAACTGGAAGACAAATGCAGAGCTCCACCTTAACCTACTGATTCATACACACTTATGACTTCAACAAAACATCATCACACTGTAGGCAAGGTACATGTGATACACACCCATACTGCATACTACGCCATCGCTTGTTTTAGCCAGCCATTCATGACACCGCACTATGCCAATATATGATGTCCAAACTCACCAGTGGCGTGTGGGTCCTTGAACTTGTCGATGTCCCCCTGCGTGATGAGAGGTCGTCCAGCTGTGAGACATAAAACCCAATATGTGTTGGTATCAGACGTGAAATTACACGTGTCATATTCACCTTACATATCATCACCATTACAGACAATGCTCTGTAACTGTACTGTTGCGTGACATGTTTGCTAAATGATTGGGTCTACTTTGCCTGCCATTCACACAAGACCTGTGAATGCTGAGTCTGGACAGACAAGACGACAATGCTAGCAAACTTGCGCATTCTAGTTGTGTGACACATTCACAAGGCCCCATTTCTACACGCAACATGATGTTATACATGCTCTGTGTACGATTGCATTGCTGCCGATCGCACAAGGCTGTTTCACAGGTGTTGGTGGTGTATGACACTCTGCTGATGTCCTATTACCTATGAGCTATTGTACATGTTTCAAAGTTTGTCACACGGAGCATATGTACAACGAAGCGTAGCAAACGTACAAATATTCATGTGCACAGCATTTGTACACTTCCTTTTGTGCCGCACACAGGTCCCAGAAACAATGCCTTGGATTGTTCAGGTACAGTCACCCTTCCTGTGCACAAACAATTTTTGTCCTGCACGCAGTATTGCACAATGGTGCCAGCCTTGACACTACAGTGCTAAGTGTTGCGCCAGCACAGTGGATAACACCAACCTGCACCCTATGCTTGTCAATATGATGCAGCGTTGTGTTTCTGATGTGCTAACGTTAGGTGTGAAAGCATGACGTCTCCCGCCTCACTCTGCCACATTTTAGCACTTGTACACCAGTGTGTCACACACGTAAATTCTGGCTTTACATTACAGTGTTCATAATTAAATTTGGAGTTTAAACTTACCACACTGTAGGCCAACGATGACTCCCAGGTGGTCCAGCAGGTCACCCTCACGGGCCAAGCAATCCTGCCAGCTGTGCTTCCATTGGCGCACAGTCCGGTCCACCCCAAAAACACGCAGCATCTGCGCCCGCACATGCTCCCACCTGACCTTCCGCACCTTGACGTCATATCCGGAGAGGATACGGCCTCCCATCTCCACCATCCGGGGCAGGTAAAAATTAATCAACCAGAAGAAGCCCCCCAATGCCCCCTCGGACATCCTGCCCTCCCTGCCCACACCCACCCTCTCCCTGCACACACCTAAACCCACTGCCACAAATCAAAACCCAATATAACAGACACAACAACTACAAAATAAGTTAACTACCCAAAGACAAACACCCGACAAGATTGAGGACAAGAGACAATTAAACACATAAAAACAGGTACACCACACTTCACAGGGACACTATCGACAGGACACAGGACACAGCAACACTCTCCAAAACGCCAATCTGCAGCACACACCACCAAACACCTCCAGCACTCTCCACAATCACCAGCAATGTGATCAAAAGAGAAAGTGAAAGTGCACAGCACTCCTCCAGTAAACAGGAAGCATGCAGACATCACTTCCTGTATGTTTGCGGCCCGTTTTTTGACGTAGCTATGAAAATCTGCATGCAAAAAGGCTTTGGGGTAACATTTCGTATAGTTCAATGTGTTTAGCGATGTATTTTCCATCGCTAGTATGAAAAATACATTGCATTTTTGGAAATGCGGGCATTTTTGCACGCTAAGTGCAAGTTCTTACACCGATGAACAGTCTTAGATGAAATTTCATTTCTTGTCCCAAAGAACCCCATGAAAAGCTTGATTTGACCCCAAATGACACCCTTAATTTCATAATTGACCTCAAATGACACCCTTAATTTCATAATTGACCCCAAATGACACCCTAAATTTCATAATTGACCCCGAATGACACCCTTAATTTCAGAATTGACCCCAAATGACACCCTAAATTTCATAATTGACCCCAAATGACACCCTTAATTTCATAATTGACCCCAAATGACACCCTTAATTACATACGTGATCCCAAATGACACCCTTAATTTCATATTTGTCCACAAATGACACCCTGATATTCATAGTTTATCACTATTGACACCCTATATGTGATTTTTATCCACATATGACACGCTGAACAGTAGAATTTCGTACCACATTTGACACCCTAACATGTCTAGTTTAGAACAAATGTCACCCTAAACAGCATCTCTGTTCAGAGGTGACATATCCACCATCAGTTCATAATTGTGATATTGTTACCACTTCATGTTACACTTACACTTGTCAGAGTGATGTACTCATGCGGAGGAGAAACATGCACACAGGGTATGTGTGTAGTGTTTTTTGATTACATATACTGTGCTTGGGGTCATTTTGAACTGATGTATGATTGCTAAGGACAGTCACGATGTGATGTGCTCAGGTGAAGAAATTGTTTATGATTCTGTTCCTTCGGGCTGTTCCTGCTGCAGAAGCTGTGGGGTGTGCTCCACCTGCCTCATCTTCCTCATCATCCTGAGCATCGTCTGGTGCATCTGGCACTTGGATCCATGGGGCATTGGTGCGTACACATATGTTGTGCTATACACAACATGCTATGATAATCTTGCACACTATTTCTGGGCTGTACAACAGTCTTCCACCTGTGATGTCAAGGTACCGGAAACGTGACTTTAGCACGCCAAATGTGCACTCCACAATGCCCCTGGTGCGTCCATGAGCCAAATTATACTGCCTCTGGGCCTGGGTGTTAGTGGCTCGGAGGGGTGTCATCATCCATGGGGTGAGTGCATATCCTTGATCACCTGTAACACGTAATAGAGAGATGTGTCCATTAGTAGTTATGCATGCTGTGTGGGCAGTGTTAATAGTTTTATGGTGTGTGATTGGTGCTACTTTGGGATTAATGTTTGCCATGTGTAGCTTCTGACAAAATGACCTGCATCAATGCGAATTACATTGCCTCACAGCTGCTTGTCCCTCCCCCCGAGCCTATGTACTTGTGTGCGCTGCGCGGTTGCATCACTAGCACTCCAACAGCGCACTAATGTCAGGCCTGTCTGTACATGTCTGCAAGCCTGACACCAGCAGGGTCCCTGGCTCTCCTAACATCTAGCGCTACACTACCACTCATCCGCACTCCTCGCAGTCAACGCCAGGAGAACGTTTAGATGCCAATGGGTCACACCAGACATGGCTCACGTTGTGTTCAGCTGCTGCCGCTGCCACTAGACCTTCCCCACCCCCCAACACCTGCAGTTTCTGATCCAGACCGGCCACAAAGCAACAGTCAGTGGCACCCTCACCTGCAGGGCCCACAGAGGGCGGGAACGCTTCGCAATCACCATCAACATCATCACACGCCACGTCATCTACTCCATGGACTACATACTCATCCATGAGCGGAGCCTCCACCTCACATACCACAAGAACTCCAAATCCTTTCCCCTCTGGCAGATGCTTGCTAACATCGAACTGAGCCAACTCTTCTCAACACTGAGCCACAAGGCCGGGCACACCTTTGACCCCATCTTCACATGTGGAAACTGCGTCCACTTCATCAACACCACTCAATGCCCATGGTGTGACCAGCACAGCGTACACTTCCTCGCCGTGAAACGCCATGACACCCAAACCCACAGCCGGCGCCACACCCAGTTCCTGGAGCAGAGTCACCGGGGATCTGGTACACTCCACCATCAACAGCAACACCCACACTGCTGCACGCAACACCAACAGCACTGGCCGGAATTTCCACACATGTATCTTCAACTGCGCATACACACTTTCCCCAATATGCAACTCCAACATACAGTGTGCAATGAATGCCCCCTCGGTCACCAACAACATCCAAGATGACAGATGCATCTGCAGACGCCTGGAGTAGAACTGGAGCTACATGAAGGGAACCATTGGACATCACCACCTACAAGGACACCTAGCTCATCCTCTCCCTCAACAAGGCGCCAACACAAACCAGACTGGGGTTCCAGGGAGGATTGCAGCAAGTTGCAACATGGATGTTCAACAGCTGGGGGTGCTCTACAAAGAGGAGACATTAGTCCTCATCCTCATGACCACATCATCAGCAGCCCCCCCCACAATAACTCTAGGTACCTAGGCATCGTACTCGACTCCTCCCTCTCCATGTACAAACAGGTCTACGCAGTGGCCTGCAGCTGCTTCGACAGCCTCTGCATCCTCCATGCTACCTTCACATGGTTCCCACCCCCTGTCAGGTAGGACAGTCACCAACGCTGTCATTGCCATCAGGCTGGACAACGGAAGCGCACTATATGCCCACATGGACATGTCTGTGCTCTGCACACTCAAGACTGTCCAGCACACCACAGCCACACTCGGCCTTGTGTAATTCTTTCTTCGTAGGTCGAGTACCTCCATCGCACATACTTGGTTCCCACCTCTCCCCACATTTGCAATTGTGTGGCAGAGGGGCTATGCCTTTGGGGATAGTTTGTCTACATGGCTGGCCCCAGTTACCACAGTTACTTGTGTTGTCGTGTCTGGTAGGTGGGCATGTTGATTGGCATGTTGTATGTGAGTTTGGAACGTGTGCATTCTCATAGTTGTGAGTTCCAGGATTGTGGAGTTGAGGTGTGTGGTGTGTTCAGTTAGTACTTACCAACGAGCAGTGCATTTCCATATGTGCCATCCTGAAAGCGCTGGTTGATGATGGACTGGCGGAAGATGTAGGAATCATGCACACTGCCTGGGAACTTGGCTACAACATTGGTGAACAGGCCCGGTGGTCCACTATTGCCTGCACATTGATGGAATGTGTGTGCTTTCTGTTGCGGTATATGTGTGCAGTGTCGGCAGGAGGCACAAGTAGGACATGTGTGCAGTCAATTGCCCCCAACACATGCGGGAAGCCAGCTATGGCGTAGAACCCTTGCTTGGTCTGCAGCTGTTCCTGCGCAGTGTTTGGGAAGTGAAGGTGCTGGGGTATCAGGCTGATGATGGCATCCAAGACAGTTGTGAGGAACTTTGATAGGGCTGGCTGTGAGACTCCTCCAACTCTGGCAGTTGTTGGTTGGAAGGTACCAGAGGCCAACAGGTACAGCACAGCCAGCAGCTTTGTTTGCGGAGGGATGTTGGCTATCCGCTGTGTTGGTGCCGTCAGCCTGTGGGCTATCTGGGTCAGGATGCAGTGGATGGATGTCCTTTTGAGCCTGTATGGGCAATGACATCCTCTGGCGTTAGGTCTGTGAGGCTGAGACGTCGGCGATGGACCTGCTGTCTTATTCGGCGCAGCCTCAGTGGTGGTCCTGGGGGAGGTGGCAGTGGCGGTGGTTGTTGTGGCCTTCTTGGTGCTCCTAGCTGCATGATTTGTACCTCCATGGCATCAGTGGGTCTTCAGATGAGGCTCTGGGCTAGTCTCCCTTATATACTGCTATTTATCACCATTTTTAAGACCTCCTTTTTTCTGGTCTTAAGTTCCAGCAGCTAACGGGCCTTAGCGTGTGTTTTTTTTTATTGCATCGCCGGTCCGGGCGATCGTTGAGAATATCGCGAAGTGGGGTTAGCGTGCCTTTTAACACGGGAACGCCTACATTGCATATGATTAGCGTTAGTTGTCGCTAACATCGTTGGCGATGTTATTAGCGGCCGCTATCGCCAGAAAGCTGTCGCTAACGGCTGTTAGCGACAGCTTGTGAATAGGGCGATAAAAATATTGCCGCTTTAGCGGCAGAAAAGTGCCGCTAAAGCGGCAATATCGCCTTCAGAATATGCCCCAATGTGTTTATACCCAAACTAAACCTTTTTGCAACATTAAGATAATGAAAGACTGGGGGGAAACATAACATTTTAACCCATACCAGCCAGTTTGAATGCAGCTCTTTGATGGCAGTTCATTTTTAATTGTGCTACATTATATTTAGGGCTCCCGTTTTTTTTTTTTTTTTTTTTAACATTTCCAACTGTATTTATCCATATTTATTTTTTGACCATTTTATCTGCATTCATCCATATGTATTTTGTGTTTTGCGCTTAAATGAAGTTGTAAAACTACATTTCAATATTTATTTAACTGATAGACGCGCACTCATACTTTGATGCTTGTCATGCTTTAGCTATTTAAGCTGCCAAATATTACATAACAATTCATCCACTGGTAAATACTAGCATTTTACCATAAATGTATAAAGGAAATTTCATCCTGTTTTTTAATTTATCATGCTGTCCATCTGCTCAGCTTCTGGCCTATAATTCATGAAAGACAGCACAGAGAGTCACTTAAAAGAGGCACAATTTTCTGTATTTACCCACTTTTAAACATAAATGCAGATAGAAAACACATTGTTTGCCACCAGACAAAAGGCTGATCTTGCTCCAGCAGGAACATTATTTACGAGAGTCACCTTGACATTTTTATTGTTGCCTGAGAATTCCTGGACACACAAGGAATTCAGCAGTAGGTGGTTTTATTTGTGAATACATAGCACCTGAGGGAAGAGGGGTCCCCATATCGTTGTAGTTAGAAGGGTCAATTCCCAAGCAGCCTGACCGCTAACAGAGACAGAAATGGGCCGCCACACCATTATCTGAAGTATCTGTGCAGAGCAAAGAAAAGGGAGAACATGAGCCACGCAGTGTCCCTCTCACTTGTCGGCGGAACCAGTAAAACAAAAGTAGGTGGGGCTGCAACCCCTTACAAATACACAGAACACACAGGCCGCTGCACTGCATGAAGTAAAACTGAAACATCACCAGGAGAGGGAAACCTGGCATACGCAACAAGTGGCCCCAGCACCACAACTGCAAACAAACAGTACTCTTTTGATATTAAAAGAAAAATTATTCCTACCTTGAAGTCGAACAAACATAAACTTCTCCTTACTTTGTGTTGGAATGTTGGTCTGGGTCCCTCCCTGCACCAGCACTGTTCCGATGTTTACAGTCCTCATGTCAATTGAGGGGCACAGATCCCAAGGAGGGCGGTCCATGCTCCAGTGTGTACATGTCACTAAAGATTATCCAATCAGGAGCCTTAAAGCCTCATGGTGCACAACAGCTCAGGCCAATGAAGATTATAGACATAAGCTGTGTAATCTTATTGGCTGTAGGGATCCTCAGCCTCATCTTCCAGTTACTGGAAATAAACTACCTGGCAGCGAGATAGAGGGAGACCTCATGTGACTTACCCATAGGCGTTTGTTGAGCGCGACTACTCACCCGTAAGGGTCTCAAGGCGCTGGGGGTGGGTTGGGGTGCAGGTTCCAGTCCATCAAGGAGGGGGTCTGTCGAAGAGCCACGTTTTGAGGTTTCTTGTGAAGATGGGGAGCGATGTTGTCTGTCTGAGGTGGAGCGGAAGGGCGTTCCAGGCTCTGGCCGCGAGGAAGGAGAAGGAGCGGCCACCCGATCTGGACTACCTGGTGCGGGGGACCACGGCGTAGGAGAGCTGGGCTGATCGTAGGGTCCTTTGGGGTGCGTGGAATTTGAGTCGACTGTTCAGGTATGCTGGTCTGGTGTCATGGAGGGCCTTGTGTGCGTGGGTGAGCATCTTGAAGGTGACTCTAGCCTCGATGGGGAGCCAGTGGAGTGTGCGCAGGTGCTGGGAGATGTGGCAGTGTCTTGGCAGGTTGAGGATCAGTCTTGCTGCGGCGTTCTGGATGTTCTTTAGCTTGTGGGTGAGGTTTTTGTTTATTCCGGCGTAGAGTGCGTTGCCGTAGTCTTGTCTGCTGGTGACCAGGGCGTGAGTGACGGTCTTTCTGTGTTCTAGGGGGATCCATTTGAATGTCTTACGTAGGAGTCGGAGGGTGTGGAAGCAGGAGGACGAGACGGAGTTGTTCTGGTGGTCCATTTTGAGCTCGGAGTCCAGGATGATTCCCAGGCTGCGTGAGTGGTCCATGGGGGTGGGTGGGCTTCTGAGGGCGGGGGGCCACCAGGTGTCGTTCCAGGCATCGGGGCTTGGGCCCATGATGAGTACTTCTGTTTTGTTGGTGTTTAGTTGTAGGCCGCTGTTTTTTATCCATTTGGCGACGGCTTCCATGCCTTCTCGAAAGTTGTGTCTGGCGGTGTTGGGTTCGTTGGACAGGGAGAGGATGAGTTGGGTGTCGTCTGCGTATGACACAATGTTGAGTCTCGTAGGTTCTGACGATGGGGGCGAGTGGAGCCATGTAGACGTTGAAGAGCATAGGGCTGAATGAGGACCACTGGGGGACTCCGCAGGTGGTTGGTGTAGAGTCCGAGAGGAAAGGGGGGAGTCTGACCCGCTGCGTTCTGCCGGAGAGGAAGGAGCGGATCCAGTCGAGGGCCTTGTCCTGGATCCCTGCATCGTGGAGTCTGCGTATTAGGGTGCGGTGAGAGACTGTGTCGAACACCGCTGAGAGGTCAAGGAGGATGAGGGCTACTGTTTCTCCTTTGTCCAGTAGGGTGCGGATGTCATCTGTTGCGGCGAGGAGGGCGGTTTCCGTACTGTGGTTTTTTCTGAAGCCGGATTGGGAGGAGTCGAGGATGTTGTGCTCTTCGATGAATGTGGCGAGTTGGCTGTTGATGGCTTTCTCGATGACTTTCGCTGGGAACGGGAGCAGGGAGATGGGTATGTAGTTTTTGAGGTCGGTGGGGTCCGCCGAGGGTTTTTTCAGGAGGGGTTTGACCTCGGCGTGTTTCCAGTCGTCAGGGAACGAGGCGGTCGCCAGCGAGCGGTTGATGGTGTGGCGGAGCATGGGTGCGATGGTGTCGGCGGCTCTGTTGAAGATGTGGTGGGGGCAGGGGTCCGTTGGGGCCCCGGAGTGGATAGACTTCATTGTCTTCAGTGTGTCTTCGGTGGTGAGCAGTGGCGGCTGGTCCATAGGGGCGCCGGGGCAGCACCCCACTTGGCAATAGCAACAAGAAAAACTGCTCACGGGCAGCAAGAAATGTAAGCAGACGGCAGACGCAATTCGTCTGTTTACATTTCCGGCCTGTGCTGGCAGCTACTTCACAGCCTCAAGTGCGCATGAGTCATAGTCATAAACACACAGCGCACGCACACACGCAGGCGAGAGCAGCAGGAGTCCAGAACTGGACTCCGACTGCGCATCTGCGAGAAGGGCACTTTTGATTTCAGCACCCCACTCCATTGACAATACATTAGGTATGCTGCGCATGCCTAGTGTAGTGCAGGAGTCTCAAGATCGGATCCTGCTCAGGCGGTGACGTACAGTCGCCCCATGCCCTGTCAAATGGCAGGATACAGTCGAGTAGCTGCCCCCAGTCGCATCCAGACTTATGATTTGCCAACGTCTGTGACAGGACTCGGAGACGTGATGCGACGCGGGACCGGCGGAGGAGATGCCTCATCCTGGTAAATGTATTTGTTTATATTTTATTTAATTAAACCCCCCCCCCCTACCCCCCTCCGTACCCCCGAGTCATGCCGGCCGTGACTGGTAGAAAACAGATTGGACCAGCCACAAATATAATTAAAATAGCCAAATGTGTTAATGCTCTTATATTTACAAAACATATGCAATCTGTGGCAAACCGCAGGAGTAAGAATGCTTTTTAAAAGCATTCTTACTCCTGCGGTTTGCCACAGATTGCATATGTTTTGTAAATATAAGAGCATTAACACATTTGGCTATTTTAATTATATTTGTGGCTGCTCCAATCTGTTTTCTACACTGGAAACACATTTACTCCCGCAGTGTCTTGTGAAGTACATTTAGAAGTGTCAGGGGTGGAAACGGCCATGCAAATGTTAGCAAGTGACAGTTCATGGGTGTTTCACACATTTCTTACGGCCACGCTCCTGACACCTCAGTTCATGTCCATAACAATAAACCTCCAACTGCAAGCATATGTCATTCTTCTAGACTTTCTGCAGTTGGGTGTTTCAAGTGTGGGCACGGATCTCCGCAGGTCCTGACTCTTATCAATCATCATCTGTAAAATTGCTTTTGGATGTTTTTATGTGCGCTCCGAGTGTGGGTTCCAACTAGTTTTTCAAAAGTACGATTTAGAGGTTTTTTTGTTGTGCGGTCCAGAAAGTCTCACATTTGAGATTTTGTGAGTTATTTGAAAATCAACTTCTCTTTTCTATTTTTGAAGGGAGCACTGTGTTTTGGCGCGCATAGCTTGAGTTGTCCTCCATTGGAACGGGATTAATGCTTTAAGAGATGGTGCATGAGTTGCTAGTTTCTGTTGCGCAGCAAAGAATCCATTTTGGATTGTGTAAATGTGACTTATTTGAAAAAAAACGTTTCTCTGTCTACATGTAGTACATTTCCTGCAGATTCTACTGTGGGTAAAACTATTATGGATATTGAAAAATGTGGTTCTATTCACCGGAATAATCATTGTTACTTTTAAAACATGAGAAGTTTAGTTGTTATTGTAGGCTGCTGATAATGCTGCTGTGCCACGGGAACACTGCACTGTTGTGTGTGAAATCCAGTTTTTGAAACATTAAAGTATTGCAGAAGTGGCACATTCGCAGCAGGGATATTATAGATACGGACCGCTGCTGATTTTCGTAGGTTTTTGAAAACGCACTTAACGGTCTCCAGGGAGCCGAGGAGCTCTTGTGTTTCTGTGTTGCTGCCGGAGCATGCTGAACTCTCTCTTTTTGGGCTGGCGGGCACTACCCAGGATTGGAGGGGCCTAGTCAGAGCACTGTCACAGCACTAGAGTGCACTGAATACTGTAAAGTATTTTATTTGTCATATTTCTAGTGGTACAAGGCCCTTGTGCTCTTGTGTTTAATTGGTGCTGAATACACAAAAGCACTACCCATAGAAGAAAAGCAACCCCCACGAAAGCCTCGCAGGAGCACTGCGCCAAAGTGTGCCGGCGGGGTATCGCCATGAGACTACCTCGGTGTAGTGCGCTCCTCACCTGCAGCCGTTGTCTCCCTCTCAGGGGATTTCTCTCTTTGTGCGTAGCGCCAGTCTGAAACACCTCTCTACCACCACCCCAACCTCTCATGTCCAGTATTCAGCTCACTTTAATCTGCTGTTATAGAAATTGGCGCCCATATCTCCAGTTTTCTCTCGTGACGACCCTTGACGGCGCTTTGAGCCGCTCCACAGACACCCTTCCTTGGCTGCTTAAACATGCCGGATGCAGCCCAGGGCTTAAACCCCGCAGTATGGAAGCCAAACAATCAAATGCCCTAAACCGAAGCCAGGGGCTCACTGGAGAGACATCAGAGATCACACTATCAAAAGCTCGTGAAACCCTTGTTAGCCGAGGGAACAGAATGGCCTGTCAGGCGATCTCCTCTGAGCCTCGACGCCTGCTTTATTTGGCAGTGACAGGCTCAAGAGGGGGGAAAGTGGAACAGTTACCGCAGAGAGCGGGGCTCAACGGAGGATAATGAGCGGAGGCCACATGTAGCCTTTCTCCCCCATTGGAGCCTCTCAGAGGGCTGTGGATATATGAAATCATACTCTGTACCTTGGTTTTATCCCAGCAGTGTCACGTGTTGTAATAGACGGGTACCATCGGCAATGCCACTTTTTAAGGTTAGCTCACGTTTTAATGTTAACTGTTAAAATGTTGGGGAGAGAATGTGGCCTTACCGCTAGGGCGGTCGACATCAGAGGTGGGGAACCGTTCGAGTCTCCGCAGGAACGCTCAACATCCTGTGATTCTGGGAAAATCACTTTATCTCCTCGTGCCACACAAAAATGAACGTGTCCATCTGTAACGAAACTGGTGCGCATGTAAAGTGCTCTGATACCTTCGGGTCTAGTTCGCGGTATATAAAACTCCACAACAAAAACATAAATGAATACCCTACACCACTGAAGTTCAAATTTCAAAGGATGTAAAAAAAAATTTGATGTCTGTCCCTGCACTCCGTCTTCAGCACAATAACAGCACCATGAACAATGGGGTTTCACAAACTTGTAAGGAGATAACATTGGGGCCCCGCACCATTAACGGCCTCTTTTCTCACCTTTAACCGCCTCTTCTCTCACCATTAACCGCCTCTTTTCTCACCAGCGCAGGAAGAAAGGACTTCAGTAAAAATTCTCTGTTGCCTTCTCAGGAAACGCATACACCCACAATGTTGTCCTCATTCTGCCAAAGACATTCAGTTTTCAGTGCTGTACCCAATTCCTCTTTTATTCACTCCTTCATTCTTTCATTCCCTGAACTGCTGCACCAGCAGAAAAAGCCTGAGCCACTCACCGTTCCTTCGCAGCAAGGGCCATAAAGAATGTTTACTTTAGTGTATTACCTTTTGCAAGTTCTATCACTATTCTGCGCAAACCGGAGACTTGTGCTTGGCAAGTATAAATCCACACACTTTTTTTTCTGCTTCGTATCATTTTCCAGCAGCGGCCGATAACTATCAGAACTAACTGCTTTTAATGAAGGCACCCATTTGCTTTGTGAGACTGTCCTTCAATTGTTCAAATTGCCTCCTCTGACCGCCAGAGGCAATTGGAACAATTACAGGACAGTCGCACAAAGCAAATGTGCGCCTTAATCAAAAGCAGTTCTGAATTACCTTCGGGTCGCGTTCCCACTCTAAACACTAACACTCTTTGAAGTGCAGAGTGACTCTGCACTTCAAAGAGTTTTAGTGTTTATAGAACGAGAACGCAGCCTGGTGCAGAAAATGTTTCTCACTCTGAAGCTACAGGCCCTGCCACGCGTGATGCACCTCTGAGAAGCATACACACTGAGTGCCAGCACTGGGCCTAGCTTCAAAAACATAACAATAGAAATGTTTCTGACGCTAGGCCCTGCTAGCACACAGCGTGTATATTGCTCAAAGGTGCGTGGCACTGGCAGGGCCTAGCTTCAGAAACATTTCTATCTACATGTTGTTATATGACATCCCTTTATTAATGTAATAACTGCACTTTCACAATTGCTTTATTAACCTTCTTGCTTCTCAAATTTGCTTGAAAATGCACCATTTACTCACTCTTTTTTCAAAATTTTCTCAGGGGGAGAACCCCTCCGAACCCTCCTTAACATGTTCGGACTCGCTCGCTGCACTCGCTTGCCACGGTGCACTCCGACAGAAAGTTTACGCCCCACCACTTTCAAATGTCACCAGCCACCACTGGTGGTGAGGGCTGTCCAGTTGTCAATCGCTGGCTTCAGGGTGTCGGGGGTGGTTGGTGAGGGTTCAGTGTGTTGGTTGTCTTCGTCGAAGTTGTCGTAGATGCTCTTGATTTTGTGGTGGAAAAAGGTGCTGAGTTTGTCGCAGAGGTCTTGTGAGGGAGGGATGTCAGTAGACTCGCTGGTGGGTTGGGCGAACTCCTTGATGATGTTGAAAAGTTCTTTGCTGTTGTGCGCGTGTGTGGAGATTCTGTCTTCAATCGCTTTTTTCCTCGTTTTTCTGATGAGTTGGTGGTGGGCGTTGGTGGCGGCTCTGAAGTTGTTGTGGGCTTCTGTGGATTTGGTGTTCTTCTAGGCCTTTTCGAGGTGGCGGCAAGTGCGTCTGGACTTTTGAAGTTCGTGGTAAACCATCTGGCTTTCTTGGCGTGGGTGTTGTTGTTTTTCTTGAGGGGGGCTATGGTGTTGGCGCTGTCTGAGATCCATCTGTGCAGGGTTCGGGCTGCGGTGTTGGGGTCGTCATTTTCCGTGATGGTTGGGGTGGAGTTGCTGAGTGAGGAGGTGAGCTGGTCGTCGGTGATTCTGGTCCAGTTTCTTCGTGGGAGCAGGTGCTGGTGTCTGTGGATGGTGGGTGTTCTGAAGGTGAAGTGGACGCATCGATGGTCAGTCCGTGGGAGTTCGGTGGTGTGGCTGAAGGTGATGGAGTTTCCTGTTGTGAAGAGGGGGTCGAGGGTGTGTCCTGCTGAGTGCGTGGGTTCGGTCACGATCTGGCGGAGTCCAATGTTGTGGAGGTTGTCCAGGAGGGATGTGGTGTTGGGGTCCAGTTGGTTGTCGAGGTGGACGTTGAGGTCTCCCAGCAGGGTGTAGTTGGTGGATGCGATGACATGCGGGGAGATGATGTCCGTGATGGAGTTGGCGAAAGGTCCGCAGGGTCCAGGGGGTCGGTAGATGAGGGTTCCTCAGAAGGTGGTGGTAGGGCTGGCCAGTATCTTGAAGTGAAGGTGTTCCATCAGGTCTGTGGGCTCGTCGGGGAGTGTGCTCAGGCGGACGGTGGATTTGTGGATGATGGCGATTCCTCCTCCCGGGTGGGTGGTGCGGTCCTTCCTGGAGATCTTGTATCCTTGGGGAATGGCGATGGCGATGTCCGGTCCTGAGGTGGTGTTGGTCCAGGTTTCGGTGAAGAACGCTACGTCCGGGTTGGTGCTGTCGAGGATGTCCCAGATTTCGGTGGCATGTTTGTGGAGGGATCGGACATTGAGGAGGATGCATTGCAGGGTCTTCGGTTAGGTTGTGTTCTTGTGGGCGGGTTGTGCTGGGTCCGTGTTCTTGGCGGTGCTGTAGGTGTGCCGGCAGCGGTGACAGCTGAAGGGTCCGTGGGTGTCGGCCGGTGACGCTATCTTGCAGTTGTTGTTGCGGCCTTGGTTGAGTCCCTGGAGTGTTGCTGGGTCATAGCGTTGGCGGTTCGGAGGTCCAGGGTTCCTGGCGCAGGTCGTGGTCGGGTCGCGGACGGGCGCAGACGGGATTGACTTTGGCGCGCCTGTGGCACGCCAGCGGCGCGGCCGCCATTAAGTAGGGGTCGGGGAGGGCTGGACAGCTGGGAGGCGGGAGCGGGGAGGGGAACTGGAATAGGCCGGTCGTGCAGGGGGGGAGGGGCCGCGGGGGCAGCAGCGGCGGGGAAAAAAACGGGCGGAAAAGGGCCGAAAAAAAAGAGGAAAGAGTGGAATAGGGCAGAAAAAGTGCAAGAAAAGTGGAGGAAAGACACAGAAGGAGAGTGAAAGGGGGAGATTGAAATGAGGGAAAAGCGAGTGAAAACGGAGGAAAGACACCGAGGGAGAGTGAAAGAGGGAGATTGAAATGAGGGAAAAACGAGTGAAAATGGAGGAAAGACACAGAAGGAGAGTGAAAGGGGGAGATTGAAATGAGGGAAAAACGAGTGAAAACGGAGAGAAAAAGCAGAGCGAGAGAAAGGAGACAGAGGTCCACTAGACCACCAGGGATGAGGCGCAGGTAAAACCTACGGGTGGAGGTGGGCCTCGAACACCAACACTCGAGAGTGCAGGGGCTCAGCGGAAGGCCTCACTTAATGGTGGAGCTGCGAGGGAGGGAGAGCAATTTCACTGACGAGTCAGTGGTCAAGCAATAATGCTTGATAACTTTGTGCACTTGCGGTAATGCAGGAAATACTATTAAAATGCGTTAGTATAACACCAGATGTGTTACACTTGGCAGGACTGCACACTGTTCTTATCGGAGAAGGGCCAAGGCGGATTCTTTCTTTCCCTCTGCCCTTCAATTGGCTCTGTCAAGACTTGCAGTTGTGAGAACGCTCCTCAGGATCAGTGCGATGTACAAATAGAGTCCACCTCTCGATATCCCCAATTCCACTTACCATAAAGGCACAGAATTTTGGGGTGATCAAGCGAGGGAAAGGGTAATGGTAAAGGAACAGCAAGGAATCGGACCTGCAAGAAAATGGAAATAATTATATTCAAAATAGTCCTAACTCTTTCGATACACTCCTCCATACAGTAATGTCTGCTAATTACCTATCACCAAGCAGTCAAGCTCCTAATGATGGTTGACGACCATCTACACACTGCTTGTCTCAAAGGTCTCCATCACTTTATACTGGGAAATTAGGAAAATATGAAGTGAAAAGACAAAGAGTAGGATTTACCACCTATACATTCTCTCCAGAAACATAGATACTTCTGCTGTATGTACCGGAACCTTCATACATACCGCAAAACAAGGCTTTATTAATTGCCAAACGGAAACTCTTATAATATGGTTTAGCAGCTGCTCAGTCTCTATTCCCAGTGGCGGCTGGTCCATAGGGGCGCCGGGGCAGCGCCCCACTTGGCAATAGCAACAAGAAAAACTGCTCACGGGCAGCAAGAAATGTAAGCAGACGGCAGACGCAATTCGTCTGTTTACATTTCCGGCCTGTGCTGGCAGCTGCTTCACAGCCTCAAGTGCGCATGAGTCATAGTCATAAACACACAGCGCACGCACACACGCAGGCGAGAGCAGCAGGAGTCCAGAACTGGACTCCGACTGCGCATCTGCGAGAAGGGCCCTTTTGATTTCAGCACCCCACTCCATTGACAATACATTAGGTATGCTGCGCATGCCTAGTGTAGTGCAGGAGTCTCAAGATCGGATCCTGCTCGGGCGGTGACGTACAGTCGCCCCATGCCCTGTCAAATGGCAGGATACAGTCGAGTAGCTGCCCCCAGTCGCATCCAGACTTATGATTTGCCAACGTCTGTGACAGGACTCGGAGACGTGATGCGACGCGGGACCGGCGGAGGAGATGCCTCATCCTGGTAAATGTATTTGTTTTTATTTTATTTAATTAAACCAACCCCCCCACCCCCCTCCGTGCCCCCGAGTCATGCCGGCCGCGACTGGTAGAAAACAGATTGGACCAGCCACAAATATAATTAAAATAGCCAAATGTGTTAATGCTCTTATATTTACAAAACATATGCAATCTGTGGCAAACCGCAGGAGTAAGAATGCTTTTAAAAAGCCACAGATTGCCACAGATTGCATATGTTTTGTAAATATAAGAGCATTAACACATTTGGCTATTTTAATTATATTTGTGGCTGGTCCAATCTGTTTTCTACACTGGAAACACATTTACTCCCGCAGTGTCTTGTGAAGTACATTTAGAAGTGTCAGGGGTGGAAACGGCCATGCAAATGTTAGCAAGTGACAGTTCATGGGTGTTTCACACATTTCTTACGGCCACGCTCCTGACACCTCAGTTCATGTCCATAACCATAAACCTCCAACTGCAAGCATATGTCATTCTTCTAGACTTTCTGCAGTTGGGTGTTTCAAGTGTGGGCACGGATCTCCGCAGGTCCTGACTCTTATCAATCATCATCTGTAAAATTGCTTTTGGATGTTTTTATATGCGCTCCGAGTGTGGGTTCCAACTAGTTTTTCAAAAGTACGATTTAGAGGTTTTTTGTTGTGCGGTCCAGAAAGTCTCACATTTGAGATTTTGTGAGTTATTTGAAAATCAACTTCTCTTTTCTATTTTTGAAGGGAGCACTGTGTTTTGGCGCGCATAGCTTGAGTTGTCCTCCATTGGAACGGGATTAATGCTTTTAGAGATGGTGCATGAGTTGCTAGTTTCTGTTGCGCAGCAAAGAATCCATTTTGGATTGTGTAAATGTGACTTATTTGGAAAAAAACGTTTCTCTGTCTACATGTAGTACATTTCCTGCAGATTCTACTGTGGGTAAAACTATTATGGATATTGAAAAATGTGGTTCTATTCACCGGAATAATCATTGTTACTTTTAAAACATGAGAAGTTTAGTTGTTATTGTAGGCTGCTGATAATGCTGCTGTGCCACGGGAACACTGCACTGTTGTGTGTGAAATCCAGTTTTTTGAAACATTAAAGTATTGCAGAAGTGTCACATTCGCAGCAGGGATATTATAGATACGGACCGCTGCTGATTTTCGTAGGTTTTTGAAAACGCACTTAACGGTCTCCAGGGAGCCGAGGAGCGCTTGTGTTTCTGTGTTGCTGCCGGAGCATGCTGAACTCTCTCTCTTTTGGGCTGGCGGGCACTACCCAGGATTGGAGGGGCCTAGTCAGAGCACTGTCACAGCACTAGAGTGAATATTGTAAAGTATTTTATTTGTCATATTTCTAGTGGTACAAGGCCCTTGTGCTCTTGTGTTTAATTGGTGCTGAATACACAAAAGCACTACCCATAGAAGAAAAGCAACCCCCACGAAAGCCTCGCAGGAGCACTGCGCCAAAGTGTGCCGGCGGGGGTATCGCCATGAGACTACCTCGGTGTAGTGCGCTCCTCACCTGCAGCCGTTGTCTCCCTCTCAGGGGATTTCTCTCTTTGTGCGTAGCGCCAGTCTGAAAAACCTCTCTACCACCACCCCAACCTCTCATGTCCAGTATTCAGCTCACTTTAATCTGCTGTTATTGAAATTGGCGCCCATATCTCCAGTTTTCTCTCGTGACGACCCTTGACGGCGCTTTGAGCCGCTCCACAGACACCCTTCCTTGGCTGCTTAAACATGCTGGATGCAGCCCAGGGCTTAAACCCCGCAGTATGGAAGCCAAACAATCAAATGCCCTAAACCAAAGCCAGGGGCTCACTGGAGAGACATCAGAGATCACACTATCAAAAGCTCGTGAAACCCTTGTTAGCCGAGGGAACAGAATGGCCTGTCAGGCGATCTCCTCTGAGCCTCGACGCCTGCTTTATTTGGCAGTGACAGGCGCAAGAGGGGGGAAAGTGGAACAGTTACCGCAGAGAGCCGGGGCTCAACGGAGGATAATGAGCGGAGGCCACATGTAGCCTTTCTCCCCCATTGGAGCCTCTCAGAGGGCTGTGGATATATGAAATCATACTCTGTACCTTGGTTTTAACCCAGCAGTGTCACGTGTTGTAATAGACGGGTACCATCGGCAATGCCACTTTTTAAGGTTAGCTCACGTTTTAATGTTAACTGTTAAAATGTTGGGGAGAGAATGTGGCCTTACCGCTAGGGCGGTCGACATCAGAGGCAGGGAACCGTTCGAGTCTCCGCAGGAACGCTCAACATCCTGTGATTCTGGGAAAATCACTTTATCTCCTCGTGCCCCACAAAAATGAACGTGTCCATCTGTAACAAAACTGGTGCGCATGTAAAGTGCTCTGATACCTTTCGGTCTAGTTCGCGGTATATAAAACTCCACAACAAAAACATAAATGAATACCCTACACCACTGAAGTTCAAATTTCAAAGGATGTAACATTTTTTTTTATGTCTGTCCCTGCACTCTGTCTTCAGCACAATAACAGCACCATGAACAATGGGGTTTCACAAACTTGTAAGGAGATAACATTGGTGCCCCGCACCATTAACAGCCTCTTTTCTCACCTTTAACCGCCTCTTCTCTCACCATTAACCGCCTCTTTTCTCACCAGCGCAGGAAGAAAGGACTTCAGTAAAAATTCTCTGTTGCCTTCTCAGGAAACGCATACACCCACAATGTTGCCCTCATTCTGCCAAAGACATTCAGTTTTCAGTGCTGTACCCAATTCCTCTTTTATTCACTCCTTCATTCTTTCATTCCCTGAACTGCTGCACCAGCAGAAAAAGCCTGAGCCACTCACCGTTCCTTCGCAGCAAGGGCCATAAAGAATGTTTACTTTAGTGTATTACCTTTTGCAAGTTCTATCACTATTCTGCGCAAACCGGAGACTTGTGCTTGGCAAGTATAAATCCACACACTTTTTTTCTGCTTCGTATCATTTTCCAGCCGCGGCCGATAACTATCAGAACTAACTGCTTTTAATGAAGGCACCCATTTACTTTGTGAGACTGTCCTTCAATTGTTCAAATTGCCTCCTCTGACCGCCAGAGGCAATTGGAACAATTACAGGACAGTCGCACAAAGCAAATGTGCGCCTTCATCAAAAGCAGTTCTGAATTACCTTCGGGTCGCGTTCCCACTCTAAACACTAACACTCTTTGAAGTGCAGAGTGACTCTGCACTTCAAAGAGTTTTAGTGTTTATAGAACGAGAACGCAGCCTGGTGCAGAAAATGTTTCTCACTCTGAAGCTACAGGCCCTGCCACGTGTGATGCACCTCTGAGAAGCATACACACTGAGTGCCAGCACTGGGCCTAGCTTCAAAAACATAACAATAGAAATGTTTCTGACGCTAGGCCCTGCTGGCACACAGCGTGTATATTGCTCAAAGGTGCGTGGCACTGGCAGGGCCTAGCTTCAGAAACATTTCTATCTACATGTTGTTATAGGACATCCCTTTATTAATGTAATAACTGCACTTTCACAATTGCTTTATTAACCTTCTTGCTTCTCAAATTTGCTTGAAAATGCACCATTTACCCACTCTTTTTTCAAAATTTTCTCGGGGGGAGAACCCCCCCGAACCCTCCTTAACATGTTCGGAAACGCTCGCTGCACTCGCTCGCCACGGTGCACTCTGACAGAAAGTTTACGCCCCACCACTTTCAAATGTCACCAGCCACCACTGTCTATTCCCCTTGTGCCATTGTTCTTTCGTCAGTAAAAGGACGTAGACTGAAACTGACCAATCACGGAAATGCTCATACACAAAGAATCGGTATTCCTCAATTTCACATTTGTCATTTTTTAAAGTTCAAACCCTGAAAAGAAAACGGGTATTTTTTTTAGCATGCTCCAATATCAGCACCTCATCCAAAGCCTTGTATAGGAGTTATGAGCATCTTCACGCGCTGTCTTTAGTTCATCTGCTGAGAGCTTCAGAATTAATTAGTCCCCTTAAACGAGCCCTCTGTCAGGCGAGCTTCAAAGTTCAAAATCAAACATAAGCGCTACTCGTGCTTTCTGATAACACAGTTCACTGTGCCTTTCTGCACAGGCAGACGGTGATTCCCTATCTGGGAGACCATCGCAGTAGGTGTTAAGTGTCTATAATGGGAACTGATTAATTATCTAGAACTGGGCCTGGTATCGCCGCCTCAATAACTACACACACGCTGGCTGCGTGCAATCGACCACAAGGGTTGGTTGCATCTTTATTTAACGCCTCTGGCCCGAGCCCGGCCCAGTGGCTGTAAATTGACACACAGTAAGTTAGTGGCCGGGTGGCTTACTACATCCCTCATAACCTTTAATAATTGAAAACAAGACAAAATGCAAAAATACTCTTTCAGCACACAAAGTCTTTCAGCCTTTGACTGAGGATTTTCTCTTAATAGATAGGGATGTCATCTCCTGGCTGCGGTATCGTTTCCCCCTCGAGGCACGCATTAATTCTGATGAAGGACTATATGTTCACCTAGACTGAGTCTATGTGTGCAATGTATAGTTGGTTTCTGTATTTGCCCTTTGTTTCAAAAGTGCCTGGATTTTAACCTGTTATTTTGTTCATATTGCTTGTTGTTGTAACTTTATTTTATGTCATAGGGGGAGTGGCAGGGCCTCTTTGAAACTTGTTGGGTAAAACCCTACCCAACTCATCCACAGAAGAAGAATGTCCACTGGTTTGCCTTTTCACTTGTTTATGTTATGTTATAATGTACTTGTAAAGCGCTCGGCTACTCAGAAGAGTGTCCCGGCGCTAGACGGAGCCCTAAATTATCCTGATAATACCAGGCTAACACTTCTGCTGAAATAACCAGGTTTTAAGTTGTTTACGGAAAGTCAGCAAATCGGGTACTTGTCTGAGATGCTGAGGCAGACTATTCCAGCTACAGGCAACCTGAACTTGAAAAGAGCGTCCCCCTCTGCACAAACGGGAGAATCTAGGGACCGCTAGAAGATACTGGTGAGAGGATCTTAAAGATCTCCCAGGTGCATAACGAAGTACTCTCTTCCTGATATAGTGGGCCCCCAAACCATGGAGAGCCTTAAAAGCCAGAACTAATGCCTTGAAAAGGATTCTGTTTCGAATAGGGAGCCAATGCAAAGCAATCAGGTGGGGGGAAATCCGGGTTCTGGGGCCCAGCCTGAGAACGGCCCTGGCTGCCGCATTTTGGACAACCTGAAGCTTGTTTATCAGAAACTCCGGAAGACCTAAGTATAAAACATTTACGTAGTCCAGCCTAGAGGCAATGAGGGCCTGAACCACGATCTTTCTATGAGAGAAAGATAACATGGGCAGGTATTTCCTGAGCATTTTAAGAAGACCGAAATAAGAACCTGCAACAGACTGAACCTGGGTTTTCATGGAAAGGGAATCATCCAATTTCACCCCCAAGTTCTTGACTGTCCTAACCGAAGACTGAGGAGGTGACATATCAGCTGGCCACCATTGTTTCCATACATCCTGGGGTGGTGATCCGAAAAAAATGATTTTGGATTTCTCAGGATTACATTTAAGTTCATTAAGTCTGAGCCAGGAGAAAACTTTTTTCAAGCAATTTTTGATCAGCTCACCATCAAAGTCTTCACCCTTCTCACACGTGAACAGCAGCTGCGTATCATCAGCGTAAGAAATGATTGTTGCCTCACAAGCTTCGACCAAAGGGGCGAGAGGGGCCATATAGAGATTGAACAAAGTAGGGCTCAAAATAGAGCCCTGTGGAACACCCACTTTCAGAGGCGGGATAGTAGCAGAAAAGGGGGGAGACCCGAACTCCTGGTTTCTGTCATCTAAAAAAGACGAGAACCATTTCAACACCGTGTCCCCAAGGCCGCACTCCTGCAGTCTCTGCAGGAGGCGGACATGGGGCACGGTGTCAAACGCTGCAGATAAATCCAGGAGGATCAGTACTGCTTTTCCTCCTTTATCCAATTTTCCTTTTATAGCCTCAGAGATTTCAAGTAAAGCGGTTTCTCTACTGAAGTTGGAGCGGAACCCAGACTGGCTCGGATGAAGAAGATTGTTAGATTCCGCGTACTCGGTAATCACTGAGTTTACATATTTCTCTAAGACCTTTGCAAAAAACGGAAGGAGAGAAATTGGTCTATAATTGGTTAGAACTAGAGGATCGGCAGAGGGCTTTTTCAGCAATGGGAGTATTTTAGCGCATTTCCATATCCGTGGGACCTGCCCATTACTTAATGATGAGTTAAATACTGTGTTAGCCTTCGTATTAATAATCTCCGCCACGGAAGCCAATATTTTCGCGGGGCATGAATCAACAGGAGACCCTGACTTAAGGCCCTTCATAATCTCCAGAGATGTCGCTGGAAGAAGGGGGAAACTGTGTAAGGGAAGAACCATTTCCCAAACCATTGGAAAATGGCAGTATCGTATTTTTATCTTCCTCTGAAAGAGACACAGCAAAGGAGGTTTGGATATTAATAATCTTCTCATGGAAAAAGGATGCTAGCTGATTAGTCCATTCTGATGTAGGGGTAAAAAGTCTAGCCACTGCATTTGGAGCAGAGAAATCTTTAACAATTTTGAAAATTTCTTTACATTTATTTCCGGAGGACTCAATTTTAGATGCGAAGAAAATCTTCTTTTCCTCACGGATTTTAGTGTGATATGCATTTAAGGCAATTTTATAAATTTCTTTATTTTCCGGGCTAAAATCCTTCCTCCATGCTCTTTCCAGGCGTTTGCAAACACTTTTGCACTGCCTCAAAGCTTGATTGAACCAAGGGGAGGAATACCTTGTAACCTTGCAGGGCCGCGATGTTTGGGGGGCAAGTGCCCAGGTACTTTGCTTCAACCAATTCTCAAGCTTATTTGCATCACTCTCAGTGTTGCCACTGAATGAAATGGCGTGTAGAGCCAGCTCCTCACTCAATGCTTCAGGAGTGACTCTATAAAAAGGTCTGGAAGTAAAAAACTGTTTCTTTGCCGGGACTTGGGGTTCTCTTATAAGTTTACCTATCCTAAAGCTGATCAAATAGTGATCTGTCCATATTAAAGGTACAGGGGCATCCATTTCAACATTGACACTTGAAAAAATTTGATCCAGAGTATGGCCTTTATTGTGAGTAGGATGGGACACACAGGGGAAAAGATTCAGGCATTCAAATAGTTCAAACAATGCAGTGGTATCCTGCATTTCCAAGTTGTCCATATGAATATTAAAATCCCCTAATACAAAAAAGTGGTTATACCTGGGGACTAATGGAGCTATAGAGTCACTCAGGGACTTAAGGAACTTCCCTGCAGGCCCCGGGGGACGGTAAATGAGAGCTCCGGTCAATGATTGATGGGGTGAAAGTATACATTGAAAACCAAGACATTCCGCCCCTTCTACCTCTTCCATGGGGAGAGATGAACAAGGATATTCTTTTTTGGTAATAATGGCAATGCCACCCCCCTTGCCACCAACACGATCCCTCCTGAGAATCTGGTATCCAGGGGGAATAGCCATAGCAATAGAAGGGTTGGAGGATTCTGTAAGCCAGGTTTCCGTCAAAAACAGGATATCAAGCTTAGAATCTTGTAACAAGTCAAAGATGTCAAGGGCATGTTTGTTTAAGGAACGCACATTCAGTAGAGAAGCACTGATATTACCTATCTGAGTGATCTCTGCGTTACGAATCAGTGCTTTTGTCCCCTGTATCCCATCCCCTGAATTACGCCCGGACGTCCAGTTACAATAGTTACAAGTGGGACTATTCCCAATCATTTCCATAGAAACAGGGTTATGGCAGCCTGAGGAATTGCCTAACTTCAATAGGGTGTCTTTCAATAGGGTATTTTGTTCATATTGCTTGTTGTTGTAACTTTATTTTATGTCATAGGGGGAGTGGCAGGGCCTCTTTGAACCTTGTTGGGTAAAACCCTACCCAACTCATCCACAGAAGAAGAATGTCCACTGGTTTGCCTTTTCACTTGTTTACTTTTGGTTCATTCTCAGTAAAATTCTTTATCACCACTCAAGACTGTTGTTGTACTTTAGCCCACTTGGACATTACTGACTAGTGTGGATACGTGCCTTTCAAACAAGGGCTTTACATTTATTTTGATTGTTTTCATTCTTTGCAAAGTGCAAATTTAAT
This sequence comes from Calotriton arnoldi, assembly GCA_963921515.1. NCBI lineage: Eukaryota > Metazoa > Chordata > Amphibia > Caudata > Salamandridae > Calotriton > Calotriton arnoldi. The sequence goes on from CAWUFW010001013.1 coordinate 2,455,374, forward strand.
CTCTTTCCTGTGAGATCTTATCTTTGGTTTCACCATAGGAGTCATAGCTTTTCCAGTTCAGTCATATGAGACCTATATTGCTTTATCATTTTGCAGCACTTGACTAATATTGCTACATGTTTGACCTACTGAACTGTTACACAACAAATGTCATTTCTCATTTTACCTTAAGCTAACATGATTTTTTCGTGCAGAATCTTACATTTATCACTTTGCTTTATTATGCCTTGTATGATGGCCACCATGTATGCACTATCTTGATGATCTGTACTCAACGCAGTCCTCTTTTTATCACAGTGGTTACAAATTTAAAATGGTGGCTCACATTCGAACATGCTAGCATGAGCAGGGCCAGCAGACCAAAATGCGTCACATGATTTGCCCCAAGTTCCCATGTTCGGTTTTCTACTTGAAGCGTTTACTTTGGAATTTACTGGTCAAGCACAATTCCATGCAACACCCCAATAGGGTGTGCCAGTTCTGAAGCAGTGTTTGGAAAAGAGAATATATATATATATATATATATATATATATATATATATATATATATATATATATATATATATATACATCCAACTAACGAGTTGCCTGTAATAGAGGAGCCCACGAACAGGTAAGTATCAGCTAATATCTTTATTGGAAGCAGCAACGAAGAAGATGCACAACAGCAACAGATTTGGTCCAGCCTGACGCGTTTCGTGTAAAACACTTTCTCAGAGGCCACGGACTCGTGATGCAAAGGCACAGCAGTTTTTCGGCACGAACACAGCGATTAAAACCCTGCCTCAGTGGGCGTGGCCACCCCCGTGGCCTGATGGTATTTGTAGTGCCACTCCTACTCCAGTGAGTTGCGTGCCCCCGAATCACAATGTCAATTAAAACCACAGTGGGTTGTGCGGCAGGGCACCCATCACCAATTGCTGTTTATCACCTTCCAACAACAGCACCTTGTTCCCAGATGCGGCGGCGTCGATTGGCGTCTCCGCTGGTGGGCTGGAACAGCCCTGGGGCTTCACTCCGCGGCTCAGGCAGGCCGCCAACATCCAACTAACGAGTTGCCTGTAATAGAGGAGCCCACGAACAGGTAAGTATCAGCTAATATCTTTATTGGAAGCAGCAACGAAGAAGATGCACAACATCAACAGATTTGGTTCAGCCTGACGCGTTTCATGTAAAACACTTCCTCAGAGGCCACGGGCTCGTGATGCAAAGGCACAGCAGTTTTTCGGCACTAACACAGCAATTAAAACCCCGCCTCAGTGGGCGTGGCCACCCCTGTGGCCTGATGGTATTTGTAGTGCCACTCCTACTCCAGTGAGTTGCGTGCCCCCGAATCACAATGTCAATTAAAACCACAGTGGGTTGTGCGGCAGGGCACCCATCACCAATTGCTGTTTATCACCTTCCAACAACAGCACCTTGTTCCCAGATGCGGCGGCGTCGATTGGCGTCTCCGCTGGTGGGCTGGAACAGCCCCGGGACTTCACTCCGCGGCTCAGGCAGGCCGCCAACATCCAACTAACGAGTTGCCTGTAATAGAGGAGCCCACGAACAGGTAAGTGTCAGCTAATATCTTTATTGGAAGCAGCAACGAAGAGGATGCACAACAGCAACAGATTTGGTCCGGAGTGAAGCCCCGGGGCTGTTCCAGCCCACCAGCGGAGACGCCAATCGACGCCGCCGCATCTGGGAACAATGTGCTGTTGTTGGAAGGTGATAAACAGCAATTGGTGATGGGTGCCCTGCAGCACAACCCACTGTGGTTTTAATTGACATTGTGATTCGGGGGCACGCAACTCACTGGAGTAGGAGTGGCACTACAAATACAATCAGGCCACGGGGGTGGCCATGCCCACTGAGGCGGGGTTTTAATCGCTGTGTTAGTGCCGAAAAACTGCTGTGCCTTTGCATCACGAGTCCGTGGCCTCTGAGGAAGTGTTTTACACGAAACGCGTCAGGGTGGACCAAATCTGTTGCTGTTGTGCATCTTCTTCGTTGCTGCTTCCAATAAAGATATTAGCTGATACTTACCTGTTCGTGGGCTCCTCTATTACAGGCAACTCGTTAGTTGGATGTTGGCTGCCTGCCTGAGCCGCGGAGTGAAGCCCCGGGGCTGTTCCAGCCCACCAGCGGAGACGCCAATCGACGCCGCCGCATCTGGGAACAAGGTGCTGTTGTTGGAAGGTGATAAACAGCAATTGGTGATGGGTGCCCTGCCGCACAACCCACTGTGGTTTTAATTGACATTGTGTTTCGGGGCACGCAACTCACTGGAGTAGGAGTGGCACTACAAATACCATCAGGCCACGGGGGTGGCCACGCCCACTGAGGCGGGGTTTTAATCGCTGTGTTAGTGCCGAAAAACTGCTGTGCTTTGCATCACGAGTCCGTGGCCTCTGAGGAAGTGTTTTACACGAAACGCGTCAGGCTGGACCAAATCTGTTGCTGTTGTGCATCTTCTTCGTTGCTGCTTCCAATAAAGATATTAGCTGATACTTACCTGTTCGTGGGCTCCTCTATTACAGGCAACTCGTTAGTTGGATGTTGGCGGCCTGCCTGAGCCGCGGAGTGAAGCCCCGGGGCTGTTCCAGCCCACCAGCGGAGACGCCAATCGACGCCGCCGCATCTGGGAACAAGGTGCTGTTGTTGGAAGGTGATAAACAGCAATTGGTGATGGGTGCCCTGCCGCACAACCCACTGTGGTTTTAATTGACATTGTGATTCGGGGGCACGCAACTCACTGGAGTAGGAGTGGCACTACAAATACCATCAGGCCACGGGGGTGGCCACGCCCACTGAGGCGGGGTTTTAATCGCTGTGTTAGTGCCGAAAAACTGCTGTGCCTTTGCATCATGAGTCCGTGGCCTCTAAGGAAGTGTTTTACACGAAACGCGTCAGGCTGGACCAAATCTGTTGCTGTTGTGCATCTTCTTCGTTGCTGCTTCCAATAAAGATATTAGCTGATACTTACCTGTTCGTGGGCTCCTCTATTACAAGCAACTCGTTAGTTGTATGTTGGCGGCCTGCCTGAGCCACGGAGTGAAGCCCCGGGGCTGTTCCAGCCCACCAGCGGAGACGCCAATCGACGCCGCCGCATCTGGGAACAAGGTGCTGTTGTTGGAAGGTGATAAACAGCAATTGGTGATGGGTGCCCTGCCGCACAACCCACTGTGGTTTTAATTGACATTGTGATTCGGGGGCACGCAACTCACTGGAGTAGGAGTGGCACTACAAATACCATCAGGCCACGGGGGTGGCCACGCCCACTGAGGCGGGGTTTTAATCGCTGTGTTAGTGCCGAAAAACTGCTGTGCTTTTGCATCACGAGTCCGTGGCCTCTGAGGAAGTGTTTTACACGAAACGCGTCAGGCTGGACCAAATCTGTTGCTGTTGTGCATCCTCTTCGTTGCTGCTTCCAATAAAGATATTAGCTGACACTTACCTGTTCGTGGGCTCCTCTATTACAGGCAACTCGTTAGTTGGATGTTGGCGGCCTGCCTGAGCCGCGGAGTGAAGTCCCGGGGCTGTTCCAGCCCACCAGCGGAGACGCCAATCGACGCCGCCGCATCTGGGAACAAGGTGCTGTAGTTGGAAGGTGATAAACAGCAATTGGTGATGGGTGCCCTGCCGCACAACCCACTGTGGTTTTAATTGACATTGTGATTCGGGGCAGGCAACTCACTGGAGTAGGAGTGGCACTACAAATACCATCAGGCCACGGGGGTGGCCACGCCCACTGAGGCGGGGTTTTAATCGCTGTGTTAGTGCCAAAAAACTGCTGTGCCTTTGCATCACGAGTCTGTGGCCTCTGAGGAAGTGTTTTACACGAAACGCATCAGGCTGGACCAAATCTGTTGCTGTTGTGCATCTTCTTCGTTGCTGCTTCCAATAAAGATATTAGCTGATACTTACCTGTTCGTGGGCTCCTCTATTAAGGCAACTCGTTAGTTGGATGTTGGCGGCCTGCCTGAGCCGCGGAGTGAAGCCCTGGCGCTGTTCCAGCCCACCAGCGGAGACGCCAATCGACGACGCCGCATCTGGGAACAAGGTGCTGTTGTTGGAAGGTGATAAACAACAATTGGTGATGGGTGCCCTGCCGCACAACCCACTGTGGTTTTAATTGACATTGTGATTCGGGGGCACGCAACTCACTGGAGTAGGAGTGGCACTACAAATACCATCAGGCCACGGGGGTGGCCACGCCCACTGAGGCGGGGTTTTAATCGCTGCGTTAGTACCGAAAAACTGCTGTGCCTTTGCAACACGAGTCCGTGGCCTCTGAGGAAGTGTTTTACACGAAACGCGTCAGGCTGGACCAAATCTGTTGCTGTTGTGCATCTTCTTCGTTGCTGCTTCCAATAAAGATATTAGCTGATACTTACCTGTTTGTGGGCTCCTCTATTACAGGCAACTCGTTAGTTGGATATATATATACATACACACATTTGGACAGAAGCTAATGAGAATTGGACACAGCACCTGCCATTCTGGACACGTTATATTGATGACCTGTTCATAATAAGGGACAGGCCACAGGGAGTCTTGGGCACTTTTTTAATTGGATCAATACCAACGAGTTGAACCTTAAGTTCACTTGGAAGTCACATAAAACAACTATGGAATTCCTAGACATTCTGGTCACGGCAGAGGAGGGTACCATCCGCACGAGCCTTTTCAGGAAAGGCACTGATGGTAACAGCATTTTGCATGCCCATAGCCAACACCCACCCAACCTTAAATGTAGCATCACCTATAGGGAGATGTGCAGGGCTAAAAGAAACAACAGCACTCCTGAGGCCTCTGAGGCAGAGAAAACTAGGATGATAGGGAGATTCAGGTCCAGAGGGTACCCTGCTAAGGTTATCAAGACAGCCTGTACGAAAGTGGCAGGCGCAAACAGAGGTGTACTGATACTCAAACTCAGGAATCAGGAGGATAAGGTGGTAAGACTTATAACCACATTCAACAGTGAATTGGACTCCTTTAGATGGATGTTGAGTAAACATTAGAACTTGGTAAAATCTGACCAAGTCATAAGACACTTAGTGAGTCCCCTCCCACAGATAACGTACAGAAGGAGCAGATCACTGAAGGACATTTTGGTGCTTAGTTACCCCATAAGACAGCAGGGTCCTGGCTCAAGGAACAACAAGGGTTTAACAAATGTGGAAAGTGCAAGGCGAGGCAACACAGTACAAACAGAGAGACATACACACTACCCACAGGGAGGGAGGTGAGGATAAAGAAGTTAATTAATTGCAACAGCAATTTTCTGATTTATGTTTTAGTCTGTCCCTTTGAGGGGGCGTGGCCTAGCTCATGGCCGAGTAAGTCGCAAAGAAAGAGAGCTCCCGCCGGAGCCCTAAATCCGCATAGAATCCTGCAGTAACCCATGAAAATAAAGCTTGCGGAGGGTTTCCCCCACAGGCTGGACCCCACTGGCACTCCGTGGAACCCCGGTAAGCAGCAAAGGAGGAACAAGTGAGCGATTTTGGTCGGAGAATCGGCCGGCCGCTGATGAGCCAAAATGGCGGCCCGCCGCAGTTGAATAGCTCCGGAGTCCCTCCAAGGACACCAGGCGGGCCGGAAGCAGACCCTGAGTCGTCCGGCCACGAGCGGCCTCTGAAGAGTGGCCTGAAAGAAGAGGGGAAGTGCTTTCTCTTCCGGACGGATCAGCGAAGTGTCGTAGATCCGACCGGAGGAGAGAAAGAGAAGACCGACACGGAAGGACATCGGGCACTGGGAGAGCATGGCCTGTCCCGCGGAGCGATACCGGCCCCACCGGGGTGGACGCAGTAAGCGGGAGACTCGCTGGGACCGCAGGAGGTGCAGAGGGAGTAGCGGTCCCACGCGGTGGTGAACACAGGACTGGACCGGGGGCGAGCTGACGCGAACCCCGGGTGCAAGGGGGGGTGCACCTCCCACGCTCACCTGCCGGGGCCTGACCAAGCGTCCAACGGGCGGCCCGGAAACTCTGAAGATGCCCAGCGGCCCTGGCATACGACCCCATCACCAACCTGAAGACGGTGATCGGCGGAGACAGTGGAGCGAAGAGACCGGTGGCCTGAGACACAAAATGGCGGAGCACAGTTAATGAAAGCCCTGGGTCTCTCCACTAACGGGACAGGCAGATGATACATGGTCCCTGGGCTCCACACACATGACCGACAGCCAAGCCATAGACCCGAGGGAAGTAAAGACCTTCCTGGGGAACTGGCGGACTGCTGAAGGCAACGGTGGCGATACAAGGAGAGCCGCCAATAGCTGAGAACCCTGGTCGGCTCCACAGATGATTGCATGAATGCAAAGGCCCAAAAAGAGGTACGGAGGCTCGCCAAGCCCCCAGAGAGAGTGAAGGAAGAGGCGAGGCCCGCCGGCGACGGCAGGTAGATAAAGGTGGGTGTGAAGAGACGTGGACTCCCCGGGGAGAGGACCCCGCTCGCCGCGACCTGCCGGGCCTGATTGAACGGCCTAGATGATACACTCGAACGTGGGGGATCCCGAAACATAAGGGGGCCCCTCTACCCCGGGGCAGAAATTCAACTACCACGCCCCGGCGCAAAAGAGATTGGAAAACCCAGAGATTACCGGCAACTAATCCCCTACTTAGTTGATAAAGGTCTGGATATACCTAAAGGAGCACCAGGGCCAGGAAAAACAAGGAAAACAACACAGCGCCACGAAAGGCCACAAGAGAGCCCAGACACCAGGAGTGAAGAGTGCGCGGTACACCAAAAGAAGGGAACACATCCTCAGCTCTGCCATGGCGAAAGACAAAGAGCCAAAACTTCCAAGACAGGGAAAAATGGACAAATACACCAAGGTACTTCCGGCGCAAGCAGAACTGGCAGAGTCAACACAACCGCCATCGGATACAGCGCTGCTCCTTCAAGCAATAACAAAACTCCAGAGAAGTTCTGGAAGGCAAGATTGGAGAGGTCTGCTCAGAAATGTCGCTGCTCCATCAGGACCTCCGCAAGGTATCCGAGAGAGTAACCGAGGCTGAGACTTGTGTTTCAGAAGTGGAAGACGCTGAAAAAGACCTACAGAAAGGGATGAAAGATATGCACAGTGCCGCAGCGGACATGCTATGGCAAATCGATGATGCGGAAAATCGAGCCTGAAGAAACAATCTCCGCGTTGTGGGATTTCTGGAAGTAGCGGAGGGAAACAACGCCTCGACGTTCCTGGCAACCTGGCTTAAAGACCTTATACCGGCAGAACAGTTTTCCCAGTGCTTCATCATAGAATGCGCACACCACGCCCTGAGCGCAAAACCTTCCCCAGGAGCGACACCAAGGCCGATCATTGCGAAATTATTGAACTTTATGGATAGAGACATGATACTGCGTGAAATCCGACGCATGGGGGAAGTCCGTTTTGAAAATTCAAAGATAATGACTTTCCCGGACTACAGCCGAGAAGTGCAGAAACAGCGTCGTACTTTTGACTCAGTCAAGATCAAACTAAGGGCCCTCCAAATCCAATATATGCTTCTGTTCCCGGCTAAACTGAAAGTCATTTATCAGGGGAAATCCTACTTCTTTCAAACCCCAGAGGAGGCCTGGGCATGGGTTGAGGAAAGACCAGCGCTCCGGCCCCCAGGAGGACCACAAATGGCCAACCACACGAACCGGAACATGGCAGTAAGAGAGGTGACTCCACGAAGACGGACACACACGGCCACCAAACGGTCGAGAAGACTAGGCAAGGGAACTCCATATGCCCTGAGAAAAGCCACACACGACAAGAAGCGCCAAGAACAGTCAAAAGGTGATCGATCCCAGTCAGAAACCGAGGCTGCCCCGAGGACTGAATCCCCAAATCCGCAGACAGACTCAGATGACACTGGAATGTCCTCGGGACCGGAATCGATGCATCCTTTAGCGGTGGCAATCCAGGCCCTAGAGAAAAGTGGAGAGAGCGAGAGGCCAACTGAGATAATTACACCTCCAGAGACAGACCCGAGTGAACCGGGAACTGCTTCGTGAATACCGGCGGGAAGGTAACGAGAAACAACACAGAGCCCCATAGGAAGCGTTAAGAGCTTCAAAACGAGACTACTCTTGTAAACTGAGCCACAAGTTGTAAAAGTTGGGGATTTGGGACACATTGTTGGGGAGGGGGGATGACAGACCGACCAGCTTTCTCCGGCTGAGAGTCGCTTCCCTTGATGGGGGGACAGAATGCTGAGGGGGAGGGCGGGGGGAGGTGGGGTTGGGGGACGGATGGGAGACAACACAGTTGGAGTTTAACTGTTCGTATTATTGTTCAATGATCGCATGGGTCACCACAACAAGAAACTCCTGCAGAACAATGGGCACGGAGGAGAATTGCTCCCCTCTTATGGGCCCTGACGCCGAACACAAGCTACCACCAGACACAGCATGGCCCAGCTTCCAAATATAACGGCTATGACATGGAATGTCAATGGGTTGGGGGATAAAATTAAAAGGGGACTAGTGTCACAACTCAATAAAAAAGCTCCACTCGGATATCGTACTGCTCCAAGAAACACACCTTAAAGGCACGCAATGTAGATTTATAGGTCATGGGGCATATAAGGTACTGGCGCATGCAGGATTCACTTCCGGGGCGAGAGGAGTGGCCATCCTGATTAGGAAAACTATTCCCTTCCAGGCCACACAGGACCTCTGGCAGGACCCCTTGGGTAGATACGTAGGAGTTACGGGACAATGGGGAAGGACTGAAGTCACATTGATATGCATGTATGCACCACCCAGACTCCAAGCTTCCACTATGAATAAGGTAGTAGACATCTTGCTTGAGACACCCTCCGCTCTACATATAGCAGGCGGAGATTTTCACAATGTGATGGACCCGGCAATGGACCGTACTGGAGGTGGGGAACAACCCACACAAACCACCCCCTTGAGACGATTCTCCAAAACAATGGGACTGGTAGATGTATGGCGAGAGAAACACCCCCAGACTAGACAGTTCTCTTACCACTCAGGGGCACACGACACGCACTTCAGACTAGACTATATATTTATTCCTAGGGGGGAACTACACAACATAGGCCACGCAGAATATGCGGCAAGGGGCCTCTCTGATCACTCCCTGCTCCTAGTCGAGATGGGTCAGAGGGATCGAGATAGAGACCTGAGATGGAGACTCAACCCATGGGACCTGAATAACACCAAATTAGCAAGTGGTATCAGGGCAGACACAGAAATCTATTTCCAGGAGAATAAGGACTCGTCCCTTCTGGGGTGACGCTGTGGGAAGTATAAAAGACTGTGCTAAGGGATAGAGCACAAACCGCATCGCCTGGGGAAAAAAGAAAGAAATAAGTGCCTAGATGAATTGGAACAAAAGATAACTGAGCTTGACAAACAAGTATCCCAAAGGAAAGACCCCGAACTGTCGCGTAGGTTGACAGCTCTGAGACACAAGTATAAGGAACTAGCCATGGACAATGCCAAAAAACAACACTTTGCCACACTACATCGCCTCTACGAAGTGGGAGATAAGGCAGGAAAGCTCTTAGCCTGGATAGCCAAAAAATAGATTCAGAACAGATGGGTAAGAGAAATCACTGACCATCGGGGGTTAACTACTCCACAGATGAAGAAGTGGGGAGAGCGTTTGCTGATTACTACAGGGACCTCTACCAGGCCTGTAACCTTAAATCACATGTAGAGATAGGAGAATACCTGGCAGCAATTCCTACTCCAACGCTAGGAGATGTTGAAGCCCAAGAACTAGAAGCGGATCTGTCCTTGACAGAAATCCAAGAGGCGGTGACAAAACTCCGCCCAGGGAAAACCCTGGCACCAATCGGTTGCCGGCCGAATTCTACAAGCGGTATATCGTCCTCTTGGGCCCCCATCTACTTCGGCTCTTCACTGGCTCATACGAAGATGGTATCTTACCTCTTGACCTAAGGTTGGCAACCATAGTGAATATCCACAAGGAGGGGAAACCCCACGATCAGTGTGGGTCTTACAGACTCATTTCGCTGTTAAACTCAGAAGTGAAGATTTTAGCTACCATCCTGGCGACCCGTCTCCTGAGGGTCGTCACGGCCCTGGTCCACGAAGACCAGCCGGGATTTATGTGGGGCCGGGCTATTCGCCTGAACCTCAGAAGAACCCACAATTGGCTAATGAAGGTCAAAGACCGGAAGAATCCACAGGTGTTCCTATCACTCGACGCCAAAAAAGCATTCGACGCAGTAAACTGGTCGTTCCTGAATTCGGGTTCGGGCCTAAATTTCGCAGCTGGGTGGCACTCCTTTATAACCAGCCAGTGGCTACAGTGCGAGTCAACGGGAAGTGCTCAGCACCGTTCCCTATTGAGAGAGGGACACGACAAGGTTGCCCTCTCTCGCCTCTCCTCTTTGCGCTAACCCTTGAGTCTCTGGCATGCACAGTTAGGAAAAATCCCACTATCCGAGGATTTCAAAGGACACCCACAGACGGCGGAGAGGAAAAGATTTCACTATACGCCAATGATATTTTACTATATATCACCAACCCTAGTACGACAATTCCGGCCCTGTTTGAAACCATAATAAAGTATAGCTGCTACTCTGGTTACAAAATTATCTGGAATAAATCCATGCTATATTGCCCGACTTCCGCCCAAATAGACTGGCCTCTGCCCGGTGAATTGAGAGTTGTACAAGAGGGCTTTCAGTACCTGGGAGTATTTGTGACCCCACATCAAGAGACATGTAGAGAGAAAAACCTTGGAAAAATTCTGCGCAACTTTAAATCAGACGCAGAAAGATGGAGAGACCTCCCTCTCTCCTTGCTCGGACGAGCGGCCATTTTCAAAATAATCACCCTGCCCCAACTGCTATATGCTCTCTAAAATACATACCATCCACTCCCCAGGGTCACCTTTGCAGAGATAGACAGCAAAATTCGATCACTACTGTGGCGGGGGGACACCCCAGGGTGGCGCTCAAGACGCTGCAACGAAATCCCTATTACGGAGGGATCGCACTCCCAGATATAGAGGCCTATTATTGGGCGTCCTATCTGGTACCCATAAATGAATGGATACATAAAGATAGAGAACATCCCACGTATCGCCTAGAGAGGGAAGAAATGATACCACATACACACTTACACTACCTATACGGAGGGAAGGGGGGCTCCACTTATTACCCGCAACCCAAGTTACTATGGCGGCATGGACGAGAGCGACCAAAATCATGGGGTGGTCAGACCGGGTCACGAAGAGCACTCTGCTCTGGGAAGGAAACTGGTTCAAAGAGATACGAAAGCTAAAAGGGTTTGAGGCCTGGGATCTCTTGGGGATTTCCACGATAGGAGATATCACCGAGAGGGGAGAACGCAAAACATGGACGAAACTTAAGCAGGAATACGACATGAATAACTCCCAATTCATTAAGTATACGCAACTGCGTCATGCATGGCAGGCAGAGAGCATCCAATGTGAACACCTTCTTGAGTACGCGCCAATGGAAGGCAGACTCCTACAAGAAGAACTAACAAACAAGGCGGTCTCTTTCATTTGTAAAACTATTAACAATAATATTCCAGATGGTCTGAGAGGGCTATGAACACAGTGGGAGAAAGATGTGGGGCCACTTGAGGACATAGATTGGGAGGCGGCGTTAATGCACCCCAGAGAAGTAGCCATTAAGGCAAGGCTCCGTCTCATTCAATACAAGGTACTACATAGAATCTATTATGATAGGGACAGGCTGCCTAAAATGGGAAGGGCGGAGTCACCATACTGCCCCTCCTGTAAAACGGTCAAAGGTGACTTTTTCCATACAGTGTGGGCATGCCCAGAGCTGCAGACATACTGGACACAGATAATTGAGATGTTAGGAACGGTCCTGGGGGTGACTTTGCCGGTTGAACCGCGATTTGTGGTGCTGGGGATTCCAAGTGAGGTAGACATCACCAGGACCCAACTAAATTTTGCCTCTCTGGGACTGGTGGTGGCCAAAAGAGACATAGCCAGAAGATGGGGAGTGGCTGAAAACCCTCAAATTTAGGAGTGGATGAGAGAAATGGACTTATATATGGCAGCTGAGCACACTACGTACCGTAGCAGGGGATGCCCCAAAAAATGTCACAGAATATGGGGTCCATGGAGGCGACACTTTAAGCTGGATTTGGGAGGCGACACACAACAATCCACAGCACACATATCCCAGGAGACATCCACATGTAGGCCCGAGGGGAGACCCCCTTAAAGAGAACCTCTGGTTGTTAACTACTGCTGCTCCCCAGACCCAAGTTGGACTGTGTAAGGGACATGTAAAGACATTGGTGGTAAGCACAAACCAGCATGAGCCAAAGGGATGGAGGTGTTTGCTATGTTGATGATGACAAGTTTTTGGATGCGATCAATTATTACAGTTGTAATGTTTATGACACGTATTTTGATACGTATTAAAGCAGAAAAAAAAATACATTTTATAGTCTGTCCCTGTGAGTTACAATACGTTGGAGGTACCATTTCCCTGTGAAGAAGAGGATCCTTGAACACTTACATTCTGTGAGAAACAAGGACCCTAACAATCTAGTTGCACATCACTGGCACCAACTACATTCCCTGGACAGTCATGAGATTTCCTTTTTTGAAATTGACAGGGTGGAATTGAGCAAAAGAGGAGGAGGCAGGGAATGTATTATGTATATTCTTGTAATTCCCGCCCAAACTGTAAAGCACTCTGATACCCACCTGGGTCAAGTTTGCGCTATATAAAACTTTCAAATAAATAAATAAATGGACTCTGAGGAGGTTGGAATCTGAATATATCATTGTACTAAAGAGTCGACACCCTGGAGCCCTCAACCAGGATGAAGAGATGCATGTACATCTGGGTTAACTGGATGAGCAGAACATGTTGGATGCATATACATGCCTTTAAGGTCTTCCTGCTTCCAAGGGCATTAGTGGTTTTGATCATGTTGAGCAGTTGCGTCTGCATCTTTCTTTTATTTCCTCCTTATTTCTTTCCCGCTGATAACTCTAAAGATTACTACATCTTTGGGATATTTTGATTTTTTCTTAGATAGCAGTGTACTTTAGGAACTTTTCTTTTGGGTATGGCGGCTGCCTGCTCGGATTTCCGTTTTTGTATTCTCTCTATTATTATTACCCTTAAAGAGGAAATTGACAAGGTTGCGGGGAAATGTTATCCTTTGTGTACAATTTGGGTGGGTGATTTCAATTGTACTTTATGCCAGCATAGTTTGTATGAAGTATGTGGGGTTCTCGATATTGAGAACCAACCCTTGTCACATTTTAAACATACTTCGCAGGGTGAAGCATTAAATACCATCATTGTTGTAAACGATTTATGTTTGGTTGACACCTTGGTTAGTACCCCACCTATACAGTATCCAACCTATCTGGGTGGAGGCAAAGCCAGCACAATTGATTTTATGTTAATATCTAGAAAATTCGCCTGCCTTGTAGATAGTTTTGCGGTTGAACCAAACCCTGTTAGTGACCACAATCCCCTGTACGTAACGGCGCAGGTGGGTAAGGGTGATAACTGCCCACTTAAGCATAATCGCAATCAGGGGGTGAGATTAAAATGGAGTAAAATAAATCCCTCACAATTTGAGGAGAATATTGTTCAAACTAATCTAAGCCAAATTACGTCATGCCTATCCTATGATTCTCCCCCAGATGTGGTCATACAGGATTTCGAATCAATTTGTAAAAATGTTGCTAAAAACTTGACAAAGTCAGTGAAAAGGAGGGAACCTCAGGAAACAAGATGGTTTAATGCTGAGTGTTCCGGGCACAAAAAGATCTTAAGAAAGCCTTGAACGCAATCCCCCGTGACCAAGTTTTAATCAAGAGTGCGAGACAAACCTATAAACGCGTAATTGAGCAGAGGAAGGATGAACTGAGAAGACTAGCCTGGGAAGATCTTGAAAGAGCTAGTAATCTCAGGGATTCCAAGAGTTTTTGGGAAGTTATTAATCGCCCCCGATGCAAGAAGTATGGATTCGACAATACCAGGGGAAGTTTGGGAATCTCATTTCTCAAACATATTCAACCCAAATTGCGTCTCACCACAAGAACAAAGGGATGAAATAGTAATTAATTTACAAACTGCATATCAACTTAGTTCTTCCCTGACTGTGTGTGAGGTTGAGGATGCTTTAGTAAAGGGTATCTCCTCGAAAGCACCAGGCCCTGATGGGGTACCCTTGGACTTGTTTAAAAGCAATCCTCAATTATGGGCACCCTTGATGGTTAATGTCTTCAAAGCGGTAATAGTGGGTCGTATTCCTTCATCGTGGAAAGAGGCAGTAGTGGTGCCAATCTATAAAAAAGGTAATAGGAATGAACCTGTATGCTACAGGCCTATTTCTTTAATCGATGCCACATGCAAAGTCCTGGGGAGGGTAATCCTTGTACACCTGGAGTCATGGGCTAATGCCTCTGGACTTATATCCAATACACAATATGGCTTCAAGAGGGGTATGGGAACAAACGAACAGTGCCTCAACCTGTCCCTGATTATTGGTAAGTACATGAAGGCCAGGAGGGGGTCAATCCACCTGGCCTTCATGGACTTATCCAGTGCTTTCGATACAGTAAATCGGGGGAAGCTGTGGAAACTAATGGAAAAAATGGGCTTTGAGGAAGCCCTTATTACACTGTTGCGAAGGATGCATGCATCTACTACTGTTGCAATTAGCTATGGTCCTGGGGGAGAGAAGACTAGGCCCATTGTTTCTACAGAGGGGGTTCGCCAAGGTTGTATCCTGGCCCCTTTTTTATTCCTTTTATACACAAATGGTTTGGAGTCATTTCTGCTAGAGCAACAACTAGATTTTCCTAGCATAGGAGGCAATCCAGTACCCTTGTTGTCATATGCTGATGACACGGTTTTGATGGCTTTGACGGCCAACAGCCTCCAAAAAGCCTTAAACGCTTTTACTGACTTTATGTTGGCATTGGACCTAAAAGTAAATTTTTGTAAATATTTTATCATGGTATGTGGTCCCAACCAAACCAAAACAAGGAAATTTGTGGTGAAGGAAAAGATTATTGATAAGGTGTCCAATTTTACTTACCTAGGGAATGTTTTTAATAATAAATTGAATTGGGAGCAACTGATTGTGGCAAGGGTGCAACACACTAGCAGAATAGTAGAGGGGCTGTTCCGCTTTGCCTGCAAGCTGGGACATAAGCCGGTAGCGGAAATGATAACCCTATACAAATCAAAATGCCTGTCACTAGCTACCTACGGGGCGGGTGTATGGGGACATCATACGCAGTACGCAGATTCAAATTTTGGAAAATAAATTCCTAAAAAGATTGTTGATGATCCCTATGAGTTCTCCTACATTTTTTTGTCACTCGGAAGTGGGGCTGGATTTTGTATAAAATAGAATAAATATCGCCCACTGATTCTCTGGGGAAAAGTTTGGACCTCAGAGGACTTATCATTTTCAAGGAGTATTCTCAGAAACTGTATGAACCTTGAAAAGGCTCTGGCTTCCCCTGGCTTCCTTACGTTAAAGATAATTTTAATAAGATTGGTTTAGGGCACTATTATAATAATCCCGATTGTATTCAATCTAACATGAAATTGATCATAAAAAATGCATATTACGCTGAATCAAGTATGTCTAATCGGGATCGTGGAACACAAAACCGTGTAGATGGGCGCCTAAACCATCAGCAATTTTATTTGTCTTTTACTATCCATGTACAATCACGTTTCCTTATGACTAGATTTCGTCTTTGCACATTGCACTTTCTTGTGGCTTTTCCCAAACAGGCAAGTTGGTGTGAGAGACTAACTCCCTGTCCGTGCAATAATTTAGCCCAACAAAGCACTATGCACTCTATGCTGTTTTGCACACTTTATAAAGATCCAAGGGCACGCTTCATCAAGCCTGTCTTGAGCGATATTCGACCCTGTTCTTATCAGGAGGGCTTTAACTATTTACGATCTTTATCTACTGCTGCTATTTGTATCGCTGTGCTTAACTTCATTAGAATTGCTTTATCAATTAGGAAACGCTATGAAATGTAATAGGAAATTAAGTTTTAAATGATTTTATAGTTTCATTTATTTTGAATTAATGCGTTGAAAACTGACATGATGAATTAATTTTATTAATATAGAATTTGTGCAGGGGGAGCAAGAGCAATGTAGGAGGATATGTTTTTTACTTTTTAAGCTAGGCAAAGTATACACTGTTTTAAAGTTTTAAACCTTGAAGTCTTTTATATGTATTCTGTGTCAAATTCTTGCATAAGTTTTTATGAATACCTAATTATTTTATGTATGTATGCAAACTTTTATGATTCGAACGAATCGAATAAAGTTATTTGACTGACTGTATTGTCTCTATAAAAATTCCTAGTTATTTCTAACTCAGCCTGGATTGAGAAATATATTTATGTATTAGTGAATTACTTTTGGTTTTTAACGTGTGTCAATTTATGTTTCACTCAGTGATACACCTGTTTTTTGCATTTTGCTAGGGGCGTTCTTTACCTACGTTCAGTTTTGTGGGAATTCCTTAGCTGCGTGTGAAAAACTATTTCGCTGATCAATTGTGTGTTATTTTCATATGGGGCTTCGTAAGAATGTTGATAATTTCATGCTGCCTTTGATTTTTCCTGCCACTTGGCATGCGCATGACTTAAATATTTACTTTTAATTTTTTTTTATTAATTTATATTTTCTTGTGTGGTAATCTGGAACAAGCCTTCTTATAGGGGAGCGAAAGATTGCATGTGTAGAACTGTCCACCACTCGGCGTTTGACTGAAATGCAAAACCGGTACTGTAGCCATGTCTAAATGAATGTCATAAATTAAACCAGCTGGCTGTGCCCTGAAAATCATGTTACATTTGCAGAACATTTCTGTATGTATTACCCCCTGTTTTTGCAGTATTTGCTTTGAGGTGCCCCATTATATACAGAATAGAATTTGTGACTATATTTCATAGAACACACTGCTTTCCTCTCATACTATATGTGTGAGCATCAAGCACTTCCCAAGTCTTTTCACTGTTTCTGTATGTGGTGTGGAACGTACTTGTTTTTAAAGTTGATTGAGCACTATTCACTTGTTTTTGTGGCTTTGACAAAGACCGTAAGGTCGAAACACGTCAGCCGATGGATTAAATTACAGCGGTAACTAACATTCTTGAGTGAAACCACCAAATGCGGCTCGGCGTCTCACACGCCGTGATCAAGGCGTGTGAGACGCCGAAACGTGTTGGGTGGTTTCATGGTTGGTGATCGCACTGGATTAAAACTGTAAAACAATTTTGTGCCTTATCGTTTTTGCACTGGAGTGTGCATCTCCATTGGAGATGGGCAGTGAATAGATTTTTATGGGCGCATCATCCGAATGCACACCAGGGTCGCAGGGTCTCAATTAAGAGGACCAGGACTGTGAATATATATCCGTGGATTAATTTGGATATAAACTGCACTGTTTCTCCACGACATCGAGTCTGAAGTAGCTTTCTTCCGAGTTTGGCTGAGGTCCGGGCCTGCTGTTCTGCCGGGTATAGGCAGACAGGATTCTGGTGTGTGAATATATATATATATATATAATATAAATTATATATATCTATAGATATATAGATATATATAATATATAGCTATAAATCTATATTTATTTATTTATTTATTAAGGAGTTTTATATAGCGCTAGCCTGACCCGAGGGTATCGGAGCGCTTCACAACAGTTTTTGAGCAAGATACATACAATAAAGCAGTGTTCTACATATAGGTTCGGAAGTCGAAGTGTGCTGAGCAGCATTGAGGTAGTACGTGAGTCCTGAGATAACCTCATAGAGTGCACGTTGTCTTTGGGTTGATACAATAAAGCAGTATTCTACATATAGGTTCGGAAGTCCAAGTGTGCTGAGCAGCATTGAGGTAGTCCGTGAGTCCTGAGATAACCTCATAGAGTGCACGTTGTCTTGGGGTTGAACCACTTAGGGGGGGGGAGGAGCAGTTAGGGGTCAAATAGCAGGGAGGAGGTAAGTCTTAGAGCTACAATGTCTGGGAGAGACGACGAGCAGGGATTTGCGTTTAGATGGCGGCTATCCATTCGGGAGGGAGCGGTTGAGGAAAAGGACTTTTAGGTGTTTTTTGAATTTTGTGAAGGACGAGATAGTCCTGATACCGACTGGGATGGCGTTCCAGATTTTGGGCACGTTTCCGGCGAAGGACCATGCAGCAGTTTTTTGTTTGCGTGTTTTCATAGGGATGAGTAGTAGGGTGCTGGAGCTCCTGAGGTTCCTTGTCTGACCAGCCCTCTTGAGTTTAGCAGCCAAATACTCAGGTTTTCCTGTGTGCAGGCCTTTGTGTGTGAGGCAGGCAGTTCTGAAACTGGCACGCAGTTCGACTGGGAGCCATTTTAGTTCTCTGAGTGCTGGTTAAATGTGGTCGTATTTCCTGATTCCAGTGACCATTCTAGCTGCTGCGTTGAGAGTAGTTTAGAGGGGAGCTAGGTGAGATTTTGTTGTACCAGTGAGGGTGGCATTCCCATAGTCGAGTCTGGATAGCACCGGTGATTGGGTGGCTTGTTTGAGGTCGTTGGTTGGGATGAATGGTTTTATTTTGTTAAGTAGCTTCAGGTTGACGAAGGCACTCTTTGCGGAGTTCTTGATGTGTTTGGCCATGTCGAGTTTTGAGTCTAGGGTGATTCCTAATGATTTAACGGAGTGGGTCAGAGTGTGATTGCCGTTAAAAGCATCCAAAGCTTTTAGCCATTCAGAATATGAGGGTTCTCTTCTTTGTTGGAGATGAGGAGTATTTCGGTTTTGTCTTGGTTGAGTTTTAAGTGGTTATGCGACAGCCAATGTTGGATTTCTTTTAGAGTGACATTTAGGGGCCGATTCCGATCTCGGTCGGAGGCGCACCCAATACCATTCGGTCGGGAAAAAAGCCATGCAAAAGCCTGTTTCCCGACCGATCCGTACAGCACACCGAACGAGTAAGTACGATGCGCACAACAGCAAAGAATCCGGCCGAGCCGTACTCACCCAAACCAGGTCCTGTTCCCCGACCGAGGCGAATCCGGAAACGCCGAATCGACTCGCACGGAAGGAAAAATGCAGCCCCGTCCGGCCGGACAAGTACGATGCGCTTTCCGTACGCGCCGAACCCGTCGCTACGCACGGCACGTCAAAGCATCCGGGAGAGGCGCACATAAGCTCCGATTCGCGCCACAACACGATCCACGGCTCCGAGACGAACACGGCAGCGGCGAGGACGAGGCGAAGCGACGAGGACGAGGCGAGCGACGAGGACGACGCGAAGCAACGAGAAGGACGAACGACACGAACCAACCATGAATCCCTTCGTCCCGATCATACCAATATTCTACATTTACTACCGGAACAGGCACGGACGCGTACGGCGCAGAAGGTAAGCCAGACACCAACCACAAAACACATACAACACGTACACGACACATCACACACACACAGAGGGATGCAGAATATACTTACACCAGCAACAGCAGCACCATAGGGGCGGGATGCACATCACCAATGCCACATATGCACACAGGGGCCTGAATGCGCACCACCACCCTCACCCAGGGGGGGCAGGATGCCTACCACTACTACCACCCTCACCCAGGGGGGGCTGGATGCCTACCACTACTACCACCCTCACCCAGGGGGGGCTCGATGCCTACCACCACCCTTAGCCAGGGGGGGCAGGATGCCTACCACTACTACCACCCTCACCCAGTGGGGGCTGGATGCCTACCACTACTACCACCCTCACCCAGGGGGGCTGGATGCCTACCACTACTACCACCCTTAGCCAGGGGGGCTGGATGCCTACCACCACCACCCTAGCCAGGGGGCTGGATGCCTACCACTACTACCACCCTCACCCAGGGGGGCAGGATGCCTACCACTACTACCACCCTTACCCAGGGGGCTGGATGCCTACCACTACTACCACCCTTAGCCATGGGGGTGCCAGATGCCTACCACTACTACCACCCTTAGCCAGGGGGTGCCAGATGCCCACCACCACTACCACCCTTACCCAGGGGGCTGGATGCCCACCACTACTACCACCCTTAGCCATGGGGTGCCAGATGCCTACCACTACTACCACCCTTAGCCAGGGGGGCAGGATGCCTACCACCACTACCACCCTCACCCAGGGGGCTGGATGCCTACCACTACTACCACCCTCACCCAGGGGGGCAGGATGCCTACCACTACTACCACCCTTACCCAGGGGGGCAGGATGCCTACCACTACTACCACCCTCACCCAGGGGGCTGGATGCCTACCACTACTACCACCCTTAGCCAGGGGGCTGGATGCCTACCACCACACTTAGCCAGGGGGCTGGATGCCTACCACTACTACCACCCTCACCCAGGGGGGCAGGATGCCTACCACTACTACCACCCTCACCCAGGGGGGGCAGGATGCCTACCACTACTACCACCCTTAGCCAGGGGGGGCAGGATGCCTACCACTACTACCACCCTTACCCAGGGAGGGCTGGATGCCTACCACTACTATCACCCTCACCCAGGGGGGGCTGGATGCCTACCACTACTACCACCCTTAGCCATGGGGGTGCCAGATGCCTACCACTACTACCACCCTTAGCCAGGGGGGCAGGATGCCTACCACCACTACCACCCTCACCCAGGGGGCTGGATGCCTACCACTACTACCACCCCCACCCAGGGGGGCAGGATGCCTACCACTACTACCACCCTTACCCAGGGGGGCAGGATGCCTACCACTACTACCACCCTCACCCAGGGGGGCTGGATGCCTACCACTACTACCACCCTTAGCCAGGGGGCTGGATGCCTACCACCACCCTTAGCCAGGGGGGCTGGATGCCTACCACTACTACCACCCTCACCCAGGGGGGCAGGATGCCTACCACTACTACCACCCTCACCCAGGGGGCAGGATGCCTACCACCACTACCACCCTCACCCAGGGGGGCAGGATGCCTACCACTACTACCACCCTCACCCAGGGGGGCTGGATGCCTACCACTACTACCACCCTTAGCCTAGGGGGGCAGGATGCCTACCACCACTACAACCCTCACCCAGGGGGCAGGATGCCTACCACTACTACCACCCTCACCCAGGGGGGCAGGATGCCTACCACTACTACCACCCTTAACCAGGGGGGCAGGATGCCTACCACTACTACCACCCTCACCCAGGGGGGCTGGATGCCTACCACTACTACCACCCTTAGCCAGGGGGGCTGGATGCCTACCACCACCCTTCAGCCAGGGGGGCAGGATGCCTACCACTACTACCACCCTTAGCCAGGGGGGCAGGATGCCTACCACCACTACCACCCTCACCCAGGGGGGCAGGATGCCTACCACTACTACCACCCTCACCCAGGGGGGCAGGATGCCTACCACTACTACCACCCTTAGCCAGGGGGGCAGGATGCCTACCACTACTACCACCCTCACCCAGGGGGGCAGGATGCCTACCACTACTACCACCCTCACCCAGGGGGGCTGGATGCCTACCACTACTACCACCCTTAGCCAGGGGGGCTGGATGCCTACCACTACTACCACCCTCACCCAGGGGGGCTGGATGCCTACCACTACTACCACCCTTAGCCAGGGGGGGCAGGATGCCTACCACTACTATCACCCTCACCCAGGGGGGCTGGATGCCTACCACTACTACCACCCTTAGCCAGGGGGGGCTGGATGCCTACCACCACTACCACCCTCACCCAGGGGGGCAGGATGCCTACCACTACTACCACCCCCACTCATAGGATGGACAATGCATGACACAACCAGCACACCACAACCTAGGGAATGCAAGAAGAAGACATCCCCCCAACACCATGACAAGCGTGTGTAGACTGTGTCAAATGCCTACAACACCAAACATGACTTTGAACATACAATGTGACCCCCTAGCACATGTGCCACACATATATGTGTGTGGCACCCACAATGCAAGCAGGCCATGACCATTGTGGCAATGGGGTCCAAACCCCCATCATCACAGTGACCAAAATGTAAGTGTGGGGTCCATAGCTGAAGCACATTTTGAACATTGTGGCAATGGGGTCCAAACCCCCATCATCACAGTGACCAAAAGGTAAGTGTGGGGTCCATAGCTGAAGCACATTTTGAACATTGTGGCAATGGGGTCCAAACCCCCATCATCACAGTGACCAAAAGGTAAGTGTGGGGTCCATAGCTGAAGCACATTTTGAACATTGTGGCAATGGGGTCCAAACCCCCATCATCACAGTGACCAAAAGGTAAGTGTGGTGTCCATAGCTGAAGCACATTTTGAACATTGTGGCAATGGGGTCCAAACCCCCATCATCACAGTGACCAAAATGTAAGTGTGGGGTCCATAGCTGAAGCACATTTTGAACATTGTGGCAATGGGGTCCAAACCCCATCATCACAGTGACCAAAAGGTAAGTGTGGGGTCCATAGCTGAAGCACATTTTGAACATTGTGGCAATGGGGTCCAAACCCCCATCATCACAGTGACCAAAATGTAAGTGTGGGGTCCATAGCTGAAGCACATTTTGAACATTGTGGCAATGGGGTCCAAACCCCCATCATCACAGTGACCAAAAGGTAAGTGTTGACAAAGAAAGAGGTGCAACTGCCAAACTGCATGGATGATTCCTGGTCACAGAACAACAAACACATCAGTGGCAAAGTAGTGTATGTGTCCCATTGCAACATAAATTGGGGGAGCCAAATCCTGCAGTGCAAATAAGACATAACTTTGGCCATGTGCAGACAAACAACACCCATGGGGGCTGACACCGTCAACAATCATCAATGACACAATGACAGAAGTGACCATCAGAATGCAGACCCACATATTTGCACCAATGGGCACACACATGCAGATACCCTGTGGAGACTGCAGATGTGAGGTGAACAGATACCATACCATGGCAGCAATGGGACACACAAACCATGATCATTGTGCTGACCGATGACCTAGGAGTCCCAGGGACAGCAGGGGAAACCCACCAAACTACATACAGCCAATGGCACACCCAAGATATGCCAATGCAGTGGTGCAGATGCACAAACACAAACAGGCAGACCCACCCTGCACATCATACACAACAGGTGAGGGTGGGGGGTGCCAGTGTCCCCAGGCAACCACACAACACATGAGGAGACATGAATACCAATCATACAGATGTGCATACAGTGCCACACAAAGGTAACTCATGGATCCAAATTCCCTATGTGGGCAAGCAGGCATTGTCAGATGAGAGGGAGCACAAATCACACATGTCACACAGGCACGTAGGGACAGCAACTGACACAGCAAGACACAGACACACCACAGCACCACCCCCAGGGCCCCCACAATGTGGTGACCCTGGGCTGCATTACAATCCCACTGTGATGACAAAGCTAAATGTGGTTCACACTGTGAACCACAGTCATGTGT
Source organism: Calotriton arnoldi (assembly GCA_963921515.1). NCBI lineage: Eukaryota > Metazoa > Chordata > Amphibia > Caudata > Salamandridae > Calotriton > Calotriton arnoldi. Next base: position 2,478,815 of record CAWUFW010001013.1, read on the forward strand.
ACTGAGCAACTAACTACCATCACACCTACACAAGCACAAATCAAACAGCATGGCCAGTGAGCCAAGGCCAACATGGAGGCAGGGGCCTAGCCGGGCAACAACTCTCATCTGCACACACTCAACACCACACCCCTCGACCTCCAACAATGTGCAGCAGTGAAGCACACATGCACTGGTGACATTGCACATGCACCCATGACTATTCCAGGGTGGTGGGTGGGAACCAAGGTGCAGAAACACATCACACATGGACACTCAACAAGACTCCTGAATGTCTGACACACTGCACACTACGCCGTACATGGACATGACGGCAATACCACACCAACCAATGGGATCACAGCCACAGTCACACACCAATGAAGAAGCCAAGGTCACCCACAAAGAACACACATAGACAACAACCAACATTGCAGCCCGGACCCTGAGGAGTGCCAGCAGTCACACACACAACGTGTCACAATCACTGAAAGATAACACAAACTGGAAATCACATGACAGGGGCAAACAACAAGTGCCAAGGGGAAACCTGACTGTGACCCAGCTGCGTCTGCACACAAACTCAGCCCTGACAGCAAGCACACCTATGGGTGACACCCTGATGACCAGTAATGTGCCATGCACCCACATCACAGAGAACCCAGGGAGAAGACTTTGGGGGAACATAGCTCAACTCAGCTAGCATCACAAACAGGTACAACACTAGGGATCACAGCATGCACAGCTAAACGGAAGTGAACACACAGACATGCACATACAACACACACCTTGGGCGCAGGCAATGTCACAGGAGTACACACTGCCATGAGGGGACTCCACTCCTGTGTGAGGAAAGCTGTGCCATATGTTGCCTCAGTAGGGCCCCACCATGTCAGCTGAGCACTTGGTCACACAATCAACAATTAGCACCAAATGAGGGCTCCCGTCACATCAGCCTGGTCATGGAAGTGCCAACGGAATCATCAGCACAGATCCAACACACTTGTATAGCAATGTTGCACTGACAACACAGATGAGTCCTTCCCCATTGATGCCCAAACCTGCATGTCCAGTGGAGATGGCCACACGGTCAGGGAAGTAGACGAATTGAACAATGGCAGGCACAACAGATGTGCAGGGGTGGAAGCCACAGATGTGAAATTGCCAATCTAAGTAGGAAATCCCATTGCCAAATACTGAACACATGACACCCTCAGATGCTGCTATGGATGACATGGATACACCACAGGATAGGACACATTCCCCCTGGACCACATGGGTTCCTGCACAGTAACACTTCATTATCATGAGACCAAATATCACCATCACTGCAGCAAGGGCATGGTTAGCATCATCAACATCATGTACATCAGAAGCAAAAGCACTAGAGAACAGAAAGTTGCTTTATTCAGCATATGTGGCATTAAAAGTAGAAGTCCGGTAGAACATAAACAAAGGCCAATGGCCAGTCCATCAACAAAGTCACAAGTGGGTGACAGTGGCAGATGCCACCCTACACATGCCTGCACAAAACCAGGGACAATCCACTAGGAGGGGCAACCGGGGGGTAGGCCAGGCACCGCAGGGACAGGATCAGGGCTCACCAGGAGGAAGCAGGGAAGGGGTGGTGGGTGCTGGAGAGCCACTGACAACTGCAGTGGAGGTGTCTGACATGGTGTGTGCCGGCACAACTGGGGGGCATGGCTCAGATGTTGTGGGTGCCGGCACGACTGCAGTGGACCCTGCAGATGGAGTGGACAGGTCCGCCACTGCAGTGCCCAAGTCAGACAGGGTGGTAGTGGACTCCACTGCAGTGCCTACCACCAGGGGAGGAGAATGGGGAACAGGCAAGGTGGGCTGGACAGAGGGGGAGGACACCCTCACCACATCAGTGGCACAGACAAGCGCAGCGGGGGGTGTGGTTCCGGGAGAGCAAGTGGCAGGGGGAGAAGGCCGGAGCCTCTTGGGGATGGTATATCTGTGGGTGGGGGAACCTGGGGCAGGGTGTGGTGGGGGCACCTGTGGAGTGGGGGCCTGAGGGATGGAGGAAGGAGACCTGGTGCTTGAGCTGCAGGGCGGCGGCGGGGTCTTGCTCTTAGCACTCCGGGGGGACTTGCGGGTGGGGGCCTCAGTCTGTCTGCGCCTGGGGGAGGGTGTCCGGGGGCGAGGGGCACTCTGCTCCGTGTGGGGGGCTTCCTCTTCCCCCTGGATGCTGGGGCAGCTGGATCGGAGGGGAAGAGGCCGAGGTCACTGAGGAAGAGGCGCTGGGTCTTTGGGGTTGCAGGTGAGGCAAGGGAGGGTGCTTTGGAGGGAGAGGCAACTGAGGACTGCGCAGTGCCCGTGGATGCGTGTGTGTGTACCAGGGCCCCATCCCCTGTGAGTCTGGTTTCAGTCCCCTGACTGTGCGTGCGTGTGCGTTTAGTTTGTGGCGTGTGTGTCTGTGTGCTGGACGTGTGTGTGCTGGTGTGTGCCTGTGCCGGTGTGTGTGTGCTTGGGACGGGTAAGGTGCTGGGGAGTGTGGATGGAGCAGAGGCAGGAGGGGTGAGGGACTGTCTGAGGAGGGACACTGCTGCCGTCAGGGAGGAGTCCATGGACCTGTTGCCCCTCTGTAGGTCAGACATGCCCGATGAGATGCCCTCCATGAACGACACCAGCTGAGTCAACAGTGCGGTGTGCGCATGGAGGACACTCAGCATGGCTGTCTGCCCTACATGGAGCTGGCGAAGGAGGTACACAGACTCCTCACTCAGGGCAGCAGGGGACACAGGGGCAGGGGGTGCGGTGCCTGGCCCAAAGGAGACACGCTCCCGAACATGGGAGCCTCCACGGACCTGGGGAATGGGAGCCGATGGGAGGGCGGTGGTGGTGCTGGTGGTGGCGGGGACAGCAACACTAGCTGGGGTGTGGTGGCTGCTGACACCCGCCTCCACAAGGGAGTCATCCTCCGAGTTGCTCTGGTCCTCAGCTGAGGTGGATGGTGCTGAGGACTCCTCGGTGTGGCTCCCCTCGCCCTCCGTGCCACTGGGTCCCTCCGACCACTCCTCGGCTGCTGACCCAGTCTGGCTCTCTGGCTCCTCCTGGTCCGTGGAGCTGTCCCCTTCCGTGGCCGTGGATGTATCTGCAAACAATGGGGAAACAGACAGACATCAGTCACCTGCACCAAACGCACACACCACTGTGAGCACAGCACATTACAGAGCAAGCCCTGGCATCATTAGTTGTACATTGCTAAAAGTGCCCTAACTGAACAGGAGAAGCCAATTGTCAGTCTGATGCCAAGCATGGCACTCACATCCCACATGGCCTTGCACCCATCTGTCTGGTGTCTGTTGGATTGCAACACCCCAGTGTGGACACATGCACCAAGTACACAGTAGTTGGACAGTGCAGAGGACACGGTGTGGCATGTGGACATGCACACATCACAGCTCTTGCCACTGAGTCAGTACAGGTTTCCGGATGAAAGGGATGCCCAGAGTCAAATAGGAAATGCATGTGATGCATACCAGCGACAGACACCATGATGCACCCATGTCCTGATAGCCAGCGCCACAATGGTGTGCATGTAGCACATGTCACTCCCCTGCAGGACCACCAATAAGTTGACACATGCCATGGCAGAGGCATGACTGCTAAGTCATACATCACTGTCTCAGTGATGTATGACTTGGCAGCCAGACAACAACACTATGCACTGTGTCACAATAGTAGGTCATGGGGAATGCAAGTCCTGGAGCTGCACAAGTGCACATGTACATCCCCCACACAACACATCATCTTAACCCTCATCTGTCCAGGTCACACCTATTGGACATATGGGAGACCTGTGACACTACCCTCTGAACCTGAGCCCCTCACAATTTGCTGTGAATGGGGAACAGCTGCCTGAACTTCACATTCGCATACCCCAGTCTGCACGGGCAGCTGATCAAACACCTATGTGACACACAAGTATCGTCTCCTATGGTCACATCTCCAGGGGCATGCTGAGCCCCTACCAAGAAACACCCCAGCAGTCCTGGCAACTAATCCACAGCACACTGACACAGAGGCAGACACCTGAGGGGTCAAATCACTGTGCACAATGTGTCAGCTGATACACGGGAGTGGGAGTACAGAGTGCATTGCATGGCCTGGAGTAGGCATGACTGTCCTGCTCCACATGAATGAGGGATGTGCCCTGGACAGTGGATAGCTGGCTATGTATGTGTGACACACGTAATCTGCACACTCCTGGGGCCCAAACATTGTTCCCACCCGCTGCATGGGCGTGTGCCACATACCCCAGGCACATGTGGTGGCTCAGCTCAGCAAGTGGACCGCATATCAAAGCAACACGCAGATCACATGTCCAAACCCAGGCGTTGTGTGAACAATGGACCCACCCATGATGCCCACAACAGAGTTAGGGAAACAGATGCTGTCCCCCACCTTTAGTGAAGCAAACTGCAAGGACACAGTCCCAAGTGACACAATTCCCTGAATGTAAGGGCCACACCTGGGTATCAGATGAGCAGTGGGCAGTGCACAATAGAGGGACATGGCTCCTGGACAACATGACTGCTGCACTGTGGCAGTTGAACCAGGCCAGAGGAGGGCACAAAGCATGTAATACAGAGTTCACAGTGCAGTCTTTGACTCACCCCCTCCTTGCTGCTGTCTGGCCTTCAGCTGCCCATCCAGGTCTGGAAACACCACCGCCAGGATCTGGAGCATGTGGGGGGTCAGGGTCCGTGTTCCGCCCCTCCTGCGAGGAGGCGACAGCTTCAGCTGGACCCGTGCAATCCTCCGGGTCCAGCCCCGAAGGTCCTGCCACCTCTTCTGGCAGTTGCGGATCCGGCGCTTGTAGACCCCCACGGACCGGACGGCCCGGACGATGTCCTTCCAGATTTCCTGCTTCCGATGGGCATTAACCTGTCAGGATGACAAAGTGAAAAGGCCATTACCACACATGCAACATATCCGTGCATGACACAGTTGTATATACATGTCTCAATCACAGGGGCACATGATGTACACAGGCAGTGCAAAGCTGCCCATGGACAGTTTGCCAGACGTCACTACATGGTATCATTGCATGGGAAGTAAAACCATGTTCAAATGCACTGTCACTGCACCATACCTGTCCAGTGCAAGTCACTACACACTATGGGGGGTGACAACTACTCAGTGAGCCTGCTAGCCAGTGGCGTGCAGACTTTCAGCCTTGCTAGTCACACAAAATGCACATTCAGAAAGGCAGTGCACAGAACACTCACCTGCTCCCCTGGTGTCCCATACAGCTTGCTGTACTGTGGAAGTAGGCTGTCCAGCAGGGCCTGGTTCTCTTCAAGGCTGAAGGCTGGGGCTCTCTCCACAGTACGTGCCATTGCAGGGTCCAGAGGGGCAGAGACAGCAGCAGTGCAGTGGCAGATGTCGTCCTGGAGCATGTAGTGCAGGCAAGTGAGCTCTCAGGGGAACAGCCAGCAATATATATGTGCTGGAGAGGCAGATACTGTCCCTTGTGTCCAAAGTGATAGGTCCAAGTCGTTTGCATCTTCTGAATCTGGCCAATCCATGGAATAGCAGCACCAAAACACGCCCACAGCATCCTTCAAATCTTCAACTTCATGACATACATGATTTTGCAACATTGTTGTGGGTGACCAACTGAATTTACAGCAACCGACTCGTTCGAAATTCGAAAACGCGTCCGTTGCCAGGCAAGCCCATTGTCAATGGGTGCGCACCGATCGGTCCATTGCGGTACAACGCGTACAGGGGTACAACGCGTACCCGCACACTTGAATGCAATGGGCCGGCCGGAGGCACCGATCGGTCCATTGCAGTACAACGCGCACAGGGGTACAACGCGTACCCGCACACATTGAATGCAATGGGCCGGCCGGAGGCACCGATCGGTCCATTGCAGTACAACGCGCACAGGGGTACAACGCGTACCCGCACACATTGAATGCAATGGGCCGGCCGGAGGCACCGATCGGTCCATTGCAGTACAACGCGCACAGGGGTACAACGCGTACCCGCACACATTGAATGCAATGGGCCGGCCGGAGGCACCGATCGGTCCATTGCAGTTCAACGCGCACAGGGGTACAACGCGTACCCGCACACATTGAATGCAATGGGCCGGCCGGAGGCACCGATCGGTCCATTGCAGTACAACGCGCACAGGGGTACAACGCGTACCCGCACACATTGAATGCAATGGGCCGGCCGGAGGCACCGATCGGTCCATTGCAGTACAACGCGCACAGGGGTACAACGCGTACCCGCACACATTGAATGCAATGGGCCGGCCGGAGGCACCGATCGGTCCATTGCAGTACAACGCATCACTGTACATGTGACTGGCATATGTCAGCATGCCTGTCTCAGATGGACATATGCCAGCCACAGATAGCTCCCAGGGAGTGAGGGGCACACCTACATCACGACAGCCTGTCCAAACTTTATCATAAGGCATGTAAGGCTGCATTTCCTATTGTGTGTATGTTGGTGTACATGTTGTCCTGTGGGTGTCACCTGTGGGCAGCCACCCCCAGGCTGTGCACGTGTTCATGGGGACAGGATCCTGGGTGTTACGTGTACATGACCACTGTGATGTGCAACTGTTCATATCTGTGCATGTGCCATGGTCACATTTCACGGTGGTGTATGTGTATGTCATGTCACATACCCCGTGAGTCCCATGTGGGACGGTATGTTTGAGCCAGGGTGTCCCAGTGGCACAATAGTGATGGTCCTCCACAGTCTTTGTGCATGTAGTGTTTACAATGTCTCTGATTTCATGTGCACAATGGGAGACAGTCTCCACATCCACGTTGTGTGTGCATGGACTTTGATGTTGTGCGTGTGTGTGTCACAGACGTCCATGTCTGTCCTGCCGTGGCAAGTGGGGCCACTACCTGTGGGGGTCATGGTTGTTTTGCTGTGGTGTATACATGATACTCCATGTAATGCCAGTGTCCATGTGGCATTACAGGGTCCCTGGGAATGTACCTGTCGTTGAGCTGTGGTGCCTGGGGCACATCTGTCCTCACATGTCACTGTGGGGGGTTATTGTGACACGGCAGCAGGAGATGGGAACTGTGACACGGCCTCATGATATCCAATGGGCCAACCTGGGACTAATTGATGCCACCTGTTGGACCGTGTTGACAGATGTTGGCCATGTATGTACCATACATGTCCTTCCGGTACTGCACACTTCATGTAGTTGTGCCTCATAATGATGTATGTTGGGATCTTGAGTGTGTTCAATGCCGCATATGTGGGGTGACTGACAATCTTGCTTACTTCTCCTCTGCACTGCAGGGCTCCTGCTGTCCATCGACCATTCCCAGACCTGGCAACGATGGTGGAACGGGACAGCATCCGACGGTACCGCTTCACCAGGCAGCTGATTGAGGATTTGGCAGTGCAGTTGTCCCCACATTTGCAGCCTGGCCGGCCGTATCCTACAGCGCTGACCCCCAAGGTGAAGGTGATGGCAGCCCTACACTTCTTTGCCACTGGTACCTTCCAACATACTGTGGCGACTGCTGGTGGGATGTCACAGACCATGTTGAGCCGTGTGCTCCGCGATGTTTTGGCGGCAATGTTGCTCTTCCTGAACCGGTACATCTATTTCCCTAGACTGCGACGACTCACTGACGTGAAGAGTGACTTTTATGCCCTGGGGAGGATGCCGCATGTCATTGGCTCCATTGATGGGACACATGTGGCTTTGGTACCACCACAGGCCCAGGAGCAGGCCTACAGGAACCGCAAGCACTACCACTCGGTCAATGCACTGGTGGTGTGTCTTGCAGACATGACCATCACACACGTGTGTGCCCGTTTCCCTGGTTCAGCACACGATGCCTTTGTGATGAGGAGTAGTCGCATCCCCAGGATGATGGCACAGATGCAGAACCAGCGTGCCTGGCTTGTCGGTGTGTACTGACTTTGTGCCATTGTGTGTGATCTGATCTGTAGTATTCCGCCCACTTTTCCAAGTCAGCTAATGTGCACTTGTCTGTCCGTAGGTGACTCGGGATACCCCAACATGCCGTGGTTGCTGACACCCCTCAGGAACCCTGTGACACCAGCCCAGATGCGCTACAATGAGGCACATGGTCGGACCAGGAGAGTGATTGAGCGGACATTTGGTCTCCTGAAGAGCCGCTTCCGCTGCCTGGACAAGACCGGAGGGTCCCTCCCATATGCCCCTGCGAAAGTGTGCAAGATTATCATCGTCTGCTGCATGCTCCACAACCTGGCAGTGCGGAAGGAGTTGCCTCTCATCCAGGATGACAATGACCAACATCCGCCACCTGTGGAGGATCCTGGCCTGGACCACGATGCCAGTGACGATGATGATGATGATGATGATGGTGATGTCCGCACACAGCTCATCACCAACTTCTTTAGCTGAATGTGAGTATCCTGAGGTGTCATGTCAATGATGTGAGTTGGCATGATGTGTGGGTGGTGCTCTGGTGCTGTTGGAGTGTGTCCATGGGCTACTTGACTGGATGTGTGTTGCGATGTGTGCTAACAGGTGGGCTGTACTCCCCAACAGTGTTGACATGCTAACTTGGTTCTGGGTGGGTATCTTGTAACATGTATTGTGCATGAGTTTTGCTGTTCTGTCCTGTACTCCATTGCTTTTGACTGTGTGTCATTTCTGTCCTTCACAGGGTACTTTCAGATTCGTTTGGTCAACTGTGTCCACCGACGACGTGATTGCACATCCAGGCTGGTAGCTGTTGTGTCCCTACAGGTGATGTGCGCCACACCCATGGACTTCCTTCCGTCTACAGTTGTTGACTGTGTGCCCGCTGCCAGGTGGGATTACCTTGCATCTGTAGTGGTTACGACATGTTGCAACTGTGTAATAAACCTGTGCTTCACTTTGTGATGTGCGTTGTCTGTGGTCACACATTTGACTGCCATTTGCTTACTGCACCTGTGGGCTACTTGACTACAACTGGGAATGGGTGTGGTGTCTGTGCATTGCACCGTCTTCCCTGGCAACATCAGTGTAGGCAATGAGTCAGATGGCCTAGGTGTGTATGTGTTGTGTAGCCCTGGTGGTGTGTCTCCCTCATGTGTGTCACGTTGCCTGTACTCACATGCCTGTGTTGTCCTTGCTGTTGCAGTTCGCATACACAGTGTAATTTTGCAGTTCATCATCCCCATAACAGCACCCACGTTGGAATCACGACAGAGGCAAGTATGGTGTATTAGTGTGTTTATTGTGATACATTTGTGTTAATAGTGCATAGGATGGGTAGTGCTGTACATAAATCTTGCAATCCCAAGTTCCTAGGTGAATTGAAAGTCCTGGTAGACAGGATCCCCAGTATCGGGGCCACAGTTGTCTGACACATTGGTCCAGCTTGTACTCCCCATGCAATGTGTGGGAGTAGTGTTGCCGTCAACAGGGTGAACAGTCTGTGCACAAAGGCGAACATCCAGAACAGGTTCAGGCTTCCTGGGAGTTGCGCTTGGCCATCGGCCTCTCACTTTTCCCTCCTCGGACGACCCCTCTTCTTGGGGGTGGCCCTCAAGTACAGGCTGCTGCGGTGCAGGGGACTCTCCGCCAGAGTCCTCCTCCCTCCCTGTGGCAGTTGCAGTTTGTTCGGCACCAGATGTTGTTGGCACACAGGGAGGTGTGGACTGGTTGCTGTTCATCTGGCGGAGGCATTGTAAAATGTCCCTGTGCACCGCCGTCATCTCATGCAGTGCATCCCACTTGGACTCCACGCGGGACATGTGTGAGTCCACACGGGACATGTGTGACTCCACGTGGGACATGTGGGAGTCCAAGCGGGCATGATGGGCAGCCTGCTGCTGTTTCATGTCTCTGAGGAGCCCCACTACCTGGCTGAGCTCTCCGGTGCTGGACTGGTACGCATCAGCTATGCGTACCAGTTGTGGGTCATCATGCACACCAGCAACGTCTGCAAGCAGCGACCTCTGTCTCCCACCCCTCCCACCACCCCTGCTGACATGTGCAGTGTGTGCAGTGGCACGCACAGATAACCCTGGTCCACCTTGGGGGTTGGTGGTGGTGGTGGTGTCCATGGCCCCAGGTTGGTCCAGGGTCCCTGTGCTGGTGTTGCTCCTTGTTCTGTCCATGTCGGCAGGGATGGTATTCGTGGTGACAGTCGTTGGAGGGGTGGGTGCAGGGGGTGCAGCTGGTGGTCCTGCTGGTGCTGCAGCTGGTGGTCCTGCTGGTGCTGCATGTTGACTTGCACCGGATGTGCCAGGTTGGTCTTCATCGTCCGAGGAGGACAGAGGCTGTACGACGCCAGTGAGCTCGGCATCCTCTTGAGCCTGGGACTGGGACTCCTCAGCGTCTGCTGCTGTGTCCCCATCATCACCTGTTTTTGGGAGACACAAACAATGTATGTTATGTTTCTGCAGGCATCAATGGTTGACACACATGACAGTTGTGACTGTGCCTCTGGGTGCGGGCCTGTACATTGCATTGTCCTAAGTCGTCACAGTCAGGGGTTGATATTGGTGTGGCACATTGTCCTGCATTATTTGGGCATTTCTATGTATTTTCTGGGGTGTGAACATGGTCTGCATTGGTTGTGTTTGGTTGACAGCCGGCCCTCCTTCCCACCCACCCAGCCAGTCAGTTATCCCACCATGGAACGTGCTTGCGTTGCAGGGAGTGTAAGTTGTCTCTCAGGATGTCACTCAGTGGTGTCCTGCTGTTTGTTGGTGCACATTTGCCAGCAGGGCCTTGTGCTCCCCACAGCAGTAGCCAGTGTCAGCCATCTTGTGAGTCCTTCTCCACTTCCTGTGATGTGAGCATGGTTCAGGGTGGTGTTGATGGGACAGTTGTGGGGGTGACCAATATCAGTGACTACGACTCCCATCATGCTATTGCCTCCACCCCCTTCCCAGCATGCCCATGCTTCCTTCCTTTTGACTCTGCTTCCCTGTGGGGTGGGCTGGCTGTGCTGACAGGATGGCTGGGAGTGTTGTCCTGGCAGTTGTTTGGCTAAAAGTCCCAAGAGTGTCCCTGTGCTTCACACAACATAACCCAGGGTGGTGGTTCTTTGTGGGATCTTGTGTTAGGATGGGGGGCATTGCATTCTACCAGGTGGGTTCTGTGGAGTTTGTGTTGGGGGGTGTGAGGGGAGGTGCTTGTGACTATGGTCAGTGCTGCAAGTCCCCCTTCCCACCCAGCTAGCCAGATATCCCACCATGGAACGTGCTTGCATTGCAGGGAGTGTAAGTTGTCTCTCAGGATGTCATTCAGTGGTGTCCTGCTGTTTGTTGGTGCACAGTTGCCAGCAGGGCCTTGTGCTCCCCACAGCAGTAGCCAGTGTCAGCCATCTTGTGAGTCCTTCTCCACTTCCTGTGATGTGAGCATGGTTCAGGGTGGTGTTGATGGGACAGTTGTGGGGGTGAGCTATGTCTGTGACTACGACTCCCATCATGCTATTGCCTCCACCCCACTTCCCAGCATTCCCATACTTACTTGCTTTTGTGGGGAGTTCAGTGTGTGTGGGTGTGAGAGCAATGGCAAGATGGCTGACAGTGGTGTCCTGCTGTTGGTTGGTGTGCAGTACCCAGCATGCCCTTGTGCTCCCCACGACACAGCAACAGTGTCAGACATCTTTGATGGGCCTTTCCACTCTCTGTGGGATGTGCATGCGTGAGTGTGAGCTTGCTGGGCCATGTGGTGGGGGATGTAGAGCTGTGACTACGACTCCCATCATGCTATTGCCTCCTCCCCCTTCCCAGCATGCCCATGCTTCCTTCCTTTGACTCTGCTTCCCTGTGGGGTGGGCTGGCTGTGCTGACAGGATGGCTGGGAGTGTTGTCCTGGCAGTTGTTTGGCTAGAGGTCCCAAGAGTGTCCCTGTGCTTCACACAACATAACCCAGGGTGGTGGTTCTTTGTGGGATCTTGTGTTAGGATGGGGGGCATTGCATTCTACCAGGTGGGTTCTGTGGAGTTTGTGTTGGGGTGTGTGTGAGGGGAGGTGCTTGTGACTATGGACAGTGCTGCAAGTCCTCCTTCCCACCCAGCTAGCCAGATATCCCACCATGGAACGTGCTTGCATTGCAGGGAGTGTAAGTTGTTTCTCAGGATGTCAGTCAGTGGTGTCCTGCTGTTTGTTGGTGCACAGTTGCCAGCAGGGCCTTGTGCTCCCCACAGCAGTAGCCAGTGTCAGCCATCTTGTGAGTCCTTCTCCACTTCCTGTGATGTGAGCATGGTTCAGGGTGGTGTTGATGGGACAGTTGTGGGGGTGAGCTATGTCTGTGACTACGACTCCCATCATGCTATTGCCTCCACCCCACTTCCCAGCATTCCCATACTTACTTGCTTTTGTGGGGAGTTCAGTGTGTGTGGGTGTGAGAGCAATGGCAAGATGGCTGACAGTGGTGTCCTGCTGTTGGTTGGTGTGCAGTACCCAGCATGCCCTTGTGCTCCCCACGACACAGCAACAGTGTCAGACATCTTTGATGGGCCTTTCCACTCTCTGTGGGATGTGCATGCGTGAGTGTGAGCTTGCTGGGCCATGTGGTGGGGGATGTAGAGCTGTGACTACGACTCCCATCATGCTATTGCCTCCTCCCCCTTCCCAGCATGCCCATGCTTCCTTCCTTTTGACTCTGCTTCCCTGTGGGGTGGGCTGGCTGTGCTGACAGGATGGCTGGGAGTGTTGTCCTGGCAGTTGTTTGGCTAGAGGTCCCAAGAGTGTCCCTGTGCTTCACACAACATAACCCAGGGTGGTGGTTCTTTGTGGGATCTTGTGTTAGGATGGGGGCATTGCATTCTACCAGGTGGGTTCTGTGGAGTTTGTGTTGGGGTGTGTGTGAGGGGAGGTGCTTGTGACTATGGACAGTGCTGCAAGTCCTCCTTCCCACCCAGCTAGCCAGATATCCCACCATGGAACGTGCTTGCATTGCAGGGAGTGTAAGTTGTTTCTCAGGATGTCAGTCAGTGGTGTCCTGCTGTTTGTTGGTGCACAGTTGCCAGCAGGGCCTTGTGCTCCCCACAGCAGTAGCCAGTGTCAGCCATCTTGTGAGTCCTTCTCCACTTCCTGTGATGTGAGCATGGTTCAGGGTGGTGTTGATGGGACAGTTGTGGGGGTGACCAATATCAGTGACTACGACTCCCATCATGCTATTGCCTCCACCCCCTTCCCAGCATGCCCATGCTTCCTTCCTTTTGACTCTGCTTCCCTGTGGGGTGGGCTGGCTGTGCTGACAGGATGGCTGGGAGTGTTGTCCTGGCAGTTGTTTGGCTAAAAGTCCCAAGAGTGTCCCTGTGCTTCACACAACATAACCCAGGGTGGTGGTTCTTTGTGGGATCTTGTGTTAGGATGGGGGGCATTGCATTCTACCAGGTGGGTTCTGTGGAGTTTGTGTTGGGGGTGTGTGAGGGGAGGTGCTTGTGACTATGGTCAGTGCTGCAAGTCCCCCTTCCCACCCAGCTAGCCAGATATCCCACCATGGAACGTGCTTGCATTGCAGGGAGTGTAAGTTGTCTCTCAGGATGTCATTCAGTGGTGTCCTGCTGTTTGTTGTTGCACAGTTGCCAGCAGGGCCTTGTGCTCCCCACAGCAGTAGCCAGTGTCAGCCATCTTGTGAGTCCTTCTCCACTTCCTGTGATGTGAGCATGGTTCAGGGTGGTGTTGATGGGACAGTTGTGGGGGGGCAATATGTGTGACTGCGACTCCCATGATGCTATTGGCTACACTGACTTGGCCAGCATACACAGGATTCCTTCCTTTGAGTGGTCTTCACTGTGTGTTGGTGTTGTTGTGGTGGCTACATGTGTGGATGTGTTTGTTAGTTCTATTTGTGCCACTGCCTAGCTGTAGTTGTAGTTGTGTTTGTACATGTGTTGGCACAGTTGGATGTGACTTTTTTGATGGCATGTGTTGTGTTTATCTGACTGACATACACATTTTGGGATGATTCTGTTCTGGTTGCTGTGTAATTGCTATGAGTGCATGATTTGACTCTCCCTTGACAGTGATGTGTGTGTTTTGTGGCAGTATATTGTGTACATTTGTTGTGTACTCACCAGGCTCTGGGATGTCCTCTAGTCCATATACGCTCACTGGCGGAAGGATGGCCCGCACCTTCTCCTCCCAGGGCCTGAGGTATATTGGCTTGGCAGGAGGGCCACTGCCGGTGTGTTGGCTGTTGATGTAGTCTTTCTTCAGCAGGTCCCGTAACCTCCTGCGCACGTCATACCACCTGTTCTGGATGTCGGTCTTTGTGCGCCGACATGGTGATTGTGCGTTCACCCTGTTGATGATCCTCTCCCACATCTTGGTTTTCTGGGAGATGGGGGTCTGTTGGACCAGTGTGCCAAACAGCTGTGGCTCTACCCTGAGGATCTCGTCTACCATGACTTCCAATTCACTATCTAGGAACTTGGGATTCTTCTTGGGGGGCATGGTGATGGGTGGTGATGGTGAGTGATGTGTGTGTTGGTGTGCAGGTGAGGGTGTGTGAGTGTGTGTTTTGCTGGGTGTATGTGAGGTAGGTATTTGTTGGTGTGCTGATGGTGTGTGGCTTGTGTGAGGGATGAGCTGTGGGTGTGTGGTTGCTTTCTCTTGGGTGCTGGCAGTGGAATGGCATTTGCAAAGGCTCATGGTTGTGATTTGTGTCCTTTATATAGGTGGAGTTGTGGGTGTGTCTTTGTTCTCTGTCCCCACCCCACCCAGTATTTATTGGCTTGGTAATTGCTTGTTTGGCCTTTTTTTGGGTGTTTTTTCCTTTGTGCTGTTTGTGTATGTTGGAAACGTTCTTGTGACCGAGTCGGACCCTGCATTTGTCTCGTACGGTGTTCTCCGTTTTGTTCGCGCTGTGTTTGTGCAGTTTTCTATGCTGCGTACGCGTCGGTCGCGGTGTTTTGTGTTGCTTCGGCTCGGTTTTGTATGCGTGTCGGTCGTACGGCTTGGCCTCCGTCCGACTCGCTCGTGGTTTTCGCGCCTTGCATCGTACTTTGCGGTTTGGAGTTCGCGTGTACGTTTCGGTCGGATTTGTTCCGGGTGCGTGTCGGTCGGTTGGATTCGCGTGTTTTTCCGGCCGGATTGCTGTTTTCCGTGCGGCTCGGTCGGTCGACTTGGTTTCGGTACGTGTCGGTCGGAGTTTTCACGCCTTGCATCGTACTTGGCGTGTCGGGCGCCACGGGTACGTGTCGGTCGGTATTATTTCCGGATCCGAGTCGGTCGGTGCTTTTTCCGGCCCGAATCGGAATCGACCCCTAGGTCTGTGAATGTCATCTATGGAGGAGGTTTCTAGATAGATCTGGGTGTCATCTGCATAGAGGTGGAAAGGGATGTTATCATTTTTGAGTAGGGTGGTGAGGGGTTCCATATATATGTTGAACAGTTGAGGTGAGAGCACTGAACCTCGGGGGACGCCCCTGTTGACGGGGTGTGGGTCGGATAATGTATATCTATAATATATATATATTGACAAAGCTATACCTCTCTGAAGAGCTCTAACGAGAGCGAAACACATGTCAGGGGTTGCTTTTATTCATTTCAGGTTGGCTTGGATGGTATTTTACCAATCCAAAGCTGTAATACTGTGCCTGGAGTGGTAAAAGGCTTTGGCCATTTTACAGCTCGGCAGGGATAGCACTGTGCTAATCCTATGCTTAAAGACTTTGCTGTAAAAATGGCAAAATACTTTGTCCCTTTCTATCTCGGTGTGGATAGCACTGCGCTAATCCTATGCTTAAAAACTTTGATAGAAAAGCAGACATTTGAGGTGAGCAAATTTAGAGTGTCGCTGGTGTTGAGAGTGCTCTTACTGGAGCTGCTTTCCACCTAAACTTGAGAACTACCCAGAGTTCTCTGCTTCTGTTTTTGCATAATTTATTCGTCACTCTATGCCTGAAAGGGTTTTGTTTTGATATGTATATATATATATATATATATATATATATATATATATATATATATATATATATATAAATATATATATAAATATATAAATAACCTACTGGCAGTCGCCAGTAGGTAGTTATAGTTAGAACCTAGTTTCCATAGTACAAGCGTTTTTTGACTTGCCTATATCTTTGGTGCCGTTTGACGAACCTTCCCAAAAAAGTGTGCCAGTGATTCTAGTTGTGCATGAACATTTTTGGGGCGATGCGTCGAGCGGGACAGAGAAAAAGGGGGGGTCCAACAAAATGCATTTCCCATGTTCATTCCCATAGGAGTTTTGAACACAACTACAGCCCAAACTGCTGGATGGAATTGCACCAAATTTGGCAGAAAGGTAGATTTTGTTCCACAGATCACGCTTTTGGTTATTTGGTGCAAATCCGTTCAGTAGTATTAAAGGATATTCAAATTTGGATATCTAGAGGCGCATATTCTCCGACAGACCCAGTGCTGATATTTGATTGGCTGCCAACACTTCAACCAGGAAGTGTTGGCAGTCATCTTGGGACTCGGCTTCAGCTGAGTCTCAAAAAAGGTTTTAAAAAAATGGAAAGGGTGCAGGGTAGGAATACCCTGACCCATTAGGTCTGGTCCTGAGGTCTCAGAGTGACACCACCAGGGCAAAAAAGCACTTTTTACAAAATATTTCAGCCACGAATTCCACTGCAAAAATATAAAAAAATAACAAGCGTGGGCTACCGCGCTTGTTTACATTATAACTCATGGGTGGGCCAGGTCCTGGGGGCATGCGGGCATCAAACATACAAAAAAAGGAGACACACGGGGCTCACCTCCGAGGGCTAATGGGAGTCCTGGGGACAACCACCTTCCCTGGGCTTTTATTTAACAACGGAGGGGGGCCACACGGGCCCCCCTCCTGGTGCATGATATGCCCCGGGGACCACCATTGAATAAAAAGCCGGTGGCGCATAGACCCCCCAGGCCCTGGGGACCACCACCTCCATGGGTGTGTGAGTGACTGTATGGGTGAGTTAGTGGCAGTGTGAGTGGTTGCACTCACACCTCCATGGGGCAAATACATTTTTAGAAACTGGGAGGGGGGCTGGGCAGCTCCCCTCCAGGGCCATATACGGCCTTGGGGACCACCACCTTCATAGGGCAGGCCCATGAAAGTGAAAGGAAGGGGGCCACATGGTCCCCTCCTTGAGCCGATAATGGCCCTGGGGACCGCCACTCCCCAGGACCGGCTCCTGCTATGTCCCAGGGTGCCCACCCCCAGGACATAGCTGTTTGCTTTTGCTTGGCAGGAACTGACAGCTCCCGGCAAGCAAAAGCAAACACTCCGCTCCAACTCCTTGGAGAAACTCACACAGCCACTCACCCATACAGGTACTCACACACCCACACACTCACCGATATAACCACTCACACTGCCACTCACTCACCAATACAGCTACTCAAACACCCACACACTTACCTATACAGACACTGACAAAGCCACTCGCTCACTGTTACAGCCACTCATACAGACATTCACTCTCTAATACAGCCACTCACACCTACTCACTTACCTATACACACACTCAAACAGCTACTCACTCACCCATACAGACACTCACACACCCACTCCCTCACCCATACAGCCACTCACACAGCCACTCAGTCACCCATACAGCCACTCACACACACACTCAAACACTTATGCAGCAACTCACACTGCCACTAACTCACCCATACAGCCTCTCAAACACCCACTCACACACCTATGCATCCACTCAAACAGCCACTAAATCACCCATACAGCCACTCACACACCCACTCACTCTCCAATACAGCCACTCAGACATCCACTCATACACTGATACAGTCACACAGCCACTCAGATGAGATATGTTAGAAATATAATGACTAATTACTAGTACAGAAAGAATAGTAATTTAACTTATGCTGTAGCTTAGTATATTATGTTTAAGTCTCGGAAACATTTATGAAACATTTACACTCATTGGATGATGTCATCAGTGATGTCATTTGAGATGTCATCAGTGATGTCATTGACCATGTAATGAGTGATGTAATATGTGAGGTCATAAGCAGTCCACTGTGGGGGCATAAATTATAGTTAGCTCAGGTTAACTGCTGAATTTCTATGGTTTTGTACGTGTGAAATCTGAGCCTAACAATAAGTGAATTTATATATATATAATGCACAATAAAACAATAAAGAAAATATAAAAAGATTTAAGAATATCCAAAATAAAATTTACGAAAAATACTTTAAACATTAAAATAAATGTTAAAATAAAAACAAATTTTGTTAAAAATAAAAAATAAAACAAATAATGCTATAAACCAACATTATTAAAACTATTGGAGTCTAAGAATATTAAATACATTATTCACACTCTAGTTCATGCAACAGTAGGGGAAGCCATGGAATTTGGAGGGGTGAAATTTACTATTCCCATTCCAGTCTGTGCAAAAGTCGAGAAAGTGTTGGACTTTGGAGGGGTAACATTTGCTATTCCCACTCCAGTCTGTGCAACAGTAGGGAAAGCGTTAAATTTCAGAGGGGTGAAATTTACTATTCCCTCTCCAGTCAGTGCAACAGTAGGTAAAGTGTTATACTTTGGAGAGGAAAAATGTACTAGTCCCACTCCAGTCTGTGGAGGGGTGAGATTTGCTGTTCCCACTCCAAACAGCGCAATAGTAGGAGAAGTGTCAAATTACAAAAAGGTTAATTTTACTATTCCTACTGCAATATAAACAAGAGTAAGGAAAGTACTTCGGTTCAAACATATTACATATATAAGGCACACCATAAATGTAATATATATATATATATATATATTATCTACTGGCGGTCGCCAGTAGATAGTTATAGTTAAAACCTATTATCCATAGGAAATCCGCGACATTCTATTTGAAATAACGTTAGCGCCGGTTGACGAATCTTCGCGAAAGTTTCCAACTTGTTGGGGCGCTCCGGTCCGCTCCTATCCTGAAAGTCTCGGGGTGATACGTCAAGCGGGGCCGAGAAAAAGGGGGTCCCAAAACGCGTTTTCCCATTCATTTTTCCATAGGAACCTTTAGTCGCAGCTACAGCCCGAACTGCTGAACGGAATTACACCAAATTTGGCAAAGAGGTAGCCCTTGGTTCAGTGTCGTGCCTTTTGCTTAAATGGTGTAAATCCGTTCAGTAGTTCCTGAGAAAATCTAAAGTAAAGTCACATATATATCTGGGCGGAGCCTAACCACACATGTCATTGTGAGATCTGATTGGCTGTCAGCACTTCATCCTGGAATTGCTGGCAGCCATCTTGGGACCAATATAAATGATAGTACCTCATTGAAATGCATTGTAGTGAATAGAAGATTTTGAGGGTCACCAAAAGGAGAACTATAAAGGGTGATAACAGGCTTTAGTTACATTAGAATTTATTTGTTGATGGTACCATACTAATTTTAGGAATTGTGGTGTATTCTAAGGTGATTTTACCATGTGAAAAACCTTCTGCTGGGATATCATGAATCATGTTTGAGAGAACACTATTTTCTCATGCTTGTCCCATGGAGGTTTGGAAGGTGCTCCAGAAGCTAAAATGAGAGCATATTTTCTGTAAATTCACATTATCTTTCTCACTCATGTGAGAATGAAGTCTGACATTCTCAGTAAAACATGTACATCCAACAAGGGCAGAGACTGTCAGTTGATTCCTTTGTGTTCTACTGCAGCTTCCCAGAGTGTTCTAAAGAACAACTACAGTGCTAACAGCCTTACTTATGACAAAAGTATGGCACACCTGAAGCCATCTTGATTGGAATAAACTGGTAACACTTAAACAATTTAATTTAAAAAGGAACAAAATGATGGGGTTCATTTTGTCATAGAAATTATGGTTAGTGCTGTAGAAAGAAAAATTAGGACATGTTTCAAGTGTGATCTCAAATATCTTCCTGTTATATTTCAACAGGAGCAGCCTGCCAGTTGATGCCTTTGTGTTCTACTGCAGCTTCCCAGAGTGTTCTAAAGAACAACTAGAGTGCTAACAGCCTTACTTATGACAAACGTATGGCACACCTGAAGCCATCTTGATTGGAATAAACTGGTAACACTTAAAACATTTAATTTAAAAAGGAACAAAATGATGGGGTTCATTTTGTCATAGAAATTATGGTTAGTGCTGTAGAAAGAAAAATTAGGACATATTTCAAGTGTGATCTCAAATATCTTCCTGTTATATTTCAACAGGAGCAGCCTGCCAGTTGATGCCTTTGTGTTCTACTGCAGCTTCCCAGAGTGTTCTAAAGAACAACTAGAGCGCTAACAGCCTTACTTATGACAAAAGTATGGCACACCTGAAGCCATCTTGATTGGAATAAACCGGTAACACTTAAAACATTTAATTTAAAAAGAAACAAAATGAGGGGTTCTTTTTGAAATAGAAATTATGGTTAGTGCTGCAGAAAGAAAAATTAGGGCATGTTTTAAGTGAGATCTGAAATCCTCTTCTATTTCATTAGAAAATTCTGACATGCAGACTGAAACAATCACTTTCAATACCAGCAGCAGACTACCAGTTAACTCCCTGGTGAGCAGTAGCTTTACTCCAGTGATCTAATGAGCAACTAGAGTGCTAACATTCTGAATTTATGGCAGATGTGAGACACATCTGAATGCCTTCTTGATGGAATCAAAGTAAAAAACTGAAAGCATTTCCTACTGAGGAGACTGCAGTAAATGAAGAAATTAGGAAACTTCATAACAAAGAAGTCTTCCAAGATGGCCACCAGTGAAAAAAGAGCCCAAATGTAGCACAAATATTACCCAGATGTAGCCCACATATAGCCCAATGACAAAAGTGTGCAAAACACTTTTTATTTTTAGTTTTTTTGCAGTTTTATGTACTGCAGACTGGTCAGGTATTGGAGCATTGCATCTTAAAACATGACCCCCCTACACTACAAAAACACCACTGCACTACCTTAAACCCTAAAACACTACCCCCAGCATGACCCCTACACTACACAAGCACCACTGCACTATCCTAAACCCTCAAACACTACCCCCAGCACGACCCCTACACTACCCAAACAGCACTGCACTAACCTAAATCCTAAAACACTACCACCAGCACGACCCCCTACACTACCCAAACACCACTGCACTACCCTAAAACATGACCCCCTACACTACACAAACACCACTGCACTACCCTAAACCCTAAAACACTACCCCCAGCACGACCCCCTACACTACACAAGCACCACTGCACTACCCTAAACCCTAAAACACTACCCCCAGCACGACCCCCTACACTACACAAACACCACTGCACTACCCTAAACCCTAAAACACTACCCCCAGCACGACCCCCTACACTACTCAAACACCAATGCACTAACCTAAATCCTAAAACACTACCCCCAGCACGACCCCCTACACTACCCAAACACTACTGCACTACCCTAAAACATGACCCCCTACACTACACAAACACCACTGCACTACCCTAAACCCTAAAACACTACCCCCAGCACGACCCCCTACACTACACAAGCACCACTGCACTACCCTAAACCCTAAAACACTACCCCCAGCACGACCCCCTACACTGCCCGAACACCACTGCACTGCCCTAAACCCTGAAACACCAGCCCCTGCATGACCCCCTACACTGCCCGAACACCACTGCACTGCCCTAAACCCTGAAACACCACCCCTAGCACGACCCCCTACACTGCCCGAACACCACTGCACTGCCCTAAACCCTGAAACACCACCCCCTTCACGACCCCCTACACTGCCCGAATACCACTGCACTGCCCTAAACCCTGAAACACCACCCCCAGCATGACCCCCTACACTGCCCGAACACCACTGCACTACCCTAAACCCTAAAACACTACCCCCAGCACGACCCCCTACACTACACAAGCACCACTGCACTACCCTAAACCCTAAAACACTACCCCCAGCACGACCCCCTACACTACACAAACACCACTGCACTACCCTAAACCCTAAAACACTACCCCCAGCACGACCCCCTACACTACCCAAACACCACTGCACTAACCTAAATCCTAAAACACTACCCCAGCACGACCCCCTACACTACCCAAACACTACTGCACTACCCTAAAACATGACCCCCTACACTACACAAACACCACTGCACTACCCTAAACCCTAAAACACTACCCCCAGCACGACCCCCTACACTACACAAGCACCACTGCACTACCCTAAACCCTAAAACACTACCCCCAGCACGACCCCCTACACTGCCCGAACACCACTGCACTGCCCTAAACCCTGAAACACCAGCCCCTGCATGACCCCCTACACTGCCCGAACACCACTGCACTGCCCTAAACCCTGAAACACCAGCCCCTGCATGACCCCCTACACTGCCCGAACACCACTGCACTGCCCTAAACCCTGAAACACCACCCCTAGCACGACCCCCTACACTGCCCGAACACCACTGCACTGCCCTAAACCCTGAAACACCACCCCCTTCACGACCCCCTACACTGCCCGAACACCACTGCACTGCCCTAAACCCTGAAACACCACCCCCAGCATGACCCCCTACACTGCCCGAACACCACTGCACTACCCTAAACCCTAAAACACTACCCCCAGTACGACCCCCTACACTACACAAGCACCACTGCACTACCCTAAACCCTAAAACACTACCCCCAGCACGACCCCTACACTACACAAACACCACTGCACTACCCTAAACCCTAAAACACTACCCCCTACACTACCCAAACACCACTGCACTAACCTAAATCCTAAAACACTACCCCAGCACGACCCCCTACACTACCCAAACACTACTGCACTACCCTAAAACATGACCCCCTACACTACACAAACACCACTGCACTACCCTAAACCCTAAAACACTACCCCCAGCACGACCCCCTACACTACACAAGCACCACTGCACTACCCTAAACCCTAAAACACTACCCCCAGCACGACCCCCTACACTGCCCGAACACCACTGCACTGCCCTAAACCCTGAAACACCAGCCCCTGCATGACCCCCTACACTGCCCAAACACCACTGCACTGCCCTAAACCCTGAAACACCACCTCTAGCACGACCCCCTACACTGCCCGAACACCACTGCACTGCCCTAAACCCTGAAACACCACCCCCTTCACGACCCCCTACACTGCCCGAACACCACTGCACTGCCCTAAACCCTGAAACACCACCCCCAGCACGACCCCCTACACTGCCCGAACACCACTGCACTGCCCTAAACCCTGAAACACTACGCCCAGCAAGACCCCTACACTGCACGAACACCACTGCACTGCCCTAAACCCTGAAACATCACCCCCAGCAAGACCCCCTACACTGCCCGAACACCACTGACCTAAACCCTGAAACACCACCCCCAGCACGACCCCCTACACTGCCCGAACACCACTGCACTGCCCTAAACCTTGAAACACTACCCCCAGCATGACCCCCTACACTGCCCAAACACCACTGCTCTGCCCAAAACCCTGAAACACCAGCCCCAGCACGACCCCCTACACTGCCCGAACACCACTGCACTGCCCTAAACCTTGAAACACCAGCCCCTGCACGACCCCCTACACTGCCCGAACACCACTGCACTACCCTAAACCCTGAAACATCACCCCCAGCACGACCCCCTACACTGCCCGAGCACCACTGCACTGCCCTAAACCCTGAAACACCAGCCCCAGCACGACCCCCTACACTGCCCGAACACCACTGCACTGCCCTAAACCCTGAAACACCAGCCCCAGCACGACCGCCTACAGTGCCCGAACACCACTGCACTGCCCTAAACCCTGAAACACCAGCCCCAGCACGACCCCTTACACTGCCCGAACACCACTGCACTGCCCTAAACCGTGAAACACCAGCCTCAGCACGACCCCCTACACTGCCCAAACACCACTGCACTGCCCTGAACCCTGAAACACCAGCCCCAGCACAACACCCTACACTGCCCGAACACCACTGCACTGCCCTAAACCCTGAAACACCAGCCCCAGCACGACCCCCTACACTGCCCAAACACCACTGCACTGCCCTAAACCCTGAAACACCAGCCCCAGCACGACCCCCTACACTGCCCGAACACCACTGCACTGCCCTAAACCCTGAAACACCAGCCCCAGCACCACCCCCTACAATGCCCGAACACCACTGTACTGCCCTAAACCCTGAAACACCACCCCCTGCACCGCTCCCTACACTGCCCGAACACCACTGCACTGCCCTAAACCCTGAAACACCACCCCCTGCATGACCCCCTACACTGCCCGAACACCACTGCACTGCCCTAAACCCTGAAACACCACCCCCTGCACCACCCCCTACACTGCCCGAACACCACTGCACTTCCCTAAACCCTGAAACACCACCCCCTGCACCACCCCTACACTGCCCGAACACCACTGCACTGCCCTAAACCCTGAAACACCACCCCCAGCATGACCCCCTTTACTGCTCGAACACCACTGCACTGCCCCAAACCCTGAAACACCACCCCCAGCATGACCCCCTACACTGACCGAACACCACTGCACTGCCCTAAACCCTGAAACACCACCCCTAGCACGACCCCCTACACTGCCCGAACACCACTGCTCTGCCCTAAACCCTGAAACACCACCCCTTCACGACCCCCTACACTGCCCGAACACCACTGCACTGCCCTAAACCCTGAAACACCACCCCCAGCACGACCCCCTACACTGCCCGAACACCACTGCACTGCCCTAAACCCTAAAACACCACCCCCAGCACGACCCCCTACACTGCCCGAACACCACTGCACTGCCCTAAACCCTAGAACACTACCCCCAGCATGACCCCCTACACTACCCGAACACCACTGCACTACCCTAAACCCTAAAATACTCCCCCCAGCACGACCCCCTACACTACCCGAACACCACTGCACTGCCCTAAACCCTAAAACACTCCCCCAGCACGACCCCCTACACTACCCGAACACCACTGCACTGCCCTAAACCCTAAACCACTCCCCCAGCACGACCCCCTACACTACCTAAACACCACTGCACTGCCCTAAACCCTAAAACACTACCCCCGCATGACCCCCTACACTACCCAAATAC
This sequence comes from Calotriton arnoldi, assembly GCA_963921515.1. Classification (NCBI taxonomy): domain Eukaryota; kingdom Metazoa; phylum Chordata; class Amphibia; order Caudata; family Salamandridae; genus Calotriton; species Calotriton arnoldi. Next base: position 2,503,839 of record CAWUFW010001013.1, read on the forward strand.
CAATGCACTACCCTAATCCCTAAAACGCTACCCCCCGCACAACCCCCTACACTACCCAAAGACCACTGCACTACCCTAAACTCTAAAACAATACACCCCGCACGACTCCCTACACTACCCAAAGACCACTGCACTACCCTAAACCCTAAAACACGACCTCCTACACTACACAAACACCACTGCACTACCCTAAACCCTAAAAAACTACCCCCAGCACGAACCCCTACACTACCCAAACACCACTGCACTACCCTAAACCATAAAACACTACCCCCAGCAGTACCCCTACGCTACCCAAACACCACTGCACTACCCTAAACCCTAAAACACTACCCCCAGCAGTACCCCCTACACTACCCAAACACCATTGCACTACCCTAAACCCTAAAACACTACCCCCAGCAGTATCCCCTACACTACCCAAACACCACTGCCCTAAACCCTAAAACCCTAAAACACTAACCCCAGCACGAGCCCCTACACTACCCAAACACCACTGTACTACCCTAAACCCTAAAACACTCCCCCCAGCACGACTCCCTACACTACCCAAACACCACTGCACTACCCTAAACCCTAAATCTACCCCCAGCATGACCCCCCACACTACACAAACACCACTGCACTACCCTAAACCTTAAAACACTACCCCCTGCACGACCCTCTTCACTACCTAAACACAACTGCACAATTTGTTACAGGCGTGGCAACGCAGGCCTGTGGTGCTTACTGGAAGTACCTGGTGGGCTAGTTGGGCCCCAGGGACTCTCAGGATTCAAGGTGACCTAATCCCCCAACTTAAAACGCGCCACGGGGCGCGTTTGCACAGTGGTGAAGGGAGGGGGCGGGGCCTCAGGTGACATGTGCGCAAACACGCCCTGTGGTGCGTTTTAAGTTGGGGAGTTAATTCCCTTTGAATCCTGGGGGCCAACTAGCCCACCAGGTACCTTCAGTAAGCACAACAGAGTTGCGTTGCAGAGAGGTGAAAAAAGTGCGTGGCCTCGGAACGCCTCTCTGCAACTCAGCTCTGTGGTCCTAACTGTAGGTACCTGGGGGCTAGTTGGGCCCCAGGGACCCTCAGAATTCAAGGGGACTTAATCCCGCAACTTAAAACGCGCCACGGGGCGCGTTTGCACACATGTCACCTCAGGCCCCCCTCCCTTCACCACTGTGCAAATCGCACTGGCTCTGGTTAGTCAGAGTCAGTTACCACCAGTACCCGTCTGAAAAAGTTGTGGGCACAGGATGATTTTGCAACAAGGCCTCTTTCTGCTCCTCTGTTGGTTCTTTCTGCACATCTTTTGCTTCTTTCTGTGCGTTTTTTCTTCTTTCTTCACATGTCCTACCTCTGTTGGCATAGTTAGAAACTAGCATTTAAAAAACCTTTGAAATTCACTTAAAAAATCATAGGTTTCAGGCACGTTATGGTTAGAAATTAGCATTTAAAAAACCTTTGAAATTCACTGAAAAAACCATAGGGTTCAGGCACGTTATAGTTAGAAATTAGCATTTAAAAAACCTTTGAAATTCACTGAAAAAACCATAGGTTTCAGGCACGTTATAGTTAGAAATTAGCATTTAAAAAACCTTTGAAATTCACTGAAAAAACCATAGGTTTTAGGGACAGTTATAGTTAGTTGGACATTTCACCCGTACAAAACCCGTGAAATTCCCCTGTTATAGTTAGTTCAGCTAACTATAACTCGCGCCCCGCAATGCACTGCTGATGACGTCACATATTACATCACTCATGACATGGTCAGTGACATCACTGATGACATCACTGATGACATCTCAAATGACATCACTGATGACATCATCCATGTGATAATTTCATGCATCTTCTCACACCCTAATATAACTTTTGATACACCCACTCTAAATTACAGACTGCCATTCTCAAAACCATAGACACTCCAACACCAAAAACTACATACCCACTCACTGATTCTTAGGTCTACACACATATCCACTCACTCACCTGTACAGTCACTCATACTTACAGTAACTCAGTACAGGACTATCATATGCACTCATACACCTATATAAACACTCACACACCGCCACTCATCCATAGAGGTACTCACACACCTAGTCAGTCATGCAAAAATTAATCACACACCCATTTACTCACCTATACAGTTATACACACACCAGCTCACTTACTCATACAAATACTAGCACATTCTTACGCTCTTATACAATAACTGATACAAGCACACACGCATCCATACAGCCACTCTCACAATAACACACTCTCACTTATAGCCATTTAAATACTCTAACACACATATATACTGCCTTTTACATATGTAGTTACTCGCACATGTACCACTGAGATATACATTCACTCACTAACACACCCATACACACACTCACCCACCCAAGCAGTCCATCACAGATGCACTCTTGAAATCATGCACCCAGTGAATCACCCACTCACACATCTATGTATAGAGTCACACACACCCCACCCACACAAACACTCAGGCAGCCATACAGATACTCAGAGAACCAATCAATAACCCATATAGACACTCATGTAGCTATTCGCAAATCCATGCATCCACTTACACACCAACAAACAGACGGATACAGACATTCACACAGTTTAGTCACTAACCCATGCATTCAGTAAGATACGTTTAATCACTCACTTGTAGAGTCAGTGACTCACGTACTAAATCATCCATTCAGACACTTATACACCCACTCATTCTTCAATACGCCTTTCCCTATATATATTAAACATATTTAAACTTTACAGAAACACACAGTCACTGGATGATGTCATCAGTGATGTCATCAGTGATGTCATTTGAGATGTCATCAGTGATGTCATCAGTGATGTCACTGACCATGTCATGAGTGATGTAATATGTGACGTCATCAGCAGTGCATTGCGGGGCGCGAGTTATAGTTAGCTGAACTAACTATAACAGGGGAATTTCACGGGTTTTGTACGGGTGAAATGTCCAACTAACTATAACTGTCCCTAAAACCTATGGTTTTTTTCAGTGAATATATATATATATATATATATATATATATATATATATATATATATATATATATATATATATATATATATATATATATATGCTGCCACAACGGTGAACAATCCAGTCAGTCCGAAAGAAGGACAGCACTCACGGAAATTCTATATATATATATATATATATATATATATTTATGTATTCATATATATATATAAAATAAAAACATGAATCAATATACATAATTACTGTTCATTAAAATAATTAATTAACAATGAATAAATATTCAATTATTTAAATTAACGCCCACCCTACGCCTATGATCCTACAAACTTAGCAACCCGGACCTAAATTATAACTTAAAAAATGAGCATTCCATAATTCACATATTTAAAATCATTTAAACAATTAATTGTTAATTATTACTTAATTAACTTCTCAGCCTAGACACCTTCAAACCTACCAGTTTGCAACTAAAATATATTTAAAATAATTAAATATTTCATAATTTAAATATTTAACTTTAATCAAATAATTAGTTTTATCAATTATAATTAATAGTCCATTAATTATTATCGAAATAACTTCACACCCTATACACCTACAAACCTAGCATCCCACAACTAATATATTAGTACAATAAATCAGTATTATTTATTTTACATAACTAACAATTAATTAAATTAAAGAATGTAAATGTTTAGTTAATTATTACTTAACTTCCCCCTATACCCCAACAAACCAAGCAGCCTGAAACTAAAATATAAGTAAAATAAATAATTATTCCATAAATTACTTAATTGAAATAAAATAAATAATTAATTAATCATTAATCATTAATTCTTAATTAATTATTACTTTATTTACTTCCCACCCCATACCCCTACTAACCTAACAGCCCACAAATAACATATAATGAACATAAATCAATATTACATAAATTACATAGTAAAAATCAATCAAGTTCAAGAGTTCAAGAATAACTTTATTTCGGTTCCACGAACCATAAAAGCTTCACAAATAAAAACATTACAATTTATACATTTTTAACACCTTTGTAAAACATCACAGGAAATAGAATAAAAAATAAAAATAAAATTCCGTAGTTTAAAATTTCAGTACATAAGGTGAAAAAGTTTAGGGCGGCATAGTATTACACAGATCGTAAAAACAATACCAACAGTGTAAATATTAACAATGAGCAATTCCCACGTTCTTGTTCAGTCTCTAAAGCTCATAACGCTTTCTAATAGCCATAGTAATTTTAATATAATTGGTTACCGTAGTACAAATAACATAAGTGGCCAAAGTGTACAGAAAGTTAAAACCATCAATATACAGGGGCGGATTTCCCTTAAAAGTGGGGCTAAAAAAATTCCTCGCCTCTTTATATAGGGGGTAGAATAAGACAAAGTGCATGGTGCTCTGGTTTGCCGAATTATCAGGCGGACAAGGCATGAGCTTATCGCCCACCCTATTTGACGCAGGAATGCCAATAGAAAGTGCAAAGTGCATCAGCGAAATCTGGTTAAAAGAAATCTGATCTGTACATTGGTAGTGAAGGTTAGATAAAATTGTTGCGGGCTGGGGGGCAAACATGAGAGGCACATCTCCTCGTGTTGTGAGTAGCGCATAATGGCCCTAGAGTGATGTGCCTCTTTGATGATAGCTTTCGCATTCGTGGGAATACTTTCAGGGTTGCCATAGAAGTGCCCCAGTCCTATCTCTTGGAATTTGTTTCTTACAAATCAGAGCCATGGGATCGTTAAGGCGCTGTCTAGATTAATACAATCTTTGATTACTTCCCTTGAGAACATTAATTCATCAACCAGCCACATTTTTGCCCATAAGAGCAAAGGGGCGCTACCTATACGGTCCTCTATGAACTCTAACCCCAGTTCTTGATGACAAAAGAATGTAGGGGCGCTTTTCGAGGTCATCAATAACCTTTTCATAAATGTATTTTCCAAGACTTGTAGTTGGCGGCTTTTGTGGTGGCCCCATACCCCTGCCCCGTAAGTTGCCACAGACAAGCACTTAGCTTTGTAAATGGTAACTAGCTCTCTCACGGGCTTGTGACCTAGTTCACATGCGAAGTGAATTAGCCCCTCCAAGGCCTTACTTGTGTGTTGCACCCTTGCTGTTATAAGAGGTTCCCAATTCATCTGGTTATTGAATAGGTTCCCTAAGTAAGTGAAGTTGTTCAGCTTATCAATTCTTTTGACTCTTACAGCAACATTTCTGGTTTTAGTCGATTTGGGGCCACACACCATGGTATACGATTTAATAAAATTGACTTTTAAGTCAAGCGACGCCATAAAATCGGTAAAAGCATTAAGCGATTTTTGGAGGCTATTTGATGTCACTGCCATTAACACCATGTCATCAGCATATGATAGTAGCGGGACAGGGTTTCCACCAATTCGAGGAAAATCAATCTCCTTATTTAATAAAAAAGCCTCTAGGCCGTTTGTGTAGATTAAAAAGAGAAAGGGGGCTAAGATGCACCCTTGCCCAACACATTCTGTGGAGACAATCGGCTTGGTCTTTTCCCCTTGGGTGCCATATCTTATAACAACTGTGGTGTTATCATGTAACCTGCGTAAGAGGGAAATGAGTGCCTCCTCTACGCACATTCTTCCCATCAGTGCCCACAATTTGTCCCGATTAACGGTGTCAAAGGCACTGGACAAGTCTATGAAGGCCAGGTGGATAGAACCCTTCCTGGCCTTCATGTGCTTGCCAATGATCAGGGACAAATTGAGACATTGTTCAGTGGTACCCAACCCTCTGCTAAATCCATATTGTGTTTTTGATATGACCCCTGTGGTGGACACCCAGGCCTCTAGTCGGGCAAGGATGACCCTCCCCAATACCGTTAATGTAGCATCAATGAGAGAAATTGGCCTATAACATGCCAGGTCACTCCTATTGCCCTTTTTAAAAACAGGAACCACAATGGCCTCCTTCCAAGTAACTGGCACCGGGCCGATGACTACTGCTTTAAAGACATTTGTTAACAGAGGTGCCCACAGGTTGGGATTCCTTTTAAATAAATCAAGTGGGAGCCCGTCAGGGCCTGGGGCTTTCAAACAAATCCCCTTCACTAAAGCCCCCTCAACCTCAAATACTGAGATGGATGAGCTTAGTTCTGAAGCTGCCATTAAGTCTACAGGCAGATCCCCAATATTCTCCTCCAACTGCTTAAGTTGCGGGTTAAATATAGCAGCAAAGTGGGATTCCCATGCATCCCCCAAGATCAATGATTCCATCTTTCTCACTTCTTCTGTGGATAGAGAGCCTGTATTAGTTTCTTTCTTCTGTGAATAGAGGGTGGTTAATGATGTCCCAAAAGCTTTTATTATCTTTGAGGGAGCTTGCTCTCTCCAGGTCTTCCCATGCCAGTCTCCTCAATTCTTCTTTTCTTTTCCAAATAATGATCTTATAAGTTTGCCTTGCACTTTTGATTATCTTTCTTTGGCGAGGGGTAGCGTGAAGGGCCCTTTTAAGGTTCTTTTGAGCCTTTGTACATTCGGTGTCAAACCACTGTACATCTTGGGGTTCCCTACGATGGGCGGGTCTGGTCAGCCTTTTAGCTACATCCGAGCAGAGCAACTCAAACTCCTGGACGACCTCCTCAGGAGAGGAATCTTGCTGTAAACACCTCATAATTAGATGATAATTTGCTGTAATGGTGTCTTCCTCAAATTGAGGAGGATTTATCTTGCCCCAGTTTAGCCTTACCCCTTTGTTTGGGTTATAGTGAATAAGGCGATAATCGCCTTTCCCCGCCTGAACAGTTATATTGAGAGTAACTATGAGGGGATTGTGGTCGCTAGCACAGTTAGGTTCCACAATAAAATCGCCAACAAATGGGATAAATTTCCTAGATATTAACATAAAGTCAATAAAACTTCCCCTGCCGCCACCAACATAAGTAGGACACTGAGGTAGAGGACCACAGACCAGGTTATTAATAAAACCTAAATCATTCCCAACGACAATAGTATTTAAAGCTTCGCCTTGGGGCAATTAAATAAAATGTGGCTGGGGCTGACCCTCGGTATCCGATAGCCCACAAACACTTTGGGAGCTTATACTTGCAAGTTGTGCAGTTAAAGTCCCCCACCCAAAAAATACGTAATGGCTGCCACTTCTCAGTAATTTGGATGATTTCCACCTGTAGGGATTCAATAACGTGTTGGCTATTTTGGTCAAAGATGTTGTAATACCAGTTCACCACTAATATTTTAGCCTGTATCAAATTAGAAATCATAATTAATTGATACCAGGGTGATGAGCTTACACACTGAGCTTTTATGGATCCATATTTTACCGAAATTAGCAGTACGACCCCTCCTTAAGCCCTTCCTGCCGGGGACGGTATTGCTGGGACAGTAAAAGAACGGTAACCATCTAACACAGTGTCATCCCGGGACCAGGTTTCCTGAAGGCAGATGATATCAAAGCCTCTGATATACTCTAGCCATACCTTGTTCTTGAGTTTGGAGGGAATTCCTGCAATGTTCCAGGAAATAATTTTAAAGGGAAGGGTAGTATGTCCCGGATTTGCTGGACTCTCAAATATGCTATTAGAAGCGGGCACAGTGACGTGAGCTAATGGTCCGGACCCTTCAGCTACAGGATCACCTTCGGGGATGATGTTAGAGAAACGGGAAGAGTTTTCGAGGTTGTCTGGGCCCTTAATAGGGTTGGTGAGTATGTGCTGTGTGACACCAGCTGGGTGCACAAGCTTATTAATACCAGGCTCACCTTTATATGAGTCTCTCCCTATGTTATTACTTTGCAGACCCAGCCTACCCTTCTCATCTGCATATCTGGTTTGAGCATGTAGTCAATCAATGTCAGTGAGGTCTGAGAGAGCATCATAGCGATTCGGGTGGGTAAATGGAGGAGGCTGTATGAAAGAGTGTGATTTCAAGCCTATGCAGAGGGACCCTTGCCTCAAGCTAGATCCCTGATGGGGGGGATAAAAAAAAGCGCAGGGGATAAGCCCTTATCAATTCATTCTCACCAGGTGAGTTTTTGAGGTGCCTCAAAATAAAATGGACACACCTGGTGTCCCTAAAGTTAAGGACCACACAATCCCCTTCAACAGATTTGACCGTATGATCCAACCAGTTCACCCGCCTTGCCATGATGATATAATCAAACCAGTTTATCTGGGACGAAATTCTACTAAAACACCAGTGGGCTGATTTGTTAATAAGACTTTGACAGCTTTCTTGGTCTGCAAAGTTAGAGATGGGGTACTCCCGTCAGGATCAAAGTGTAAGGTGTATAATCTGGTGGTAATTTAATGTGTCTTTTGCGCCCCCGTGTGCCCCCCTGCTAAAAGAACTGTATGCTAGGGGGTTAGCATTTGAGTTTCTTCGTTCGGAACCACCCCCATTTAACGGGTCGGGTCTCGATCGATTTGAGACTCTGTATCCCAGCGTTTGGTTATTCCTATGCGACACAAGTCCCCAAGGGGTCTGGACCGGGAGATGGGCGTGGGGGGCTCTGGGAAGGATGCACCCTTATATGGAATCGATATTGTACTTATAGGGGATATGAGAGAAACACTTGGGGTAACATTTACAACGCTGCTGTCTGTACTACTCGATTGGGTGACCTTGGCACTCTGCGCGTTGTTTACTGGGTACTTATTTAAATCCTGCAACATACGGGAGAGCTGCTTTTCGATACGGACTAACCGAGCTGAAATAGGGGCTAGCGCTTCTGCTACTAGTCTACTCATTTTTTCGAGGGAGATGTCTGTACCCTCAGGTGTAGCCCCTCTTCCTGCCTCCATGCGTGTTCTACCTACATCACCTAATAAGTGGTTTTGTTTGGTTCTCTTAACCCTGGGTGATTGGCCCTTCTGTTTGTGATCAACCCCTGCCGTTTCAATTTGTTTCCTCTTTCCCCCTGTTGTTGGCAGAGGTCCATTCTTCTCCAAGGTTGGGTTGGGAGTATGCTCATTTGCATCATGTGTGGCGCGTGGTCCAACCTGGTTCACAATTGTAACAGTGTGTGAAAGTAGTGCTTGAGTTCTAAGCTCATTGTCCGTCTCGGCCGTGTCTGTGCCAGGGTGAGCATTGGTGGTGTTGGGTAAATCGGGGAGGGGAGCTAGTGAGAGTCTTCGCTCTGCCAACTCTATTTCTTTATTAATGGCCCCCACTGCTTTTTGAAGGAAACCGTCCAAAGTGGTATCGGTGGGTTTTAGGACAGGCGTAGTTTTCCGTTTCCCCATAGTGTTTAATTATTTTGCAGCTGAAAAGTACAAGTTTTACCTTCCGGTAACTTCACAAAGCTGGGGCACGACACTTGGTTCCCTGGTTTTCCATGTAAAAAAAAAAAAAGAATAACCAAGAAAAAAACCTAGAGGGCAGGCCCAGCCCAGCCTCCTCCGGGCTCCGACGGGCGTGGACTGGCCCGCCCTTGGCCCGGGCGCGCCCGCGCTGCAGGAAACAGAGCGCCCCTTTGAAAGTGCAGAGAGGCTCCTCCCAACAGCCTCAGGTGAGTGGTGTTCGCTGGGGTACCGAGTCCCACCCCAGCACAGGGCAGCAGTTCAATGGCGGCCAGAGAGCAAAGTAAAGGCATCCAGTGCTGCGGGAAACAGAGAGAGACTTTGAAGGTGCAGAGAGGCTCCTCCCAACAGCCTCAGGTGAGTGGTGTTCGCTGGGGGACCGAGTCCCACCCAAGCACAGGGCAGCAGGTCAATGGCGGCCAGAGAGCAAAGTAAAGGCGTCCCCAAATCAATCATATTATTAAATAAAATGTATTAAATAATTCATAATTATTATTAATTTACATCCCACCCTACCCCCTCTAAACAACTCACTACAGCACTATAAATTACTATAAAAAATTAAATAAGAAATTCTAATCACTTAAAATTACAAGCTATATTTTAAAACAAAATAACCTTTATATAAACAGTAGTAACATATACAATTAATATATCAACACATTCAAATAATTAAAAAACAATATTTTTACCACTACATTATTGGACATGATATTAAAAACATCTATATTATTAAGATTTTAATTACTTACCTAAAAAATGATATTCTTGTCAACAATATTTCTGCATCACTATATTTTTGTAGCACAATATTTATTTTACGATATTTCGGTCTCCCGATATTTTTAATCAGCTATTTTGTCCAAATACCCTCTGATTCACCCTACACTCAGAGGGATGCAGCACAGGACCCACCTGTAAGGAACTGAGCAAATAATTTACACAATGAAGCCATTAGGCCACTCGCCCTGGCGGTAATCAGGTAGAAAGCCTTTTCCTGAAACTAGAAATATTACAGTTTGTACACGTTTTTTCAATTTTTTTACCATGACAATAAGCCCTGGACAAAATATAATCATGCAGGTACACAGAGGGGGGGATTAGGATTGCGGAAGGACCGCTACCGCAGGGCCGGCGGTGGCAACCGCCGGCCCTGCGGTGGCGGTCCTTCCGCCATCAAACGAAATTTCCCCACCGCCAGATTATGATGGCGGTGGGAACATGACTGCGTCCGCAAAGACCGTCCGCCGCCAGCAATCGTACCGATTGCCTGGCGGACGGTGCAGGGGGCCCAAAATGGCGGCTGTGCCTAGCAGGCACTGTCCACCAGATTAGGATGCATGCCAAAACCTGCCTTTCCATTGCGATGCCCCCTACATGGCCATGCTCAAGGTGGCAGGCACTGCGCGGTGCCTGCCACGTTGTGCATCGCAATGCAAAACATGGTTGTTTAACATTGCGTACGGTGCTGCAGCCAGCAGCACCGTCCGCAATGTTAAACTACCAGGATGCGCCCGCCAGTGTGGCGGGCGCATCCTAATACGGCGGGCGGGACCGGCGCACCTATGGCGGACGGTCCCAGCTCCGCAGGGATGGCGGGCAGATGTAAGTCCGCCCGCCATCCTAATAAGGCCCAATGTGTTCTGGTTTTTAGTGTTGCTCATGTGGCTGCACTATACCACACCCACCCATCACTACACTGAACTATATAGCTGGTTGTTGATTCCACTTAACGAAACAGTCTTGTCATCGAAGGCAATGGACCAATGTTTACAAAGTAAACTAGAAAGATCCCTTACAGAATAAGACAGAATATCATTCCCGTTAACCAATACAAACAATTACTAAACTATACCATGGACAGACCAGTCTTCAATAACCAAACAAAATACCACCATATTACCATGACTCTGATCAATGTGAATTCGCAGAACTATATGGTAAGGATGCCCAGACACCAAATCAATATCAGGCCATACAAATGGTAAGAAAAAGAATAATGGGTTAGAATGCTTCCCCAAATGATTGCCAGTGGTTAGACTTATTGCAAGAATCCCCCCATCATATTTTGTGTGTTAGATGTACCGCCCTAAGTGACCAAGGATATGCCCAGATGTGGCAGCCCTAGCTCACTGTGTCATTCGAACCAACCTATACCCAGCTGAAAAGTCCCAAACAGGGCAAAATCGGTCTTGGGTTGCTTGTGTTCTGGTTCACAGAGCACCTGGCTTGGCAGTTTGGGCTGGACTGTTCTGATTGGTGCAGGGTCATGGTTGCTGATATAATCTTTGACAGCAGAAGCACAAAGGGCAAAGTGTAAGTGGCAGAGTCAGGACCACTGATATTGGGGTGGGATAATCAATATGAACACCGCATAGTAATCAACCTTTGTGCTACAAATCAGGTTATGGTGGTTGAGGAGCTGTCTTTGGATGACATCATCAGAGATGTAGAGGACATCTTTTGGGATGAGATGTGGTTCCTGTACCACATAAGGTTAGGAGGGAACCTATTATGGTCAGAGACGACGTAAAGAAAATGTTGAATGAAATGTTGGAGAGTAGTGTAATCGAGCCTGTGGAAGCGTCAAATTGGATCTTTTCAGTTGTCATCATGACCAAAGCTGATGGTAAGCTTGGGTTTTGTGTCAATTTAAGGAGCTTAAACCAGAATGTGGTAGCAAATAATTTTCCCCTTCCCAACATTAGTGAACTTATTTCACTGTTAAAAGGAGGGAAGTTTTTCTCCAAGCTTGATTTGAAGCATGCCTACCATTAGGTTAAGCTCCACAACGACTACAAACCCATGATGGTGTTTATAACCATGGAAGGCACTTTCCAATTTACACTGATGCCTTCTGGGTTCTGCTCAGCGGCAAGTGACTTCCAAAGTGTTATGACGGAGGTGTTCAGGGGTATGAGTAATGCAATATATTTTTAAGATGACATATGTTTTTGGAGACATGGAAGAGAGTCACAATTTTAAGCTGAAACAAGTTCTAGATTGGATTTCAAAATCCAGTTTAACACTGAGAAAAGAAAAATTTGTTTTCCTTACCAAGGAAATTTAATATTTGGGTCATATTTTATCAGCAGAAGGAATCAAACCTAAGAAAGACTTGTTGGACACCATAAGGTTAGTGCTGCCTCCTCAAGAAAAAGAACAACTAAGGTCTTTCTTAGGTTTGATAGAGTATTACTCTAAATTTGTAAATAAGTTTGCCTTCAAGACTGAGGATCTTAAAGTTTTTTAAGAAAAGGTGTAAATTTCACTTGGGCTACATCGCAACAAAAGAGCTTTGAATGCATCAAAAAGAAATGTGAGGCAGGCATTCTAGTCCTTTTTGACACTAGAAGCAAATCTATAGTTACGGTAGATGCAAGTTCGTGTAGTATAGGAGCTATCCTTTCACAGATCCAGGACTCTGCCAAAAAAACAATAGTGTTTGCGCCACACTCCTTGACATCTATTGAGCGTCATTCAGTAATTGAAAAGGAGGCATTGGCAGCTGTATGGGGAATGGAGTATTTCAGGACTTATGTGCGGGGAGGCTAAGTCAAATTATGTATTGATCATAAGCCCTTAATGAAGATTTTGTCCCCGGGGGTACTGGCAAGGGCTCAACTAGACTAGCCAGGTTGGCTGCCAGGTTACAGGAGTTTAATTACATACTGGAATATATACCAGGGTGGAGGAATGTACAAGTAGACTGCCTTTAGTTTTTGTCCCTAGATTTGGAATTGGTGGACAAGGAAGCAGTGTGTAGGAGTGAGAGAGAGGGTGCTGTGGCAAGTGAGATTGAGGTGGTGTGTTGGTCATCAGGTGCTGTGAGTAGTGAAGAGTGGAGTAAGGCTATGTTGCAAGATGAGGTTCTGAGAGGGGTGATCAAAATGGTGTTGAAGGGTGGAAGACGAGAAAGCACTTTACCCAAGGTGTTATGTACTTATGGAAAAGTGTTGGATGAGTTGTCCTTAGTAAGTGACAAAGTGATGGTAAGAGGTGAAAGGATCATACCACCTGTTGCAGTAAGAGAAAAACTGTTCTGTATAGCCCATGAAAGACACCTTGGGCAGACCATGACCAAGAGACTCAGAGTGGAATTTTGGTGCCCTGGAATAAATGATGATGTGGTGCATTGGGTGGAAATGTGTACCATTTGTATAGAAAGTGAGAAGAGGTTGAAAGTGGGAAGTCAGGTGGATTTTGGCAGCACTAGTGATCCATGCCAAGTGTGGCACATGGTCTGCGAAGATTTTATTGGTCCCATTGCTGGAGTTAGGCCTAATCAGAGATTTGCATTTGTTCAAGTAGATGTCCACTCAAGGTGGTTGGTTGTAATATTTATGTCAGAGATAACTACAGTGTCCACCATAGATGTTTTAACAGAAAACCTTAAAGACAAGGGATTTCGAGTTTGTTTGATAACCTATAATGGGACACAATTGACCTCTCATGAGATTATGAAATTTTTGGAGGTGTGTGGGGTGAAACATTCACGCACTGCTCTGTACAATCCACAAGCAAACGGAATTGTGGAAAGAGCTAACTAAATGGTCAAAGGAGTAATTCAGTTAGTACGAGTGAACAAACTGAGTGTGGAAAGAATGGTTGTGGATTTGGTTTGGGCATATCGCACAATGGAGAATTCCAATGTGAATGCTTAACCGTTTTTGAGGATGCGAGGTAGGAAGCCCAGCACCAGGTAGACACCATTTTGGTTAAAAACAGTGTTGAAGACTGATAAGGAGGCCTTGCTGGACACCAGTTTTAGGGATGGAGGAAAAGGTGTCACAGGAGTAGCAGGGAACAAGAGTAGGATTTTACTTGGTGATTTGGTGAAGATTAGATCTGGACGGACGCCAAGAGGTCTTGATAAGTTTCGAGGACTGTTCAAAGTAAAGGAAGTTTATAGGTGTCATGTGGTTTTGAACAATGGTGAGAGGTGGAACTGCAGGAGAGTGGGGAATTTTGGCTCAAAGAATGATTTACATGAGTACGTTGAGAAAGAGAATGAGAACGAGAGTGGGGGTACACTGGTACTTGGATGAAAGAAGTTTGACCACTTCCGATTCGCAGTTTGTTTCTGACTATCATTTTGCTCCGGTTCCACAACCTAAGGAGGGTTATTCGCCATCTGAGGGAATTGAGGGTGGCGAAGGGAGCAATTTGAAAGGTGGAGTTGTGAGTTCTGGAGAGGTGAGAGTTCAAAGACAAAGTATTGCTTAAATCATATTAGGCGTGTAAAGGTTTATGTTACATTTTTTTTATGAACATGTTTTCCTTTTGGTTTATAAGTGCTGTGTAATATAATTAAAATTACAAATAAACATTACAAATGTGTTATCTTGATAACTTATAATGTACTATTGAGCTTCCATAAGGAGCTTTAGAATGCTGTAGAGTTCTGTTGCTGTGATGGAAGTGGGGACATTTATCTTTGCTAGTTGCGCTGAGCTGGCAAAGAGAGACGTTACGCCCGATCTTTATGCTCAAATAAAACCTATTCTATTTAAGTATCCAGTGTGTATGGATTCCGTTGCAACAAAGAGCTCCTAGGACCGAGAGGCACCCAACCACCACTCAGCAGTTCTCTTACCCAGGTCCCAATATGTATATACTCAAGTAAGTGTCAGTGCCTGATCCAGACTGGTGGCTGAGCAATAGTAATAATAATAATAATAATAATAATACGGCCATTTATAGAGCGCAAAACAGCTACCTCCCAAAGGAGGTGTCCCGGCGCTATAGCAACAAGTGACAGCAGCATAAAAGGTCAGACCTCAGCCATTCCACGGAATTAATCCAGGTTAAAAAGCCATGTCTTAACTGCCTTCCTGAATAGGCATTCTGAATCAATTTGCCGCATGGCAGGCGGCAGGGAATTCCAAAGTTTAGCCACTCTTGCCACAAAAGATCTGCCGCCCCAGCGCTCTTTCCTAACTCGTGGGGTAGCCAGCAGATTCTGATTGTTGGACCGCAATAGGCGAGTTTGTTTGTAGGCAGATAGTCGTTGTTTCAAATATCTGGGACAAAGACCATGGAACGACAGAAAAGCCAATAGTGTGCAAAACACTCAGCCTGCACTATAGCGTTGCAGCACTTCTGTCTACAGTCCCAGCATATTGAGGTAGAGGCCCAGGGCTGTGCTGACACAGCAGTGCCTGAGCAGCACACAACAGAAATTAAGAGACCTTTTTAGACCATAAAGAGCACCCCTTCCTAGTGCCGGCATGTTACCACTAGTGCTACTGTGTTGCCCAGTGAGCAAGTATCCTCCTTCTGCAGGTATGTAGAGTGTGGCTGGTGTAGTGCCTGGCTAAAACATTTCTGAAAATTCTCTGTTGTGCCATACAAGAACTCAATAACGGTTCTGCATAAAGTCAGAATACCAGTTCAATTGCCTGAATCTAAATATATAATGCAAAGAATGCAATCAAAAGTGCAAGACTAATATTCAAGACATGCATTATTACATAAATGTAAAACACCTAAATTATTTTTTACGGTATAGGCATGTCAAAATGGAACAAATCGAAGCATGGCCAGCATGCCAAGCTGGCGGACCCTTGAATCAGGGTCTGAGCTGCCCTGAGACCATCCTACAAAAATCCTGCAAATATTGACCATCCAAACAAATATCGGCCCCTGCAGTGGACCTTGCATGAGTTGCAGACTCTGGGGATGGCCCTTATTCTGGCTCAGTGAGGTACTGGAAAGAGGTGTTGTTGAGATGACACTTTTCCAGGAGACACAGAATGAACTTGTAAAACAGGTTTATTACAAGTAACAGAATAAACATCTGAAAGGGCCCAGGAGACCAGCATGCACTGACTACCAGGTTCCTTTTCATTGCATAATCACATTCCATGTTCAGTGCATTCTAACACAGTCAAAGAGGCACAGAAAGACTAGCATTACACAAACATAACCTATACAATATGCTAAATATACTAACTGTGTAGAACACCACATATCTCCCTCTTTTTCCAAAATAAATAAATAAACCTTATTGCAAAATAGTATAGACAAAAGATAAAAATGAAGATTAGTCGTACAATTTTCTTAGTAATTTCCTTACTCTTATACTTTTCCTTTATCCTAGATGTTACTCGGTTATCCAAAGACCTTTCATTGCTGACATCATTCCTAACTCTACTCATTTTAGCAATGCGTGCCATGTTCCACCATTGGCCATTACTGGTTCTTACAGCTTGACCTCTAACTTCCATTATAATGGTTGGTTCTCTGAATTTTGATTTCGTTTTTTTGCAATAACAAGGGATCTTTGACTCTAACAACATCCCCCACCTTAAACATAATGGAGCGTCTTTTCCTTTGTACCTGTAATTTTCTTTTACATACTTTTTTATTGAACTCATCACTGACACTTTTGGCTATAACCGATTCATTAGCAACATTAATTTCTTCCTCAAATATAGCCACTTTCCAGAATGGATTCAATGTTGAAACAACTTTCCTACCCCTCATCAATTCAAAGGGAATGCTGCCTGTAACCCAATGCGGCGTAGTTCTGTAAGCCCATATTACATCGCTGATGGCCTTTTCACAATCAACCTTAGCTTTTATGGCACTTTGTAAGCATTCCACAAGTACTCTATTGAATCTCTCGATTTTACCATTGGCTTGAGGATGATACAAAGGTGTACGTAAGTGTTTAATTCCAATTGTTTAAAAATTCAACCATGGCATCAGAAGTAAATTGCACACCACTATCTGTTAGAAGCTCTTGAGGAACCCCTTCTCCGCAAAATACATCTTGCAAAAAATGAATGACAGACTTGGGGGCCGATTACGATTCGGGCCGGAAGCGCACCTAACACTATTCGTCCGGAAAAAAACCCAGCCGAATGCGTGTTTCCCGACCGATTCGAACAGTCGTCCCAACGAGCAAGTACGATGCGCATAACAGCCCAGACTCCGAGCGAGCCGTACTTACCCATTTCAGTTCCTGTTCCCCGCCCGAGCCGGATCCGTAAACGCCGAATCGAGTCGCACGGAACCAAATACACAGCATCTTCCGGCCGGACTAGTACGATGTGCACTCCGTACGCGCTGAACCCGTCGCTACGTCCGGCACGTCAGAGCATCCGGGAGAGCTGCGCCACAAGACGATACACGGCGACGAGACGAACAAGCCAGCGACGAGTACGAGTCGAAGCCACGAGAAAGCCGAACGAGACGAACAAACCATGAATCCCATCGCGCAGGTCCTACCAATACTCTACATCTATTACCAGAACAGGTAAGGACACGTACGGCGCAGACGGTAAGTCAAACACCCACTACACAAAGAAACGACACGTACCCAACATATGTCACACACACATAGGGATGCAGAAATGACGTACACTAGCAACAGCAGAACGATAGGGGCGGGATGGCTACCACCAATGCCATACACACCCATAGGGTGCTGGATGCCTACCACTACCACCACCCCTACTCAGGGGGGCCTGGATGCCTGTCACTACTACCATCCCCACTCATAGGGGGATGGATGCCTACCACTACCACCACCCCTACTCAGGGGGGCCTGGATGCCTGTCACTACTACCATCCCCACTCATAGGGGGATGGATGCCTACCACTACCACCACCCCTACTCAGGGGGGCCTGGATGCCTACCACTACTACCATCCCCACTCTTAGGGGGATGGATGCCTACCACTACCACCACCCCTACTCATGGGGGCCTGGATGCCTGTCACTACTACCATCCCCACTCACAGGGGGATGGATGCCTACCACCCACACCACCCCTACACATAGGACGGGTAATGCATGACACAACCAGCATACTCCAACATAAGGAATGTCTGAAAATACATCCCACCAACACCATGACAAGCGTGTGTAGTCTGTGTCAAATGCCTACAACACTGAACATGACATTGAGCATACAATGTGACCCCCTATCACATGTGTCACACATAAATGTGTGTGGCCTCCACAATGCAAGCAGACCATGACCACTGTGGCAATGGGGTATAACACCCCATCATCACAGTGACCAAAAGGTAAGTGTGGGGTCCATAGCTGAAGCCCAATTGAACATTGTGGCAATGGGGTCTAAACCCCCATCACCACAGTGACCAAAAGGTAAGTGTGGGGTCCATAGCTGAAGCACATTTTGAACATTGTGGCAATGGGGTCTAAACCCCCATCATCACAGTGACCAAAAGGTAAGTGTGGGGTCCATACCTGAGGCACATTTTGAACATTGTGGCAATGGGGTCTAAACCCCCATCACCACAGTGACCAAAAGGTAAGTGTGGGGTCCATACCTGAGGCACATTTTGAACATTGTGGCAATGGGGTCTAAACCCCCATCACCACAGTGACCAAAAGGTAAGTGTGGGGTCCATAGCTGAAGCACATTTTGAACATTGTGGCAATGGGGTCTAAAACCCCATCATCACAGTGACCAAAATGTAAGTGTTGTCATGGGAAAAGCTGCAAATGCCAAACAGCATGGATGATTCCTGGTCACAGAACAACAAACACATCTGTGGCATAGTAGTGCTTGTGTCCCATAGCAACATACATTGGGTGAGGCAAACAGTGCAGTGCAAATAAGATATACCTTTGGCCATGTGCAGACAAACATCACCCATGGGGGCTGACATTGTCAACATTCGTCAATAACACAATGACAGAAGTGACCATCATAATGCAGCCCCACATATCTGCACCAATGGACACACAAATGTAGATATCCTGTGGAGACTGTAGATGTCAGGTGAACAAATACCATACCATGGCAGCAATGGGACATACAAACCATGATCATTGTGCTGACTGATGACCTAGGAGTCCCAGGGACAGCAGGGGAAAGCCACCAAACAACATACAGCCAATGGCACACTAAAGATATGCCAATGCAGTGGTGCAGATGCACAAACACAAACAGGCAGACCCACACTGCACTACATACACAACAGGTGAGGGTGGGGGGGGTGCCAGTGTCCCCAGGCAACCACACAACACATGAGGCGGCCTGAATCACAATTACACAGATGTGTATACAGTGCCACACAAAAGTAACTCATGGATCGGATTCCCCTATGTGGGCAATCAGGCATTGTTAGATGAGAGGGAGCCCAAATTACACATGTCACACAAGCTTGTAGGAACAGCAAATAACACAGCAAGAGACAGACCCACCACAGCACTACCCCCAGGGACCCCACATTGTGGTGACCCTGGCCTGCATGATAATCCCACTGTGATGACAAAGCTAGATGTTGTTCACACTGTGAACCACAGTCATGTGTCCTGAGCAACAAACTACCATCACACCTACACAAGCACAAATCAATCAGCACGGCCTGTCAGCCAAGGCCAACATGGAGGTAGGGGTCTAGCCATGCAACAACTCTCATTTGCACACACTCAACAC
The DNA here is from genome assembly GCA_963921515.1 of Calotriton arnoldi. Classification (NCBI taxonomy): domain Eukaryota; kingdom Metazoa; phylum Chordata; class Amphibia; order Caudata; family Salamandridae; genus Calotriton; species Calotriton arnoldi. The sequence goes on from CAWUFW010001013.1 coordinate 2,523,568, forward strand.
CACACACCTTGATCTCCACCAATGTGCAGCAGTGAAGCTCACATGGACTGGTGACATTGCACATGCACCCATGACAATCCCAGGGGTGGTGGTGGGAACTAAGGTGCAGAAACCCATCACACATGGCCAGTCAACAAGACTCGTGAATGTCTGACACACTGCACAGTACGCCGTACATGGGCATGACGTGAAATCCACCACAATCAATGGGATCCCGGACACAGTCACACACCAATGAAGAAGTCAAGGTCACCCACAAAGAACACACATAGACAACTTCCAACATTGCAGCTCTGACCCTGAGGAGTGGCAGCAGTCACACACACAACGTGTCACAATCACTGAAAGCTAACACAAACTGTAAATTACATGACTTGTGTAACCAACAAGTGCCAAGGGGAATCCTGACTGTGTCTCATCTGCGTTTGCCCACAAACTCAGCCCTGACAGCAAACACACCTATGGATGACACCCTGATGACCAGTAATGTGCCATGCACCCACATCCCAGAGAACCCAGGGCGAAGATTTGGGGGAACATAGGTCAACTCAGCAAGCATCACAAACAGGAACATCACTAGGGATCCCAGCCTGCGTAGCAAAATGGAAGTGAACACACACAGACATGCTCACACAACACACACCTTGGGCTCAGGCAATGTCACGGAATTACACACTGCCATGAGGGGACTCCACTCCTGTGTAAGGAAAGCTGTGCCATACGTTGTCTCTGCAGGGCTCTATCATGTCAGCAGAACACTTGGTCACTCAGTCAACAATTAGCACAAAATGAAGGCTCTCGTCACATCAGCCTGCTCATGGGAGTGTCACCGAAATCATCTGCACAGATCCAACACACATGTATAGCAAGTTGCACTGATAACACAGATGAGTCCTTCCCCATTGATGCCCAAACTTGCATGTCCAGTGGAGATGGTCACACGGTCAGGGAAATAGACAAATTGAACAATGGCAAGCACAACTGATGTGCAGGGGTGTAAGCCACAGATGTGATATTGCAAATAAATGTAGGAAATCCCATTGGCAAATATTGAAAACATGACACCCTCATATTGCTGCAAAGGATGACATGGCTACACACCAGGATAGGACACATTCCCCCTGGACCACATGGGGTCCTGCACAGTAACACTTCATTTTCATGATATCAAAAATCACCATCACTGCAGCAAGGGCATGGTTAGCATCATCAACATCATGTACATCTGAAGCAAAACCACCAGAGAACAGAAAGGAGCTTTATTCAGCATATGTGTGTGAAATAGAAAGTCCAGAAAAAAGACAAAGGCCAATGGCCAGTCCAACAGTTAAGTCCGAACAGGGTGACAGTGGCAGATGTCACCCTTTGCTTGCCTGCACTGCTACGGACCAGGGACATTCCCCTCGGAGGGGCATACGGGGGGCAGGCCAGGCACCGCAGGGACAGGATCAGGGCTCACCAGAAGGAGGCAGGGAAGGGGTGGCTGGTGCTGGAGAGTCACTGACAACTGCAGTGGAGGTGTCTGACATGGTGTGTGCCGGCACAACTGGGGGCATGAGTCAGATGGTGTGGGTGCCGGCACGACTGCAGTGGTCTGGCCAGATGGAGTGGACAGGTTCCCCACTGCAGTGCCCAAGTCAGACGGGGTGGTAGTGGACTCCACTGCAGTGCCTATCTCCAGGGGAGTAGAATGGGGTTCAGGTAAGGTGGGCAGGACAGAGGGGGAGGACACGGTCTCCACACCAGTGGCACAAACATGTGCAGCGGGGGTGTGAGGCTGGAAGAGCAAGTGGTAGGGGGAGAAGGCCGGATCATTTTGGGGATGGTGTATCTGTGGGTGGGGGAACCTGGGGCAGGGTGTGGTGGGGGAACCTGTGTTGTGGGGGCCTGAGGGATGGAGGAAGGAGACTGTGTGGTTGAGCTGCAGGGCGGTGGCGGGGTCTTGCTCTTCCGGGACCGGGGGACTTGCGTGTGGGGGCCTTAGTTTGTCTGTGCCTGGGGAGGGTATCCGGGGGTGAGGGGCACTCCCCTCTGTGTGGGTGGACTTCCTCTTCCCCCTGTATGCTGGATCAGCTGGATCGGAGGGGAAGAGGCCGAGGTCACAGAGGAAGAGCTGCTGTTTAGGTGGGGTTGCAGGTGAGGCAAGGGAAGGGGTCTTGGAGGGAGAGGATTTGGAGGACTGCGGAGTGACTGTGGATGCCTGTGTGTGTGTCTGTTCCCCATCCCCTGTGGGTGTGGTATCAGTCCCCTGAGGATGCTTGCGTGCACGTTTTGCCTTTGTTTTGGGTGTTTCTGTGCTGCTTGTGTCTGTGTGTTTGGGTGATTGTGCAGGTGTGCATGTGCTTGGGACAGGTAGGGTGCCAGGAAGTGTGGATGGGGCAGAGGTAGGAGGGGTGAGGGACTGTTGGAGGAGGGACACTGCTGCCGTCAGGGAGGAGTCCATGGACTTATTGCTCCTCTGTAGGGCAGACATGCCAGATGAGATGCCCTCCATGAACGACACCAGCTGTGTCAACAGAGTGGTGTGTGCATGGAGGACACTCAGCATTGCTGTCTGCCCTACATGGAGCTGGCGAAGTAAGTACACAGACTCCTCACTCAGGGCAGCAGGGGACACAGGGGCAGGGGGTGCGGTGCCTGGCACGAAGGAGACACGCTCCCGAACACGGGAGCCTCCACGGACCTCTGGAATGGGAGCCGATGGGAGGGCGGTGGTGGTGGTGGTGGCGGGGCCAGCCATACTAGCTGGGGTGTGGTGGCTGCTGACACCCGCCTCCACAAGGGAGTCATCCTCCGAGCTGCTGTGGTCCTCAGCTGAGGTGGATGGTGCTGAGGACTCCTCGGTGTGGCTCCCCTCGCCCTCCGTGCCACTGGGTCCCTCCGACCACTCATCGGCTGCTGACCCAGTCTGGCTCTGCAGCTCCTCCTGGTCCGTGGAGCTGTCCCCTCCTGTGGCCGTGGATGTATCTGCAAACAATTAGGGAAACAGACAAACATCAGTCACCTGCACTGACCGCACACACCACAGTAAGTACAGCACATTACAGAGCAAGCCCTGGCATCCTTAGTTGAACATTGCCAAAAGTGCTCACACAGATTAGGAGAAGCCAATTGTCAGTCTGATGGTCAACCATGGCACTCACACCCCTCCTGGCCTTTGTAGTAGGGTTCTGTTCTACCATATAACACAGACCTATGTACCTTTCTGCTCTGCCCATGAAACATGGCACTCCCATATAGGCCCCACCAGTCAGGCCCTGATAGATGACCTAAGCTGTCCATTTTTCTTTTAGCCTTTTAGTACCTGTCACAGTGGTCCACACCCCCTTAGATACATACACTTAGGCCCAAGCCCTCACAGTGGTCCACATCCCCTTAGATACATACACTTAGGCCCAAACCCACCTCCTTAGATGCACACACACATGTAGGCCCAAGAGGCCACTGCCTCTTGCTATCATTTTTTAATACAACAAATCTTGTAGGCCTTTCTGACCTGACAGCAGGGACCTGTGCCATCCACCGCGGCACCAGCCCCCCCCTTGTAAATTTCCACAGTCACAAGAATAAGGTTAGCCCACACGTACGTGACACTCTGCTGGTACATCTTGCTCTTTCACAAGCAATGTTTGCAATATTTTAACTTATGAAACTTTCCACGCTTGCTCAACTGAAACTGAAAAGGCGGCTACGTGACAGAGAAATAATATATAAAATCTCAATTTCTGAGCATCTTACGGTAAAAGTTATCTTTTTCCTATGTTTGCGGTCAAGAGCACCGACCACCTGCTAAAAGCCCCTGTTTTCACCATGATACCACTTCTCTGTTCTTCAAAAAACTTTCCACAGTTACTGTAAGCGTGTGGTCAAGGACCCACGTCAGGGCCCACGTCAACTGTGGGTAGGAGTTCTGCATTAAGCCATATAAAAGGTTTGCACCCATGTCCACGCCCTGAACTCTTCATACCAGTGCATTGCATGGGGAGGGTTCCCGGTCGGCCGTTCTCCTGATCTTGGGCCTAGAACTTCTACTCTCAAGGTGGTAATGCTCTTTTCTGATTGCTAGCCTTTTGGCTTTGTCAGCCTCTCTAATTTAGCTCATCCACACCCAATTCATTGCATTTATCCTAGCTTAAACTGTGTAGCCTTGGATGGTTCTTGCTCTCTTATTTAAGATTTGCCTTCTAGGCGCTTGCCTATTCATGATCCCTCTTTTAAGACTTGCCCCATAGGCTGTAGCTCACTGATAGATAGTTACATAGATCTTTGTGCTTCACTTAAAATATGATTTGTAATATTGTTGATGCTTTCATTTTCATCCTGCTCATGTGTTGACGAGCAGCATTAAATGAACAGTTCTCGGTGTTACTGAATTGCTTAACAAAGTGCCACTGTATTTCACACCGTTGTTCCTTCTTTTCAAGTGAACGAGCAGAGTGCGGGTCGTGCTCTCATGAGCCGGTAAGCAGAAGGGTGTGACCACCCATTTACCCTCAAACAGCTTGCACCCATCTGTCTGGTGCCTGTCGGATGGTAATACCCCAGTGTGGACACATGCACCACCTACCCAGTTGTTGGACATTGCAGGGAACACGGTGAAGTATGTGAACATGCACACATCACATCTCTTGCCACTGAGTCAGTACAGGTGTCCGGATAAAGGGATGGCCAGAGTCTAATTTGAAATGCATGTGATGCATACCAGCACCAGACACCATGATGCACCCATGTCCTCATAGTCAATGCCACAATGGGGTGCATGTTGCACATGTCACTCCCCTGCAGGATCACTCTTAGGAAGTTTAATGCCATGGCACATGCATGCCTGCAAAGTCATACATCACTGTCTCCAGTCACATGGGCAGGGCAGCCAGCCAACAACAGTCTGCACTGTGTCACAATCCTAGGTCATGGGGAATGCAAGTTCTGTAGCTGACAAGTGCACATGTCCATCCCCCCACACCACATCATCTGAACTCTTATTTGTCCACGTCATACCAATTGGACATATGGGAGACATGAAACACAACTCTCTGAACCTGAGCACCTCACAGTCTGCTGTGAATGAAAAACAGCTGCCTGAACTTCTCAGTCGCATGCACCAGTCTGCACAGTCAAGTGATCAAACACCTATATGTCACCCAAGTATCGTCTCTCATGGTCACATCTCAGATGGCATGCTGAGCCCTAACCGATAAACACCCCAGTAGTCCTGACAGCGAAGCCACAGCACAATGACACAGAGGCAGACACCTGAGGGAACATTTCACTGAGCACAATGTGTCAGCTGATACACGGGAGTGGGAGTACAGAGTGTATTGTATGCCCTGGAGTAGGCATGACTGTCCTGCTCCACGTGAAAGAGGGATGAGCCCTGGACAGTAGGCATGTGGCTAAGCATGTGTGACACACTTGATATACATACTCCTGAGGCCCAAACATTGTTCCCACCCGCAGCATGGGGGTGTGCCAAATACCCCAGGCACATGTGGTGAGTCAGATCAGCAATTGGAACACATATCAAAGTTACACGCAGATTACATGTCAGAACTCAGGCATTGTGTAAGCAATTGACCCACCCATGAAGCCCACCACAAAGGTACGGTAACAAATGCTGTCCCCCACCCTGAGCTAAGCAAAATGCAAGGACACAGTACCCAAGTGACACAATTTCCAGACTGTAAGGGCCACACCTGGGTATCAGATGAGGAATGGGCATGTCACAATTGAGGGACATGGGTCCTGGACCACAAGACTGATGTACTATGGAGGTTTAACCAGGCCAGAGGAGGGCACATAGCATGTCAGACAAAGTTCACAGTGCAGTCATGGACTCACCCCCTCCTTGCTGCTGTCTGGCCTTCAGCTGCCCATTCAGGTCAGGGAAGACCACCGCCAGGATCCGGAGCATGTGGGGGTCAGGGTCCAGTGTCCGCCCCTCCTGCGAGGAGGCGACAGCTTCAGCTGGACCCTTGCGATCCTCCGGGTCCAGCCCCGAAGGTCCTGCCACCTCTTCTGGCAGTTGCGGATCCGGCGCTTGTAGTCCCCCACGGATCGTACTGCCCGGACGATGGTCAGCCAGATCTCCTGCTTCTGGTGGGCATCAACCTGTGAGGATGACAAAGTGAAAAAGGCCATTACTACACATGCAACATATCCGTGCATCACACAGTTGGATATACATGTCTCAATCACAGGGGCATATGATGTACACAGGCAGTGCAACTATGGCTATGAACAGTTTACCAGCAGTTACTAAATGGTATCATTGCCTGGGAAGTAAAACCTTGTTGGAATGCACTGTTACTGCACTATACCTGTTTAGTGCATGTAACTACACACTTTGGGGGTGAGAACTACTCAGTGAGCATGCTAGCCAGTGGTGTGCACACTGGAAGTCTTGCTAGTCAGACAACATGCACATTTAGTAAGGCAGTGAACAGCACACTCACCTGCTCCCCTGGTTTCCCATACAGCTTGCTGTACTGTGGAAGGAGGCTGTCCAGCAGGGCCTGGTTCTCCTCAGCGCTGAAGGCTGGGGCTCTCTCCACAGTACGTGCCATTGCAGTAGCCAGAGGATGCAGAGACAGCAGCAGTGTTGGTGGCAGATGTCGTCCTGGAGCATGTAGTGCAGGCAAGTGAGCTCTCAGGGGAACAGCCAGCATTATATGTGTGCTGCAGAGGCAGATACTGTCCCATGTGTACAAAGTGATAGGTCCAAGTCGTTTGCATCTTCTGAATCTGGCCAATGCATGGAATTGCACCACTTATACACGCCCACAGCATCCTTCAAAAGTTAAACTTCATGACACCCATGAATTTGCAACATTGTTGTGGCTGGCCAACTGAATTCACTGCATCAGACTCGTTAAAGCTTCGAAAACGCGTCCGTTGTAATGCCAGGCCCTAGCCAATGCGTGCGCACCGATCGGACCATTGCTGTACAACGCGTATTTAAAAAAACAACGCGTACCCGTTCACATCAAATGCAATGTCCAATGCGTGCGCACCGATCGGTCCATTGATGTACAACGCGTACCCGCTCACATCATATGCAATGGCCAATGCGTGCGCACCGATCGGACCATTGCTGTACAACGCGTACCCGCTCACATCATATGCAATGGCCAATGCGTGCGCACCGATCGGTCCATTGCTGTACAACGCGTACCCGCTCACATCATATGCAATGGCCAATGCGTGCGCACCGATCGGACCATTGCTGTGCAACGCGTACCCGCTCACATCATATGCAATGGCCAATGCGTGCGCACCGATCGGTCCATTGATGTACAACGCGTACCCGCTCACATCATATGCAATGGCCAATGCGTGCGCACCGATCGGTCCATTGCTGTACAACGCGTACCCGCTCACATCATATGCAATGGCCAATGCGTGCGCACCGATCGGTCCATTGCTGTACAACGCGTACCCGCTCACATCATATGCAATGGCCAATGCGTGCGCACCGATCGGTCCATTGCTGTACAACGCGTACCCGCTCACATCATATGCAATGGCCAATGCGTGCGCACCGATCGGTCCATTGATGTACAACGCGTACCCGCTCACATCATATGCAATGGCCAATGCGTGCGCACCGATCGGTCCATTGCTGTACAACGCGTACCCGCTCACATCATATGCAATGGCCAATGCGTGCGCACCGATCGGCCCATTGCTGTACAACGCGTACCCGTTCACATCAAATGCAATGTCCAATGCGTGCGCACCGATCGGTCCATTGATGTACAACGCGTACCCGCTCACATCATATACAATGGCCAATGCGTGCGCACCGATCGGTCCATTGCTGTACAACGCGTACCCACTCACATCATATGCAATGGCCAATGCGTGCGCACCGATCGGTCCATTGCTGTACAACGCGTACCCGCTCACATCATATGCAATGGCCAATGCGTGCGCACCGATCGGTCCATTGCGCTACAACGCGTACCCGCTCACATCATATGCAATGGCCAATGCGTGCCCACCGATCGGTCCATTGCTGTACAATGCGTACCCGCTCACATCATATGCAATGTCCAATGCGTGCGCACCGATCGGTCCATTGATGTACAACGCGTACCCGCTCACATCATATGCAATGGCCAATGCGTGCGCACCGATCGGTCCATTGCTGTACAACGCGTGCCCGCTCACATCATATGCAATGGCCAATGCGTGCGCACCGATCGGTCCATTGCTGTAAAACGCGTACCCGCTCACATCATATGCAATGGCCAATGCGTCCGCACCGATCGGTCCATTGCTGTACAACGCGTACCCGCTCACATCATATGCAATGGCCAATGCGTGCGCACCGATCGGTCCATTGCTGTACAACGCGTACCCGCTCACATCATATGCAATGGCCAATGCGTGCGCACCGATCGGACCATTGCTGTACAACGCATCCCTGTACAAGTCACTCGCATATGTCACCATGCCTGTCACAGGTGAACATATGCCAGCCACATTTACTTTCCAGGGACTCAGGGGCACACCTACGACACCACAGCCTGTCCACACTGTATCCTAAGGCATGTAAGGCTGCATTACCTTTTCTGTGTATGGGGGACAACATGTGGTTTTTGGGTGGCACTAGGGGGCAGCCACTCCCAGGCTGTGCACGTGTTCCTGGGGACAGATTCCTTTGTGTGTTGTGCACATGACCACTGTGATGTGCAACTGTTCATTTCAGAGCATGTGGCATGGTCACATTTCCAGGTTGTGTATGTGTATGTCATGTCACATACCCCCTGAGTCCCATGTGGGACGGTATGTACGTCACAGGGTGACCCATTGCCACAATAGTGATGGCCCTCCACAGTCTGTGTGCATGTTGTGTTTACAATGTCTCTGATTCCATGTGCACAATGGGAGACAGTCTCCACATCCACGTTGTTTGTGCATGGACTTTGATGTTGTGCGTGTGTGTGTGTCACAGACGTCCATGTCTGTCCTGCAGAGGCAACAGGGACCACTACCTGTGGGGGTCATGGTTCTTTTGCTGTGGTGTATTCATGATACGCCATGTCATGCCAGTGTCCATGTGGCAATACAGGGTCCCAGGGAATCTACCTGTCAATGAGCTGTGATGCCTGGGGCACATCTGTCCTCACATGTCACTGTGGTGTGTGTTTGGAACGTGACAGCAGCCTAATGATATCCCATAGCACAACCTGGAACTTGTTGTCAACACATGTTGAACTGTGATGTTAGATGTTGGCCATGTAGGTGCCATACATGTCCTTACAGAACGGCACACACATCAGGTACTTGTGTCTCGTAATGATGTATCATTTGATATTGAGTATGGTCTATGCCACATATGTGGGGTGACTGACAATCTTTCTTTCTTCACCTATGCACTGCAGGGCAACAGCTGTCCATAGACCATTCCCTGACCTTGCAACGATGGTTGAACGGGACTGCATCCGACGGTACCGCTTCAACAGGACGCTGATTGAGGAATTGGCGGTGCGGTTGGCCCCACATTTGGAACCTGGCCGGCCATACCCTACAGCGCTGAACCCCAAGGTGAAGGTGATGGCAGCCCTACACTTCTTTGCCACCGGTACCTTTCAACACACTGTGGCATCTGCTGGTGGGATGTCACAGACCATGTTCAGCCGTGTGCTACGCGATGTTTTGGAGGCAATGTTGAGATACCTGAACCAGTACATCTATTTCCCTAAACGTCAACAACTCACTGATGTCAAGAGTGACTTCTATGCCCTGGGGAGGATGCCGCATGTCATTGGCTCCATTGATGGGACACATGTGACTTTGGTACCACCACAGGCACATGAGCAGGCATACAGGAACAGGAAACATTACCATTCGGTCAATGCTCTGGTGGTATGTCTTGCAGATATGTGCATCTCACACGTGTGTGCCCGTTTCCCCGGTTCTGCACACGATGCCTACGTGATGAGGAGTAGTCGCATCCCGAGGATGATGTCACAGATGCAGAACCAGCGTGCCTGGCTTGTCGGTGTGTACTGACTTTGTACCATTGTGTGTGTTCTGCAATGTTGTATTCCACCCTCTTTTCCAACTCAGCTAATGTGCAATTGTCTGTATGTAGGTGACTCGGGATACCCCAACATGCCGTGGTTGCTGACACCCCTCAGGAACCCTGTGACACCAGCCCAGATGCGCTACAATGAGGCACATGGTCGGACCAGGAGAGTGATCGAGCGGACATTTGGTCTCCTGAAGAGCCGCTTTCGCTGCCTGGACAAGACAGGAGGGGCCCTCCCATATGCCCCAGCAAAGGTGTGCAAGATTGTCATCGTCTGCTGCATGCTACACAACCTGGCAGTGCGGAAGGAGTTGCCTCTCATCATGGATGACGATGACCAACATCCGCCACCTGTGGAAGATCCTGGCCTGGGCCACGATGCCAGTGATGATGATGATGATGAGGGTGATGTCCGCACACAGCTCATCACCAACTTCTTCAGCTGAATGTGAGTATCCAGAGATGTCATGTCAATGATGTGAGTTTGCGTGATATGCGTTGGTGGTGCTCTGGTGCTGTTTGAGTGTGGCCATGTGCTACTTGACTGGAAGCGTGCAGCGATGTGTCCTTACAGGTAGTCTGTAGTCCCCAACAGTGTTGGCATGCTAACTTGGTTTTGTGTAGGTATCTTGTGACATGTATTGGGCATGAGTATTGCAGTTCTGTCCTGTTCTTCAGTGCTTTTGACTGTGTGTCATGTCTGTCCTTCACAGGGTACTTTCAGAGTTGTTTGGTCAACTGTGATCCCCCGACACCATGATTCAACTTCCAGGGTGGAAGCAGTTGTTTCCCTACAGGTGATGTGCCACACACCCCTGGACTTTCTTTCTTCTACACTTGTTGACTGTGTGGCCACTGCCACATGGGATTACCTTGCATCTGTAGTGCAAACAACATGTTGCAAATGTGTAATAAACCTGTGCTTCACTTTGGGATGTGCGTTGTCTGTGGTCACACATCTGACTGACATTTGCTTACTGCACCTGTGGGCTAGTTAACACAGACTCTGAATAGGTGTGTTGTCTGTGCATTCCACTGTATTTCCTGGCAACATCAGTGTAGGCGATGAGTCCGATGGCCCTGGTGTGTATGTGTTGTGTAGCCCTAGTGGTGTGTCTCCCTCATATGTGTCACGTCGCCATGACTCACATGACGGTGTTGTACTTGCTGTTGCAGTTAGCATGCACAGTGTCATTTTGCAGATCATCATCTCCATGACAGAAACCACGTTGGAATCACAACAGAGGCAAGTATGGTGTATTAGTGAGTTTATTTACATACATGTGTGAGTATAGTGCACAGGATGGTGGGTGCTGTACATTGGGATTGTAATCCAAAGTTCCCAGATGAGTTGGAAGTCTTGGTAGCAGAAATGTCCTGAGTAAAGTCAACAGTCATCTGATACATTGGGCCAACTTAAACTCCCCATGTCATGTGGGAGAGTTGGGTTGCATTCGACAGGGTGAACAGTTTGCACACAAAGGAGAATTTCCAGAACAGGTGTTGGGTTCCTGGGGGATGTACATGGCCATCGGCCTCTCAGTTTTCCTTCCTCGGACGACCCCTCTTCTTTGGGGGGACCCTCACATGCAGGCTGCTGCGGTGCAGGGGACTCTCCGCCAGAGTCCTCCTCCCTCCCTGTGGCAGTTGCAGTTGTTGCAGCACCAGATGTTGTGGGCACACAGGGAGGTGTGGCCATGTCGGTGCTAATCTGGCGGAGGCATGTCAATATGTCCCTATGCACCGCTGTCAGTTCTTGCAATGTATCCCACTTGGACTCCATGCGAGACATGTGTGTCTCCACACGGGACATGTGGGAGTCCAAGCGGGCATGATGAGCAGCCTGCTGCTGTTGAATGTCCTTGAGGATCCCCACTACCTGGCTGACCTCTCCGGTGCTATTCTGGTACGCATCAGCAATGCGTACCAGTTGTGGGTCATCATGCAGTCCAGACCCCTCTGCAAACAGCGACCTATGTCTACCACCCCTCCCACCACCCGTGGCGACACGTGCGGGACCTGCGGTGGCACGCACAGGTGACCCTAGGCCCCTTTGGGGGTTGTTACTGGGGTCGTTGTCCGTTGCTCGACGTTGGGCCGGGGTCCCTGTGCTGTTGTCATCGGTGGTCCTTGGTCTGTCCGTGTCGGCGGGGGTGGTCTGTGTGTTGGCAGTTGTTGGAGGGGTGGGTGCAGGGGGTGCAGATGTTGGTCCTGCTGGTGCTGCATGATGACTCACACCGGAGGGGCCAGGTAGGTCTTCGCCATCCGAGGAGAGCAGAGGCTGCTCCACACCAGTGAGCTCAGTGTCCCCCGGAGCCTGGGACAGGGACTCCTCATCGTCTGCTGCTGTGTCCCCATCATCACCTGTTTTTGGAAGAGACACACAATGTATGTTATGTTTCTATAGGCATCAATGGTTCACACACCTGACAGTTGTGACTGTACCTCTGGATGCGGGCCTGTACATTGCATTGTCCTAAGTTGTCACAGTAAGAGGTTGATATTGGTGTAGCACATTGTCCTGCAAACCTGAGGCATTTCAATGTGAATGTTGAGGTGTGTGCATGGCCAGCATTGGTTGTATTTGGTGGACATCCGGCCCTCCTTCTCCCCCTAGCCCAGTTATCCCACCATGAAGCATGCCACCCTTGCAGTGGGTTCAGGTTGACTCTCAGGATGTCAGTCAGTGGTGTCCTGCTGTTGGTTGGTGCCCAGTTCCCAGCAGGGCCTGGTACTCCCCATGACAGAGGACCATTGTCAGACATCTTAGAAGTGGCTTTTCACTCCCTGTGAGGTGTGCATGCTTCAGTGTGAGCTTGCTGGGCCATGTGGGTGGGGGATGTTGAGCTGTGACTACCACTCCCACCATGCTATTGCCTACACACCCCTTCCCAGCATGCCCATACTTCCTTCCTTTTGACTCAGCTTCCCTGTGGGGTAGTGTGCCTGTGCTGAAAGGATGGCTGACAGTGTTGTCCTGGCGTTTGTTTGGCTACAAGTCCCAAGAGTGTCCCTGTGCTTCACACAGCATAACCCAGTGTGGTAGTTCTTTGTGGGATATTTAATTAGAGTGTGAGGCAATGCATTTTCCCAGGTGAGTTGTGTGGAGTTTGTGTTAAGGGGGTGTGTGAGTAAAGCTGCTGGTAACTATGGTCAGAGCTGTCAGTCCTCCTTCCCACCCAGCCAGATATCCCACCATGGAACATGCTTCCATTGCAGAGAGTGCAAGTTGGCTTTCAGGATGTCAGTCAGAGGTGTCCTGCTGTTGGTTGGTGCACAGTTCCCAGCAGGGCCTTGTGCCCCCCCAGCAGTACCCAGTGTCAGCCATCTTGTCAGTTCTTTTCAACTCCCTGTGATGTGAGCATGGTTCAGAGTGGTGTTGATGGGCCAATTGTGAGGGTGACCAATATCTGTGACTACCACTCCCATCATGCTATTGCCTACACCCCCCTTCCCAGCATGCCCATACTTCCTTCCTTTTGAGTGGACTTCACTGTGTGTGAGTGTGACAGCAATGGCAAGATGGCTGACAGTGTGGTCCGGTTGTTTGTTGGTGCCCAGTTCCCAGCAGGGCCTTGTGCTCCACACAGCAGTACCCAGTTTCAGCCATCTTGTCAGTTCTTTTCCACTCCCTGTGAGGTGTGCATGCTTCAGTGTGAGCTTGACGGGCCATGTGGGTTGGGGATGTTGAGCTGTGACTACCACTCCCATCATGCTATTGCCTACACCCCCCTTCCCAGCATGCCCATACTTCCTTCCTTTTGAGTGGACTTCACTGTGTGTGAGTGTGACAGCAATGGCAAGATGGCTGACAGTGTGGTCCTGTTGTTTGTTGGTGCCCAGTTCCCAGCAGGGCCTTGTGCTCCACACAGCAGTACCCAGTTTCAGCCATCTTGTCAGTTCTTTTCCACTCCCTGTGAGGTGTGCATGCTTCAGTGTGAGCTTGCTGGGCCATGTGGGTGGGGGATGTTGAGCTGTGACTACCACTCCCATCATGCTATTGCCTACACCCCCCTTCCCAGCATGCCCATACTTCCTTCCTTTTGACTCTGCCTCCCTGTGGGGTAGTGTGCCTGTGCTGACAGGATGGCTGACAGTGTTGTCCTGGCGTTTGTTTGGCTACACGTCCCAAAAGTGTCCCTGTGCTTCACACAGCATAACCCAGTGTGGTAGTTATTTGTGGGATATTTAATTAGAGTGTGAGGCAATGCATTTTCCCAGGTGAGTTGTGTGGAGTTTGTGTTATGGGGGTATGTGAGTAAAGCTGCTGGTAACTATGGTCAGAGCTGTCAGTCCTCCTTCCCACCCAGCCAGATATCCCACCATGGAACATGCTTCCATTGCAGGGAGTGCAAGTTGGCTTTCAGGATGTCAGTCAGTGGTGTCCTGCTGTTGGTTGTTGCACAGTTCCCAGCAGGGCCTTGTGCTCCCCACAGCAGTACCCAGTGTCAGCCATCTTGTCAGTTCTTTTCCACTCCCTGTGATGTGAGCATGGTTCAGGGTGGTGTTGATGGGCCAACTGTGAGGGTGACTAATATCTGTGACTACAACTCCCATCATGCTATTGGCTACACTGACTTCACCAGCATACACAGAATTCCTTACTTTCAGTGAGCTTCCCTGTGAGGTGGTGTTCTAGTGGTGGCAACATATCTGACTGTGTTTGTTTGTTTTATTTGTGCCACTGCCTTGCTCTATTAGTTGTTAGGTTTGTACATGTCATGACACTGTTACATTTCACTATTAGATGGCAGGTAATGTGTTTCTCTGACTAACATACACATCTTGGGATGATTATCTTTTGGTTGCTGTGGATTTGCTAAGGGTGCATGGTTTGACTATCCCCTTGACAGTGATGTGTGTGTATTGTCACACAATATTGGGTATATTGGTTGTGTACTCACCAGGCTCTGGGATGTTTGATAGACCATATACGCTCACTGGTGGTAGGATGGCACGCACCTTCTCCTCCCAGGGCCTGAGGTATACTGGTTTGGCAGGAGGGCCACTGCCGGTGCGCTGACTCAAGATGTAATCCTTCTTTAGTAGGTCCTTGACCCTCCTGCGCACATCATACCACCTGTTCTGGACGTCTTCCTTTGTGCGCAAACATGGTGATTGTGCATTCACCCTGTCGATGATCCTCTCCCACATCTTGGTTTTCTGCGACATGGGGGTCTGTTGGACCAATGTACCAAACAACTGTGGCTCTACCCTGAGGATCTCATCTACCAGGACTTCCAATTCACTGTCTAGGAACTTTGGATTCTTCTTTGGGGGCATGGTGATGGGTGGTGGTGGTGATTGATGTGTGTGTGTGTGCAAGTGAGGGTGTGTGAGTGTCGGTTTTGCTGGGTGTATGTGAGGGTGCTATTTGTTGAGGTGCTAATGGTGTGTGGCTTGTGTGATGGATGAGCTGTGAGTGTGTCTGTGGTTGCTGTCTGATGGTGTTCTGTGCTGGCAGGTCAGTTGAATTTGCAAGGATCATGGTAGGGATTTGTGGCCTTTATATGGGTGGAGTTGTGGGTGTGTCTTTGTTCCATGTTTCCCCCTAGTATTTATTGGCTTTGTAATTGCTTGTTTGGCCCTTTTTTTGTATTTTTCCCTTTGTACTTTTTGTGCATGTAGGAGACGTTCTTCTGACCGAGTAGGACGCTGCAGTTGTCTCGTGCGAGCTTCTCCGAGTCGTTCACGCTGTGTTTCTGCTAGTTTTCATGTGTGGCGTATGCGTCGGTCGCGGAGTATTGGGTTGCTTCGGCTGGGTTTTGTATGCGTGTCGGTCGTACGGCTTGGGCTCCGAGCGACTCGGTCTGGTTTTCCATGCATTGCATCGTACTGCGCGGGTCTCATTTCGCGGGTACGTTTCGGTCGGGTTCATTCCTGGTGTGTGTCGGTCGGTTCGATTCGCGTGGTTTCCCGGTCGGATAGCTGGTTTCCGTGCGGTTCGGTCGTTCGGCTTGTGTTCCGTACGAGTCAGTCGTGATTCACATGCATTTCATCGTACTACGCAGGTCGGGCAGCGCCGCTACGTGTCGGTCGGACTATATTCCCGTACCGAGTCGGTCGGTATGTTTTCCGGCCCGAATCGGAATCGGCCCCTTGGCGTTTGGTTCTGAGGTACCTCTCACCTCCACCCACCTTGAAAGGTGACCAATCAAGACCACAAAATACTTCATGTTGTTTGGTAAAATATAAAATGGTCCTAGGAAATCCACTGTTACTCTTTGCCATACCTTGTCAGGACAGATAACCGGTTTGGGAATGGGCATAGCTGTTGTCAAATGTTTGTCACTGTAAGAGAACTGCACGCAATCTCTAACCAACATGTTCACTTCTCTGTCCATACAGTGCCACCAAAAAGCATTTCTGACTCTGCGTTTGGCTGCCAAAAATCCTAAGTGGCCTGAATGAGGTGTCTCTAATATTTTATGTCTCAAACAAGTAGGAGGAATTAACTTACCACCTCTGGCCATTTTCTGACGAAAGTTCATTAGACACCTTCCAATAAGGTTGCAAATCAACATTAAATGACTTCTCTTTAGGGCAGCCTGACATCACCAACTTCACTACTTGATTGAGTACAGCATCAGCTTTCACAGCATTAGTCCACTCCATGTTTGAACAAATTACTATGGGGCCGATTCCGATCTCGGTCGGAGGCGCACCCAATACCATTCGGTCGGGAAAAAAGCCATGCGAATGCCTGTTTCCCGACCGATCCGTACATCATCCCGAACGAGTAAGTATGATGCGCACAACAGCATAGAATCCGGCCGAGTCGTACTCACCCAATCCAGGTCCTGTTCTCCGACCGAGGCGAATCCGGAAACGCCGAATCGAGTCGCACGGAAGGGAAAATGCAGCCCCGTCCGGCCGGACAAGTACGATGCGCTTTCCGTACGCGACGAACCCGTCGCTACGTCCAGCACGTCAAAGCTTCCGGGAGAGGCGCACATAAGCTCCGATTCGCGCCACAACACGATCCACGGCTACGAGGCGAACACGCCAGCGACGAGGACGACGCGAAGCAACGAGAAAGATGAACGAGACGAACCAACCATGAATCCCTTCGTTCCGATCCTACCAATATTCTACATTTACTACCGGAACAGGCACGGACGCGTACGGCGCAGAAGGTAAGTCAGACACCAACCACAAAAACATACAACACGTACACGACACATCACACACACACAGAGGGATGCAGAATTTATTAACACCAGCAACAGCAGCACCATAGGGGCGGGATGCCCATCACCAATGCCACATATGCACACAGGGGCCTGGATGCGCACCACCACTACCACCCCTACCCAGGGGGGGCTGGATGTCTACCACTACAACCACCCTTAGCCAGGGGGGTGCCAGATGCCCACTACTACTACCACCCTTACCCAGGGGGGGCTGGATGCCTACCACTACTACCACCCTTAGCCTGTGGGGCTGGATGCCTACCACTACTACCACCCTTAGCCATGGGGGTGCCAGATGCCCACCACTACTACCACCCTTACCCAGGGGTGCCACATGCCCACCACCACTACCACCCTTAGCCAGGGGGTGCCAGATGCCCACCACTACCACCCTTAGCCAGGGGGCTGGATGCCTACCACTACTACCACCCTTAGCCAGGGGGCTGGATGCCTACCACTACTACCACCCTTAGCCAGAGGGTGCCAGATGCCCACCACTACTACCACCCTTAGCCAGGGGGCTGGATGCCTACCACAACTACCACCCTTACCCAGGGGGCTGGATGCCTACCACTACTACCACCCTTAGCCATGGGGGTGCCAGATGCCCACCACTACTACCACCCTTACCCAGGGGGTGCCACATGCCCACCACCACTACCACCCTTAGCCAGGGGGCTGGATGCCTACCACTACTACCACCCTTAGCCAGGGGGTGCCAGATGCCCACCACTACTACCACCCTTAGCCAGGGGCTGGATGCCTACCACAACTACCACCCTTACCCAGGGGGGCTGGATGCCTACCACTACTACCACCCTTAGCCATGGGGGTGCCAGATGCCCACCACTACTACCACCCTTAGCCAAAGGGGCTGGATGCCTACCACAACTACCACCCTTACCCAGGGGGGGCTGGATGCCTACCACTACTACCACCCTTAGCCATGGGGGTGCCAGATGCCCACCACTACTACCACCCTTAGCCAGGGGGGCTGGATGCCTACCACTACTACCACCCTTAGCCAGGGGGGTGCCAGATGCCCACCACTACTACCACCCTTAGCCAGGGGGCTGGATGCCTACCACAACTACCACCCTTACCCAGGGGGGCTGGATGCCTACCACTACTACCACCCTTAGCCATGGGGGTGCCAGATGCCCACCACTACTACCACCCTTACCCAGGGGGTGCCACATGCCCACCACCACTACCACCCTTAGCCAGGGGGGCTGGATGCCTACCACTACTACCACCCTTAGCCAGGGGGGTGCCAGATGCCCACCACTACTACCACCCTTAGCCTGTGGGGCTGGATGCCTACCACAACTACCACCCTTACCCAGGGGGCTGGATGCCTACCACTACTACCACCCTTAGCCAGGGGGCTGGATGCCTACCACTACTACCACCCTTAGCCATGGGGGTGCCAGATGCCTACCACTACTACCACCCTTAGCCAGGGGGTTGGATGCCTACCACTACTACCTCCCTTAGCCATGGGGGTGCCAGATGCCTACCACTACTACCACCCTTACCCAGGGGGCTGGATGCCTACCACTACTACCACCCTTAGCCATGGGGGTGCCAGATGCCCACCACTACTACCACCTTTACCCAGGGGGCTGGATGCCTACCACTACTACCACCCTTAGCCAGGGGGCTGGATGCCTACCACTACTACCACCCTTAGCCAGGGGGTGCCAGATGCCCACCACTACTACCACCCTTAGCCAGGGGGCTGGATGCCTACCACTACTACCACCCTTAGCCAGGGGGCTGGATGCCTACCACTACTACCACCCTTAGCCTGTGGGGCTGGATGCCTACCACAACTACCACCCTTACCCAGGGGGCTGGATGCCTACCACTACTACCACCCTTAGCCAGGGGGCTGGATGCCTACCACTACTACCACCCTTACCCAGGGGTGCCAGATGCCTACCACTACTACCACCTCTACCCATGGGGGGCTGGATGCCTACCACCAACACCACCCCCACTCATAGGATGGACAATGCATGACACAACCAGCACACCACAACCTAGGGAATGCAAGAAAAAGACATCCCCCAACACCATGACAAGCGTGTGTAGACTGTGTCAAATGCCTACAACACTGAACATGACTTTGAACATACAATGTGACCCCCTATCACATGTGCCACACATATATGTGTGTGGCCCCCACAATGCAAGCAGGCCATGATCATTGTGGCAATGGGGTCCAAAACCCCATCATCACAGTGACCAAAAGGTAAGTGTGGGGTCCATAGCTGAAGCACATTTTGAACATTGTGGCAATGGGGTCCAAACCCCCATCATCACAGTGACCAAAAGGTTGAACATTGTGGCAATGGGGTCCAAACCCCCATCATCACAGTGACCAAAAGGTAAGTGTGGGGTCCATAGCTGAAGCACATTTTGAACATTGTGGCAATGGGGTCCAAACCCCCATCATCACAGTGACCAAAAGGTAAGTGTGGGGTCCATAGCTGAAGCACATTTTGAACATTGTGGCAATGGGGTCCAAACCCCCATCATCACAGTGACCAAAAGGTAAGTGTGGGGTCCATAGCTGAAGCACATTTTGAACATTGTGGCAATGGGGTCCAAACCCCCATCATCACAGTGACCAAAAGGTAAGTGTGGGATCCATAGCTGAAGCACATTTTGAACATTGTGGCAATGGGGTCCAAACCCCCATCATCACTGTGACCAAAATGCAAGTGTTGACAAAGAAAAAGCTGCAACTGCCAAACTGCATGGATGATTCCTGGTCACAGAACATAAAACACATCAGTGGCAAAGTAGTGCATGTGTCCCATTGCAACATAGATTGGGGGAGGCAAATACTGCAGTGCAAATAAGACATACCTTTGGCCATGTGCAGACAAACAACACCCATGGGGGCTGACACTGTCAACATTCATCAATGACACAATGACAGAAGTGACCATCAGAATGCAGAATCAGAAAAATAAGGGGAGAAAGAGGGATATGCTAGGTCCACCCTCCAAAAATGATCAAGAATTACAAAACACCGAAATCTCGGTTATGGAAACCTAGCCAGTTTTTTCAGAAAATTAAATTTACTAATATAAGATTCAGAAAAAATAGTTAGTAAAGGAAAAATGTCCTTTCTTGAGTCCCCTCACTCACCAGGGTTTCCCATGGTGACATGCTTCATCATAGGGGCCATCCCAACCCGCTACGGGCTGAGGCGTGCTACGACTTGCGACACTACGTAGGAGCACTACTTGTGAGTGACTATGTGTGGTGCAGTGATGGGGACTCAAGAAAGGACATTTTTCCTTTACTAACTATTTTTTCTGAATCTTACATCAGAATGCAGACCCACATATTTGCACCAATGGGCACACAAATGCAGATACCCTGTGGAGACTGTAGATGTGAGGTGAACAGATACCATACCATGGCAGCAATGGGACACACAAACCATGATCATTGTGCTGACCGATGACCTAGGAGTGCCAGGGACAGCAGGGGAAACCCACCAAACAACATACAGCCAATGGCACACCTAAGATATGCCAATGCAGTGGTGCAGATGCACAAACACAAACAGGCAGACCCACACTGCACATCAAACACAACAGGTGAGGGGGTGCCAGTGTCCCCAGTCAACCACACAACACATGAGGAGGCCTGAATACCAATTACACAGATGTGCATACAGTGCCACACAAAGGTAACTCATGGATCCAAATCCCCTATGTGGGCAATCAGGCATTGTCAGATGAGAGGGAGCACAAATCACACATGTCACACAAGCTTGTAGGAACAGCAACTGACACAGCAAGACACAGACACACCACAGCACTACCCCCAGGGCCCCCACAATGTGGTGACCCTGGGCTGCATTACAATCCCACTGTGATGACAAAGCTAAATGTCGTTCACACTGTGAACCACAGTCATGTGTCCTGAGCAACAAACTACCATCACACCTACACAAGCACAAATCAATCAGCACGGCCAGTAAGCCAAGGCCAACATGGAGGCAGGGGTCTAGCCGGGCAACAACTCTCATCTGCACACACTCAACACCACACACCTCGACCTCCAACAATGTGCAGCAGTGAAGCACACATGCACTGGTGACATTGCACATGCACCCATGACAATCCCAGGGTGGTGGGTGGGAACCAAGGTGCAGAAACACATCACACATGCCCACTCAGTCAGTCAGTCAGTCAAAATTTAACTTTATTCGGCTGATTATAGCCATCAAAGTACAAATAACAAAACAGGAAAGATCAAATCTACAATCATAAAATACATAAATGTAAAATCAGTTAAGATCCCCCGTCTTGTAACAATGTATCAAACATAAAAGTAAAAAAACCATAAGACAGTTATTAATCTCCGTAGAGACCTGCTCCACTCAACTTCATTATCTACAATAGAATAAAATACACTCCATCGAGTAATACAACACTTCATACAAGAATAAACACACCTCAAGGATCCACGACACATAATTAGGCCTGGGAGTGAATAATTAAATAAGATAAAAATTAGCCCAACTTACACTTGTCCAACTTTACATATAAGAACATAAGAATAAGTATTTAAATAACGTGATTCAAAGCCATGTCCACAGGAGAATTCATGAGTGACCTATTCCTATTCCTAATTGCTCCTGTTAGGAAACTTGCTACCCCATAACAGACCATAGGTGACGCTAGCATTTGTAAATATACCAGCGCCGGCCTAACTTGTTCAAAGTTACAACCTCTAAGCAAAGGAATGATAAATTTTCTGCGCAGAGAATTGTAATATGCACAGAAGAATATTATATGAAGAGTATTCTGGTCCGAGAAATTATCACAGGGACAGGGATTTAATGTTCCTTCTATGAAAAACCCTTTAGGAAAAGCAAGGAGCCAGGGAACCATATTCAACCTAAATCTTGTCAAAACAAAAAGATGGTACGGTTTGTTTATATAAGATAAATATGGTTGCATCTGTCGACCCAGGCTCAGTGTAACAAAACTTCTCACCATGGGTTTTTTCAATTCATTCTCCTCCCTTAGTACTCTTCGTCTGTCTAAAAACTGCTGCTTGAGGTCTCTAATGGCTTGTTTACCCAATGCTATAGGGCTCAGAAATAAATCTGGGCAGCCAAGGGTTTCCATCTGGTCCTTAATATATCTAATCCACGGAATGTCTAACACCTTTTCTAGGGTGAGACAATCTTGGATGATCAATTGGTTAAGATTTGGCATAGGTTGTGCCCAAATTCTCAGCCAACGCAATAAAGGGGCAACCGCAATCTGGTCAGAAATAAAACCTGCGCCTAATTCCTCATGTATGTTAAAGATTGGTGTGGAAGTTGGGACCGAGAGCAATCTACGCAGAAAGGTGTTTTCGGCCCCCTGAATTTCTCTGACGTCTGTGTAACCCCAGATGTCGCACCCATAAGTCACCATGGGGAGACACTTAGCATTATAGATCTTCATAAGTGCGGGAGTGGTTTTGATCCTATTCTTTTTGCAAAGTCTAAAGTGGCCCCGATGCTCTAGCTAATACATTCTTTTTTGTGCACGCTGCGTGCACCATGAGCCCCGGTCATCAAAGAGCACCCCTAAATATGGAAAAGCGGGGACTTTTACTAACTCTAGTCCCTTGCAATAGAATTTAACCTTCATTGCCCTCCTTGAACCTATGGACATAGCATGTGACTTTTTAAAATTAGTGATTAAGTCCAATGACTCCATAAAATCTATAAAACAATTTAAAAGCATTTGCAGCCCCCTTGCAGTCCTGGCCACCAACACCGCGTCATCAGCATACAAAAATGCAGGAATCATTTTGGTGCCAGCTCTAGGGATATCTTTACAGCAAGAAATCAGAGAATCCCCTAACTTATTAATATAGAGGGTGAACAGCAAGGGGGCCAAAATGCACCCCTGCCGGACCCTCTTTTTACTGCCCATGAATCGGTCAGGCTACCATCTTCATTAAAACGCACTGCCGCTGTTGTGTTTTCATGGATGGCTGCCAAAAATGAGATCAAGTCCATCTAGCCCTATATCTTGAAGGATCACCCAGAGTTTTGATCTGTTAACCAGGTCAAAAGCCGAGGTTAGATCCATAAAGGCCAGATGGAGGTCCCCGTGCTTTGCGACTGTATACTTCCCTATCACCAAATGGAGATTAAGGCATTGGTCCAGCGTACCTTTCCCCTGCCTAAAACCATATTGGAGATCTGAAACTATACTTGCTTGATCAAGCCACTCTGTTAGGCGTGCCAGAACAACTTTCCCCATAATTTTGGCCGCGGAGTCAAGGAGTGAAATAGGCCTATAACAAGCCGGGTCGTCCCTTGCTCCCTTCTTGAAGATCGGTATGATAACCGCTTTGGCCCAAGAGAGGGGAAAACCAGACAGGCAGGCTGCATTAAAAACATGAGTTAAAACCTTGGCCCATAGCTTAAGATCTGCCTTATAAAGGTCAGCCGGTACTCCGTCGGGACCTGGAGCTTTCCCCCTAGGGTTGATGTGATCGCCTTGTTGACTTCATCAATAGTAAATACAAGAGGGTGGCGTACACAATCACTAACTGATGTCCCTACGGAAGTTCCGAGGGTCACATCACTATACATTTTCCCAAAGTGTTGCACCCACCTCTCAGCTGGAACTAAACAATCTTTACTGGAGTTTGGTGAATCGTCAAACAATGGACTGTTTACAACAGACCAGAATCTAGAACTATTGGCCAGCACACTGGCCTGGCTAAGCTCCTCCCACACCATCTCCCTTAATTGCCTTTTCCGTCTTTCTACTGCAAATTTATATGCCCTCCTTGCGTTCTTAACCCGTAAGGCTACCCTGGGTTTTTGTTTGAGTTCCTGCATAAGTTCCTTATGGGTATTCAAACAGGTTTCATCAAACCATTTTTTAAATTTTGGGGGCCTTAATCTACATGATACAGTTAAGTTCAAAGAGACCTGCTTTGTGATTCGGTCAAAGGCATCAAGGACAGATAGTGGTTGGGAGTCCTGGTCTAAACAAGTCCCAAACTCCTGCGCACAATTGATGATTAAACTGTCCATAAAGCTATCAGGGGTGATCCTTTCCCACCTCATTCTACGTGCTTGATCTATAGGCGCAATATTAGCATTAGTAAGTTGGGTCATGGTCCTTCCTTTATTTACAGCATATATATTAAAGTCCAGTGTCAATGGATTGTGATCACTAAGGCAATTTTTTGCTACACTTAATGTGCCTAATGTCGACATCAATGAAAAAGAGACCAAAATATAATCAATTATACTGTGACGGCCGTGACCAACATATGTAGGAACGGGAGCTATCCTGTCCGACTGCGCAGGGCAAATCAAGTTATGGGTTGATAAAAACTTTCTAAAAAAGTGCCGGAAGAGGTATGTTCAAAATGGGTTAGCCCCTGAGGGCCATAATCCTCCTCCAGCCTTTCTAAACAGTTGGTAGGACAAACATGAATATTAAAATCTCCCAGGACTAATGTGTCATAGTGTGTTTCAGTGCTGTCACCATAATTACCCAAAAAAGCAGTGAGAGCTCTAAGGTGCTCTAGCTCATCAATTCTAGTGAAAGAATTATAAAAATTCACCACTAGAAGAGTTGGCAAGTTCTTCCCTGTCAGTTCTACTACTAAAATATGGGGGAACATGATTCGATCAACTTTGCTTTATAAGACAACTTGAGGTTAATCAACAATAGCAACCCCCCCCTTGCTCTACCCATACTGGCTGGTGTAGCGAGTTTACAAAAAGATATAAACCCATCCAAGTAATAGGTTTCATTAGCCTCCCAGGTTTCCTGAAGGGCTATGATATGATGTGAAGCAAGAAAAAGTTCCCAACTGGCATCACCCTTTTTTGCCCTTAAACCAGCAATATTCCATGTTAAAACTTTCATTATGCCTCCATCAGTTATTGTTAAGGTAGAACTGGGTTTTACTATACCAGCTGATGAAGTCTGGTGGTTCAAGGGACAGGACGGAATAAGTTTCGATAAACTAACCATGGGAACATGTGTTACGTCGTCCAGTATCTCCACCAAATTGTCTAAAACAACAGGTACTGCATTGCTAACAGATAGTCAGTCTTGAGCATCTAGACCAGAAAGTGCCTGAAACCTGTTAGACAGAGAAGTGGAGGGAGCAGTCAACGTCAAAGATCTCACAGAAGGCTTGTAAAAGTATCCCAATGGCAAGGCCCAAATGGAGATGGCAATCATAGGGCACGGATCCTGCGCCCTTAAAATCGTCTGAACAACCGCAGGATTTCGAAAATTAATAACCACACAGTCCCCTCGAAATTCTTTAGTGATCGTCCCACCCACCCGACTCTGCGCACCATGATGATGTTGTTACTCATGGATACCCTAAAACCTTTATGTTTGGATAACCAGTCTACGGTTTTATTGCGCAGTTGGGTCCAAGATTCAGTTTGGTCTGGTCTAAGCGGTGGGACACCGGCCAGGACCAAGACATAAGGACATGCAGCCGGGGCAGATCTAGCACATCTCCAGAGCACTTAATATTCACAACATTCAGCGCGATGGGACCATCTCTGTGGTTATTACTAGCTCTCATAGAAGACTTGGCCTGATCAATAAATAGTGGTCTCGAAAGACCCACAGGCTGGGGCGGGATCTGATCAGCTGGACAATTAACCATACCACCTATCCCCAAACCTCCCAGGGCCAAATGTGCGGTATTCCCCCAGGGCCAGATGTCACGCATAATGGTCGAGGCATAGCAGGACTTGCATTACCAGTGAGCTCATTTCCCTCTCTGCAGACTAATTCCCTATTGTTACCTCCCACGGGGCCGATGGCTTCTGGCATTACCGGGGCCACAGGTGCTTTAACTGCCCCTCATGCCACACATTGACACCCACATGCCTCCTGATTAACTAGATCATTACCCGATTTTAAAAGATGTGACAATTTTTCTTCAATTGCCCCTAGTTTACTTAAGAATGGCGCTAAGAGAGCAGATATTAAAGTCTCCAAGTGTTTCCAATGGTCAGGATCACTTCCAAGATCCACCATGGTGTGGGGGTCAGTGTTTGAAAAAAGAGCCGTACCACCATTAAATTTCGGGGGGTGATTCTCGCGTGTCCCTAAAGCTTGATGTTTAAGCTTAACTTTGGCCTTGTTACTCAGTGCCATACTTCCCCTTGTACGTTTTGCAGGCGGCTCACTATTCCCTCCCTCACCATTCCCTCCTAACCTGGATTTAGAAGAACATGCCACACTTTCCCTTTCCCTAATAAGTCTTTTGGATCTAGTAGCAGGATCGCCTTGGGCTACACAGGTCATATTTGAAATATGTTCTAGGGTTGAAACAGGGGGTGCAGGCAGATCTATTTCCTCCTCAGGTAAAATAACTAGTGATTCCTTAGGTAGGTTCAGCCTCGGATTTTGGATAGGTTCCAATGTGCCTTGGTGGTCCACCTCCAATACCCCCGATTTAAAAGCTAAGCCATCAACTGGCTCCCCAACCGGACTGGCAACTAGTGCACCCAAACTTAAGTGGTCCGTGATTTGCGGAGCGCCCAGGGGAGATTTGGCCAAAGTTATAGCCCCCAAAGATGATCTTTTTTGCCCTGCATAAGTGCCCAAGGAGAACCTTTTTTCAGTGAGCTGTATTTCATGCGTTAATACTGACTCCGCCCTTGATAAAAACGCATCCAGTGTTCCCGCTACTCCCCCCCAGCCCTAAGACCTGTAGCCTTACGTTTAGTAGTCATGACCAAAGCCTCAATATATAACACCACCTTCTAGACAAGCAAATATATCAATAAAATGACCTTAAAATGTGTCCAATGTTCAGGGTGTCTTGCACAGCAAAAGGGGGGTGGCCCAGCCCTGCCTCCTCCTGGCTCGGGCGGGCTCAAATGGGCCACGCCTCCCCCTCACTCGCAGCCGCGGAATGGAGCGGTGCACTCTGGGGGTTGCAGTCCTCCCCTGAGTGTAAGGAAGGTGCAGGTATGGCAGGAATGGCGGCGCAGCCCCTAGGACCCTCGTCCCACCAGGGGTCCTTCAAGGATGTAGTTACTGGCGTTACGGCGGCAGCAAATGGGCACAAACAATGGGCACAAACAAACAACTATAGTCTCCCCGTGTTTACTTTCCTTTCTCTGCTTGGTGTCTCTGAGTTACTGTCTCTCCCCCTGATCTCCTTCGCGATGCCTTCGGCGTCTCGAACAGCCATCAAGTGGTCAGCGCATCCGCCCTGTCTTCCGTGTGCTTCCGTGTGCTTTCCGTGTGATACTGCTCCAGCCTCCAACCTGGCGGCTCCTCCACCAGCCGGAAAAAAAACCCACACACGAAGCGTTCCGTGACCACAACGTCTCTCAGCAGCCCTTCTCAGGAGCTTGACTGTGTGGGAGTCGGCGGGGGCCAATTTGGTGACGGTTTGGCAGCAGTTCGGGAGCGTTTTTCGGCGTCCTCCGTCGCTCTCCTGCTCCTGCTCCCCCTCTGCGCTCTGCGCTCCTCTGGCTCCAAAAGGATGAATTATTTCAAACTGCAAAATGTTAGTCTCTCTCTGACGGTCTCTTCCTGAGGGCTTACTCTTTCCTCAATGCAGCTACCAGTTTTGGGAAAAACACCCTGAAATGCAGAGGCAAGCACTGCTCCGGTCTCCCGTCATTAATTCTCTCGGCTCCGACAGTTCCGAGATACCTCGTCCCCTTTGCCCCGCGTCAAGGCCAGTCCCGGTTTTAGGCTCAGTTTCTTTCCACTCAACAAGACTCCTGAATGTCTGACACACTGCACACTATGCTGTACATGGACATGACGGCAATACCACACCAACCAATGGGATCCCAGCCACAGTCACACACCAATGAAGAAGCCAAGGTCACCCACAAAGAACACACATAGACAACAACCAACATTGCAGCCCGGACCCTGAGGAGTGCCAGCAGTCACACTCACAACGTGTCACAATCACTGAAAGATAACACAAACTGGAAATCACATGACAGGTGTAAACAACAAGTGCCAAGGGGAAACCTGACGGTGACCCATCTGCGTCTGCACACAAACTCAGCCCTGACAGCAAACACACCTATGGGTGACACCCTGATGACCAGTAATGTGCCATGCACCCACATCACAGAGAACCCAGGGAGAAGACTTTGGGGGAACATAGGTCAACTCAGCAAGCATCACAAACAGGTACAACACTAGGGATCCCAGCATGCACAGCAAAACGGAAGTGAACACACAGACATGCTCATACAACACACACCTTGGGCGCAGGCAATGTCACAGGAGTACACACTGCCATGAGGGGACTCCACTCCTGTGTGAGGAAAGCTGTGCCATATGTTGCCTCAGTAGGGCCCCATCATGTCAGCTGAGCACTTGGTCACACAATCAACAATTAGCACCAAATGAAGGCTCCCGTCACATCAGCCTGGTCATGGGAGCGCCAACGAAATCATCAGCACAGATCCAACACACTTGTATAGCAATGTTGCACTGACAACACAGATGAGTCCTTCCCCATTGATGCCCAAACCTGCATGTCCAGTGGAGATGGCCACACGGTCAGGGAAGTAGACGAATTGAACAATGGCAGGCACAACAGATGTGCAGGGGTGGAAGCCACATATGTGAAATTGCTAATGTAAGTAGGAAATCCCATTGCCAAATACTGAACACATGACACCCTCAGATGCTGCTAAGGATGACATGGATACACCACAGGATAGGACACATTCCCCTGGACCACATGTGTTCCTGCACAGTAACACTTCATTATCATGAGACCAAATATCACCATCACTGCAGCAAGGGCATGGTTAGCATCATCAACAACATGTACATCAGAAGCATAAGCACTAGAGAACAGAAAGTTGCTTTATTCAGCATATGTGTGTCCAAAAACTCAGAGAACAGTAATGCTCCAACAAAGGCCAATGGCCAGTCCATCAAGTAAGTCAATACAGGGTGACAGTGGCAGATGTCACCCTACGCATGCCTGCACTGCACAAAACCAGGGACAATCCACTAGGAGGGGCAACCGGGGGGCAGGCCAGGCACCGCAGGGACAGGATCAGGGCTCACCAGGAGGAGGCAGGGAAGGGGTGGTGGGTGCTGGAGAGCCACTGACAACTGCAGTGGAGGTGTCTGACATGGTGTGTGCCGGCACAACTGGGGGCATGACTCAGATGTTGTGGGTGCCGGCACGACTGCAGTGGACCCTGCAGATGGAGTGGACAGGTCCGCCACTGCAGTGCCCAAGTCAGACAGGGTGGTAGTGGACTCCACTGCAGTGCCTACCTCCAGGGGAGGAGAATGGGGAACAGGCAAGGTGGGCTGGACAGAGGGGAGGACACCCTCACCACATCAGTGGGACAGACAAGCGCAGCGGGGGTGTGGTGCCGGGAGAGCAAGTGGCAGGGGGAGAAGGCCGGATCCTCTTGGGGATGGTATATCTGTGGGTGGGGGAACCTGGGGCAGGGTGTGGTGGGGGCACCTGTGGAGTGGGGGCCTGAGGGATGGAGGAAGGAGACCTGGTGCCTGAGCTGCAGGGCGGCGGCGGGGTCTTGCTCTTATGACTCCGGGGGACTTGCGGGTGGGGGCCTCAGTCTGTCTGCGCCTGGGGGAGGGTGTCCGGGGGCGAGGGGCACTCTGCTCCGCGTGGGTGGGCTTCCTCTTCCCCCTGGATGCTGGAGCAGCTGGATCGTAGGGGATGAGGCCGAGGTCACAGAGGAAGAGCCGCTGTGACTTTGGGGTTGCAGGTGAGGCAAGGGAGGGTGCTTTGGAGGGAGAGGCAACTGAGGACTGCGCAGTGCTTGTGGATGCGTGTGTGTGTTCCAGGGCCCCATCCCCTGTGAGTCTGGTTTCAGTCCCCTGACTGTGCGTGCGTGTGCGTTTTGTTTGTGGCGTGTGTGTCTGTGTGCTGGACGTGTGTGTGCTGGTGTGTGCCTGTGCTGGTGTGTGTGTGCTTGGGACGGGTAAGGTGCTGGGGAGTGTGGATGGAGCAGAGGCAGGAGGGGTGAGGGACTGTCTGAGGAGGGACACTGCTGCCGTCAGGGAGGAGTCCATGGACCTATTGCCCCTCTGTAGGTCAGACATGCCCGATGAGATGAACATGAACGACACCAGCTGAGTCAACAGAGCGGTGTGCGCATGGAGGACACTCAGCATGGCTGTCTGCCCTACATGGAGCTGGCGAAGGAGGTACACAGACTCCTCACTCAGGGCAGCAGGGGACACAGGGGCAGGGGGTGCGGTGCCTGGCCCGAAGGAGACACGCTCCCGAACATGGGAGCCTCCACGGACCTAGGGAATGGGAGCCGATGGGAGGGCGGTGGTGGTGCTGGTGGTGGCGGGGACCGCAACACTAGCTGGGGTGTGGTGGCTGCTGACACCCGCCTCCATAAGGGAGTCATCCTCCGAGCCGCTGTGGTCCTCAGCTGAGGTGGATGCTGCTGAGGACTCCTCGGTGTGGCTCCCCTCGCCCTCCGTGCCACTGGGTCCCTCCGACCACTCCTCGGCTGCTGACCCAGTCTGGCTCTCCGGCTCCTCCTGGTCCGTGGAGCTGTCCCCTTCCGTGGCCGTGGATGTATCTGCAAACAATGGGGAAACAGACAGACATCAGTCACCTGCACCAAACGCACACACCAGTGTGAGCACAGCACATTACAGAGCAAGCCCTGGCATCATTAGTTGAACATTGCTAAAAGTGCCCTAACTGAACAGGAGAAGCCAATTGTCAGTCTGATGCCAACCATGGCACTCACATCCCACATGGCCTTGCACCCATCTGTCTGGTGTCTGTTGAATAGCAACACCCCAGTGTGGACACATGCACCACCTACACAGTAGTTGGACAGTGCAGAGGACACGGTGTAGCATGTGGACATGCACACATCACAACTCCTGCCACTGAGTCAGTACAGGTTTCCGGATGAAAGGGATGCCCAGAGTCAAATAGGAAATGCATGTGATGCATACCAGCGACAGACACCATGATGCACCCATGTCCTGATAGCCATCGCCACAATGGTGTGCATGTAGCACATGTCACTCCCCTGCAGGATCACCAATAAGTAGACACATGCCATGGCGGAGGCATGACTGCTAAGTCATACATCACTGTCTCAGTGATGTATGACTTGGCAGCCAGACAACAACACTCTGCACTGTGTCACAATAGTAGGTCATGGGGAATGCAAGTCCTGGAGCTGCACAAGTGCACATGTACATCCCCCACAAAACACATCATCTTAACCCTCATCTGTCCAGGTCATACCGATTGGACATATGGGAGACCTGTGACACTACCCTCTGAACCTGAGCCCCTCACAATCTGCTGTGAATGGGAAACAGCTGCCTGAACTTCACATTCGCATACCCCAGTCTGCACGGGCAGCTGATCAAAAACCTATGTGACACACAAGTATCGTCTCCTATGGTCACATCTCCAGTGGCATGCTGAGCCCCTACCGAGAAACACCCCAGCAGTCCTGGCAACAAATCCACAGCACACTGACACAGAGGCAGACACCTGAGGGGTCAAATCACTGCGCACAACGTGTCAGCTGATACACGGGAGTGGGAGTACAGGTGTATTGGATGGGCTGGAGTAGGCATGACTGTCCTGCCCCACATGAATGAGGGATGAGCCCTGGACAGTGGATAGCTGGCTATGTATGTGTGACACACGTAATCTGCACACTCCTGGGACCCAAACATTGTTCCCACCCTCTGCATGGGTGTGTGCCAGATACCCCAGGCACATGTGGTGGCTCAGCTCAGCAAGTGGACCGCATATCAAAGCAACACGCAGATTACATGTCCGAACACAGGCATTGTGTGAACAATGGACCCACCCATGATGCCCACAACAGAGTTAGGGAAACAGATGCTGTCCCCCACCTTGAGTGAAGCAAACTGCAAGGACACAGTCCCAAGTGACACAATTCCCTGAATGTAAGGGCCACACCTGGGTATCAGATGAGGAGTGGGCAGTGCACAATAGAGGGACATGGCTCCTGGACAACATGACTGCTGTACTGTGGCAGTTTAACCAGGCCAGAGGAGGGCACATAGCATGTAATACAGAGTTCACAGTGCAGTCTTTGACTCACCCCCTCCTTGCTGCTGTCTGGCCTTCAGCTGCCCATCCAGGTCTGGAAACACCACCGCCAGGATCTGGAGCATGTGGGGGTCAGGGTCCGTGTTCCGCCCCTCCTGCGAGGAGGCGACAGCTTCAGCTGGACCCGTGCAATCCTCCGGGTCCAGCCCCGAAGGTCCTGCCACCTCTTCTGGCAGTTGCGGATCCGGCGCTTGTAGACCCCCACGGACCGGACAGCCCGGACGATGTCCTTCCAGATCTCCTGCTTCCGATGGGCATTAACCTGTGAGGATGACAAAGTGAAAAGGCCATTACTACACATGCAACATATCCGTGCATGACACAGTTGTATATACATGTCTCAATCACAGGGGCACATGATGTACACAGGCAGTGCAAAGCTGCCCATGGACAGTTTGCCAGACGTCACTACATGGTATCATTGCATGGGAAGTTAAACCTTGTTCAAATGCACTGTCACTGCACCATACCTGTCCAGTGCATGTCACTACACACTATGGGGGGTGACAACTACTCAGTGAGCCTGCTAGCCAGTGGCGTGCAGACTTTCAGCCTTGCTAGTCAGACAAAATGCACATTCAGAAAGGCAGTGCACAGAACACTCACCTGCTCCCCTGGTGTCCCATACAGCTTGCTGTACTGTGGAAGTAGGCTGTCCAGCAGGGCCTGGTTCTCCTCAAGGCTGAAGGCTGGGGCTCTCTCCACAGTACGTGCCATTGCAGGGTCCAGAGGGGGCAGAGACAGCAGCAGTACAGTGGCAGATGTCGTCCTGGAGCATGTAGTGCAGGCAAGTGAGCTCTCAGGGGAAGAGCCAGCAATATATATGTGCTGCAGAGGCAGATACTGTCCCATGTGTCCAAAGTGATAGGTCCAAGTCGTTTGCATCTTCTGAATCTGGCCAATCCATGGAATAGCAGCACCAATACACGCCCACAGCATCCTTCAAATCTTCAACTTCATGACATACATGATTTTGCAACATTGTTGTGGGTGACCAACTGAATTTCCAGCAACCGACTCGTTCGAATTTCGAAAACGCGTCCGTTGCCAGGCTAGGCCATTGACAATGGGTGCGCACCGATCGGTCCATTGCTGTTCAACGCGTACAGGGGTACAACGCGTACCCGCACACATTGAATGCAATGGGCCGGCCGGGCACACCGATCGGTCCATTGCTGTTCAACGCGTACAGGGGTACAACGCGTACCCGACACATTGAATGCAATGGGCCGGCCGGGCGCACCGATCGGTCCATTGCGGTACAACGCGTACAGGGGTACAACGCGTACCCGCACACATTGAATGCAATGGGCCGGCCGGGCACACCGATCGGTCCATTGCTGTTCAACGCGTACAGGGGTACAACGCGTACCCGCACACATTGAATGCAATGGGCCGGCCGGGTGCACCGATCGGTCCATTGCGGTACAACGCGTACAGGGGTACAACGCGTACCCGCACTCATTGAATGCAATGGGCCGGCTGGGTGCACCGATCGGTCCATTGCTGTTCAACGCGTACAGGGGTACAACGCGTACCCGCACACATTGAATGCAATGGGCCGGCTGGGCACACCGATCGGTCCATTGCTGTTCAACGCGTACAGGGTACAACGCGTACCCGCACACATTGAATGCAATGGGCCGGCCGGGTGCACCGATCGGTCCATTGCGGTACAACGCGTACAGGGGTACAACGCGTACCCGCACACATTGAATGCAATGGGCCGGCCGGGTGCACCGATCGGTCCATTGCTGTTCAACGCGTACAGGGTACAACGCGTACCCGCACACATTGAATGCAATGGGCCGGCCGGGCACACCGATCGGTCCATTGCTGTTCAACGCGTACAGGGGTACAACGCGTACCCGCACACATTGAATGCAATGGGCCGGCCGGGTGCACCGATCGGTCCATTGCGGTACAACGCGTACAGGGGTACAACGCGTACCCACACACATTGAATGCAATGGGCCGGCCGGGTGCACCGATCGGTCCATTGCTGTTCAACGCGTACAGGGGTACAACGCGTACCCGCACACATTGAATGCAATGGGCCGGCCGGGTGCACCGATCGGTCCATTGCTGTTCAACGCGTACAGGGGTACAACGCGTACCCGCACACATTGAATGCAATGGGCCGGCCGGGTGCACCGATCGGTCCATTGCTGTTCAACGCATCCCTGTACAAGTGACTGGCATATGTCACCATGCCTGTCTCAGATGAACATATGCCAGCCACAAATAGCTCCCAGGGAGTGAGGGGCACACCTACAACACCACATCCTGTCCAAACTGTATCATAAGGCATGTAAGGCTGCATTTCCTATTGTGTGTATGTTGGTGTACATGTTGTCCTGTGGGTGTCACCTGGGGGCAGCCACCCCCAGGCTGTGCACGTGTTCATGGGGACAGGATCCTGGGTGTTACGTGTACATGACCACTGTGATGTGCAACTGTTCATATCTGAGCATGTGCCATGGTCACATTTCACGGTGGTGTATGTGTATGTCATGTCACATACCCGGTGAGTCCCATGTGGGACGGTATGTTTGAGCCAGGGTGACCCAGTGGCACAATAGTGATGGTCCTCCACAGTCTGTGTGCATGTAGTGTTTACAATGTCTCTGATTTCATGTGCACAATGGGAGACAGTCTCCACATCCACGTTGTGTGTGCATGGACTTTGATGTTGTGCGTGTGTGTGTCACAGACGTCCATGTCTGTCCTACAGAGGCAAGTGGAACCACTACCTGTGGGGGTCATGGTTGTTTTGCTGTGGTGTATAAATGATACTCCATGTAATGCCAGTGTCCATGTGGCAATAGAGGGTCCCTGGGAATGTACCTGTCGTTGAGCTGTGATGCCTGGGGCACATCTGTCCTCACATGTCACTGTGGGGGTGATTGTGACATGGCAGCAGGAGATGGGAACTGTGACACGGCCTCATGATATCCAATGGGCCAACCTGGGACTTATTGATGCCACTTGTTGAACCGTGATGACAGATGTTGGCCATGTATGTACCATACATGTCCTTACGGAACTGCACTCTTCATGTAGTTGTGCCTCATAATGATGTATGATGTGATATTAAGTGTGTTCAATGCCGCATATGTGGGGTGACTGACAATCTTGCTTTCTTCTCCTCTGCACTGCAGGGCTCCTGCTGTCCATAGACCATTCCCAGACCTGGCAACGATGGTGGAACGGGACAGCATCCGACAGTACCGCTTCACCAGGCAGCTGATTGAGGATTTGGCAGTGCAGTTGGCCCCACATTTGCAGCCTGGCCGGCCGTATCCTACAGTGCTGACCCCCAAGGTGAAGGTGATGGCAGCCCTACACTTCTTTGCCACCGGTACCTTTCAACATACTGTGGCGACTGCTGGTGGGATGTCACAGACCATGTTCAGCCGTGTGCTCCGCGATGTTTTGGAGGCAATGTTGCTATACCTGAACCGGTACATCTATTTCCCTAGACTGCAACGACTCACTGACGTGAAGAGTGACTTCTATGCCCTGGGGAGGATGCCGCATGTCATTGGCTCCATTGATGGGACACATGTGGCTTTGGTACCACCACAGGCCCAGGAGCAGGCCTACCGTAACCGCAAGCACTACCACTCGGTCAATGCACTGGTGGTGTGTCTTGCAGATATGACCATCTCACACGTGTGTGCCCGTTTCCCTGGTTCAGCACACGATGCCTTTGTGATGAGGAGTAGTCGCATCCCCAGGATGATGGCACAGATGCAGAACCAGCGTGCCTGGCTTGTCGGTGTGTACTGACTTTGTGCCATTGTGTGTGATCTGATCTGTAGTATTCCGCCCACTTTTCCAAGTCAGCTAATGTGCACTTGTCTGTCCGTAGGTGACTCAGGATACCTCAACATGCCGTGGTTGCTGACACCCCTCAGGAACCCTGTGACACCAGCCCAGATGCGCTACAATGAGGCACATGGTCAGACCAGGAGAGTGATTGAGCGGACATTTGGTCTCCTGAAGAGCCGCTTCCGCTGCCTCGACAAGACAGGAGGGTCCCTCCCATATGCCCCAGCTAAGGCGTGCAAGATTATCA
Organism: Calotriton arnoldi; assembly: GCA_963921515.1. NCBI lineage: Eukaryota > Metazoa > Chordata > Amphibia > Caudata > Salamandridae > Calotriton > Calotriton arnoldi. The sequence goes on from CAWUFW010001013.1 coordinate 2,560,013, forward strand.
TCGTCTGCTGCATGCTCCACAACCTGGCAGTGCGGAAGGAGTTGCCTCTCATCCAGGATGACAATGACCAACATCCGCCACCTGTGGAGGATCCTGGCCTGGACCACGATGCCAGTGATGATGATGATGATGGTGATGTCCGCACACAGCTCATCACCAACTTCTTTAGCTGAATGTGAGTATCCTGAGGTGTCATGTCAATGATGTGAGTTGGCATGATATGTGTAGGTGGTGCTCTGGTGCTGTTGGAGTGTGTCCATGGGCTACTTGACTGGATGTGTGTAGCGATGTGTGCTTACAGGTGGTCTGTACTCCCCAACAGTGTTGACATGCTAACTTGGTTCTGGGTGGGTATCTTGTAACATGTATTGTGCATGAGTTTTGCTGTTCTGTCCTGTTCTCCATTGCTTTTGACTGTGTGTCATTTCTGTCCTTCACAGGGTACTTTCAGATTCGTTTGGTCAACTGTGTCCACCGACGATGTCATTGTACTTCCAGGGTGGTAGCTGTTGTGTCCCTACAGGTGATGTGCGCCACACCCATGGACTTCCTTCCTTCTACAGTTGTTGACTGTGTGCCCGCTGCCAGGTGGGATTACCTTGCATCTGTAGTGGTTACGACATGTTGCAACTGTGTAATAAACCTGTGCTTCACTTTGTGATGTGCGTTGTCTGTGGTCACACATTTGACTGCCATTTGCTTACTGCACCTGTGGGCTACTTGACTACAACTGGGAATAGGTGTGGTGTCTGTGCATTGCACCGTCTTTCCTGGCAACATCAGTGTAGGCAATGAGTCAGATGGCCTAGGTGTGTATGTGTTGTGTAGCCCTGGTGGTGTGTCTCCCTCATATGTGTCACGTTGCCATTACTCACATGCCTGTGTTGTACTTGCTGTTGCAGTTCGCATACACAGTGTAATTTTGCAGTTCATCATCCCCATGACAGCACCCACGTTGGAATCACAACAGAGGCAAGTATGGTGTATTAGTGTGTTTATTGTGATACATTTGTGTGAATAGTGCATAGGATGGTTAGTGCTGTACATTTATATTGCAATCAGAAGTTCCTAGATGAATTGAAAGTCCTGGTAGACAAAATCCCCAGTATCGGGGCCACAGTTGTCTGAGACATTAGTCCAACTTGTACTCCCCATGTCATGTGTGGGAGTTGTGTTGCCGTCAACAGGGTGAACAGTTTGCGCACAAAGGTGAACATCCAGAACAGGTTCAGGCTTCCTGGGGGTTGCACTTGGCCATCGGCCTCTCACTTGCCCCTCCTCGGACGACCCCTCTTCTTTGGGGGGGCCCCTCAAGTACAGGCTGCTGCGGTGCAGGGGACTCTCCGCCAGAGTCATCCTCCCTCCCTGTGGCAGTTGCAGTTGTTTCGGCACCAGATGTTGTTGGCACACAGGGAGGTGTAGACTGGTTGCTGTTCATCTGGCGGAGGCACTGTAATATGTCCCTATGCACCGCCGTCATCTCTTGCAGTGTGTCCCACTTGGACTCCACGCGGGACATGTGTGAGTCCAAGCGGGCATGATGGGTAGCCTGCTGCTGTTTAATGTCCCTGAGGAGCCCCACTACCTGGCTGAGATCTCCGGTGCTGGACTGGTACGCATCGGCTATGCGTGCCAGTTGTGGGTCATCATGCACACCAGACACCTCTGCAAGCAGCGACCTCTGTCTCCCACCCTCCCACCACCCCTGCCGACATGTGCAGTGCGTGCAGTGGCACGCACAGATGACCCTGGTCCCCCTTGGGGGTTGGTGGTGGTGGTGGTGTCCATAGCCCCACGTTGGTCCAGGGTCCCTGTGCTGGTGGTGCTCCTTGTTCTGTCCATGTCGGCAGGGATGGTATTTGTGGTGACAGTCGTTGGAGGGGTGGGTGCAGGGGTGCAGCTGGTGGTCCTGCTGGTGCTGCAGCTGGTGGTCCTGCTGGTGCTGCATGTTGACTTGCACCGGAGGTGCCAGGTTGGTCTTCTTCATCCGAGGAGGGCAGAGGCTGTTCGACACCAGTGAGCTCCGTATCCTCTTGAGCCTGGGACTGGGACTCCTCAGCGTCTGCTGCTGTGTCCCCATCATCACCTGTTTTTGGGAGACACACACAATGTATGTTATGTTTCTGCAGGCATCAATGGTTGACACACCTGACAGTTGTGACTGTGCCTCTGGGTGCGGGCCTGTACATTGCATTGTCCTAAGTTGTCACAGTTAGGGGTTGATATTGGTGTAGCACATTGTCCTGCATTATTTGGGCATTTCTATGTATTTGTTGGGGTGTGAACATGGTCTGCATTGGTTGTATTTTGTTTACAGCCGGCCCTCCTTCCCACCCAGCCAGTCAGTTATCCCACCATGGACTGTGCTTGCATTGCAGGGAGTGAAAGTTGTCTTTCAAGATGTCAGTCAGTGGTGTCCTGCTGTTGGTTGTTGCACAGTTGCCAGCGGGGCCTTGTGCTCCCCACAGCAGTTGCCAGTGTCAGCCATCTTGTCAGTTGTTTTCCACTCCCTGTGATGTGAGCATGGTTCAGGGTTGTGTTGATGGGACAGTTGTGGGGGTGAGCTATGTCTGTGACTATGACTCCCATCCTGCTATTGCCTCCACCCCACTTCCCAGCATTCCCATACTTGCTTTTGTGGGGAGTTCAGTGTGTGTGGGTGTGAGAGCAATGGCAAGATGGCTGACAGTGGTGTCCTGCTGTTGGTTGGTGTGCAGTTCCCAGCATGCCCTTGTGCTCCCCACAACACAGCACCAGTGTCAGACATCTTTGATGGGCCTTTCCACTCTCTGTGGGATGTGCATGCGTGAGTGTGAGCTTGCTGGGCCATGTGGTGGGGGATGTTGAGCTGTGACTACGACTCCCATCATGCTATTGCCTCCACCCCCCTTCCCAGCATGCCCATGCTTCCTTCCTTTTGACAATGCTTCCCTGTGGGGTGGGCTGCCTGTGCTGACAGGATGGCTGGGAGTGTTGTCCTGGCAGTTGTTTGGCTAAAAGTCCCAAGAGTGTCCCTGTGCTTCACACAACATAACCCAGGGTGGTGGTTCTTTGTGGGATCTTGAGTTAGGATGTGAGGCATTGCATTCTCCCAGGTGGGTTATGTGGAGTTTGTGTTGAGGGGGTGTGTGAGGGGAGGTGCTTGTGACTATGGTCAGTGCTGCAAGTCCTCCTTACCACCCAGCCAGATATCCCACCATGGAACGTGCTTGCATTGCAGGGAGTGGAAGTTGTCTTTCAGGATGTCAGTCAGTGGTGTCCTGCTGTTGGTTGTTGCACAGTTGCCAGTAGGGCCTTGTGCTCCCCACAGCAGTAGCCAGTATCAGCCATCTTGTGAGTCCTTTTCCACTCCCTGTGATGTGAGCATGGTTGTGAGTGGTGTTGATGGGCCAGTTGTGAGGCTGAGCAATATCTGTGCCTACTACTCCCATCATGCTATTACCTCCACCCCCTTCCCAGCATGCCCATGCTTCCTTCCTTTTGACTCTGCTTCCCTGTGGGGTGGGCTGCCTGTGCTGACAGGATGGCTGGGAGTGTTGTCCTGGCAGTTGTTTGGCTAAAAGTCCCAAGAGTGTCCCTGTGCTTCACACAACATAACCCAGGGTGGTGGTTCTTTGTGGGATCTTGAGTTAGGATGTGAGGCATTGCATTCTCCCAGGTGGGTTATGTGGAGTTTGTGTTGAGGGGGTGTGTGAGGGGAGGTGCTTGTGACTATGGTCAGTGCTGCAAGTCCTCCTTCCCACCCAGCCAGATATCCCACCATGGAACGTGCTTGCATTGCAGGGAGTGGAAGTTGTCTTTCAAGATGTCAGTCAGTGGTGTCCTGCTGTTGGTTGTTGCACAGTTGCCAGCAGGGCCTTGTGCTCCCCACAGCAGTAGCCAGTGTCAGCCATCTTGTGAGTCCTTTTCCACTCCCTGTGATGTGAGCATGGTTGTGAGTGGTGTTGATGGGCCAGTTGTGAGGCTGAGCAATATCTGTGCCTACTACTCCCATCATGCTATTGCCTCCACCCCCTTCCCAGCATGCCCATGCTTCCTTCCTTTTGACTCTGCTTCCCTGTGGGGTGGGCTGCCTGTGCTGACAGGATGGCTGGGAGTGTTGTCCTGGCAGTTGTTTGGCTAAAAGTCCCAAGAGTGTCCCTGTGCTTCACACAACATAACCCAGGGTGGTGGTTCTTTGTGGGATCTTGAGTTAGGATGTGAGGCATTGCATTCTCCCAGGTGGGTTATGTGGAGTTTGTGTTGAGGGGGTGTGTGAGGGGAGGTGCTTGTGACTATGGTCAGTGCTGCAAGTCCTCCTTCCCACCCAGCCAGATATCCCACCATGGAACGTGCTTGCATTGCAGGGAGTGCAAGTTTGCTTTCAGGATGTCAGTCAGTGGTGTCCTGCTGTTGGTTGTTGCACAGTTGCCAGCAGGGCCTTGTGCTCCCCACAGCAGTAGCCAGTGTCAGCCATCTTGTGAGTCCTTTTCCACTCCCTGTGATGTGCGCATGGTTCATGGTGGTGTTGATGGGACAGTTGTGGGGGTGAGCAATATCTGTGACTACGACTCCCATGATGCTATTGGCTACACTGACTTGCCCAGCATACACAGAATTCCTTTCTTTCAGTGGTCTTCACTGTGTGTTGGTGTTGTAGTGGTGGCTACATGTCTGGATGTGTTTGTTAGTTATATTTGTGCCACTGCCTAGCTGTAGTTGTAGTTGTGTTTGTACATGTGAAGACACGGTTAAATGTAACTTTGAGATGGCATGTGTTGTGTTTATCTGACTGACATACACATTCTGGGATGATTCTGTTCTGGTTGCTGTGTAATTGCTAAGAGTGCATGGTTTGACTCTCCCCTTGACAGTGATGTGTGTGTGTATTGTGGCAGAATATTGTGTACATTTGTTGTGTACTCACCAGGCTCTGGGATGTTTTCTAGTCCATAGACGCTCACTGGCGGAAGGATGGCCCGCACCTTCTCCTCCCAGGGCCTGAGGTATACTGGCTTGGCAGGAGGGCCACTGCCGGTGTATTGGCTCAGGAGGTAGTCCTTCTTCAGCAGCTCCCGTACCCTCCTGCGCACGTCATACCACCTGTTCTGGATGTCAGTCTTTGTGCGCAGACATGGTGATTGTGCGTTCACCCTGTTGATGATCCTCTCCCACATCTTTGTTTTCTGGGAGATGGGTGTCTGTTGGATCAGTGCGCCAAACAGCTGTGGCTCTACCCTGAGGATCTCGTCTACCAGGACTTCCAATTCACAATCTAGGAACTTGTGATTCTTCTTTGGGGGCATGGTGATGGTTGGTGATGGTGAGTGATGTGTGTGTTGGTGTGCAGGTGAAGGTGTGTGAGTGTGTGTTTTGCTGGGTGTATGTGAGGTAGCTATTTGTTGGTGTGCTGATGGTGTGTGGCTTGTGTGAGGGATGAGCTGTGGGTGTGTGGTTGCTGTCTGTTGAGTGCTGGCAGGTGAATAGCATTTGCAAAGGATCATGGTTGGGATTTGTGTCCTTTATATGGGTGGAGTTGTGGGTGTGTCTTTGTTCTCTGTCCCCACCCCCCAGTATTTATTGGCTTTGTAATTGCTTGTTTGGCCTTTTTTGGTGTATTTTCCCTTAGTACTTTCTGTGCATGTTGGAAACGTTCTTGTGACCGAGTCGGACCCTGCAGTTGTCTTGTACGGTCTTCTCCGTTTCGTTCACGCTGTGTTTGTGCAATTTTCTATGCTGCGTACGCGTCGGTCGCAGTGTTTTGTGTTACTTCGGCTCGCAGTTTTGTATGCGTGTCGGTCGTACGGCTTGTCCTCCGTACGACTCGGTCGTGGTTTTCGCGCCTTGCATCGTACTTTGCGGTTTGGAGTTCGCGGGTACGTTTCGGTCGGATTTGTTCCGGGTGCGTGTCGGTCAGTTCGATTCGCGTGTTTTTCCGGCCGGATTGCTGTTTTCCGTGCGGCTCGGTCGTTCGGCTTGGGTTCCGTACGTGTCGGTCGGATTTTGCACGCTTTGCATCGTACTTGGCGGGTCGGGCGCCACGGGTACGTGTCGGTCGGAATTAATTCCGGCTCCGAGTCGGTCGGTGCTTTTTCCGGCCCGAATCGGAATCGACCCCTATGTCTTCAACACTGGCAATGATACATTCCTCTATTTCTTCCTGTTCCCTAGAATCTGGTTCACTGTTTTCAATTGGTAATCTGGACAGAAAATCTGTTTTCACATTTTTTCCCCCTGCAATATGACGAATTGAAAAATTGAATTCCAGTAATTTTGTAGATAACCTTACCAACCTGGCTGTAGCTTTTTTTTGATCTTGCTCCCAGATAGTATGTCAACCAAAGGTTTGTGGTCCATTTCAAGCCAAAATTTTGTTCCCCACAAATAATGCCTAAACTTGTCTATGCCCCACACACAAGCCAACATTTCTTTCTCTATTAGACAATACCTCATTTCAACTTCCTCATCCTTCTTGAAGCAAATCCGATGGCAACCTCCTTCTTTCCAATCATTTGTGACAAGACTGCTCCCATTCCATATGAACTTGCGTCAACTGTAACATATGTATCTCTACCCTCTACGTATGGTTGATGTGCAGGAGCTGTAACTATACTTTGTTTAATTAGTTGAAAATTCTCTTGGCATGCAGAAGTACAGATAAAATCTGTTCCTTTTTTAAAAAGATTTCTGAAATATTCTTTTAAACTTCTAATGAACTTCGCGTAGAATTCACACAATCCAATAAATGACAGCAACTGATCTTTATCATTGCGGCTTGGTGCATTTAAAATACCTTCTACTATGCTAGGTTTAGGTTTCACCCCATCTTTTGAAAGAATATGTCCTAAATATTCGATTTCATTTACTCCTAATATACACTTGTCTTCCCTAAGACTTACTCCATTGTCTTGTAGTGTCAATAGAATCTTTTCTACAACTTCCTTGTGTTTATCCTCCGTCTCAGTATGCACAAGAATATCATTTTGGAATACAACTACATTAGGCAGATCTTTAAGAATCGTACTCATTATCTTTTAAAACACAGATGCAGCTGAGGCCAGTCCAAATGGCATGCGAAAAAATTGGAAGATACCATCAGGTGTAGCAAATGCTGTTAAATGTTGCGATTGCTCATTCAACATTAACTGATGATACGCAGCTCCCAAATCCAACTTCGAAAACCATTTGGACTGACCTACAGACGTGATCAAATCATCTATACGTGGTAACGGATAATTTCCAACCCATATGGCATTGTTTAGCGATCTTAAATCTACACACATGCGTAAATCACCATTCTTCTTCTTAGCCAGATCAATGGGTGATAACCACAGTGTAGCATCAACTCTTCCAATAATCCCTTCCTCTTGCATATTTTTTTACATTTGAGACAATTCACTTCTAATGCTATGTGGTACATTGCGAAGTTTATGTTTTACCGGAATTGCTCCCTCCTTTACTTTAATGTTGTGTGAAAACATTTTATTACAACCCATTTTTTTTTCAAAAATGGAAACCTTTTGCTTCCAATGTGCATGATCAAAAACAGAGTTCACAATTGATACAGGATTCTTGTCTCTGCGTTTAATTATCATTCCAAATTCAGCCTGATGCCACCATCCTAAAACATTAATACCTTTATGTGCCACATAGATTTTGCCATGAATAGTTTTATTTTGAAATGAAATATCACTCTAAAAATACCCCTCGAGATCTCTTCTGCTGCCTTCAAATGCAGTCACTATAACATCAGGAGGTAGCAGTTTTTATGCATCCAGAACTCTTTATACTTATCAATTGCTTTAATAGTAATTCTTGCACCTGAATCAATAAGAAGAGAAATGGGATATCTATCAATACTCACTGGATCCAAAGGATCACCATATTTCTTTTCTTGTTGCACACTGTTTATTATCTACACAATATATAGATAAATCTAATTCTGCCACTTTCTTCTGAACTCCTTCAGATTCTTCATTTTCAGTATGATCATGTACGGTGCACAGACAGAATATCGATGTTGGAATATCGAAGTGCCACAATATCGAGTTGTTAATATCGAAGTGGCACAATATCGACTGCAAGAATATCGTTGACCAGAATATCGACTTGAAGGTAAGAAATATCATTTTATTTAATATCGAAGTCAGTAATATCGTTGGTAAAAATATCGTTGTTAATAATATCGATATTTATATTAGTGTTCTGTATTTTAGTATGTGTGTTAAAAGTATGTGATCTAATTTTTTTGTATAAGTATAGTTTTTTTTAATGTATGTGTGAAATTTTTAGAAGTAATTAATATTATGTTATTTTAGTTCTGTAGCGGGTTGTGGGTTTATAGGGGAATAGGGTGGGAAGTAATTTAATTATAATAAAGTAATTATTAATTTTTATTTATTAATATTTATAAGTAATTGATTATTAATACATTTTTAATTGGTTATAAAATTTTATTAATTAATTAATTGATAATTATATTAATTGTGTTCTTTTTTTTAGGAGCGGATTGTGGGTTTATAAGGGGATAAGGTGGGAAGTAATTTAATTATAATAAAGTAATTATTAATTTTTATTTATTAGTATTTTTTATTAATTTTGTATTTATTAATTATTGATTGTTATTAATTTTTATTAATTATTTAATTGATAATTATGGTAATTGTTTTATTTATTTTTTAAGCGGGTTGTAGGTTTATAGGGGAATAGGTTGGGAAGTAATTTAATTAGAATAAAGTAATTAATAATTTTAATTTATTAGTATTTATTTTATATTTCGATTTTATAGTGTTGTTTGTGGTAATTCATTTATTATTATTTCATTATTAATTGTTTGTTATTTATAAATAATTAATTGGTAAATATGTTAATTGTGTCAAATATGTAGGAGTTGTTTGTGCGTTTATAGGGGAATACGGTGTGAAGTAATTTATTTAAAAATCATTAATAAATATATTTTTGATTATAATTAATTTATATTAAAGATATGTATTTGTTTGTAAAATTTTGTTTTTAAACTTTTATAAATTAATGTTTGTAGTTAATTTTTAGTATTTTTTAACATTACATAATTTTTCTATCTTTTGTAATTTTTTATATTTTTATATGTTTTTTATTTTTGTGTTAACAATTTTTGTATTGTAGTTGCTATTTTGTTTCTTTTTAGTTTTATTTTAATTTTTGGAAAATATTAATTTTAACCCTCTGCTATCCAACACTTTCCCTACTGTTGCACTCACTGGAGTGGGAATAGTAATTTTTACCCCTACGATATCCAACCCTTTCCCTACTGTTGCACTCTCTGGAGTGGGAATAGTAATTTTTATCCCTCCGCTATCCAACACTTTCCCTACTGTTGCACTCACTGGAGTGGGAATAGTCATTTTTACCCCTCCGCTATCCAACACTTTCCCTACTGTTGCACTCTTTGGAGTGGGAATAGTATTTTTTACCCCTCCGCTATCCAACACTTTCCCTACTGTTGCACTCTCTGGAGTGGGAATAGTAATTTTTACCCCTCCGCTATCCAACACTTTCCCTACTGTTGCACTCACTGGAGTGGGAATAGTAATTTTTACCCCTCCGCTATCCAACACTATACCTACTGTTGCACTCTCTGGAGTGGGAATAGTAATTTTTACCCTACGCTATCCAACACTTTCCCTACTGTTGCACTCACTGGAGTGGGAATAGTAATTTTTACTCCTCCGCTATCCAACACTTTCCCTACTGTTGCACTCACTGGAGTGGGAATAGTAATTTTTACCCTACGCTATCCAACACTTTCCCTACTGTTGCACTCACTGGAGTGGGAATAGTAATTTTTTCCCCTCCACTATCCAACACTTTCCCTACTGTTGCATTCGCTGAAGTGGGAATAGTAATTTTTTACCCTTCGCTATCCAACATTTTCCCTCCTGTTGTACTCTCTGGAGTGGAAATAGTAATTTTTACACTTACGCTATCCAACACTTTCCCTACTGTTGCACTCACTGGAGTGGGAATAGTAATTTTTACCCCTCCGCTATCCAACACTTTCTCTACTGTTGCACTCTTTGGAGTGGGAATAGTAATTTTACCCCTCCACTAACCAACACTTTCCCTACTGTTGCACTCTCTGGAGTGGGAATAGTAATTTTTACCCCTCCGCTATCCAACACTTTCCCTACTGTTGCACTCACTGGAGTGGGAATAGTAATTTTTACCCCTCCGCTATCCAACACTTTCCCTACTGTTGCACTCTTTGGAGTGGGAATAGTATTTTTTACCCCTCCGCTATCCAACACTTTCCCTACTGTTGCACTCTCTGGAGTGGGAATAGTAAGTTTTACCCCTCCGCTATCCAACACTTTCCCTACTGTTGCTCTCACTGGAGTGGGAATAGTAATTTGTACCCCTCCGCTATCCAACACTTTCCCTACTGTTGCACTCTCTGGAGTGGGAATAGTAATTTTTACCCTACGCTATCCAACACTTTCCCTACTGTTGCACTCACTGGAGTGGGAATAGTCATTTTTACCCCTCCGCTATCCAACACTTTCCCTACTGTTGCACTCTCTGGAGTGGGAATAGTAATTTTTACCCCTACGCTATCCAAAACTTTCCCTACTGTTGCACTCACTGGAGTGGGAATAGTAATTTTTACCCCTCCGCTATCCAACACTTTCCCTACTGTTGCACTCTCTGGAGTGGGAATAGTAATTTTTACCCTATGCTATCCAACACTTTCCCTACTGTTGCACTCACTGGAGTGGGAATAGTAATTGTTTCCCCTCCGCTATCCAACACTTTCCCTACTGTTGCATTCGCTGAAGTGGGAATAGTAATTTTTTACCCTTTGCTATCCAACACTTTCCCTCCTGTTGTACTCTCTGGAGTGGAAATAGTAATTTTTACACTTACGCTATCCAACACTTTCCCTACTGTTGCACTCACTGGAGTGGGAATAGTAATTTTTACCCCTCCGTTATCCAACACTTTCCCTACTGTTGCACTCTTTGGAGTGGGAATAGTATTTTTTACCCCTCCGCTATCCAACACTTTCCCTACTGTTGCACTCTCTGGAGTGGGAATAGTAATTTTTACCCCTCCGTTATCCAACACTTTCCCTACTGTTGCACTCTTTGGAGTGGGAATAGTATTTTTACCCCTCCGCTATCCAACACTTTCCCTACTGTTGCACTCTCTGGAGTGGGAATAGTAATTTTTACCCCTCCGCTATCCAACACTTTCCCTACTGTTGCACTCACTGGAGTGGGAATAGTAATTTTTACCCCTCCGCTATCCAACACTTTCCCTACTGTTGCACTCTCTGGAGTGGGAATAGTAATTTTTACCCTACGCTATCCAACACTTTCCCTACTGTTGCACTCACTGGAGTGGGAATAGTAATTTTTACCCCTCCGCTATCCAACACTTTCCCTACTGTTGCATTCGCTGAAGTGGGAATAGTAATTTTTTACCCTTCGCTATCCAACACTTTCCCTACTGTTGCACTCACTGGAGAGGGAATAGTAATTTTTACCCCTCCGCTATCCAACACTTTCCCTACTGTTGCATTCGCTGAAGTGGGAATAGTAATTTTTTACCCTTCGCTATCCAACACTTTCCCTACTGTTGCACTCACTGGAGAGGGAATAGTAATTTTTATCTGGAGTGCAAAATGTAAGTTTAAAAATGTATAAATATTTTAGGTGTCCATTACGATGTCGGGCGGATAAAAATCCGCCATCAACCACAGTGGCGAAAATCCGCCCGCCTACACCGTCTGAATACCGACCGAGCAATTACGATGCCGCGAACCGAAAACCGCCGGAGGCGGAAAATAAACAGAAAAACCGCACGCCCATGTCCGAGTCCAAGTCCATCCGCCCGCCACGGACGGAAAGACGCACGAAAAGCCAAAACCGCCCGCCCTGACGACCGAGACACCGCCCGTCAAATTAGGATCGTACCGACATGAGCGCGGGAAATCCACAAATACACCGCCCGCCAGCGCAAACAACAGTGACGAAAATGGACACGGCGGAAGCCCTGGCGGCCACCTCCATGCACAGAAACCATCCGCTGACGAAAACAAACACACACAACATGGCTAACAAGTCCACACAGCAACCCACGCACAAAAACCCAAACACAGTACACATCCCTGAAACACCCCCCCTGGACATACAAATCAACTACAAATCCCAGAACACCAGCCACAACACACCTGAAAACAACAGACCACCATGACACACCCACATAGGTAAGTACAAAACCAGCCCCTCCACAGACCACAACCCCCTGCAACATTACAAACTGAGGACGAAAGCACACAACACAGCGAGACAGAAAGGACAGCAGCACACCACAGACACGCACCTATCACACCCATCACCACCACCACCAAACACCTGACCCACAAACCCCCTGCACATCACACACCACACACCGCACCAGCACCACAAACACCAAAACACACACCATGGCATCACACAGAATGCCCAAGTTCACTTCCACCGAGCTGACGGTCATGGTCGACGAGATCGTCAAGGTGCACCCACAAATCTATGGCAACCAGGTCCAACAGACACCACTATCCACCAGAAACCGGTTGTGGAGCAGGATCGTAGACCAGGTCAATGCAGTCGGGAACGTTCCACGCAACAGAGGAGAAATTAACAAAAGGTGGAACGACCTCAAAAGCGTGGTCAAGAAGAAGGAGAGCAAAAATCGAGAGCTGGCTGCCAGGACTGGCGGAGGGAATCCCGCGCTATTCAAGACCTTCAAGGCGTGGGAGGAGAAGGTGCGAGTCATCATACATCCGGAGATCCTCACCGGATTACCAGGGGGAGTGGAGGCTGGTAAGTACAAACAAACGTATACCAGCACACCGCTATGTACTCACATGCACCACCACCATGCCATAGCTCCTAGAGACAAACACCCCCATGTCCAGCACACAATACACAAGACATCACCCACACATGCAACAGACACTCATACACACTCTGCCCAAAGCTACCAACTAACAAAACCATGGGGGCATGTGTACAGTCAGCCAGCACCGCAACTACCACCAGGTCCCCTTGTACTCCAGATGCGCCAGAATGAGCACTCCCCACACCCACATCCATGTGTCCGCCATAGCTGCACTGACCGACAATGAACAGGTAAGTAGCCGGAACACAAAGACAGTGAGTCGGAGGGGGACAGCTGAAGTTAAACACCCACCAGGCCCCCACTACCACAGACCAGCAAGGTGGAGCACACCCCACATCCATGTGTCCGCCATAGCTGCACTGACCGACAATGAACAGGTAAGTAGCCGGAACACAAAGACAGTGAGTCGGAGGGGGGACAGCTGAAGTTAAACACCCACCAGGCCCCCACTACCACAGACCAGCAAGGTGGAGCCCACCCCACATCCATGTGTCCGCCATAGCTGCACTGACCGACAATGAACAGGTAAGTAGCCGGAACACAAAGACAGTGAGTCGGAGGGGGACAGCTGAAGTTAAACACCCACCAGGCCCCCACTACCACAGACCAGCAAGGTGAAGCACCCCTCCCTCCCAGTACCATGTGGCATCCATTGCATTGCGCACTCAGAAACAACCTGTAGGTGGGAAACTGTACAGGGCGGGGCGTCTGTAGGCATGAGGACTGTACTACGACTGACACATGGGACATGACACGTAGCAGAGGAACACGCAGCACTGCTCCCAGTCACAATCATGAGACCAATGTGCACACGGACATGTTCGACAGAGTCAAACCCCACATGACCTATCACAGATACAGCAACACCTAAGGAGCCACGTCTGCATGTACAAGTCCCACTGGAGCACAGACCCACACGGCAGGTACTGTGCCACCCATCACACACATCAGCAACACCATCGAAGTCCTGTCCATGTAGTCCTCACTGCCTGTCACCCACACATCGTACAACAACGCCCACGTAAGACAGACCGTACTAGAAGTAACAGCTTGGAACCACAATATTGCACACAAAGACAACCGGACCCATGAAACACACAGGCACACAATGCACATTCAACATATCATCCATCTCATCTCACAGCCACAATGTCATGATAGGTATGACATCCGAACAGCTGGACCACATCCAGTAGACATGCAAAGATACCTGCCCATGACAAATCAAGTGCCTGCAGTGACCGAAGCGCACGTCACACTGCGAATAACGACACACATAACATAGTCAACACCCCAAGAGCACAGCACTGATGCACATGTACCAGGGCAGCGCGCACACAAAGGAATTGGCCCATCTTCAATACGACGTGTGGCACACAACAAGCACGAACTCACAACATTGCTACCAATGTGATGACCATGAATGACAACAGTCAGCAGATATTCCTGCCATGTGAGACAGACACACACCTTTGTCCATGCACTGTCACGTTGCCAGAACACATGTCACGTTCTGCACCCATCACCCACAGCATGTACCCCAAAAGCATATCTCAACCCAAGAGCGTTTAGGGGGCTGTACCCCCTTCTGGCATCAGCGTACCTAAGCGTACCATCCCTCCCCCTAAACCATCGTTCAACCCAACATCGCCGATGGCCCTGGAGCACGCATACACACGAGCCACAAAATTTAGGAGCATAGCAACACACACCCATCGGCATTGCTAATCCGTCCCATGCCACATGTCCACATCACACAGACCCATTGCCTAGCCCACGCATACACACATCGTACATCCACACACGCCACTGGGAAACCTGTGCACGACAGTGCACGAACTGTGAATGTCAGACAACCAATACATACTTTGCTAGGTGCAACACAATGACCCATCTCATCCTCCCCACAGGTGCCGAACTGCTGGATGCTGGAGAGGGTGACAGCAGCCAGCACAGCCAGTCTGCAAGCCCCCGACCCGGACTCACGGATGTAGAGGAGCTGGACACCTCTCCGGACACGGACCACCCAGCAGGCCCATCTGGAGTGGCAGGGCACAACCGCTCCCCAGGGCCCCTCCTGCCTACCAACCCATCACCCAGGGCTGCTGACCAGTCACAGACCCCTGCTGCCACGGCCGTTGCGGCCACCACCACCGCCGCAACCACCACCACCACCGCCGCAACCATCACCACCACGCCATCCCTCGCCACAGCACCTGTGCAGGGGTCGGCACGGCCGTCGGGCTCCACCCTGGGAGCCAGAGTGAGGACCGTGGTGAGCAATGTGGCTAGTGGGCAGGTCGGTGGCAGCAGTACTGGTAGGAGGAGCAGGGTCAGGCCAACGCCAACTGTGCCTGGGAGCCAAGCCCTGCCGCCAATAGACAGAGTCCTTGGGGCCTATGAAGAGGCCCAAGGCGAATGGGCCAGGTCGGCAAGCGACACGCGGGAGGTCCTTGCGGTGTTGAGGTCCATGGACGCCCATATGGCCCAAATCGCGGCCCTCATGGGCCAGCTGCTGGTGGGGGGGAGGGCACAAGCAAGGCCAGCAACACCACCTCCGCCACCACCTGCTGAGGCGCAGGCTCGTGCAGCCTCGCGTTCCCCTGCGTCCACAGCGAGTGAGCACTCCTCAGCCACCACCAGCGGAACATCAACACCCCCCCCTACCAAACGTGGAAGGGGCCGTCCAAAGAGGAAACAGGTGTCCAGAGAGGACTTCGCCCGCACCAAACGCCAGTGAGTCAGCCAGCCACCTTGACCACCTACTGCATTGACATGGAATACGATCCTACCCCACACTGCCATGTGAATGGCATGTGTCTGTTGGACTGTGGACATAGGACTCCATGGGTACACCTTGACCATCACGCAGCCATGACCGTCAACTCATTGTCACAGCATGCACCACATTTGTCATCACCTTGCACACAATCACATGTCACCGCTGTTAATAAATACACCTTGTTCACAATCGGCTTAATGTGTCCTGGGTTTATTCCACGATGTGCAATCGCCACCATGAGCAGAAATGCATCTGCTGTGTGGCATGTCGATGGGACAGGAGAGGCTGCAGGGACCTAGGGGTGAAAAACAGAACAAGAGTACATTCAATGAGTGTGTCACACACTCATCACACAGTACTTGTCACCAACTACAAGCAATGCACACACATCTCACAGAACAACAGGGCACAATGCTACAGCCACTGTCAGTGGCATACCAACCTGGACATGGACCATTGACACACAGCACTCAGTGAACAAAAGGCCCCCGTAACAGAGCACACATACACCTGCACAACTACAGCTACATCAGCCATCGTACATGGGCACTCACCCTCAAGTGAAGTAGCGGGCGATGAGCTGCTGACGCACATTCACAGCTTCATCCTCTCCACTGTCCTCTTCACTGGAGCTGTCCAGGTCTGCAGGCTGGGGCCCTGGTTGATCTCCGTCATCCACAATTAGGGGGATCTGCTTGCGGATCGCCAGATTGTGCAGCATGCAGCAAGCCACAATTATCTGGCACACCTTCTGTGGGGAGTACGCCAGTGCGCCCCGGTGCGGTCCAGGCATCTGAACCTGGACTTGAGTAGGCCAAAGGTACGCTCAACCACACGTCTGGTCCTCCCATGTGCCTCATTGTAGCGTACATCTGCTGGGCCCCCAGGACGTCGTAATGGGCTGAGCAGCCAGGGTCCATTCGGGTAAGCAGAGTCACCTGGGTGTGAGGGACACAGAGAACCGTTGCAATTCCAACTGGACACAAGACAGCATCGCACAGCCAGCACGCTACACTACTCCACATACTCACCAACAATCCAGCCACGGTCCGGTTGCAGATTGTTCATCAGACGTGGTAGGATGCTGTTGCGCATGATGTGCGCGTCATGGGCCGATCCTGGGAATTTCGCACACACGTGTGTGATCACCATGTCCGCAAGGCACACCACTTGCACATTCAGGGAGTGCGTGTGCTTCCGGTTGCGGTAGAAGTGCTCGGTGGCCTGTGGTGCAACAAGGCCAACATGGGTGCAGTCTATTGCACCAACGACGTGGGGGATTCGTCCAAGAGCATAGAATGCACCCTTCACTGCCGCCAATTCACGAGCCCTGGGGAAGCGGATGTATCTGTTCCTGTACAGCATCATGGCTGACAGTACATCCCTGAGCACCATGCTGAACATGGGTTGGGACATCCCACCTCCACTGCCCACTGTGTGCTGGAATGACCCAGTGGCGAAGAAATGCAGTACAGCCATCACCTTAGCCGTGGGGGTGAATGCTGTTGGATACACCCTGCGCGGACGGAGGTGGGGTTCCAACAAGGCACATAGATGATGCAGGGTGGGTCGGTCCAGACGATATTTGCGGATGACCTCAACATCCACCATGTCTGACAGCAATTGGTAGGGGCGATGAATGTTTGGTCTCCGCCTAGGAAAGATGGAAGTGTACACATGTCAAAGCAACACGCCACATGGCATATTCACATACACAGAACATAAATGACTGGGCAGGCAATTGAATGACAGAACGGCTGACAAGTAGGGACAGCACAGCCACAATACACTTACACAGGTCCCCTACCAATAGCAATGGGCAGTGACACACACCATTGCTATGAGCATGCACATGGGGAGTTAGGCATTAACAACTTGTAAGGCATGCTGAAGGCAACAGACTGCATATTCGGTAAGCTGCAACACCACGGCAACATGACTAGCTGCTGTGCATCACACTGCTTCCGAGGCTGGGTGTGTAGGGCACACACCAACAACGCTATGGACACAGGCTGAGCGGACAAAACAAGTGGGACCGGTGGCACGAGGGTATATGAGACAGTCATTGATGTCCCTACTGCACCCTAAGTACAGCACTGTACGGATCACACCTCGAGAAACATTGACAGGTGTACACATTGACAGCCCCATGCCGACACGGCTGTGTGCTTGCAACTACACATCACAAGTGACACGTAACATTGCACGTGCCAAGTGGCAGATGTACATAGTGAAAGATGGCATGTGTGTGCATATGCATATCCCATGCTCCCATGCCAATGTGTACATGATGATGTTCCTACATACATGTGGAGGCTGAGCACTGGCCGTCCCTGCCTATGCACACGGCATGTTGTGGCCCTGTCCATTGTGGACCTGCACCCACACGCAAATCATGGCCACACCTGCAGATGCATTGCGCACATCATACTGTGTGGTGCACATGGCATCAGCGGACTGTACCCGGCATGGCCCAGGCCCTTACGGCCAACTCCAATGACCCTCGCGGTTGCACCCTGCGTGTTCCACTGTGGAGGTAGGCGTCCATGGCCAGCTGGGAGCAGGCCAACGTCTGCAATTGCAGCTGCCAGACATGGTACACGAATCGCAGCAGCTTGTACCCACTGAACGGCCCCAGGGGGCAATATGTGTGTGTGAGTGGGACAGGCATGACCACAGCTACCTGGCACTGCAGCCTGGCACCCCTCGACGACAGCTGCTGCTGCCACCACTACACCTACACGTGGATGACGCTGAGGACATGTCCAGGTCCACTCACTAGCGAGGAGCCGGAGAACCTGGATTTCGTGCTCCACGCACACTGCACATGGCTATTCCTTGCGAAAGTTGTGTGTGAGAGACAACTGCAGTGGGTGTGGGTGTGCATGTGGGGGACACACATGTTCTTGCTCCTCAGCACTATGAGTCAGAGCCTGTGGAGTACAGACATGCACTGCACACCATGCTGGCCGAGGGTGGCATGGGTATGTGAGCTCTCGGGCGCTTTGACCTGTCTGTCCCACCCGAGTGGTGGTACATGGCAACTTCATGTCAGACATCCAGTGACACAGACAATTGGCAATGCAGGTCTCAGTGCACCTGTCGGTCTTGTGGAAGTCAGGCTGGGGCCATGCTGCCCTTCTCAGTCCCAGCAGGCCTGGCCTGCACATTGACTGCACAATGCCAGTAGGTGCCGACACAGACTGCCTAGTGGGTTACATGTGTCTCCTGTTCAGGACCCCCCGGATGAGATCTTACTCTGCACTGTCGATTGGACACACCATGACTCGTGATAGGGATGTGTGTGAGGGATAGTGGCACTGAATGTGACCTTCGTTGCGGGATGGGCCATGCACAGGGCGAGTACGCTGATGGTTGCGCAGAGTTGGTCACAGTGGGTACACCCACACAGATGTGTTGCCTTGTGATCTGTTTCTAGGTCAGCCTGACAATGGACAGTAGATGTGGGCAGGCTACACATTGCTCGATGTGCTGTCTATGTGCATGTGCATTCACACCAGGCACAACTGCCCCTGCACATGTGACCCCTGCTGCACTGAGTGCTGGGTCTGTTGAGCTGATGCACCGTCTGTGCGTGGGGCAGACAGCTCTGCTCACTTCCGTCATTGCCCATGACATCACTTTGCCGCAGGTGACATGGTTCATGGAGGGCCCACATGTACGCATGGGTGGACTACACAAGACTGTCCAATGGTTGTCACCCCCAGTCAGTGCTTCGAATGGGAAGTATGTGGTGCTGGTACTCATTACGCTGTGTCGGGTGTGCGGGGCTAGGTGCGGGGCTACATGCAAGACATGGGTAGGTCATCGGCTTATCTACTAGTTGCAATACACACGTGACATGTCTTTTTCTGACCACATCAGGGGCATTCCTTAAACTAACTGGAAGTCAAACAGTTATCTTTTACACTGTCCTCATGGCCTCCCCTCGCTCACACCAATATGCATTTGCACATGAGAAGCTAGCGCATGCACAAGCAGCTCCAAACTCGCCCCAGAGAGGCCAAGGAGTGTATGTGTGGGTCCATTTGTACATGTGGTCTGTCTCACGGTATAATTAGTGGCGTGACGCCGTCCACATGCGTGGTGCCCCGACTCGAGACCCGGGCAACATTGACAATGCATGACAGGCTCCGCAGTCCGGATACACCACCTGCAACACACAGAGGCTGTAGCTGCCCTAGCGGGCCAGTCCGCGTTCAACTGGAGCTCATGGCCCCACACATTCACTCTTTGGCCTCTCTGGAGCGAGCTTGGAGCTGCTTGTGCACGCGCTGGCTTCTCTGTTGCAATGGCATGTAACGTGTGTGGGTGTATTGTCAATGGGTGGGATGGTGCGAGCCACCTTCCGTGACGTCACTGCTGCTTGTGATATGTGCGTCCCCCCACTACTTCCATTTGACTTGTGCCATACTACACATTGTGGATGTGTTGCCTGCGTGATGTGACAAGGATGAGCGCGCCATGTCCTCTCACCCACCATGCTCAACTGCCATCCCGTGCCCTGGATTGCCTGTGCAAGTGGACAATGTTGGGGACGCACCAGGTCGACAGGGGATGTGAGTGCCTTGGCAAGGGCCTGGCGGACGCGCAGCAGTATCCGGCATGTCCACGGAGGGTGGGCTGACGTCTACACTTGATGCGGCATTGTTCGTGTGCCCGCCTGTTGTGCACACACGAGTTCACATTCGTCACCAGTCAGGTGGTCTTTACAGATTCCCAGGAGTGCGCCAATGTACTGGTCCTGAGTCCTACCAACACAGCGTGTATCAACATTGCATGTGCGCACCTACCCGTCACACCAACCTACCTTAGCCATGCGTAACTCCCGCTTCACATGACACATGTGTGTCTTCCACAGTTGTGCTACTCATTTGCGTTGACATCCAATGACAGTGGACTACATGGTCATCTCACGACTGCCGTGTACTTCACACACTCTCATCCTCTCTCATTCGTACTTGTGAAATGAATCAGTAGAGACACATTGTTGCTTCAAGCCATGTATTGGGACTAATGTCCTCTGTGATGCAGTATAGTGAACACTACTGGCAGTGAAGTGCATGTGGAGGATATACTCAGCATGATTACACATAGCATAGGGTGTAGGGGTACAGTGATTAGTTGTTGGCTGTGGGATGTGGGCTTCAGAGTTACAACTGCTTAGCCATTGGTGTGCTAATGTACATTTGCTGATTACTGTGGTGCTGCTGACTGACACAGACAGTATACATTTAGCCTACCAGTCCGCTTGTCATCATGGGCACAGTGCATCTCAGTTCCATGTTACAGGTTTGCTGCTATGGTTACTCATACACACGTGCGTGGAGGTGACATCAGGGCATGGGCTTACGTGCATGCTAAGGCGTCCCACTTGTTGTTGCGATGTGGTGGGTACTGGCCATGTCACAGTCACTGGGCTCATGTTGTTGGTGGATGCACTTGGTGTCCATGCAAAGGTCCTGGCACGGACGTTCAGTGGGAGGTGTGGTGACAGCTCTCACATACTACAGCAGGACGATTGCTGTCCACTGACCGGTGCATATGTTCATGGGCGCAGGATCCATATCATGGCATGGTTGTACGTGCAGTTCTGTCCATGTGGTTGCCATACACAAATCCCATGCCTCTGCCTCCCCCTGTTCATGCAGAGTTACTGGATGTGATGAGGTACAGGGTGCATTTCCCAAATAGTATCAGATGGCATGGCAGTGTAGTTGTTGTTGTGGTGTCAGTTGCAGGTTGCATGGTGTAGTAGTTGTACTGGTAACTGCCTAGTCCGTGCGTAAGCCAAGCATGGGTACGGTGTGGGACATCATTGCTCGATTGGGGGTCTGGCGACGGGGCCCGACGAATTGACAGGTTGTCAGGAATGCAATACCTTCCAGCAGGGCTTCCATGGCATTGGTGGTGGACATGGTTGCCAGCCAATGTAGCGGATGGTGGCTGTCAAGGTGTTGTTCGTGAGTTGTCCCTTGTAGGAGCATGATGGGACATGTTGGATGGCATTCGATGTAACTGTAATCCATTATCCGTCGTGTGGAGGCACAGTGGTCCCATTGCAGTGTGGGTCCGATAGTCGCCACATACGCCATGCCCCCATAGGCTGAACAGGCCCTGTCGTGGGCGTCCAGGGGGTGGAATAGTTGTAGCAGGTCCGCCCTTGGACATGCCGGGTTGGAGAGACATAACTCCACAGGATAGTAGAAGGGACACCTCCGACAGTAGAAGACGGGGATGACGCAGCTGAACAATGCGATGCGGTAAGTTAGTCGGTAACTTACGTTCAGCAAGGCCAGATTGTCACATCCCAATATCTGTATCAGGTTATGTTTGTACAGCTTGATCTGTCCGGCGTAGTTGGGTAGGTGTGGTGCAAGTGCCATTTTGCTGCAGGGCGCTGTGGTGGCGTGCTCCGGCTGTCTGTGCAGTCTGCAGAGTGCAACCTCCGATGTTGCTGGGAATTCTGTAATGGTCGTAGGGAGGCAGGACTTGTGTTATGTTGGCTTGTGCGGAGGACACGGGCCCTCATCCCACATGCTTCTCTGAATGGTCAAGGTCAGTGGTGTCTGACTCCTTCAAGATAACTTGCATGTGAACCACATGGGGGAGTGTTATCATTTCTTCTTTCCGTTGTGAATGTTCTTTGGTGTTATGCGCTATCTGCCCTGTGGCCGCTTCCCTCTGCATGCCTGTGTTGGGCTTTGTTTGGTGCAATGACTGTTTTCTCCGGCTTGTTTAGTCGGGATGTGGTTTCACAGTGGGAATGGAAGGTCATTCGGTGCTGTCTCCTCTCCCGTGTGTGGGCAGCAGGCTGCTTTTCTGCTGTACGTTGGGCCTTGTGTTATAATTGGTCCCACCTGTTGTCTGTCCCCGGTATCTTTGATGTTACGTATTGCATGTCTTGTTATTGGGTGCAGGGTGGCACCGGTGTTTCTGTGTGGTACTGGCGTACCTTTTCCCGATGGGGTCCATATTCTGATGGGTGATGTTGCCTCCGCTGTGTGCTTCGCCGTGTTTTGCACACAGGGGTGTGTCCTAATGTGGCGTGACGTCACTGACATGTTCGGGTCAGTTGTGTGACGTCAGGTTGGCAACAGTGAATTGCCGGTTGGGGACATGACTGTGGCAGGGCTGTCACGTGACATGTGCGTTCTGGGTGGTGCTGGTGTGTGTGGTGTTTGGTTGTGACCCTGTGTTGTTTGTGTGCGGCGCATGCATTGCGCTGCCGTTGGCCTCTGCGTTGTGCGCATGTGTGGGTGCAGTGGTGGATGTGTCGTGTCCACGCAGGGGTGTCGGGGTGGGGGCCATATACAGTTTTCCCGCCCTTGCACTGTGTGCGCTGTTTGCGTGCCCCTGTTGTGTGTCTGCCTACCTGCGTCGCCGCGGTGCGTTGACTCCTGGGTGCTGCATCAGGTAGAGCATGGGGAGGGCCTGCAGTGCTGGATTCATGCTCGGGGGGTCCGCCTCTTTGATATCCGTACTGTGAGTTCGGTTTTCTGCCTTGCTTTCACGTGCGGTGTCTCTTAGCCGGAGGAATTGTTTGGTTCTGGCATCGTAATTTGTACGCCGGGCGGTACGTGATTTCGTCGGGCGTTGTGTCTCCATTGAGCCGCGACGCTCCGTGAACGGGCGCACTTTGATGGCGGACGGCGTCGCTGGCGTACGGGCGGTGTTTGGCTGTCTTTTCGCGTCCTAATTGGGCGGGCGTGTGTGCTGTGGCGGGCGGACGGTAACTGGTGCTTTTTGCTTCCGCCCGCCATCCTAATGACACCCTTTGTTTTTTATTTTATAGTACAATGTTTTTATTATGATATTTTGTTTTATAGGTGTACGTATATCTATATATATTTTATAGTTAAAAAATAGTTTAAAATAAATTAAAGTTATTCGTTTATTAATTATTTTAAGTTAAATATACATATACATTATTATTATCCCAGGTGGAGTACTGTGTTTTGGATTCAATTTGGGCTGCTGAAACGCCGCTTACGGACTCTGTTGACCTATTCAGGTTGTGGCTTATACAAAGCTAGAGTGCTTCACCATATGTGGGACACTCACAGTGTTTTCGTTCTAACAGCGGCAGGCGAGGGGATGTATAGGCACAGTTATTACGGCTGCCAATTAATTTTTTGCGATGGGAGCGCCATAAACATTGCACTAAGCAATAAATAATGAAAACGGTGACGCCCCATCGCTGGCCTTTCATTGGCCAAGGATCCACCAACCATATGGCAGAACCGTTTAAATGACTGTGTCGTTTTATTGACGGATTTTCCGCACTGATGACGGCAAGAGCCAGAAACGAATCTGCGGATGTTTTAAAGCCGACACACACCCCGTGAGTGCACCGGACCTTGGGAGTACCATGAACTCCTTGTTTTTGCTATGAAATTTTATATATGTACGTTTAAATTTTTTAAATTAAATTTGTTTATTTGTTTTTTTTAAATGTATATTATATGTAAGTAATTTTTTAAAGTTAATTTTATAATATAATTGTTTTAATATTTTTTTTTTTATATTAAAAAAACGATATTTTGGACATCGATATTTTTTACATCTATATTTTGTTTTCGATATTTTTTTCATTTACATTTTAAATATAGGATGTTGATATTTTGACTATCGATATTTTTACATCGATATTTTTGTAGTCTATATTTTTGACTTCGATATTATGTCAGTGATTCATCATGTACATATCTAACCGAAACACGCCTACCACCCCTACATACCTTACCAAAGTGCTCCATTTTTTTTTTACACCTCCAGCATTCTTGACCAACTGCAGGACAATTTTCATAACTAGATACATGTGAAGAAGACCCACATCTGTAACAAGATACTTTGGGTCGATTCCGATTCGGGCCGGAAATTTCACCGACCGAGCCGGACCCGGAGAGATTTCCGACCGAACCGGACCCGTGCAGTCCGACCGAACGAGTACGATGCGTCCGTATGTTATCGGACTCGAGTCGGTCGGACTCCCATTGAAGTCAATGGGAGCCGGTCGTACAACGCGTACGCGGGCTCCCATTGACTCAATGGGTGCGAGTCGGACAAGTGCGCCCCTACAGCGGGTACACGGCGAAGCGATTCGCGCCATACACGCACAGGTAGGGGGACCCATGGGTCCCCCCTGTGTGCGACTCACGCGGCTACTAGCACAGGGGGGTCCGACACGGACCCCCAAAGTACGGCTCCGACAGCTCTTTCGAGCCGGAATGCGCGGCTCGGTCGGACTGCTCGCGGCGCGCATCGTACTTACCCGGCCGGGGAACGTCTCCATTGCGCAGTGCGAGTCGAGTCCGAGCGAGTCGGTCGGTGCGGTTCGAGCCGGGAACGAGTCGGTCGGAGCGGTCGGGACGCCCGGACGAGTCGGTCGGCGAATTCGCATCGTACTCGCTCGGCCGGACCCGCGTACGGTTCGGTCGGGAAACAGGGCTCCGAATCGGATCCGGTAAAGCCGAATCCGATTCGGAGCCCTACCGGCCGAGATCGGAATCGGCCCCTTTGAATTGATCTCGGCCTACATTCGTATTCTTTTCATCTTTCCTTTTGCTATCTGTACAATTTGTGATTCTCCCAACATAAACAGGTTGCACAACTTTGTTTTGAGAATTGCTACTCACAACTGATATGTGAGGATTTTCTGTTTCTAGTTGTTTAGCATCCAATTCCGAACTCTCTATACTTTTTGCTAAATCAATAGCCTCATCCAATGAAGGATTCTAGCAGGACAATAGTTTTTGTTGTATCTTTTTAGAATGACATCTACAAACTATTTGATCATGAATCAATTGAGATGTGAAACTTTCAAACTCACAATAACTGGCTAGTATTTTTAGAGCTGTTACATAAGAGTAAATTGATTCATTGGGACTTTGCACTCTCGTAAAAAAAAATAGCCATTTGAAACTCATCCATTTCTTCACTGTCCACACCTGTATATTCCGGTAAATGATCAAACACATTTTGACCTTCAAATCCAAGATAATAATACAGAAGACTTTGTTTCCTATCTGCTTTAAATTTCACACCTAAATATGCATTAAACGATCTATACCACAATCTCCATTTCACTGGAGGTTCAACTGGTTCTTGAAAAAATGGACTTGGAGGACTAACTGCTTGCATAATGTTGTAGCCAAAGATGAGTGGAAGACTTGATCAATATCAAATAAGTACTTTATTAGGAGCGCCAGAGAAAACGTTGGTGTTCCCTCTCCAGCCAGCAAACAACTGGCA
Source organism: Calotriton arnoldi (assembly GCA_963921515.1). NCBI lineage: Eukaryota > Metazoa > Chordata > Amphibia > Caudata > Salamandridae > Calotriton > Calotriton arnoldi. Next base: position 2,585,973 of record CAWUFW010001013.1, read on the forward strand.
GGCAAGGAACACAGCTATGTCATGGAGCATAGCAACGCCAGAACTAACAATGGAATGGAATATATTTAAAGAGCAAGATACATCAATGTAAAATGATATGAGAATACAACACATCCTCTCTCCTTTAAATAACAATAACAGAAAACACAAAAAAAAATGAACTGTAAATAAAAACAAATAATGACATGTGAGGTTACCTTAAAAGTCCCCACATACATAGTCTTGGAGATACCTGGGGGACATCTGGTTCTTTGTGAAACAGATCTATTTGTAACATCTCTAAGACCATCACCTCTATCCCTTGAGTGATCACTAAGTGGTCTACTAATAACCTCTTCATCACTCATGAACAAATGAGGATTGAAATTGCTAACAGTTTCACAACTACCATCCTTACCATGATCTTTGTTTTTCTTATACAGAGCGACTCTCCTTAAACTCCAGTTTTCACCATTGTACAAAGTGACATGTCCTTTATGTACAGACTTAACTTTGTATGGACCACGAAATTTAGTGAATCCACCACTCACACGACCAGGTTTGACCTTTACTAAATCATTAGGTTTTATAGTTCCATCATGCATTGAAATTTTCTCATGATCTACACTGTTATAATCCAGATTTGCCAAACCCATAAGGTCTTTCATCCATGCCGGAATTAATTTGGTAATCGCACAACTCCTCCTCATGACCGCAAAGGGAACCTTCCCAGAAACAGTATTTTCAGTTGTACGATAAGCCCACACAAGATCATTAACCATCTCTCTCACATCACCTTTGTTCGCAACAGCCATCTGAATGACACCCTTTACCATGCGGTTGGCCCTTTCCACAATACCATTTCCCTGTGGGTTATAAAGAGATGTCCTTGCATGTACAACGCCACAAGATTTTAAGTAAGTAGTCATTTCCAAAGAAACAAGTTGTGTGCCATTGTCGGTAATTAGCTTAACAGGATAACCCTCTTCTCTGAAGATTTCACTCAGCACATGAATGGTATTCTTTGTGGTAATTTCTCGTACAAATTTCACAATTAACCATTTAGATGTCACATCAACCATAACCACATCAAACTTCAAATCCAAACCTAAAGAAGTAAAGGGGCCTATAAAATCTAAATAAACAGTGTGCCATGGTAAACCTGGATAATCAATTGTACCCATTTCCAACTGACTGCCAACCTTCAATCTCTTCTCACTCTCAACACAATCAACACACCTTTCCACCCATTCAGACACTTGTTGGTCCATGGCAGGCCACCAGAAATGTTCTCTTAACCTTTTCTTTGTGAGTGATTGACCCATATGACCTTCATGAGCCAACTTAAACAAAACAAATCTCAATTCCTGTGGAGGAACAAACTTATCGTCTTTCATAATGACATTTCCCTCCTTGTCAGATATAGACAAATCTTCCAAAACGTTTCCAAAAGGTCTCACAGCATTGGGAAGGGTACTTTCACGCCTGCCACCTTTAACAATTAAATCTCTGACCATTCGTAAAGCCACATCTTTGGACATACATTCCATCCACAAACTTTTGTCAATTGCACCATTGCATGCTTCCACCAATACATCAATTGCAGCGACCGAACCCTCACAATCAAAAGATTGAACTTGTCTTTTATCAACCTCATACCAAGGTAGGGGCAATCTTGACAATCCATCTGCTTGACAATTCTTCCAACCTGCAATGTATTCAACTCTGTATAAATATTCTTGCAAACGAGCAGCCAACCTAGCAAGTCTTGCTGACCCTTTTCCCGCACCACCAGGAGATAGGATCTTGATCAGGGGCTTATGGTCAGTTTGTAGTGTAAATTGAAAACCCCACAAATACATGCGAAAATATTCTGTCGCCCATGCTGCAGCCAAAGCTTCCCTCTCAATCACGGAGTAATTTCTTTCAGAATTGGTGAGAGATCTGGAGGCAAAAGCTACAGTCTTTACACCTGACGTGTGTATCTGCGCTAAAACAGCCCCTAAACCTACCGCACTTGCATCCACAGTGAGAATAGACTTTAATTTAGTATCAAATGGAGTCAGTACTTTTGCTTCACATATCTCATTTTTGATTTTATCAAAAGCATTTTGTTGATCATCAGACCACACAAATTTGTACCCTTTCCTCAGCAATTTCTTAATATGTTCTGTTTTTTCTGCAAAATTATACACAAATTTAGCGTAGTACTCGATAAAGCCCAAGGAAAGACCTGAGTTGATCTTTATCTACAGGTGCAGGGGCCTTTCTTATAGCTTCTAGGAGGTCACATTTTGGTTTAATCCCTCCAGCAGACAATGTGTAGCCAAGATATTCTACTTCCTCTACACAAGACTTGCATTTTTCCTTCTTCAGAGTTAGTCCAGCACCATTCATTTTATTTAAAACTTCTTTTAAAGCTGAGTTATGATGCACTTTTGTGTCTCCAAATACCAACACATCATCTTGAAAATGCACAACATTCTTTGTACCTTTTAGGACTGAACCCATCATCCTTTGGAACACCCCAGCAGCGGACGCTAAACCAAATGGCATCCTGGTGAACTGGAATACACCCTCTGTAGTAATGAATGCTGTTAATGGTTTAGAGTCCTTGTGCAATTTGATCTGGTGATATGCGCTGCGTAGGTCCAATTTTGAGAAATATTTTCCTCCTTTTAGGGACAAGATAAGTTCATTTATGTTTGGCAAAGGAAAATTGTCAACCACAATATTTTGGTTCAGGGTGCGTAAGTCCACACAGAACCTGTAACTTCCGTCAGGTTTGCCTGTGATTACGACTGGCGAAATCCAACTAGAAGTCTCAATTTGTTCTATGATACCCTGCTTCACCATCTCATCAAGCATACGTTTTACTTCCTGTCTAGCAATAATGGGAACACGTCTTACTTTGTGCTGCATGGGACAGCATCCGGTTTGAGTACAATTTTATGCACATACTCTTTGAGCTCACCAATCTCTTCAGAGAACAAATTACCCATGCTTTCAACAATAGTGTCAGTGGTGATCTCATCAACAACCATGACTTGATGTTTGGCTCTGGGATTTATGATGATATGTAAATCATATTGGTTTGCCCATCCTAAAATTGGTGGTCCTCTTTGTGCTACATAAACCTTCCCCTTCACACACCTGTCATGGAAAGCAATTTCAGTTGACATATAGCCAATAATATCAATTTTCTCACCCTGGTACCCTCCAGGATTGATGTCTTTTGGGAGTAAGTTAGTATCTGGCCAATTACATTCAAACAAATCTTGAGGAATGATGGTATAAAATGAACCTGAATCCACCATCAACTCAATTTCTTCCCCTTGTATCTTAAAAACTGCCTTAGGTCTAAATCTCCTTCCAGGTGTGGATGTTATATCCTCCTCATCAACACATAGAATTTTGTCTGCACCTTCTACATCATTCATATCTATTGTATTCCCTTCACTCTGTACGACAGTTATCTTAGACCTGTTATATGTTCTACACATCTTAAAGAAATGTCCCTTACGGCCACATTTTTTACATACTTTGTCAATAGCATAACATTTTTTATACTCAGCAGTGTGATACGTGCTACCACATCTAGTACACATTCTCTCATCTGATTTACTGTAGTCTATACTCTTCGATGCATTGTTATTGTACCTTTTCCCAGGTATACTTTTTTTTTCGAAAGTATCTCCACTTTTATTTGAATTTACTGCATTGACATCTTCTGTTCTACACTTGAGACTCCCATTGCACTATCTTTTTTTTCCATTTCTTTCATACAAGTATCTGACTGCTCAACAACTTTGGCTATTTCTATAGCATTGCTCAATGTTGGGTTTTTCGCAGCCCATAACCTTTCTTGCATTTTTTTATTACGACACTGAACGATGAGCTGATCCCTGATCATTTCATCCCTCATCCCACCAAATTGACACTTGATGGATAACTCACGTAAACGTGCTACAAACTGATCTACCGTTTCATCACTTCTTTGAGGCTGCGTGTAAAACTTATGTCTACACATAACAATATTCACCTCTTTCGCAAATTGTTTTCTTAATCTCGCTTTTGCTTCTAGATATACGTTAGTAATATCTCTTCCCTCACAATCCGTAAAAACAGGTAAGTATTTAAATGCATGCTGCCCTTCCTTACCTAAAGTACTTAGGAGTAATGCTTTTTTTCTTGCTGCACTAAAATCGTTACCATCTAGGGCCTCAATATAATTTTCAAATATTTCTATCCATTCATCCCACTCAATAGGAGGTTCACCAGGTTGTTGAAGAAATAGAGGTGGTGGAATTACAGCAACATCCATATCTATACCTTTTCTCACACTTGGTACAATAAATAATTAGCATACAAATAATACTGTTTGGTGTGCTTATCGCCAAAGATAAAAATTAAATAATTAGTGAAATAAGCACGTACACTTGATGTGTTTGCACCGCAGTTTGTGTAACTAACAACAGTATAAAGATTATAAATCTGTCCAATTATTTTCTTGAAGATATGAACCAAGTCATTAGTTGTATCGATGTACCTCAAGCATGTAGGTTCTTTATTTTCTTATTTCTTTTCCGTCGTATTTCCTTTCTTTTTTTTTTTTTCCGCTGTAACGTAAACAGGACGAGATAAATTACACGTGACTGAAGCTTTTAAATTCTACTCCGAGAAAACATCCAAAATGGCTGCCTGAAACGTCACCACGTCGTTGATCTCATGCGCATGCACGTCACAGAGTCCAACACGTAGACAAGCCTGTAAGCGTCACTACACATCCGACTTGAAGACACGATGAGCTCGAGAGGACAATGGAATCCAGACGCAGCCGTATACTTTCAAAAGATAACTGCCAAGGTACAAATACCAGTCTTTGAAGGTGATATTTATTGAATTTAAATACTCAATGTGTGCCGCAATATTTTCGCGATTACACAATGAAAAGGCAGTACAATACACTGGAGTTCCCCCGTTCGTCCTCTCTCTTTCCTTTCTTCCCCAAAGTTTTAATTAACCGTGCTCACGTATCCAATTTCAGATGTAGTAATATTAGCATATGAAGATTGTACGATCCACTATTACCGTAATTGGTCAATTATACCAGTCATGCACAAGTTTAAGGTCAATTCCTTACTTTCAGCGTTTTCTTCAATGTGCTTGTCAGCACGCATGAATTCTCGTTGCACCAACGGAAGATGATCTTCATTCTGCGCTCCTCTATTCTTGCCAGCTGATCGTCGCCAAAGATGAGTGGAAGACTTGATCAATATCAAATAAGTACTTTATTAGGAGCGCCAGAGAAAACGCTGGTGTTCCCTCTCCAGCCAGCAAACAACTGGCAGGCAAGGAACACAGCTATGTCATGGAGCATAGCAACGCCAGAACTAACAATGGAATGTAATATATTTAAAGAGCAAGATACATCAATGTAAGACCATATGAGAATACAACACATAACTACCTTGAAACAATAAACTTCACAAGGAGCCAGAGAAATACATAAAAGGGAAAAACGGGAGGGAACAAAAAACAATAAACAAACAATTTATGCAAACAAAGTATGCAACCAATAAATAGAGAACAAGAACCTATGGAATAGACATCAGCTGTACCCTAATTTTTGTCTGCTTTTTTTCTCATTGTTATTATTTTTTTTTTTTAACTGATGAACGCAGCAAAAACTATATACAATACTATCACTGTCGATGCACAACAAATAAAATACAATATTAAGAAGTGTGCGTATCATTGAAGCAACAAGCTTTTGTAAAACAAAGAGTGCGTGTCACTGACTAAATGTTGTGATGGCCCAGAACAAAAAACAAAACAAAAATTTGCTGAAATTACAGTGTGCGTGTCACTGAATAAAAAATTAGCTAGCATTCGCGCCAAGAATTTTCAATTTTATTAAGGACACGGAGGCGAGGATTATGCTTCTCTTTCTACTTTATTGCCACTCACAGCAGCCAATCAAAACGTTTTTGTATGCAAAAAACACTACACATCCCATGATGCTTTGGTATACATCACTTCCTGTATGACACTATAAGAGCCACCATAACTATTACATTTAGCCTCTTTCTTTGCTCGAACGTTTTAGTCCCAAGGATAATACAATTCCAAACAACATCCTCCAACATGGAAGAAACCAAACTGGAACGTTAACATCTTCTTAACCAGAAGTACTGCTACTCCATCTTCTTCTCAGAACCTGGAAGGAAGGAGATACAAGAAGCCCGTAATATCTGCTTAAAACAGAATAAGCATTACAATCTTTTGTAATATAACCGGGTGGGATAATCCTCGCCTCCGTGTCCTTAATAGAATTGAAAATTCTTGGCGCGAATGCTAGCTAATTTTTTATTCTATTACAGGACCGGAGTCTTCGGATTATGCTAGTTTAACGCTTATCAAATACAACTGAAGCTATATCACCCACCGGTTTATAATAAAACTGTTTAAAAGTTGATTCAGAAGACCAGTCAGCAGATCGCATGATATCCTGAACGGTAGAACCCAACATAAAGGTTTTGGAGGCCATAGCTCCACGCACAGAATGTGCTCCATACACTTGGGTATCAATACCCGCCTCTTGCATGATTGACTTTAACCATCTGGCTATAGTAGCCGCAGACACTGGTTTATATGGTTTCTGTAGCGCAATTAACAATTGAGCCACACCATCAGGTCGTATAGATCTTGTGCATTCCTCATAAGCCTTTAGACATTGAACTACACATAGTTATGTATTACCAGGGAAAGCATGGTACTCAACACTTTTTGACAAAGTCTTAGTTCTGGCAGTAATATTAAATGAAACTCCTTGTCAGGGGACACGGCAGCTTCATTCGCGCAGGCAAGCGCTGAGGCTCGGGAATGACTTCAATTCCCAGCGATCTTAGCGCGACGTCTGACGTTAGACGTCGCGCGTCACGTGAGGCGGAAGCAGTGAAGTAGCGAGGCTGCGGGGCAAGACGCCGCCGATTATTCCGCTGGTTCCTGGAGCTTTGCTGGCCGTATCTTGTTATTCTGTGTCGGGTAAGGGTGCCGTTGGCACCACTTGTTCCATTTCTCCGTTGTGGAAGTCCTGGTTGTTATCCAAGATTCCTATCTCTTTCAAGGGGGATATACGAGATAGGAGTGTTCAGTAGCTTACTTTTCCCTACGTTGGTAGAGCTCTTACCATATCCTGCCGGAGCTCTTGCGAGGGAAAAGTATTTTGTTCACCTTTTGTTACCTCAAGACGTTATTGAGGATTACTTGGGGGTACTGTTATATATTTCCCTGCGTTGGCGAACTCTTCCCTGAATCTTCCACACAGAGTTCATGCGAGGGAAATACCTTACTCTGCTCACTATTGTTCCCTCAAGACGTTATTGAGGATTACTTGGGGGTACTGTTATATATTTCCCTGCGTTGGCGAACTCTTCCCTGAATCTTCCACAAAGAGTTCATGCGAGGGAAATACCTCCAAAGGCTTTACAAGTTAGGCATCGCCCTACCTCCAGTTGTTTTAACGAGGTGCTTCCTCTACTGAGAGTGACGTAACTCGTCACGTCCAGAGAAGTACCTTCATCTACTGGAATTCCTTGGTGCGCTTACATTGAATGCGACTCAGTGTTCCTCACGCTGTACTCATGGTTCTATCCTAAAGTGAAGATTACAGCTACCCACATATTTGGCTATCACTATTTTCTTTTGTCCTCCACAGGGGTGTCATATTGAGCGTCAGTGCTTACCTCGCAATCTCAGGTATAAATCTTTGTACATCAGATATTTTATATTTCATATGGAGGAATAGGAATTGCTCATAAGAACCTTTGTGTTTTCCAGCATACTGTATGGATTAGAGGTTCCTAGCTCAGCACCCCTGTTTGCCGGCTAATCTTTATTTCCTTTACAGGTTAGTGGAAGTATGGGTACCAAGGGAGGTTAAGAAAGAGAGAAAGGTGAAAGGTTCTCTTAGTAATTGTTTCTCTTCTTTGTGTCTTACTACAGGTCTCCCTCCCTGCTGTTCCCATCCTTCCCTTCCCCCGCTTAACCACCCTTTAGTCTGTGTATTATTATTATCCAGACTTGGGGCTGTTGAGAGGTGGACCCCCTAAGAGCATCGGTTCGATCCTGAGGATACGTTCAGGCCTGGGACAGAATAATCGGCCCACGAATAGATTTATCCTCCCGGTCGAGCTGATATTGGTATGGCCATGTTAGATGATATCATGGTGGCCCTTGCATTAGTACAAGTGGAGCTTTCGGCTTCACGTAATGAAACCGCCGCTTTACAAGCAAGGGTAGATAGAATGCAACGGAATCCGTTTGGTTTTGGCAATCCTACACAACCCACAACTAGTTCTATGGTAGTGGAAATCCCAACACCTATACCCCTAGCCCCACCAGAAAAGTTCACAGGGGACATACATAAGGTTCAGGTGTTTTTAACTCAGGTTCTACTACACTTCAACTGCAAGCCTAAATTGTTTTCAACTAATCAGGCAAGAGTGTCGTTTCTCATTTCCTTTCTAGCTGGAGATGCAGCCCAATGGGCCGTCCCTTTTGTCAGACGAGATGACCCGATGTTACATGACTGGGAAGCCTTTAGGGAGGAGTTCGAAAAGACTTTTGACCGCAGGGCAGACACCTTTTCAGTTGATAGGGAATTACTGGAACTGAAGCAAGGGAACAAAGACCTGTTAGGATACCTGAACACCTTTCGAAGGCTGGTAGCTGAAACACAATGGCCTGAAAGTAAACAGTCTGCTATTTTCTATCAGGGTCTTAGAGAAGAATTAAAGGATGTGATCGCACAAGTGGATCCCCAACCTCAGACGTGTTCTGCGTTAATTGAATTGACCATGCGGTTGGATCATAGATTGAGGGAACGCAGAGGGGAAGGTAAGAAAAAAGAAAGATACCCCCCTCGTTTTGAAAGAACAAGGTCCCTAGAACCTGGAGTGTCCACCTCGGAACCCATGGAAATCGGAACAGTGAGAGCCTCATTGACGGTGGACGAAAGAGATCACAGGAGAAAAAACGGATTGTGTTTATATTGTGGGAAGAAGGGCCATTATCTGAGGGAGTGCCCAATAAAACCCAAATTCAGTCGTGCACGCCTGGGAACTTCTATGGTGAATAATCCGAAGTCTTTGACGGAAAACTGAAGTGCTCGAGACATATGGAAGGGGAGTCTTCGAGTACAATGTGCATCCCTTCCCTAAAGAAAGAACCTGTTGTCATTAAGGAACATTTCTTCATACCTATAACAGTGTATATCAATCAAGAACCCTGTACCACACAAGCCATGGTGGATTCTGGTGCTACAGGTTGTTTCATGGATGCTACGGAAGCCCACCGATTAGGGGTCCAACTTATCGCCAAAACCATACCGGAGGTGGTATTTGCCGTGGATGGCAAACAATTGGAATCAGGTCCCATAAGCCAGGTCACCGAAACGTGTATTGTGGAGTGCATCAAAGGACATCAAGAACTCTTATCTTTTAACATCATCCAAGCCCCGTTATATGGTGTAATATTGGGGTTGCCTTGGCTCTCCATTCACAACCCCGATATTGACTGGAGTCAGAAAACTTTGAGTATGAATTCTGACTATTGTAAAGAGCAGTGTTGGAAACTCCCTAAACCACTTGCTCCCTTCGGAGAAACTCATCTGCATATTGCCACCGCTGCAGAGAAAGAGATCGAACTGCCTTCATGCTATCAACAGTTTACAGATGTATTCGATGACCAGATGGCGGAAGTACTGCCTCCCCACAGGCCCTACGATTGTCGGATCGATTTGAAGCCGGGTTCAGTGGTACCTTGTGGCAGGGTTTATGCCTTAACCGAGCCCGAAAACAAACATCTGCGCCAGTATTTGGATAAGTATTTGGCTTTGGGGTTTATCCGTCCGTCCAGTTCTCCTGCGGCTTCCCCCCTATTTTTTATACCCAAAGCGAACGGAGAGTTAAGGACATGTATTGACTTTCGTGCCTTGAATACCATCACCATTCGTAACCAGTATCCACTCCCGCTGATTTCTGTACTGGAGCAGGTGAAGGGAGCAGTGATATTCACGAAATTGGATCTCCACGGAGCATACCATCTAGTAAGGATGCGTCAGGGAGACGAGTGGAAGACTGCATTCAAGACTAGGTATGGGCTATACGAGTACCTAGTTATGCCTTTCGGCCTATGCAATGCACCTGCGGCGTTCCAATTCTTCCTAAACGATGTCTTACGGGAATACCTGGACCGGATAGTTGTAGTGTACATCGACGACATCTTGATTTACTCTACACAAGAAGAAGATCATGTGAGACATGTGAGTTTGATACTACAGGCTTTGAGGGAACACCATCTTTTTTGCAAAATCAGCAAATGTGAGTTCCATGTCTCGACAGTAGAGTTTTTAGGCGTAATGCTCACTCCTTCAGGGCAGGAAATGGCGGAGCGAAAGGTGAGAGCAATAACGGAATGGCCTTGTCCACAGAATGTCAAAGATATACAGTGTTTTATGGGATTCGCAAATTTTTATAGGCGTTTTATATCCCAATTTTCCAACAAGGCAGCACCCCTTACTCGCCTGACTAAGAAGGATGTACCATTTCAGTGGACACAGGAAGCCCAGAAAGCATTCGATATACTAAAAGAAGCGTTCATAACTGCTCCCATATTAACGCACGCCAATCCCATCTTGCCTTTCATACTGGAAGCGGATGCCTCAGACGTGGCGATTGGAGCAGTTCTTTCCCAGAGAGATACCACCACCGGACAACTGCATCCGGTTGCTTTTATGTCAAAGAAATTAAACAGAGCAGAACAAAATTATACCATAACGGAAAAAGAATTGCTTGCAATCAAAGAAGCATTTGGAGAATGGAGACATTGGCTGTTAGGAGCACAACATACTGTCACCGTATATACAGATCACCGTAATCTCCAATTTCTAAAAACCGCTCGCCAACTTACTCCTCGCTTACTACGGTGGATGACGTTCTTTGAAGAATATAACTTCATAGTTACATTCCGTCCTAGAAGCCTAAACAAAAAAGCTGATGCCTTGTCCAGACAAGAATCCACAATAGTACCCTGGACTAACCCAGAAAGATCTATCCTTGATCCTCAAAGGGTAATCGGAGTAGTGCATGTTGACCAGTTCCTACGAGAAGTTGGGAAAGGACTCCAGACCTTTCAATGGAAGGAATGGTTGAAACACCATCCGGAATGGACAAAGAGACAAGGTGTTGTCAGGAAAGGGACTCAGGTACTTGTCCCCCCTTATACATTGAGACAAACAGTCTTTCAATGGTGCCACACAGATCCTAGTGCTGGTCATCATGGCAAGGATAAAACTTGTGAAAAAATCTTACGTCAGTTCTGGTGGCCTTCTCTCAGAAAAGACATTCCTGAATGGATAAAAGCATGCATTGTGTGTGCGCAAACCAAGCCCCTACCAGGAAAACCACAAGGGCTATTGCAACCTCTACCCACTCCGGATGTTCCGTGGGAAAGATTTTCGTTGGACTTCATAGTTGGGCTTCCATCAGATCAAGGGCATACCGTGATTCTGGTCATCATTGACTACTTAACTAAGATGGGGCATTTTGTGGCCTGCAAAACAATTCCTACAGCAGGACATCTGGCCAAACTTTTGATGGAACATGTAGTGAGATTACATGGCTTGCCTAAGGTGATTGTGTCAGATCGTGGAACCCAGTTTACAGCCAAATTCTGGAAAGCTTGGTGTTCAGCGTTACACAAATCGTCAGCCTTATCAACTAGTTTCCACCCCCAGACAGATGGGCAGACAGAAAGACTAAATCGGACATTGAAACTGTATTTACGTAGTTATGTGGACCATAATACGGACACTTGGGTGGAGTGGTTGTGGTTAGCTGAAATTGCATATAACAACGCCCAACACAGTTCCACCAAGCACTCTCCTTTCTATAGCACCTACGGTTATCACCCTCGTTTTATACCCTTCAGTACGCCAGGCAGGTGTGAACGCATTCCAGAAGTACAGGAAAGAATAGTGCAGATACAAAAGGTCCTGCAATACACAAAGAAGCATTTGATTCAGGCTAAGGTGTTGTATAAAACACAAGCTGATAAACATCGCAGAACAGGGCCCACTTACAAGAAAGGGGACTTAGTATGGCTATCAACACGTAATATCCGATTCAAGAGATATAGCGTGTTCAATCCCAGGTATATAGGCCCCTACAGAGTAGTGAGACTAATTAACCCGGTGGCAGTGAAGATAGCTCTGCCCTCTCATATGAGAATTCACCCTGTGTTCCACGTCTCTTTGTTGAAGCCTGCTTACGGTCCTGCACATGCTAGACCGGCGCCGGTATGGGTAGATCAGAATGAGGAGTTTGTAGTCGCTAGAATCCTTGATTCCAAGATCTGTCGTAATAAACTCTGGTTCTTGATAGCATGGATGGGGTATGGTGCTGATGAGAACTCTTGGGAGCCTGAATCATCAGTGCATGCTCCTAGACTGGTTGCTGCTTTTTACAGACGACACCCCAATAAGCCATGCGCCTGCCTGTGCTCTCCAAGAGGGGGATGTACTGTCAGGGGACACGGCAGCTTCATTCGCGCAGGCAAGCGCTGAGGCTCGGGAATGACTTCAATTCCCAGCGATCTTAGCGCGACGTCTGACGTTAGACGCCGCGCGTCACATGAGGCGGAAGCAGTGAAGTAGCGAGGCTGCGGGGCAAGACGCCGCCGATTATTCCGCTGGTTCCTGGAGCTTTGCTGGCCGTATCTTGTTATTCTGTGTCGGGTAAGGGTGCCGTTGGCACCACTTGTTCCATTTCTCCGTTGTGGAAGTCCTGGTTGTTATCCAAGATTCCTATCTCTTTCAAGGGGGATATACGAGATAGGAGTGTTCAGTAGCTTACTTTTCCCTACGTTGGTAGAGCTCTTACCATATCCTGCCGGAGCTCTTGCGAGGGAAAAGTATTTTGTTCACCTTTTGTTACCTCAAGACGTTATTGAGGATTACTTGGGGGTACTGTTATATATTTCCCTGCGTTGGCGAACTCTTCCCTGAATCTTCCACACAGAGTTCATGCGAGGGAAATACCTTACTCTGCTCACTATTGTTCCCTCAAGACGTTATTGAGGATTACTTGGGGGTACTGTTATATATTTCCCTGCGTTGGCGAACTCTTCCCTGAATCTTCCACAAAGAGTTCATGCGAGGGAAATACCTCCAAAGGCTTTACAAGTTAGGCATCGCCCTACCTCCAGTTGTTTTAACGAGGTGCTTCCTCTACTGAGAGTGACGTAACTCGTCACGTCCAGAGAAGTACCTTCATCTACTGGAATTCCTTGGTGCGCTTACATTGAATGCGACTCAGTGTTCCTCACGCTGTACTCATGGTTCTATCCTAAAGTGAAGATTACAGCTACTCACATATTTGGCTATCACTATTTTCTTTTGTCCTCCACAGGGGTGTCATATTGAGCGTCAGTGCTTACCTCGCAATCTCAGGTATAAATCTTTGTACATCAGATATTTTATATTTCATATGGAGGAATAGGAATTGCTCATAAGAACCTTTGTGTTTTCCAGCATACTGTATGGATTAGAGGTTCCTAGCTCAGCACCCCTGTTTGCCGGCTAATCTTTATTTCCTTTACAGGTTAGTGGAAGTATGGGTACCAAGGGAGGTTAAGAAAGAGAGAAAGGTGAAAGGTTCTCGTAGTAATTGTTTCTCTTCTTTGTGTCTTACTACAGGTCTCCCTCCCTGCTGTTCCCATCCTTCCCTTCCCCCGCTTAACCACCCTTTAGTCTGTGTATTATTATTATCCAGACTTGGGGCTGTTGAGAGGTGGACCCCCTAAGAGCATCGGTTCGATCCTGAGGATACGTTCAGGCCTGGGACACTCCTTTCGGAGTAAATACTCTACCTGTAATATCCAGAGCTTTCACATCGGAAGAGCGCCGATAGGCAGATAGGCATAAAAGCATAGCTAACTTACACGATAGTTGTTTCCTCGTCAACATATTATTATGTGGCCATTTATCGAATAAGGAAAGAACTAGAGACACATCCCACAGAGAGGAATACTTTGGTTTAGGAGGGTTCGCTACCTTAATACCTTTTAATAATTTACAAATTACCGGATGCATACCTACCGGTTTCCCGTCTATCTGAGAATGACCAGCTGAAATAGCCGAACGAAAATTGTTAACCGAACGGTATGCCAGACCCTCCGACGCTTTTTCAGACAAAAAATTTACAACATGGGGTAGGTCAGCCCCCACAGGATCCACGTGTTGTTCCACACACCAATGAACCCAGCTCTTCCAGGCTGAAGAATATCGTTTCCTGGTGGAGGGAGCCCATGCTTTACTGATGAAAGCCGCAGCTTCTTCCGAAACTCCCGGCATTTCCCATCTTTGCCTGAAAGCCTCCAGGCCATCAGGGACAACTGCCCTGATAACATCATCGGGTGTAGTTCTCCATGAGGGCCCTGGAGCATCGTCGAGGATGACGGAATCATCCTGGGGAAGTCGCAGCTCATCTCCAATAATATTTTGAACCAAGGCTGTGACTTCCACAAGGGGGTTACTAAAATCACTTCTGCCCGATGGCGAGACACTTGGGTAGTCACCTTGGGAATCAATATGAATGGGGGAAAAGCATAATTCAGGCCCTTGGACCAGTCCTGAGAAAACGCATCCGTCGCCAGTGCTAGCGGATCCGGTCTCCAGCTGAAGAATTTCTCCAACTGTCGATTTAGTCTGGACGCAAAGAGGTCGATCTCACATCTGCCCCAGATCGCTTGCAACCAACTGACTATCTGGGATTGGAGTTGCCAAGCTCTGTAATCCTTGAGGTGCCGGGAGTTCCAGTCCGCTACTATGTTCGACTGCCCCGGAATATATTCGGCTATCACCGATATCTGATGACTGAGGCAGTAATGCCAGAAGTCTTTCGCTATTTCTGCAAGTAGAGAGGACCTCGTGCCTCCCAATTTGTTGATATACCTCACCGCCGAGATGTTGTCCATCCGAAGTAGGATGCAACATGAGAGTCGTTTGGGTGACAGTGTCCGGATCGCAAACGATCCCGCTAAGAGTTCCAGACAGTTGATGTGAAGATCGAGTTCGCGCAGGGACCATCTCCCGCCTGTGGAGATATCTCCGCAACGCGCACCCCAGCCCCAACGGCTGGCGTCGGACTCTATAACTACCTCTGGCTGAGACCCGAAAATGGCTCTGCCGTTCGATGCCTCCAGGGGGCTCAACCACCACTGTATTTCTTCCCGCACTTCTTGAGAGAGAGGGACAAGGTCCGTGTAAGCGAGACCTTTCTGAAGGTGTTGTATCTTCAACCTCTGAAGGGCCCGATAATGAAGAGGACCTGGAAAGATTGCCTGTATGGAGGATGCCAGAAGACCCACGATCCTGGCAAGAACTCTGAGTGAGACTGTTTGCTTGGATAACAGCGTGGAGAGCTCCTTTCTGATGACTTGCAGTTTGGAGCGGGGAAGACTCAATTGGGTCGTCCGAGAATTTATGACGAACCCCAGAAAATCCACAGTTTGCGAGGGAGAAAGAGCTGACTTGGATTCGTTGATCACGAACCCCAGGTTTTGCAAAGTAGCTATGGTCATTTGTAAATGCTGAACAGCTACATTTGGAGACTGTGCCATGATGAGTATATCGTCTAGATAAACTATCATGCGAATACCTTGTTCTCGCAGATGAACTATCACCGGTTTCATCACCTTGGTGAAACACCATGGTGCTGAGGAGAGTCCGAAAGGAAGGACCAAGTACTCGAACCACTGGTTCCGCCATTGAAATTGGAGGAAACGGCGGTGAGGAGGAAATATAGGTATTGACAGATAGGCGTCTTTCAGGTCCAGTCGGACCATCCAGTCTCCTTCTTTCAGAAGATCCACCAAAAGATGGATGCCCTCCATCTTGAAGTGTTTGTAGGTCATGAACTGGTTGAACTCTTTCAAATTCAATACTAACCTGTGACCTCCGCCCTTCTTCTGCACTAAGAAAATATTGCTGCAAAAACCGTGAGGGCCCTCGTTGCAGTGTGCTATCGCGTGTTTCTGCAGCAATCCTTCGAGTTCGGAATCGATAAAATCGCATTCTAGTAGGGAAAAAGAAAGCTGTCTGGGTTGTCTATCCTGATATGGAGTCTGATAGAAATCTAAATGGAACCCTTGAATTGTCTGTAAGATCCATGCATCCTGAGATATTCAAGACCAATTGTGATAGAAAAACTGAGTACGACCCCCCCAAGGGTATTAGAAAGTTGTCGGGAGCACTTACCTGCAGAATCTGGGGCTTGGAAGCCCCCTCGGTGGCCACCTCTGTGGAATCGCCTCTGGTTGAAGCGTTGTCTGGTGGGGTAGAAGGTTCCCCCGCGAGTGGAATCCCACTCTCCGCGGCCCCTTCCGTAGTCTCCCCGCTGAGGACCTTGGGAGAATTGGTGGCCTGGCGAGCGTCCTCGGCCTCGCCCGGCCCGGCGAAAAAGGCCAGCCTGAAAGACTCGTTTGATGCCAGACTGGGCCTTATCTAGGGTCGTGAACGTGCCCACGTACTTGGAAACATCTTTGACAAAGCGTTCTCCGAAGAGATTGCCCTCTGCCAGGGGGCCTGGTTCCGCTGCAGCCAACTCAGTAAGGTTGGAGTCCATCCGCATGAGAAGCGACTTGCGCCGTTCCGTAGATATAGCGCAATTCGCGTTACCTAATAGGCAAATGGCCCGCTGGGTCCACCCTGCAAGGACATCCGGGTCCACCGCAGTGCCCGACTCTTGTGCCTCTAAGGTCATTTCTAAGATCTTGCGAGAGGGCCTGCCACGTCCAGGAGTTTGTCCTGGCAGCCTCGCCAGGCCCGATCAATACCTTTCTTTGGGTCCTTGGCAAACTTCTTAAGGAAGGTGAGTAGACTTGCGTCGATATCCGGAGTGTCTGCAACCTTGTCCGGAATATCAGGTCTGGGACATTCTGAGCGTAATCTATTACGCACCTCTTTATCAAAGCTCCGTCGGAGGTTATCATGCAGATATGCCGCCACTGCTGGCGCGGGAGCCCAGTCCGAAGACCTAGGGTGGACTATGTCGGCAGGATTGAAAGTGAACGGGGTAGACATAGTTTGGGAGAGGTCTTGCTCCACGTCTTTTGTCTTCTTAGCCTTTTTCTTCGGGGGAGCCTCATCAGGGGTGTCAGTCCCTGTGGTATCAGTGTCCGTGTCCGTATCAGTGTCAGGACGTTTAGGTTTACCAGAAGGGGGTAGTGAGGAAAGGGCATCGGCATGAGGCCAAGACTTAGATTGGGGCCCACTAGGTGAAGTATCCTTTGCTGGTTCAGCTGGTGGTTTAAAGCCGTGACGTTTGGCAAATCTTTCTAGTTGTTTCGTTATCGGCTTCAACGCAGCAGCCAGTGCTTGCTGCACAGTCCCAGGGACTGCCTTTTCAACGGCCTTGTTCACCGACTCCTGGACGGAGGCGTCCAGGGCCTCCACAATATTATCCTCCAAGGAAGGGGTAGACACTTCCTCTTCATATAAATTGTCATCCTCATAACTGACCCAATCTTCCATTTTTAAGGCGGAATTATAATTATCTTGGGCAGAAAAGAGGAGTGGCAGGGGGAGCCAACCCACAAATACAGTCAACTAAGAGTACCTAGCTCCTCAGCAAAAGCTGTATACTGTTCTTACAGCCCACAGGGCGTAGGGAGAGCCAAGAGACAAGATTTTAAGGAGTTGTGCCCACTCTGAGGCCAGAACACTCTTTCAGCCAGCTCAGGCGTAAGACAGGGTCTCTTCACTGAAAAAGCTCCGTAGTTGATGAGCTCCGGAGCAGTCTAGGGACGAATACCACGTGCGTAGCCCAATCCTACTAAAATATATCCCAATTGGGCTACGCACGTCGAATCTGTAAAGCTCTCTATTCAGAAACGCATTGGCAATTAGGGAAAGCCTGCAGCGTTAACTTGTGCCACTAATCACTGCCGGCGGCAGCGCGGTACTCTTTAGCCTCATAAACACACAAAAAAGCCCGACCGGGCTGCCCGCATTCTCTACATTCACCGCTGTCTTCGCGGGAGATCGGCGGGGCGCTCGGGTTGAAAAACACCAGCGCGATGCTCGCACTGACCTCAGACAGAAGTGAGCCCCCAACGCGCGTCGCGCGGTACAAGAAACGAGGCTGTGAACACAGTGAGCGCGCACAAGAAGAAATTGGCAATGTGAACGGCAGCACGATACACGCGCGTACAATAACAACACTCGTTAAAACATATTAATGCTAGCGCATGCATAAATTAAGCATTGCAAACTTTTCAAATGAATATAAACATCGAGCACTTAACTTCCTGCGTGAGCAGCAAAGAAAGAGGCTCATGTAATGGATATGGTGGCTCCTATAGGGTCATACAGGAAGTGATGTATACCAAAGCATCATGGGATGTGTAGTGTTTTTTGCATACAAAAACGTTTTGATTGGCTGCTGTGAGTGGCAATAAAGTAGAAAGAGAAGCATAATCCGAAGCCTCCGGTCCTGTAATAGAATTGAATATACACGCTGTATAGAAACAGATTATTTCCAAAAGAGATTCTTACCCCCTTTTATTATGTCCGCTGTGCGTCTTCCGTACTGTCACTGGGTGGTCTAGTTCCGTAAATACGTCACGTTGCGTGCACTGTGGAAGTTGCTTGGAAGAAACACAGATTTCCGTAAGCAGCTTTAGGATAGCAACGATGGAAAAGTTCTGGTAATACACGGTACGTGAACAGTAGTGGTAGAAAGGAAAATATGGAGAATCCCTCCGTGCGTTCCCACGCCTGAACAATGCTGTTCAAGAATCACAAGTAGAACTGAGTGCAGCCACGTGACTCTTCCATCTGCTCGTGGTTTTCCAATATTTGAAAAACGCACTTCTAAACTGTTATGTGGCTCCAGCTATTAAAGATGAATACTGTCCAACTGTGGATTCATAAAAGAGTATATAATATATATTTTTTAATATCGCAAAACCGCTCTATTCTTCCAAGCGCACACCACGACTAGAATAACGCACTCTTTAACTGCTGCATCGCTCTTGACTTTACCATTGAATAATGTCCGACTGTGCCATTCACCACAATAATAATGCGCTCACATTAAAATGTGCTCAAAGAGAAATGCACAAACCTATAATGTCTTAGAACGATCCCCTGGGCCCTACATAACAGTACCTTTGTGAAGAAACGAAAGTTGGCAGCCGAAGATGGTAACGGGAATCAGGAAAAAAATCAGTAGGCCATGCTTTTCGCCAAGTTTGTTGAGATGACACTTTTCCAGGAGACACAGAATGAATGTGTAAAACAGGTTTATTACAAGTAACAGAATTAACATCTGAAAGGGACCAGGAGACCAGCGTACACTGCCTCCAAGGTTCCTTTTCATTGCATAATCACATTCCATGTTCTGTGCATTCTAACGGAGTCAAAGAGGCACAGGAAGACTAGCATTACACAAACATAACCTATACAATATGCTAAATATATTAACTGTGTAGAACACTGTACGCGAGACTGCGGCGGCCATTTTGAAACCAGGCAAAATAAGCCAATCAGAGCACAGGAAAGCTCAGCGGCCATTTTGAAGTCAGGCAGCCATTGAAATGCATGGAAAATAAAGGAAAAAAAAAAACATTGAAAATACAAAAAAAAATACAACGACCACAAAAGACTAAATAAAGGAAAGAAGCAAGAGAAGTACAAAAGCAAGAAAATGAGCGACACGGAGAAACAAAGCGCAAAAGCAATATTCCGCAGACCGTTACCATTTAGCCTGTCGGAACCGCAAGCAGGCATCAGATGGGAGAGATGGATCAGGCAATTTGAGCGCTACATGCGCGCCACGGACATCGTGGCAACCAAACAACTAGACCTGTTTCTAAATCTCGCAGGGGATGAAGTAGAAGATCTGCTCATCACCTTCCCCAGTGATAAGACAACGGACTACAAAGGAGTAATAAAGTGCCTCACCGAGAAGTTCGACCCTCAACGAAACGTTGACTTCGAGAGGTATACGTTCAACACTGCATGTCAGCAAGATGAAGAAAGCTTAGACGATTTTGCAACTAGACTGAGAAAACTAGTAACATACTGCGCGTTTGACCAGTTTGACAACGAGCAAGCGATAAGATTGCGCATTATTGAAGGTTGTCAATCAGTAGATTTCCGAGCACGCGTTCTGAAGGAACCAACGACGCTAGAGAAGATATTGACGATGGCTCGCACGGAAGCACGGGCCACAGCTCATGCCAAGCAAATGGAAATGGGAAAAGAAAAGAGAGTGGCGCTGGCGCATCGCGTCGCTGGGGCGTTAAAAAAAAAAGAATACCAGGCACCAGTACAACAAAAGAAGGGCGAACAAATATGCTATCGATGTGGCATTGAATTCCCGCATGTCGGTGCCTGCCCAGCAATGGGCCAGAAGTGCAGAAAGTGCAACAGGGACAATCACTTTGCAAGCATGTGCATGAGCAGACAAGGCAGAAGTGAGAGAGGCAGAGCAATAAGACCGCGGATGACCAGCAACAGATACGCCCGACACATGGAAACGGCAAATCGTAGCTCCTATCGTAGCTCCTCTGACGAGTCCGAAGAGACGGCAACACCAGTGAATGAGGCGAGACTATATCTAATGTCAGATGAGCCCAAAGAAGACACAAGGTCGGAGCACATTCAGCTGGTGGAGAAGCAGCAAATAAAGAAAACCGCCACCGTGGACATCGGTGTCGGGAGCCACCAAGCCAAGTTTGTGCTAGACAGCGGAGCAACATGCAACATCATGTGCATGTCAGAATACAGGAAAATGAAAGTGAAGCCATCGCTGTCACCGTCAACCGTAGACGTGTTCACGTGGGGCTCCAAAGACCGGTAGAAAACATAGGAAAATTTACAGAGACTCTAACATACAAAGGCAGGTCATACAAAGAAGAAATACACGTGCTAAAAGGTGACATCCCAGCACCATGCCTGCTAAGCAATGTAACAGCGCAAGTGATGGGGTTGCTAGCTATGATGTAACACATGTCGGAAAAGGAGAACATTCTACAAGAATACCCAGCAATACTGAAAGGTCTCGGGAAGTTGAAAGGAAAACAGATAACGCTACATATAAATGAAGCAATCACGCCGGTGGCCCAACATCACAGACGAGTGCCCATCCACCTACAGCCACAAGTTGAAGAAGAAATCAACAGTCTCCTGGCGCAAGACATAATTGAGCCTGCTGAAGGGCCAACGCCCTGGGTGTCTCCGATAGTGGCAGTCCCAAAGAAGAACACTTCAAAGATCCGCATCTGCGTAGACATGAGGATCCCAAACACAGCAATCGCGAGAGAGCGTCATCCGGGACCACACCTAAACGACATGATCAGCTGTCTCACTGGAGCCTGCCAATTTTCGAAGCTGGACCTGTGCAAAGGGTACCACCAACTAGAACTAGACCACCAGTCCAGGTACATCACAACGTTCTCCACGCACTTGGGCCTGTTCAGATACAAGAGACTGAGTTTCGGAATCTCATCGGCTGCGGAAATATTCCAAGAGACAATAAGGCAGGTGATAAGGCCGGTACAGAACAGCCTAAACTACAGTGATGACATCTTAGTGTTTGGAAAAACAGACCAAGAACATGACACTGCGTTGCGTCAAGTGTGCACACAACTGGAACAAGCAGGACTAACGTTGAATGGAGACAAATGCGAGCTGGGAAGAAAGGAATTGGTGTTTTTCGGACACATTTTCTCCAAACAAGGAATGAGACCAGATCCCAGCAAAGTAGAGACACTGAAAAACGCGAATCCTCCGACGGACGTCGCAGAAGTAAGATCATTTCTAGGACTTGCCAGCTACTGCGCCAGATACATACAGGATTTCGCCACAGTAAGCACACCACTAAGAGAACTGACCAAACAAGGACAGAAGTTCGTGTGGTCACCGGAGTGCGACAAGGCATTCGAGGAAATCAGACATGCGGTGATGACCGTGGAACATCTTGCTTATTTTGACCCCATGCTCTGCACTGAACTGACTGTGGATGCCAGCCCAGTAGGACTAGGAGCGATACTAGCGCAGCATCTGCCAGGGAGAGATTCGCCAAGGAAAATCGTCGCGTACGCAAGCAAAAGCTTGACAGAGATTGAGAAGGCATACTCGCAACCGGAAAAGGAAAGCCTAGCGGTGGTATGGGCGTGTGAACATTATCACATGTTCATCTACGGGAAGCCATTCACCATCATAACTGACCACCAAGCGCTGGTGACAATCTATGGCAGCCCGTCGGCCAAAATGCCACCCAGGATTGAGCGCTGGGGCATAAGGCTGATGGACTACGATTTCAAGATTGTGCACAAGCCCGGGAAAGAGCACAATCCAGCAGACTACATGTCGAGACACCCACTGCCGCAGGCACAAGAGAAGAAATCGATGGCAGAAGAGTACCTCAACTTCGTGCTAAAACAAAACACACCGGCACCGATAACAGTAGTGGAGCTAAAAAACGAGACCAAGAAGGATGCCACGTTGCAAATGGCCATGGAGACAATGAGAAAGCAGAGATGGAAACACATCAATAATAATTGCACCTGGGGAGAAGGAGTACGCAAAGAAGAAATGCTTGCCCTAAAGAAGATAAACGAAGAACTGTCAGAAACTGCAACAGAAATAATGATGCGAGGAACAAGAATAGTGATACCACGCTCACTGAGGCGACAACTGGTCGATCTGGCTCATGAGTCACACCGAGGAATAGTAGCGACAAAGAAACTACTAAGGGAGAAAGTATGGTTCCCTGGTTTAGACCGCATGGTGGAAGACACAATCGCGACATGCCACCTCTGCCAAATGACAGGACCACCACCAAAACATGAACCATTACAAATGTCAGAACTCCCACGAGCGGTGTGGACAACACTAGCGGCTGATTTCTTTGGGCCACTAGACACAGGCAGCTATCTGCTTGTGGTCATTGATGAATACTCGCGATTCCCCATAGTGCGACAGGTATCATCGACGTCAGCGACAGCAACCCTACCGATATTAGATGACATCTTTGCGGCCTGGGGCTCACCAGAAACACTAAAAACAGACAACGGACCCCCATTCTCAGGAGAAGAATTCCGAAAATTCATGGCTTACCTGGGAATAAACCACAGGAAGGTAACTCCAGTGTGGCCGCAAGCGAATGGAATGGTGGAGAGGTTCATGGGGAACATCAAAAGGCGGTTCAAAGGGCAAAGTTGGCGCAGATATCAATTGGCCAGGCTCTATGCCAGGTGCTACGTGACTATAGAAACACGCCACATAACTCCACCGGAAAATGCCCTGCAGAGCTAGTACTGGGAAGGACAAGCAGAACAAGACTGCCACAAGTAGAAGCAACTATGACACCAGAACACAGCAGCATTGAGGCAAGAGACAAGGAGGCTAAAGAAAAAATGAAAAGATACGCAGATGCTAGGCGACACGCCGTCTCGTCGCACCTGAAAGAAGGGGACACTGTGGTAGTGCGCCAACGACAACAAAGGAAGTCTGACTGTACGTTCTCAACAGACCCGCTAACAGTGACTCAAGTGAAAGGCCCAATGATCACAGCGGAGTCAGAACACCGAAGGATAACACGGAACAGCTCACACTTCAAAGGACTGAAGGAGAAAAATGAAGAAGACCAAGAAGAGGACACAGCAGAAAGAAAATGGGCGGAACACGAGAGAAAGGGAACACACAAGGGGAGGAGCCATCAGAAGAGCAACAGACGGAGGTCTGCCCAAAAAGAATAAGCAGACGGCCGAAAAGACTAATAGAAGAAATGTAACAATGGGAGACGCATTCATCTCCATCTTATCTGTTCTTACCTCTATCGACACACCTCTGTGTTTCAACTGCTCGTCATTTCTTTGTGACAAAAGGGGGAGATGTAGTGACCTGGAGACGGGCACTAGGACCCAGAGTGGACAGTGGGGACAAGGGAAACCGGACACCACATCCGGTCAGGGTGTGGGGACAAGGGGGCAGTACCAAGGAGCAGGGGAAGAGGATACACGTGTGTGGGCAGGGGAGCAGAGAGAGAATAAAGAGTAACCAACCTCTTACCTGTGTCCTGCGTACGTCTGTGGGGGACAGCGGGGACACGACAAACACCACAGGTGTGCAGTGCATACCTACCCACGAACTGTGACCCGGACTCAGTGGCCATCCTGTGCGGGCCTTGAGGAGGAGATGCTGAGACCCTTGACACCCCACCCAGACTGTGAGTAGCGGCAGGATGCAGTGAGGGCATGTGGGGCCACTGTCTTGCCATCTGTGGAACGCTGTGCTTCCCGACTCCACCAGAAGCTGACTCTTAGAGACAGGGCCCAAGCTGCGGCAGAGAGGTTGCAACTCTGAAGGGGAAGAGAGGCGCCACTGCCGAGATGAGTATTGGAGCGAGAACCAAAGACCCATGACCCGGAAGACAAGGTGGTCCTGCGCACTGCCAAGTTGGGGTATACAGAATGGAGCAGTGTGGCCAAGCGGGGTGTCGGGAAGGGCTCTCATCCCCTTCATATAAACTGTATGACCTCTTGTGCTCTCAGCAACTCGACAGCAAATTGTGTGGTTATGCAAGGGGTGTGTATAGGACAAGGCTAGCCTACCTCAAGGTTTTACTCCTCCCAGGCTCTTAAACTGGGCCAGAACGCATGACCGCAGGGGGAACGAAAATAGTTGCTCTGCCTGATTTTGCTACCCCCTTGTATCAGCGGCAGGTGAGAGCAGGGGTGCCTCAGTGGGTTGTAGCCGGACTGCTTCAATACTGGGTTGTTGTCCATCTACAATCACGTGGGAGCTGGAGAGACTACTGTCCTCTGCCCACCAGGATTTATCCCTGAGCGAAATCCTGAGAAACTGGACAGTCTTTCCCTCAGATCTTGCCCATCATGGTGAGAGGCAAGGGGCCCCCTTCATCACAGACTAAGAAGGAACACTGTGTCAGGATAGCTACTGACGTGGTGGTGGCTGCTTCGAAGTAGACCCCAATAAAGACTGAAGACACACCAGCATGTCAAACGAGGCAATTCTACAGGCTATTACCACCTTGAGAATCTTCCGTAAAGGAAAAATGGAGGAAATTAAGATGGATGTCTCGCTTTTAAGTCAAGATCCCCTGAAAACTGTAGAAACTGTGACTGAAGTGGAGTCATAAATCTCTGCCTCAGAAGATCAGGTCCATGAGATGCAGGGCAAAATTGCGAAACTGCTAACAGTGACAAAACACCTAGAGGAAATAGTGGAAGATGCTGAAGGGAGATCTCAACACAACAATATGCAGATAGACGGCCTACATTAAGGCACAGATGGAACGAATATGCAGTCCTTCGTAGTGACATTGTTAGCAACCTGGTTTCCGGCGATGAAACTCTCCACTTGCTTTGTTGTAGAAAGAGATCACCGTGCCCTGACTGGGAGGCCTCAGGCTGGGAGGCCTCCAAGCCGAATCATAATTCACCTCATCAACTACATGAACAGAGACACAATCCTAAAGAAAACACAACATCTGGGCACCATTCACTATGAAAATCCCCAAGTTATGCTTTTCCCAGACTACACACGACCTGTGCAACAACAGAGACGCTCATTCACTGCAGTTAAACAGAAGCTGCATGCAATGCAATTGGAAAATAAGCTGCTGTTCCCAGCGGGGCTCAGGATCGCTTTCTCCACTAAGACATTTTTCTTTGACAGTCCTAAAGCTGCCTGGGAGTGGGTTGAAGAAAGTATGGTGCTCCTTCCATGCCCTGGGGGGTCTGATGCAACTGTGAAGGCCACTAAACAACAGGGTTGTCCTAGACAGTGCTGAAAGAGATCTCACAGAAAGCAGGGACTCCGACATAATGACCCGATGGAGGAGGAGAATGATGATGAAGTCCACTGACCAAGGCTCTCACTGTGACGACTCCCACACTCCTCTTACACAACCTGTGACTAAGGGCCCAGACAATTGAGCTGTAGATGTGTTGTTTTCTGCTAGTTTTCGACTTCTCCAAGAAACATATGACGCACAGACCCTGGGCTATTGCACTGACTTAATAATTTGGTGGAACTCTCTTTGCAAACTTAAAACTTTGTTACTTTAACTCTGAGATTGAAGATGGCCAAGGCAAATAATGAGTAAATACATTGGATGGTTACCAGGATAGTGAGACATTCCTTTGACTGCTCACCCTCACCCCATAGTGTATGTTTGGGATTTTGGTTCACATAGGGTGACAGATGCTTCTGGGGAGGCAGTATAGGTTCGGGGACTTGGGTATGGGATGTTTATGGTTTTTGTGTTATGACAAGTGTAAATAGGCTACTGACAAACAGATGGATAGACAAGGATACCATGCCCTTAAACACTCACCAAGAGAGGTATATCACCAATGCATGATTGAGGTATTTTTACTGCCCCAAGTGCAAACCTGTGTCACACTAATGCCCCTGATAAGGATGTTTTACCCACCTGTGCAGCGGTATATTCAACAGAGAATTTATACAAAATGCCTATGAGTACACATGATGGTGTGCATATCCAATTCCGCATTCTATCATTGAACGTAAATGGATTAAATGATAAGATTAAGAGTGGTGCAGTTATGCTATACGTTAAGCGGCATGCCCTAGATGTCCTCCTACTTCAGGAAACATACCTACTAGGTACTAACTGTCATTTCCTTGGTCAATATGGCTATATGCAGGTTTTTCATTCGGGATTTGCCCAGGGCTCGACGGGGGTGTCTTTTGGGAAGTGATGTTGGATACAGCTAGATATGCCTGACTACACACTCAACATGGAATATATGAGTGGGGAGATAAAACGGGCAAAGTCATATGTTGGTTGGCTAATTGTGATGCTGAAATATGATTAATTCCATCAATGTTAGATGAAATGCGGCAGATCATGGGAGGTAAGGAAATTGCTAATATTTTTGCTGAGTATTATCAGTCCACGTGAATAAAACGGGAGTGCCCTATTGTTGCCTATGGATAAACTCACTGTTGAGAATTGTGCTGAGCTTGATCTCCCAATAATGATAGAGAAAATCTACCAAGCCATAGTGACTATGCCAACTGGGAAGATAGCCAGCCGAAACAGAATTCCTGGAGAGTTTTACAAGAAATACACCTCTCTGAATTTGCCACACCACCATGTCCTGTACGAAGAGGCATACAGTGTGGATGCACTCCCCCATGATCTACAGGGGTCACTTGCTATAGTTATTCCTAAGGAAAAAGCTGCATACGCATTGTTCCTCATATCAAACTATATAATTAATTAATGTCAACACAAAGCTCCTAGCCAAGATCCTAGCCATTAGACTGGTTAAAGCGATTCACACTTTAATTAATCGACACCAGAACACGTCATGCCTGGGAGAGGCACCAGGCATTGTCTGCTACGATTGCAGGCTGCCCTGGCACGCTCCCGAGAGCTTAGCCGGGTTTTGGTGCTAATGTCAATTGACTTTAAAAAAGCTTTTGACATGGTCCATTGGCTTTTCAGGCATCAAACACTGCAGAAAAGCTAATTTGGCCATCGCTGCCTGAGATACCTCACATTGTTATATAAGGATCCATGGACTCAGGTTATAGTGAACAGGATGCTTTTTAAACCCTTTTTCATAGCACGCGGTACAAGGCAGGGATGTCCCCTGTCGCCACTTTTATTTGCATTAGTGATTGAGCCACTGGTGAAGTGGGTCCAGTGTGATGTACAACTTACAGGTTGTCAATGGCTAGAAGATACTGAAGATAGAATATATGCTGATGACATCTTGATATATGCTCAATGCCCTGCCATACCCCTTTCACGAGTGGTGCGCATGCTTGAGATGTCCGGTGACATCTCAGGACTCCGTTCAAATTGGACAAAATCAATGTATTTTCTGGCTAGGGGAGCGCTCCCAGAAGTAGTAGTAGAAACTAGCCTCTGTAAAGCCACTGATAATTTCCATTACCTAGTTGTGATGATCATACACTGAAAAAGAAAGTTGGGAGCTTAGTATAACCCCATTGTTGATGAGTACGTGGCGAGGCATGCTGACTTGGGCAACCCGTACACTGTTCATAATAAGCCATGGGGCATTGTTTAAGATGATCACGCTCCCACCGTTTTTGTATACCCTTCAAAATTACCAGTAGCTGCTTCCTAACACAATATTCCATACATTGCAAACAATGCTGTCAGGGTATGTTGCCTTTGAAAAATGCACGCAGCCCATGTACGAACAAGGGTGGGCTGGGTTATACCAGACATCAAAAAGTACTACTGGGCCTCCCAGTGAACATACATTAATGACTGGGTATTCAGTGACAGGTCTGATCCTGAAGCTCGACTGGAGTTAAACTTGCTGTGTTTGCATGAGTTTCTCAAATATACTATATGGGGCACCTACTCCCCACTCCCTACCATCTATTGTCAGAGCTCCATTGCTGTGTTGAAATACTGCGCTAAAAAGCATAAAGTGGCATAAAAGGCTCTTAGGAGGGAAAGCAGTGTGGCCTGGCACACATCTTACCCAAGTGACTGCTCTTCGGGGTTTCCACTTATGGGATCTGTTTGGCGTTTCTAGGCTTGGGGATGTCTGGAATAGGTATCTGCAACTTAGGCATGCTCAAGATCCCTACAAAGATAAATTGCTAGTGCTACCTGACTTTAATTCCCTAGAGGTCAAGGTCACAATGGAACAAGTAGGACGTGATGAAATTTCAAGAATATACCGGTCCCTCCGGCTTAATATTACAGATCCCCTCCGAATGTTAGGGAATGCTGGGAGAGAGATATAGGCCCACTATGAGGAATGGACGGATGCAAAAGATGGCTCCACGCACACTAGGCATCTCCTCACATCTGTGACTCATACAATTCAAATACCTGAATACAAAATTTTAACCCCCTTCTCAGACTGTGGATTATGGGCAAGGGAACTAACTGTAATTGTCCGTGTAGTAGTGATCTACATGGCACATATCCACATGTTATATGGGATTGCCCACATATAGTAGCCTATTGGCAACAGATCCATAAATAGATGGTTACACAACCACCAGGTGGCATTGTGATTCTGGGAGTAATGGATGGCACTAACAGTTCCAGGACTCTCGTGGGCATTGGCCTTGTGCTAGCTTAGCATGACATTGCCAGGCACTGGAGGAGCAGTAGTCCCCCTACAATAGTGGAATGGTGATGTGTTATGGACACCTGTGTTTTGGCAGAGAATACAGTCTACAAGGCACGTGGGTGCCAACAAAAACATCAAAAAATACAAGGGGCATGGATCAGACTAAAGGACCCTCACATAATGATGGAATTTATGTATGTTCTTTACCATTATATCAATTAATGTTGGAGCACGGCAATGTCCTGTGCTGGGCATTGTATTTCCGTATGAAGCAAATGATTTCCATCCTTACTCTGAATTTGATATTGTACCTGTACTGTTTACTGTCTTTGCTGTAAAAAAAAAATTGATTATTAAAAAATTGAACTAGTCTTTGAGGCATCCATCATACTTTTAGATTTGATGAAGCGTTTAGACTTGAAGGATGCCTATCTGACGGTCCCAATATGTCAGGAACACAGAAAATGCATTCAGTTTTATTGCCAAAGGTTCAGGTCCCTTCCATTTTGTTTATCTTCTGCCATATGGTATATCACCAAGGTCCTAAAGCCAGTGGTAGCCACCCTCAGATCTTATGGGGTAAGAATGGTAATATATTTAAACAATATGTTTCTGGGCCAACAGAAGGATGCGTTGGTGAGCCATGTACACGTCTTAGAGTCGGATGCAAGTCTCTTAGGTTTGAGGGTAAGGTTTGCCACCATCTGGTCTAGAAGGAAATTATCCAACAGGGAGCGATCAATGCATATGAATGGCAGTCCTCGAAAAATCTACTCGCTCACAAGCAATGGCGAGTGAAATTTTATCAGGTTGAGCTATTTTTAGCACCTACTAGTCCCATTTGGAGTGAACTTAAGCTGGAAAGGAACAGGTGTTCTGTTCACTCAGAAAGTGAATGAGCAATAAAGATGCCATTAAATCTTGTTTTTATCTTGACACATTTGCTGTCTGTTCAAGGAAAGAGGTCAAGTGTCAGTTTGTCTTTTTACTAATTGCTGCTTGGAAAATTGAGTTTATTTTTTTTCCTCTTACTACAGTTAGAGGTTCTTGTCAAGTGAACTGTCTGAAGATGTCAGTTTTTTTTCTCTAACACATAACATTTAAATAAATAGCCTGTAAATTAATATTTTATTTCAAAATATATCAGGAATTACGAAAGCACATTTGTTTTGTAATTAAGAAGTGTGATGCAAGGGGAGCGCTAGTGAGCCCGGCTGCAAGATGGCTGCCACCCTGTGAGGCACTGCAGGCTGGACGGACGATCCGCTATAAATCCGGCAGCCCAGACAGACATCGTGGTCCCAAAACGAGGGGAATGGTCACACAACCAACGGGGCACATACTGATCGGGCCCAGGACTCGCTGGGGCATGTGAAACGAGAAGGAGGCGAGCGGAGCCGCAAGAGAAGGCATGTTGGGGGCCCGCAGTAATCCGTGAGTGCACCGCTGAGCTGGCGGCACTGCACGGCTGCCTGCGACTCACGGCGCGACGATACACAGTCCCTGCCTCCCCCCTGGCTGGGGCTTGGTGACCGGGGGAGGTGGAGAATGTGCAGCGCCGACAAGCGCCGTTGTAAAGCAGAGGAGGTGGCTGCGACGCTCTGTGAAAAGGACTGAAGGCGGACCAGGCGGCGTAGAGGCCCACGCTGCCTGAACGGCAGTGAGGATCAATGCGGCCTCCCCAAGCAAGGCTGCACACAATCAGACAGCCGAGTAACCTCGCTGGGACTCGGACGGCGATTGCCGGAGCTGAGGACCCCTGACACGGTGGGACCTGGGACGCGGCAGGGCTATGGAAGAGGTCGCGACTGTCTCCCCCGGCGGAACGGGCCTGGGGGTGGCAGGCTGGGGCCAGAGCTAGGACTGAGAGAGCATCACCCGGCACAGTCCGCCCGACTCAGAAGGTGAGAGGCGCTGCGGGAGGGAACCCGACAGGGGAGAGCGTTCGTCTCCCTCCCGTGTGGATTCCGCAGAGACTGCGGGGATTGGAGCAGGCGGCTGGATGTGACGGGGCCCCCGCCCCGACCCTGAAAGGGCACTAAGTGGCAGTATGCGGTGCGGCCTGTGCGAGAGGCAGCAGAGGTGGGCCCGTGAGCCCCGAAGCGGCAGGGCCTAGGCCGCAACGTTACTGAGGACGCCGATGAGACAGTCACCCCTTGTGGGGACTACCTAAGAGCGGCCAGAGCCGGAGTGGGCCCCAAACTCAAGTAACGCAGAGCGGGGAAAACCCAACTCCGCAGGTGAGAGCCGCAGCGGGGAGGGTGGCACAGGCAGACGTGAGCACTTGATCCCCCCCTCCAGTGCAGATTTGGTAGAGATTACAGGAAGCAGAGCACGGTAGCAGGGAGCAGCGTGGCCCCCGCTCTGATACCGGGGTGACATTGAGCATGAGTGCTGGGCTTTAGGAAAAGCCCCTAGATGAAGGACGGGCAGAGCCCATCCTGCTAAACAACGGGGGCCCGCCTGCCAGGGGGGTCCCACTTGGCAAAAGAACGATGGATTTAACCCAGATCTTTTGACTGGGGGAGAATGTTTGCATTGTCAGCATTCCGTCCATCATTTGTTTTCGCCCTAAGTGGGATGGGTATGCCCAGACGTGGGTCCCTTGCTCACTGTGCCACTGGATTCAAGCTAGCCTGGCTGAAGAAGGGTGACATACCCTGAAACCGGTCCCAGGATGCTTGTTTCCGGTCCAGGGAGGACCTGGCCAGGCAGTTCGGTCTGGACTGTTCCCATGGGGCACAGGGTCAAGACTGATTTGCATATGGCTGGGTCCAAACTGGGGTGGCGTAGTGGGCAAAAGAACGATGGATTTAACCCAGATCTTTTGACTGGGGGAGAATGTTTGCATTGTCAGCATTCCGTCCATCATTTGTTTGCTGTAACACTTTTCGCCCTAAGTGGGATGGGTATGCCCAGACGTGGGTCCCTTGCTCACTGTGCCACTGGATTCAAGCTAGCCTGGCTGAAGAAGGGTGACATACCCTGAAACCGGTCCCAGGATGCTTGTTTCTGGTCCAGGGAGGACCTGGCCAGGCAGTTCGGTCTGGACTGTTCCCATGGGGCACAGGGTCAAGACTGATTTGCCTATGGCTGGGTCCAAACTGGGGTGGCGTAGTGGGCAAAAGAACGATGGATTTAACCCAGATCTTTTGACTGGGGGAGAATGTTTGCATTGTCAGCATTCCGTCCATCATTTGTTTGCTGTAACACTTTTCGCCCTAAGTGGGATGGGTATGCCCAGACGTGGGTCCCTTGCTCACTATGCCACTGGATTCAAGCTAGCCAGGCTGAAGAAGGGTGACATACCCTGAAACCGGTCCCAGGATGCTTGTTTCCGGGCCAGGGAGGACCTGGCCAGGCAGTTCGGTCTGGACTGTTCCCATGGGGCACAGGGTCAAGACTGATTTCCATATGGCTGGGTCCAAAATGGGGTGGCGTAGTGGGCAAAAGAACGATGGATTTAACCCAGATCTTTTGACTGGGGGAGAATGTTTGCATTGTCAGCATTCCGTCCATCATTTGTTTGCAGTAACACTTTTCGCCCTAAGTGGGATGGGTATGCCCAGACGTGGGTCCCTTGCTTACTATGTCACTGGATTCAGCTAGCCTGGCTGAAGAAGGGTGACATACCCTGAAACCGGTCCCAGGATGCTTGTTTCCGGTCCAGGGAGGACCTGGCCAGGCAGTTCTGTCTAGACTGTTCCCATGGGGCACAGGGTCAAGACTGATTTGCATATGGCTGGGTCCAAACTGGGGTGGCGTAGTGGGCAAAAGAACAATGGATTTAACCCAGATCTTTTGACTGGGGGAGAATGTTTGCATTGTCAGCATTCCGTCCATCATTTGTTTGCTGTAACACTTTTCGCTCTAAGTGGGATAGGTATGCCCAGACGTGGGTCCCTTGCTCACTGTGCCACTGCATTCAAGCTAGCCAGGCTGAAGAAGGGTGACATACCCTGAAACCGGTCCCAGGATGCTTGTTTCTGGTCCTGGGAGGACCTGGCCAGGCAGTTCGGTCTGGACTGTTCCCAAGGGGCACAGGGTCAAGACTGATTTGCATATGGCTGGGTCCAAACTGGGGTGGCGTAGTGGGCAAAAGAACGATGGATTTAAATCAGATTTTTTGACTGGGGGAGAATGTTTGCATTGTCAGCATTCCGTCCATCATTTGTTTGCTGTAACACTTTTCGCCCTAAGTGGGATGGGTATGCCCAGACGTGGGTCCCTTGCTCACTGTGCCAATGGATTCAAGCTAGCCTGGCTGAAGAAGGGTGACATACCCTGAAACCGGTCCCAGGATGCTTGTTTCCGGTCCAGGGAGGACCTGGCCAGGCAGTTCGGTCTGGACTGTTCCCATGGGGCACAGGGTCAAGTCTGATTTGCATATGGCTGGGTCCAAACTGGGGTGGCGTAGTGGGCAAAAGAACGATGGATTTAACCCAGTTCTTTTGACTGGGGGAGAATGTTTGCATTGTCAGCATTCCGTCCATCATTTGTTTGCTGTAACACTTTCCGCCCTAAGTGGGATGGGTATGCCCAGACGTGGGTCCCTTGCTCACTGTGCCACTGGATTCAAGCTAGCCTGGCTGAAGAAGGGTGACATACCCTGAAACCGGTCCCAGGATGCTTGTTTCCGGTCCAGGGAGGACCTGGCCAGGCAGTTCGGTCTGGACTGTTCCCATGGGGCACAGGGTCAAGACTGATTTGCATATGGCTGGGTCCAAACTGGGGTGGCGTAGTGGGCAAAAGAACGATGGATTTAACCCAGATCTTTTGACTGGGGAGAATGTTTGCATTGTCAGCATTCCGTCCATCATTTGTTTGCTGTAACACTTTTCGCTCTAAGTGGGATGGGTATGCCCAGACGTGGGTCCCTTGCTCACTGTGCCACTGGATTCAAGCTAGCCTGGCTGAAGAAGGGTGACATACCCTGAAACCGGTCCCAGGATGCTTGTTTCCGGTCCAGGGAGGACCTGGCCAGGCAGTTCGGTCTGGACTGTTCCCATGGGGCACAGGGTCAAGACTGATTTGCAGAGAGCTGGGTCCAAACTGGGGTGGCGTAGTGGGCAAAAGAACAATGGATTTAACCCAGATCTTTTGACTGGGGGAGAATGTTTGCATTGTCAGCATTCCGTACATCATTTGTTTGCTGTAAAACTTTTCGCCCTAAGTGGGAAGAAAGCCCACAGGGCCCTGAGAGGCCAGGAGCAGGCTATAAGCCCAAAGGAGCGTCATCTCATTAGCAGGCCTAGGACTGGGAGGCCCTGCCTGGCTGCACATAGTAGAGGAGAGTGACTTACCCCCTTCCCCCTTCCCGCTGCGAGTGGAACCAAGTACAGACACAGCTCTCGCCCCAGGAAAGACACTGCTGCAGCCTAGGGGGAAATACCTACAGCGCCGTGAGGCCCCTTGAAGCCCTGGTACCCAGTGAAGACAAACAGCAAGAACACTCACTGCTGATCTAGTACAGTGCACCCTGGGGTGCATAGGAGGGACAAGCAATCACAGGAAATACAGATGCCAGGCAATCTAAGCTATCCTTTGAACAGCGTAAGACACATCGTGGCGGCACCCCCTCAGAGGAAGAACAGCCAGAGATAACCCTGGAGGCCACGTCCACACCAGAACCGAACATCGGCGAGATGTTTAAAGACCTTAAACAGTCTCTATCGGCCATTGATGTGAAAATTGATTCTATGTCGAACAGGCTAGACAGGCTTAAAGATAAGGTATCTGGCCATGATGAACGCATCGCGGGGGTCGAACAATGCACATCTGCGCTGGAGGATTGGGGGACCGCCAAGCGGGAAAAACTGCTCCGAATGGAGAAAGCCCTGGAAGTAATAAAAAAATAAGAACGAAGATCTAGATGCTAGGTCCAGACGTAATAACCTGCGCATCTTGGGGATCCCGGAGTCAACAGCCATGACTCGCATCGAGGAATACGTAGAAGAAATGCTGCGCTCCTTGAATGGCGACTCTGCATAGTAGAAAAAGCCCACAGAGCCCGCGGGTCCCTCCGGGGGCCCCTGCGAGACCGGGAATTGCGCGCCTATTAAATTATAGGGCCCGGGACACTGTACTGCGTAGGGCCAGATATCAACAAGAAATGAAGTACCAGGGCAACGCTGTATCCTTCTACCCAGATTTCACCCTGACTGTACAAGCTGCCAGGAGAGAGTTTGTGCCGGTGAAAAGACTTTTACAAAAACAGGACATTAAGTACTCCCTGCTTTAACCTGCAAAACTTTGAATCTTTCACTCTGACAAAACTACATACTTTACTGATCCCAAATTTGCCCGCAATCTCCAACCATCCAAGCAGCCCCTACATGCGGAGAGGAATGCAGAGGAAGGTGAACCCCTCAGCGAAAACGATTGATTTATTGAGTGAACTAAGTTGTCATTTTGAAGCATACGTTTTTCTGATCGATGGGGTGGTACCCCCACTTGCTCTTTTGTCTTGATGGTTTTACCCCTTCAAGAAGCTTCCTTATTGCCTTGTTCTGTCTGTCTGGCTGCCAGCGGGGATTTCCACACGGAGTTCATTTCGTCCAGCCACCCAGCTCCCACCAGCTGGGATACGCCGGGCCTCTAGGGTTTTCCCCTCTGGGATTAGGCCTAATATATTCTTGCTAGTTGGCCATTTGGGGCCGCTTTGGGGTAGAGGTATCACTTTTCAGCCAAGTTGGGAGGCTGTAGTGGGAGGGGGGTGATGCTACCGGGTTTTGTGTAGTCCAGGATGGCTGTGTTGTTTTTCTATTCCCCTTCTTCCTTTTTAGGTCTCGCGCCTAGCGTTGCAGTGCGTAGCACTGCTCGCGCAGCGCGAGACCTTTAGAAAGGGCTTCTGAAAACGACCCACACGCTCGTGCGTGTGGTTTTGTTTCCAGAAGCCCACATTGGCTGTAGCGTGCGTTTTTTTTAAAAAAACGGCACGCGATTGGGCAAAGGCGGGCGCATGTCCCGCCTTCGCTCCTCCCATTCCCGACGGTGGCCAGAACGCGCAGCAGCGCGCGTTCGCCTCGCTGCCGCGCTCCCTGGCCCCCGCTCCTCTGTGGTGCGCGCGCACCACTGGTTTCGCGTTCGGCTCCTCTGTGGTGCGCGCGCACCAGGTTTCTTTTCCGTGCTTGTTTAAAAACATAGCACACAATTGGTGCAAGGTGGGTGATGGACGCCTTGTTTGTTTCATGGCCTAGGGTCCGCGGGTGCGAGCTTGAATCCCATCTGTTTCCAGTTATCGCGTGGCGGTAATTGGAAATAGATGGTGCTCGCTTTTCTTTTGTTTTCCTTAAGAATGAACCTCGTGGTAGCTGTCAACAATTGGGTAACAATGGCCCAATTCTGTTTACAGAATGAAGGAATCAAGCATGCGGAGGTAACGTGAGTTGTCCAAGATCACGCAGTGAGACTCAGGGTCCAGTTCTCCGGCCGAGACTTTAGTCACTGGCCCACGTGCTCTCCTCCTCCTGCTTTTGTGGGGAGGTGCACTACATGCCAAATGGCCAAGCTGATGACAGCGCCCAGCCCTACCACCGTGGGTGACCTTTACACGCAGGGCAACTGCCAGCCAGTGGCACGACATGACAGCCAGGCTGTAGGCAGGTAGTACAGAAAGCACCCAAACACCCCACGGTGACAAATGTAGTGTGTGAGACAAAAAAAGCAATTAAACAAATCGGGCGATCTTCAGACGTATTGCCATCCAATGAGCGAGTAGCTCGCCTTGTATAGCGCCAAAAGTCAGAGTGGTCCGTGTCAAGCCGCTTTTGCAGCTCTCCGGTCCCTCATTCTTTGCTTGAGGGTGGTGATGGGAGCCCGAGTGCTGGCCTTGGAGAGCAGAGCAGCTTTCATTACTGTGACATGGGGTCATGGGTTGTAACCCCCTGCGTACCTGCGCTGGCAGTCATCATAATCACTATAGTTGATGACGAGGATGACAATCCTATTATACATAGCGCATGTCACAGACTTGCATCTGTTGGCGCTAGTATCACCCTACTCGATGGACACACGATTTTGACCTCAAAATCATGAAATGCTGTATCAGCCCTTTCGGGGTGATAGTACGCCTTGAGCACTGAGAGGGCTCCTATTGCACACAAGCTGAGGTTTCTATTCCCTGACCCAATTGTTCTCACTTTATCGAAATTGCAGTTGTGAGAACACTAACCCACCGAGCTACCTTCTTTTGACCTAAACTTGCAACCTGCCGCTCTTTTAGAAAGTCCTGCGGCATGGAGTCATCGCTTCACACTGCATTCGAGTCTTCTCAGGTGACAGTCATGTCAATTCAAGCCCCGCCCATCAGAAAACATAACACGGTGTCTTCGATAATTTTTGGGGTCCTTACCCTCTATCTGTTGTGAAGTATAACTTCTGTTTGTTTTTCAGCCTTTCCGATTTTGAAACCTGAAGAAACAGAAGTCCATGGCAACAATACGATTTGTCGAAGATCAAACGGTTGATCAAGAGGAAACCAGGGGTCAGGATTAGCAGCCAAGCCTGCTGCCACCCAGCTGTAGACCTTAGAACCTGACACTGTCTCATTTGTATCTTATTCATATTCATGCGGCTGGGAGGGGGTGGGGGTGGAGTGGCTTGGGAGGAGGTGTGGCTTGGGAGGAGGTGTGTGTGTGTGTGTGTGTGGGGGGGGGGTGACACGAGTAACACCAGGCTGACCCACAGACCCAGTTTTTCTTTGAATTCATAACATTTCTAAAGTCTCTACGAAGCAAATAAAATTGGTTTGTTTGGGGCGGGGCTCGAGCGGCTATGCGGACAGGGCGCAAAGACGATTTTTAGTGAACTTGCAGCAATAATGCATTAAATAGTCAGAACAAAAGCAGTGGCGGACACAGAACTCAAAATACCAACCACAGCTAAATATGAATTAAATGCCAGTAGAACCAGAGGGAAGTAATTTCAGCTTCTAGTCACAGTGCATGAAAACCCTGACCCCTACAAAATGCTTTACACAAACTTAACCACACTTTAGCACTTCAAATAGCATCTGCTGCTATTATTACCAATACAAAAGTATTTAATTGACGTTGGAAGGCTGAATGCCTCAATTGGCCCCAACAAAACCCACACCAGTGACTTGCAAGTTACACTAGGATATCTATAGCAGGTGCTCAACCCACTGAGCTATCTCAGGCTTTGCAGACGCTGGTCTGTGCGTATGGGAGGAAGTGATGGGGCTATTTCCTTCCGCACAAGAACATCTCACCAAGATCACGGGTGACCTCTGGATTAATGGCTGTTTGCTTTTATTTTGGAAAATAGTACAGGGACGCAGTGAACTGCGGCCCTGCGTGTGCACACCTCTCGCACCCAGCATAGGTACTCCCGGCCTCCGAAGCCCCCCTCCCGCCTATCTCTGGCCATCAATATCTATCCCTGTCCCAATCTACCTCTTTCACCCTACCAGGGTCTGGTACCCTCGCCCTCCCATGGTCTCTCTCCCCCGCTCATCCCTGCACATCGGTATCTATCCCTGTCCCAATCTACCCCCCTCATCCTACCAGCGACTGACACTCACAGCCTCCCATGATCTCGGTCTCTGGCTTTCTCTATCATACACTCCACACAATACCACTCATTGCCACATAATTACACACCACATAATTACACTCTACTGAATGCAACATACACTCTACACAATACCACTCAGTGCCACATAATTATATGCTACATGATTACACTGCACTCAATGCAACATACACTCCAAATAATACCACTCAGTGCCACATAATTACACGCCACACAATTACACTCTACTGAATACAACATACTCCCCATAATACCACTCAGTGCCACATAATTACACACCACATAATTACACTCTACTCAATGCAACATAAATACACGCCACATAATACCACACAGTGCCACATAATTATATGCTACATAATTACACTGCACTCAATGCAACATACACTCCAAATAATACCACTCAGTGCCACATAATTACACGCCACACAATTACACTCTACTGAATACAACATACACTCCACATAATACCACTCAGTGCCACATAATTACACGCCACACAATTGCACTCTACTGAATACAACATACACTCCCCATAATACCACTCAGTGCCACATAATTACACGCCACACAATTACACTCTACTGAATACAACATACACTCCCCATAATACCACTCAGTGCCACATAATTACACGCCACATAATTACACTCTACTCAATGCAACATAAATACACGCCACATAATACCACTCAGTGCCATATAATTACACGCCACATACTTCCACTCTACTCAATGCAATATAAATACACTCCACATACCACACAGAGCAACATAATTATATGCTACATAATTACACTGCACTCAATGCAACATACACTCCAAATACCACTCAGTGCCACATAATTACACGCCACATAATTACACTTTACTGAATGTAACATACACTCCACACAATACCACTTAGTGCCACATAATTACACGCCACACAATTACACTCTACTGAATACAACATACACTCCCCATAATACCACTCAGTGCCACATAATTATATGCTACATGATTACACTGCACTCAATGCAACATACACTCCAAATAATACCACTCAGTGCCACATAATTACACGCCACACAATTACACTCTACTGAATACAACATACACTCCCCATAATACCACTCAGTGCCACATAATTACACGCCACACAATTACACTCTACTGAATACAACATACACTCCCCATAATACCACTCAGTGCCACATAATTACACGCCACACAATTACTCTACTGAATACAACATACACTCCCCATAATACCACTCAGTGCCACATAATTACACGCCACATAATTACACTCTACTCAATGCAACATAAATGCACTCCACATAATACCACTCAGTGCCATATAATTACACGCCACATACTTCCACTCTACTCAATGCAATATAAATACACTCCACATACCACACAGAGCAACATAATTATATGCTACATAATTACACTGCACTAAATGCAACATACACTCCAAATACCACTCAGTGCCACATACTTACACTCTACTGTATGCAACATACACTCCACACAATACCACTCAGTGCCACATAATTATATGCTACATAATTACACTGCACTTAATGCAAAATGCACTCTACACCATGACACAATTTCACTAAGCATAATTTCACTCAACACCACAGTTCCAGGCCACACAATTCAACTCCACACATTTCCAATACACACCGCATAATTACACACCAAACAACATATTTCAACTCCGCAATCCACAACGTACCTCCAATCCACACCATATAGTGTCACCACCTGAGCACCAAACATCCTTCACCACCACCATTTTGCATCAGTGACCACCTAAGCATCACGTCAGTCTGCCCTTGGAATCTGGCATCTGTTGATTCTCCCCTAGTGTCCGTCCGCTGCTCGTGTTCTAATTAAATTACTGTTTTCCAACATCCACTCCCCGTTATTTATGTCCCGCTCCCCCATAACAAAAAAATTATAACAAACAAGCATGAGAACAGGCAGGAAGAAGTTGCCAGCAGTGCAAGTACAAAAAAGTAGAAGACATTTTTTATGTTAAAATCTTTTTTTAATCAGGTTTTTCAGATGTATAAAATGTTGTCTTCGTTTGTATAAAGGTAACAAAAATGCTTAAAACTTTTTATTATAAGTTTTCAACATAATGCACAGCAGCCACAATGCTCTACAACATAGCCAAAAGTTCTGGCTAAACACATATGGTCCCAAAGGTGAGACCTATTGGCTATGCCAATGCTTGTGTTACTTGCAGTCCATAAATTGTAATCCTAATATAGCACAGTGAACAACAAAGGTCCTGTGACTCCTACACAGCTTGTTATTCTGTCTTATATAAAACATCATCCTGTACATTGCTGTACACACTTATATGACTTCTTGTCCATGTATAATGTATACGTGTGATGAGTGTGAGTAGCGCTATCAAAGAAATAAACCAAAATAGTGGTATTTAAACTATTATTTGTGTAAATACTGTGACAGACCAACAGCTCACATTTTCACAGTGAATGCATATCTTATACACTGGGACTGAACAAAGTCAAAACCACGCCTCTCTTAAGTACCTGTGAAGTAACAACAAGCGGTGTGCCTTTGTTTCTCCTCCATTGTATTTGCATCTAGGTGTGAGGCTCCCAGCCAAGCATACCCGAACAAAAGGAATCCCGAAGGAGCCGTAAAGTCGGCCTTTGTTTTGGGCCCAGCTGGCATTTAAAATAAAGCCCTCTTCCCAGTCTGCATGTTGCTGCTTAGAACAAAAGCAGACAAGGTGCAGGTGCTGCTAAATGTGTCACGGTGCCTGAAAATTACACCGGGGCGAGTTCATTTCAGTGGGGCCCAACCTCTTGGCAAGGTAGATGGCGTCCACCTTGTGAAAATAGTGGGTGGACGCTATCTACCTTCGTGTACCCCGACTTGGGCCCTGGATCAAGTCATTCCACTGATGTGCGTCAGAAGACATTGGCGTACATGCATGTATGCCGCGGGCACCATTTAAGCAATTTTTTTCTTTTACTGATTTAGGATGGCAGGCTCCACTTAGATCGGTAAATGAAACAAAGATTATCAAGCAGAAAAAAGTCAAGCATTTGCAATGCAATAGGTCTCGCATTAGTGAAAGTTTGAGCGATAGGCATTGCAGATGCTAATGTTGTTTAGATTGTTTTTTGTCAAAAAATATCCCAGCATTAGCTTAAGGAATGAAAGAAAATCCACAAAGCAAGGAAAGGGTGCAGTACCACAGGCGGTTACCAGGTGTCCTTGTGCAGTTGCAAAGGGACCTCTAATAGCCACATAAGGTACAGCACCCTTAATGCAATTGTAAAAAAAAAAAGATTGCAGCTGAGCATACGTTTCCATTTGTTTTTATTGGAAGTGAGATGCTAAATAAACAACAATGGTTCATTTTGAAAACGCAAGCTAAAAAAAATCTCTCTTCCCAAAAAAACAAATGGAAACGTATGCTCAGTTGCAAGTTCTCTTTATAGTTGCATTAAGGGTGCAGTACCTTATGTGGCTAATAGAGACCCCGTTACAACTCCACACGGACACCTAGTAACAGCCTGTGGTACTGCACCCTTTCTTTGCGGATTTTCTTTTATTACTTATGCTACTGCTGGAATTTTTTTTAATTTTTTTTTTTAATATATATAAGAAACATTATCATTTGCAATGCCAATAGCTTAAACTTTAACTAATGCGAGACCTATTGCATTGCAAATGCTTGTTCCTCCTTCCCTTCTCTGGCCTCCTCCTGCCACACTCCAGCAGCAGCTGCACTACAGACATGCAGGGTATTTTGCAACCGACTGTATGAGCATGCATGCTAAGAATGTGACCACTCTGAAAGAAGTGACGTGGAATGTCCGGGGCCTGAATGACTGCAGGAAGGTGAGGCTGGTTGTGGCGTGTCTCAATCGGCATGGTGCGGATATTTGCTTTTTACAAGAATTGCACTTGACAGGGGCCAGCTGCGCGCGCCTGCGGGCGGGATGGATGGGAGAGAAATTCATTGCCAGCTACTCCACTTATGCGAGGGGGACCGTGATTGTCCTCAGGTAGGGGCTACCTTGGCGCACGCGTACTGTGCTCTGAGACCCACAAGGGAGATACGTAATTGTGGCAGGCGTGCTGGGAGGCCACCCGATTAGATTAGTCTAGGTATATGGGCCCAACGTGAATGCCCCGGACTTCTTTAGTGAGGTGTGGCGACTGGCTGAGATGCTCGGTCCCGGCGCTGTCCTGTGGGGAGAGGACTTTAATGTA
Organism: Calotriton arnoldi; assembly: GCA_963921515.1. NCBI lineage: Eukaryota > Metazoa > Chordata > Amphibia > Caudata > Salamandridae > Calotriton > Calotriton arnoldi. The sequence continues at coordinate 2,628,955 of CAWUFW010001013.1, forward strand.
GTACTTGACCCGGACAGGGACAGGTCAGGGGATTCTCGCCACCCCCACCCACGGGCAGTGGCACAGCTGCAGACTCTTAAGCGGACTACTAATTGGTAGACATTTGGCGCTGCCGCCACCCACACAAAGCGGAAGGCACGTGCAGGTCCTCGGCCGGCCCCACCTGGTCCAGAATAGACTTCTGGCTGACCTCGAAGGATGTAGCAACACGGGTGTCCAGGGTCACCCACCTCGCTCGCACCCTATCTGACCATGCCCCGGCATTGCTTGAGATTACACTGCTGGGCGCCCCTAGCAGAGCTTTCAGCTGGAGACTCCCATCGGGAGCCCTACGTGACCAAGTTTTCAGAGACGCGATTCGCTCCGCCATAGTGGAATACTTTGCATTGAATGAAGACACGGTAGACTCCCCCTCCACACTATGTGAAGCAATTAAATCTGTGATCAAGGGTGAATGTATCGCTAAGCAGGCGTGTGTGCTGCACTCACTGTGAGGGGACCTCAAACGCCTTGAGTGAGAAATACGGGAGCTCGAAACTGAATACTTCACCACCAATCTGATGGTGACCCTTGGGAACATCAGGGGGAAAATCGTCAAATTTGAAGAGGCAGCCCAGAGAGAAACGCACTATTTAGGGAAGGAAGCACGCGCTCAAAGATACGGTGATGGAGCCGCACTGGGAAAACACTGGATGGCCTTTTAAAAAAGCCATGGGCCAGCGACTACATTATCGAGATATGTATTACAGAAAACAAGATTGAGGTCGGGCAGGATGCTGTTCAAGCGGAAATGCTATCCTTTTATTCTTCATTAAATGCCGCGAGACAATCGGGCACCCACTCTGATATGACCCCTTTTCTTGATTCTATCAAGCTACTGTGGTTAAGTGATGACCAGCGTAGATACCTGGATGAGCCGCTCTCTGAGGATGAGGTGGTCAGAGTAATCCGAGCCCTGCCCGGAGATAAGGCCCTGGGACTAGACAGACTGACGGCCACTTTTTATAAGGAGTTTGCCCTGCTTATAGCGTCACACCTCCTCAACATGTATGAGGAGTCGCTGGAGCGGGGCACACTCCCTCCCTCCCTTCGAGAAGCACTCATCATCACAATTCTTAAACCAGAAAAGGACCTGCAGCTATGTGATTCCTACAGACCGCTATCGATAATTAACCTGGACAATAAAATCCTCGCCAAACTGATAGCGACTAGGCTACTCCCGCTGCTACCCACGTGCTGCGCCCTGACCAGTGTGGTTTCGTCCCTGGTAGGGGCACATCTCAAAACCTCCGCACGTTTTTTGTGACCATGCAAGAAATAGATCCCTCCTTCCCGGCCGCAGCAATCTTCCTGGATGCCACCAAGGCCTTTGAAACTTTGGAGTGGCCATATCTTTTTGCGCTTCTCTCCAGTTTTGGCGTTAGCCCCACCTTTTTTTAAAAAGTCGCTCTGCTCTACTCCGCACCGAGGGTAAGGCTTCGGATAAATGGCATTATCTCTTCCCCCATTTCGGTGGCCCGTGGCACGAGACAGGGGTGTCCGCTGTCCCCCCTTCTCTTTGCCATGGCCATCGAGCCTTTGGCTGCCCGACTGAGACAGCATCATGCACGTCGTGGCCTAGCATTTGTCCCAAGAGTGATCCTGATATCCATGCACGCAGACGATGTAACTCTGTATGTTTAGCGTCCGGCAGCGAATCTTGACCCCCTAATCCAAGAAATCATACAGTTTGGCAGCCTATCAGGTGTCACCATCAACTGGGGAAAATCGGTTATCTTCCCGTTGACCAGGGTCACCGACCGGGTCAGTCGGAATTCCAACTTAGTTGGGCAGAGACCCCGGTGAAATATTTGGAAATCTGGCTTAGTCGTGACATTGAGGAGCTTTGGCGATATACCTATGGGAAACTCATGGACTGGTTATAGAGTCGCTTAGGTCGCTGGACAGCTCTACCGCTATCCCTTGCGGGTCGACTAGCCATAGCACAGATGGTGTTGCTCCCTAAGTTTTTGTATGTCTTTGTCAATCTCCCGCTACCTCTCAACACTGATTTTAGGCGCAGACTGCGCTCGAACCTGGTCACTCTCGCCTGGGCTGGCAAACAGCCCAGGGTCGCTTGGGAGACTTTGACGCTGCCATTTTAACAGGGGGGCCTGGGGCCCAGGACATGGAATTGTGTTACAATTGCGTGCAAGCCCAATTTGGGTTCTACTGGCTATACCCGACTAAAATCATGGCGCACACTGCGCCTGAACATGACCAAGAAGCTCCGACACCGTTAAATATGGCCCTCTACAGGCCACAGTCCAGGCCGCGCTCGGAGGTGAACACGGTCGGATGCACAGTTTGGGCATAGCGGGAGATGCGACGCAGGGCACACCTTGAGACAATGTTTGCCCCTTCGATGCCACTGTTGAGACATCCGGCATTACACTTCTCAGCAGAGACGGGGGTATGCCAGAGACTGAGGCAACTTTGGCTACACACTATAGGAAATGTGTTTCCTGATGGAACATTCATATCGCTAGACAGAGCGCTAGATGGTGAAAACACAGGCCTACTTGACAGAATGACATATTACCAGCTTCGAGCGGCATTGCGCGATCTCTTTGCCTCTTTCCCGATAGCGCCCCCAACGTTCCAGGTGCTTGAGGAGTTTCTGGGTAACCCGTCACCGCGCCAACTCATTACTCGGCTATACTCAGGCATGAAGCGCACAGCACCGGTTAGTGTCCCCCCGGTGTGACGCGAGTGGGAGGAGATACTGGGGATCCCCCTGGAGGATGATAAATGGGCGTACTGCTGCACATAGGTCAGGGAGCAGTCTCTTACTACAGGCTGAGGATAATCCACTTTATGTTCATACACATAATATATAGGACCCCTGCATGGCTGCACAGAACTGGCCTGAGCGAGGATGCACACTGTGTGCGGTGTTGGGCTCCGGATGCCACATTCTTGCATCTGGCCTGGTCCTGTCCGGAGATTGCACGATATTGGGGAACCATATTTGAGGTGCTGGAGGCGATGCTAGAGAATATTTTTGAGCGATCCCCCCTGCTTGCTCTGCTTGGATATGTGCTCACCGTGCCAACAACAATGAGGAAACTAGACGCTATGCTTTTACTGCTGGCCAAGCGGCGAATCGCAATGTGCCGTCGCAGGTGCCCGCACGTCATTGACTGGCTCAAGGACGCGGCGTTTTGCCACGACCAACTGTCCGAATACTGGGAGCTGATGCCTGCACAGGCTCGACCTTGGGATATATGGGAGCCATTGCAGAGCTATCTTCGATCTCACCCCCTGGAACAAACGGGGCCCCCACGGCAGGCGAGTAGGGAGACGCGGGGCTGATAAGGCCCACTTGCGCACAAATAGCGCACATTCAGGCAGCCTGTACACACGCCACCTTAAAGGCCACAGATAACCTTCCCCTCCCCATCTCTTTCCCCTCTCTTCCCGTTTCTTGATTTTGCTCCCCTGGACTTCCGAGGGGGGAGCATAAAATGCACATTGAAAATGGGACATTCGCACGTGAGCTGTAGACAATGACTGCGATCTAGTATTAAGAACCACTGTACATCTTAATTGGCTGAATGTACTTTAAAAACTGGCCCAATGTAGACGCAATGGCTATCACTGTACTGTGTTTGATGTTGGTATTCAATAAAAAGCGTAATACATTTTTTTTTTTTTAAAGAAAGAAGTGTGATGCAAAGTGTTAAATAGGAGCAAAACAAATCAGAAAACTTTACTTGGTGATGTGCAAATGATACATATTTGCAGAAACTCTATTTCCAAACATTATTGGTTGTACACTATATAGTTTTATCAGTAAAACTGCATGTCAGTGGGAAATTGTGTGCCCATTTCAATGTAATATCTGCTGATTGCAAATGACAGTGTGCTACCACTTCATGCTTTAGTTATGTATTTATTAAAAGTGATCATTTTTAAACATTATTTGAGAAACATTCCTGCCCCCGCCCTGATGACAATGCTGTTAATGAACTAAAAGGCAAGTCTGGAGTCATGTGTATCCTATATGTGGCTAGATTTGTATTATATGTGGAGCAAACGTTTAGTCTATTAAATCAAACAAAAGAGTTTTTTGTACAGCAGACATGCTGAACTGACATATTTGAAGGTACTTTCATATGTGATAATGAAGAAAATAGTGGCTCAATAAATTAAAATATTTGCCCACAATCACATCATTTGAAACCAGTTTATGGGTCAAGAGCATTACAATTAGGTCGAGTAGATTATTTAAGTCACTGGACTTGCAGGTCTAGTAACATTTTTATGATTTTTAGAGGCCTGAGTTGTTAGAGCTTCTTGTAGGCTCCTTTGCAATCCAGAGTTTTGTAAAACATAGGGCAAGGTGTGCAGTGTTCCTTTGAATGGACAACTTAACTGCAGTAAGACACATAAACAAGCTGGAAGAAACAAGGTAAAAACTTTTAGCAAAGTTGGCCAAAGCCTGTGGGAGTTTTGCCACCAGCAAGGTGTATCCTTGGTAGCAGAGTAACTCCCTGGGTCAGACAACATGGTGGCGAACTGGTGTTCGAGAAATGTGGACGACAGCAGCAAGTGGAACTTATATATGCAGATGTTCCCAGTTCTAAATGAAATATGGGGACCGTTAGATATAGATTTGTTTGCTTACAGACTAGTAACTCAGTTGGGCAGATTTTTCAACTGGAGACCAGATCAGGACTCCTTGGCAACTGACGCCTTTTTTCAGAATTGAGGATTGTTCTTTAAATCCATAGCAGTTTGCAGATTTGAACTGCTGCCAAACATTTTCTCCATTTGTCATCATCTCCAGCTGTTTGGCCCACATTTGCAAGCAGTTGGATTTAGTAGTCTTTGTAACCCCTTTGTGGGAGAGTCAGCCTTTGTACCAGATTTTTTTGGAACTGTCCAAAGACTACCTAGTTCACCTTCCAGTATTCCCTCAGTTGTTGAAAAACCCTTTTGGGAGAAGTCAAAGCCTTCTAGCTCAGGGCAAAATGGTGTTGTTGATACGGCGTCTTTCAGGGTGTGTGCAGACATGCCAGGACCTTTGGAGTCAGCTTCTTGGTATATCCAGGCTTCCTGGGCTAGGGGTGTGGTCAAAGCTTATAAATCAGTCTGGGAGGTATGGAATAGCTGGAATGTGGAGCGGGGTTTAGATCCCATTTCAGTAGATATTGTAGAGGTTTTGAACTTCTTGGCTTCTCTGGCAATGGCAAAAAAGTCATACAGGACAATAAATGGGTATAGATGAGTGGCATCGGCTGGTCATGAAAAGGTGGATGGGAAGCGAGGGCGGAAACCCCCATTGGTGTGTAGATTAATAAAGGGTGTAATGTACATGATCCATCTTAAACCTAGGTGTTTCACCAAGTGGGATGCTAATATAGTTTTGCAACTCTTTCAGTCATGGGATGATAATGGCAAATTGTCTTTGAAATTATGGTCAATTAAATTAGTAACTCTATTATGTCTGATGTCCTTTAAGAGGGTTTCAGATGTTAGGGCGTTTGATATTTCTGCTACTCGTTTTTCCCAAGGGAGAAGTGGCGTTGAGTTTGACATCACGAGGCGTGCTATCAATGCTTCAAATCTAATCGGTTCCTGCTTTCTCTGCTCACCCTAAGCTGTGTGCAGTTTTATGTCGTAAACAATATGTAGAGGTAACTAGATCCTTGAAGACAGCCACCCTGCAATTATTAATAGCCTTGAGATAGCCACTTTTGCTAGTATCGTCAACTACTTTGAGTAGGTGGGTTGGAGGGTGTGATGGCTATGGCATAAGTGGATACAGATCACTTTGGGGCACACTCACCTTGGGGTGCTATGTCATCTACAGCTTTGTGGGCTGATGCTGTGTAGGAGGACAGCTTAAAGGTAGCAGACGGGTCTAGAGTTTTAACATTTAAAACATTTTACCATAAACCAGTTGGACATATTTCAGAAAGCATTGTTAATATGCTATAAACATGCATAATATGAGCCTCCCATCTTGTATTAAATTGCAGATTCTCATAGCCAGCTGTGAAGGAGAGTCCCTATTTTATTAAAGACAAGGGAGGCACGTATTATCCCACCACTGATATTTAAACGCCCATGGGATTTTTGGTAATGAGTGTTTTCATTGATTTTAGTGCAAGCCACAACCAACCAACCGACGTGCTGAGATAGCAGGATCTCTTTGGAAAAAAGATGCTTGTTCCCTGATGAGGAAGAGTCAAGTCCATTTAGAGGAAAGCCAAATCAATAAGAACTAATGTTGTTGCTGCTGGGCTTTTTTGTTGTTATGTTTATTATTTAGGTTTACACATGGACTATAAAAAAAAACTTTTCGGGGGGCATCAAGAACAGAGGAAGTGACTCATATAAATGCCCTATTTATAGTGTGATGCTGTATTTTGAATTTACAGTTCTTGTCTTGGTGAACAGGATTGTGGAACTTGTAGTTGTGTTTAAGTGCTCTGTGAATAAACAGAAAGTAAAAAGACAACATAATACTCACCTCCATTGTCTTTAATAAAATCAGGACTTTCCTTCACAACTGGCTAGGAGACTCTGCAGTGTTTGGTGGCATTACAAAATCTACATATCAGCACGAAATCTTTACCCATGTTAAAAACATGTTTTTACTATGTGCCACTCCACTAAACCAAACCATGAAACCTGTGTTCTGCCCTCACCTTTAATCTGATCTCCTTTTTGCACTGATTTGAGGCAAGCAGATTTCTGAAATGAGTGATATGCATCTCTTATTCGACCGGCTCTTGATGCTCACTCTCGCAGTGCCTCCGGTGCAATGATGATGTTGGTCTGTGAGATACTTTAGTGAATACTGGCTTTGTGGCCAACAAATCATATAAAAAAACAAAACTACAAGGCTCAGGGTGCAATGTGAAAAAAAGCCAATACTAGCTAGAAGTATCACAACTTATGAGCCAGGGGTTACACTTTTGGCTGGGAATAATAGTTTATCAAAGTTTAACTATATGGGTGCGGCAAACCCCAAAGTTTTAGGCACCTCGAACATTTACTTCAGCCAGTAAGCCCAGATTCACTGGATCGCAGAAGATGCTGAACCTCAGTTTCATGAGGTAATGTGTCCCCATGTTAAGGCGCCTCCCAAAGCATCAAAAATCAGAAAGACAATCAAGTTAATAATGGAATGAGATTGAATAGGTCCGCTCAATAACTAGATCAATGGAAAAGGTTAACTTAATTTATTACAGAATTAAAGTTTTTTGCAATACAGAGTGAATGCCACGAAGGATCTCAATGAAATTATACAGAGAATGCAAAAATAAGATAAGCACAGTGCTTCTGACCTCGGTGCTTATCATGGTGTTGAGCTGATTGATATACCAATTTTGGACCGTTTTTATTGGTTCCTGACCCGGCGGCTTACTTGTTCTTGAGGCACTCAGACTTTATAAACCGGGAAGTTTAGGACTTTCACTTTTCCTCCAAACTCTGGATGGAAAGAAGACTTCCCCGTGCATTTGGTCTCGGCGCTTAGCATGGTGCTGAGCTGATTGATATATCTACTTTGGACCGTCCTTTTGTGGTTTGATCAGGCGCTTTACTTATTCTTGATGCATCGCACATTCCTGGCATCTGACCCTAGGACATAGCTGCTTGCAACTATTTTATACCACAATCGGAGTGATTAATCTGTCCGTTTTCCAGTCATTTGAACACACATTGCCCATCTGCATTTGCCACAGATATAATGGCCCCTCATTTTTTTAGATGAACTCGCTTTTGCCCTGAAGAAGTCCATTGTATTGGACGAAACGCGTTGGCTGGTCTACCCTACATGTTGCATGATATGTTTATTCAATAAAAAAGAGGACTTGAAGAACAAACCTTGGATACAGACTTTGTAATTGTTACATTATTGATGTGGTGGTGCACCAATTGCTCTTTTATGTTGAACATTGTTAAGTCCAGTAGGGACTGCACCTTGACAGTGGGTGCTTAGATTGTGTGCACACATTTTGGGGTATTTTCCCTTTCTTGATAACCTTGGGGATAGTAGGGTTTCACTGTCAATATTTGTATGACATATTAAACAAGCATTATCAATTTCGCCTGTGTGAGATCTATTGGCTTTGTCAATGTTTTTTAGTCATGTTGTACAGCAGCGCGGGCTGCTGTGCAGAAGGACTTAAAGTAAAGAAAAAAGTGCTATGATGTGGACAGCTTTGACCAGATCATAGCAATTTTTTTTTAAGTCATGTTACACAGCAGACCATGTTGCTACATATTTCCTAAAAAGCCCCGGGGCAAGAAACACGTGGGAGGTGCGGGGGAGGAAGGAGAGACCAGCAACAATAGACAGCAGGAGGAGGGCAGTGGGGAAAGCAATACACGAGAGGTGTGGGGGAGGGAACAGCAACAACAGACAGCATGAGGGGGGAAGGAACATGAGGAATGTGCGGGGGAGGAAGGAAGGATCAGCAACAACAGACAGCAGAAATAGGGTGCGGTTGGAAGTAAGAACAGAGAAGTACAGGGGAGGAGGGAGAGAGCAGCAACAATGGGCAGCATGAGGAGACTGGGGTGGGGAGACGAACTGTAGAGTGCTATGCATGGCAAAAAGTAAAAGGATACAGGAGGTGCTGATCAATAAGAAGGAAGGAAACAAGAGTAATGTGGAAGCCAACCAATGGCAAGTAATGCCCCGGTTATTTACCGGTAATCTTCATTACTCCGAGTATTGTCTTCCTCGCCACATGCTAAACAAAGTGAGCTTCGGCTCCACACCAGAGCCCTCCAAAGTAAAAAGTTAGCCTCCCATGCCTTCCCAACATGGCCGACCCACATCACCCCATACCTCTATAAGAGGGGAGTTGGCCCATCCCACAGCCTGAAGAACTACCAAGCCCCAAGAAAAAGGAAGCCTATAGCACACCAGGGAGGGAGGGATGGCAACACATGTGGCGAGGAAGACAATACTCGGAGTAATGAAGATTACCGGTAAGTAACCAGGGCATTACCTCCTTGTAAGTCTTCCTCGCCACATGCTAAACAAAGTGAGCACATACCCAAGCCAAGAGGCTTCATTGCAAACAAGAAACCAACGACAAAGAGTAGATGTCACACAAACAAGATTTAATCCAGAGTAGAAAAACAAACAGATCAAATCACACAGGAACCAGGAAAAAACCACAATCACAAGCAGGAGGAACCAGCCCCAAGAACAGCTTCAGCAAAACCCCCAGGAGGAGAACCACCCAAAACCACCCCGTAGTGCTCCATGAACATGTGTGGATAGGCCCAGGTCGCTGCCCGACAGATATCCTCGGTAGAGACACCCTTGAACGAGGCCCAAGACACAGAGAGGCCCCTGGTAGAATGACCCTGAACCCCCGAGGGCAGCTCAGACCCCTGAGACTCGTAGGCAAGCAAGATAGCCTGTTTAATTCAACGACTTAACGTGGAAAGGGAAGGTTTGTGACCAGACCGGTCCAAAAGTCACAAACAAATTGTCACAACAACAGAAAGTGGCAGGCGGTCCAAATACACCATGACCGCCCGCCGAACATCCAGCAGAGACAGAGAGGAATCAGAGCCTGAGACAGCCCCCGGAGGGAAAGAGGGCAAAACCACCTCGCGGGAGCGGTTAACCACCGAAGGGACCTTGGGAAGAAACCTAGGGTCAGGGCGCAACACCAGACGATCCGGGAAAACCCGCAAGAACGGAGGAGATTGAAGAAAGGAGCCCAGCTCAACCATCCTACCAGATGAGAGGATCGCCACCAAGAACACCACCTTGAAGGTGAGAAACTTCAAATCCACCGAACTCAAGGGCTCAAAGGGGACACCTTGGAGTGCCCGCAAAACCAACAGAAGATCCCAGGGCGGGGCCAGGCAAACAGCCCGAGGCCGCTGAAAAAAACCACTTCAAAGCAAGCGGGCAACAAGAGGATCGAGCCCGTCCAGCACCGGATTGCGAAATGCCCTCAAGGCCACCCATTGAGCTCGCAGGGTGGAAGGAGCCAGGCCCAGGGAAAACCCCTCAGCGAGAAAATTGAGGATCCCCAAGCGATCCACAGACACCGGCTCGACCCCTTTCAGCCCACACCAACGAGAGAAGGAGGACCAATGGCGAGAAGAAGAAAGCAGAGTAGAAGACCGGCGGGAACCCTGCAGCAAATCCACCACCTCCACAGAACAACCCTGCGCCAGCAAGTTCACCCTCTCAAGAGCCAAGCCTGAAGATTGAGCCGAAGCAACATCCCCACTGGGAGCGGGAGGCCCACAATGGATAAGGAAGATACGGAATCCCTCAGCACTCCTGAACAGCCTGCTCGCTCAGAAGAGGAAACGAAGGACGGCGAACCCAGCCGGGAACCACCAACAGGACAAACGCCCTCTCCTGGCGAATCTTGCAGAGGACGCGCGGAATCAAGGGAAATGGGGGAAACGCATACAGAAGAGAGGACGGCCAATGGAACGACAACGCATCCAACCGCCATGCCCCTTGGCACGGGGGGAGAGCGCAGATACAAGGTAGGAGAGCATTGAACTCGTCCGCGAACAAGTCGGTCCGAAGACGCCCAAACCAGGCCAAAAGCTGCCGGAACACCGAGTACCTCAGAGAGAGGGCAGACAGAGGTGGAAACACCCGGCTCAGGCGATCCGCCACAACATTCTCCTTCCCCGGGAGATACACCGCCCTGAGGGACAAGACTGAAGACTCCGCCCAGGACAGCAGCTCCTGGGTCAGCAGCCAAAGGGAGCGAAACCTACAACCCCCCGATGATTGATGTACCCCCTCACCACCTGATTGTCCGTCCGGAACAACACATGCTGACCTCGGAGAGAAGGAGCAAACTCTAGGCACGCCAGGAGAACGGCCTTCAACACCCGAAAGTTAGAGGAGCACCTCACTTGAAGCTGATCCCACTGACCCTGAACAGACCAGGAACCCAGGGTCGTCCCCCAGCCCAGGAGACTGGCGTCGGTCGTGACCACCCGGGACGGGGAGACCAGGAAGGGGAGACCCCTGGAGAGGCGGGCCTCCTTGAACCATCAGCCCAGCTCGGCGCGGAGACACAACCACCGGGAGGTCATAATTCCCCGAGCAGGGATCCCATCGGGACAGGAGATGATTCACCAAGGGGTACAAATGGAGCCAAGCCCAAGGTAGAACATTGATGGTGGCTGACATCAACCCCTGAACCCTTAACCATTGATGAACAGGGGCGGAATCCAGACCCAGGAGACAACCCAGATCCCTCCACAAGGTGTTCCTCCGTTCCAGAGGCAAGAAGACCATCCCCTGGACCATGTCCAGGTGACCCCCAATGAACACCAAGTCCTGGGTCGGCAACAGGTGAGACTTCTTGAGGTTGATCAGGAACCCATGGGTGGAAAGTACTTCGCAGACCCTCTTGATGTGAAGAGTCCCCTTAGAAAAAGAAGAGGCAGAAATCAGCCAGTCATCCAGATAAGGAAAAACCCTGATCCCCTCCCTGTGGAGGATCCCCACCAAAGGAGCCAACACCTTTGCAAAAACCCCCCGGGCAGCGGATAAACCAAAGTGAAGTACCTGGAACTGAAAGTGGTGGCCCCCCACGCAAAATCGACGGAATCGCTGAGAGGACGGGTAGACGGGCACCTGGAGGTAGGCATCCAGAAGATTCAGAGATGCAATCACCTCCCCCTGAACCAGCAGTGGCAGAAACACCAGCAAAGAGAGCTTTTAAAAAAAAAATTATTTATTAGATTTAAAGCAGAAAACATTCACGATATATGAATTGCACAGACATTTGCGTATCTAGACATTGTAGATGTTAGCAATGACAGACATAAAAAAGATACATTTGACAATAACCGTTGTAGCATCTTGCAGGAGACCAGTAATACACAAGATATACACAATGATAGCCTGAAGTACTGGAACATGACAGTCATGACCACATAAACTCCCATCATGGTCCCGGAGTTATATTCGTGCACAGGTTATGGTAAAATAACATACAGTAGCATATCGACTTATCCTTAGTGGTATCAATTGGGTGTGCAAGGAGATACGTTTTGAGGGGGTCCCATATGTCCCTGGGTCTCGAGGCCAATGGTGACAGTTCCGCATAAGTGGTCGTTTGATCCTGCTAGAATACCATATCTTTAACCCAGTCCTTGAATTTAGGAGCTCTATCCCGTCCCCATCTACATGCTATTCTTCGTTTGGCCAATAGCAGCCCTAGGGAAATGAATCTCCGGTATCTCACCTCTATAGTCTCCGTGTAGCTCAGAAGAGCAGTTAATGGTGAAATCTGAACTAGGGGCGATGTCATCTGTTGCAATGCTTCAAACACTTGTTTCCAATAGTCTGCGATGCTGGGGCAAGTCCAAGCAAGGTGTAGAAAGCCTGCCTGTTCCATCCCACACCTGTCACAGCGGTCGTTATCCCGCAGTCTGTGCCTATACATCTTAACGGGAGTATAATATATGCGATGCAAGAATTTATAATGTATAATTCGTAAGCGACAACTGGACGACACCAGCTCTGTCTGTTTGCAACAGTAGAGCCATTGTTTCTCCGTAACTGTGTGCCCCAATTCTATTTCCCATTTCTCCCGTGCATCACATCGTACCGGGGTTTGTTTGGAGTATATGTTATGGTATAATGTGGACACCACATGTGAAGCTGTCTCCATTAGTAACAGCGTATGTAGGGGAGCCAGTGTTTGTGGTTCATGGGGATATGAAGGCGTGTGCTCTTTAATGCCTTGCTGCAGCCTGACATATAAAAAAATATCCATGGGAGAAGGGGCGGTGTAGTGAATATCTGTTGCAATGTGCGGAATTTCCCATTCAAATATAAATCTCCCCATGTGTGTATACCGAATTTGGCTTTGGTGTGTTTAAAAACCCCCTCCTGTAGTATCGGCATCTTAGGGTGATATGCTAGGGGAAGTATAGGTGAGTAGATCATAGGCACTCGCAGGCGCATGGCTATATGCTGCCAAGTTTTCACTGTGCATGTGACTGCTGTAGGGTCGGTCTCTCGGGGTTGGGGCGTGCTCAACATGACTCCCTCCAAAGGTATGGGATCTGCCAGCCATTGTTCCACCGCCACTTGCGGCATGTACTTAGGTGGGTGAAACCAGTATTGGGTGTAATGTGCTTGCGCACAGATATAGTACAATTCCAGATCTGGAATATCAAACCCTCCATGAGAATAGGGCCTAGTGAACACCTCCCATTTCAATCTGGCTTGTTTGCCTCCCCATAATAGCCTAATCATCTCAGTGCATAGAGCCTTAAAGAAATGTCTACCGGGGTCAAATGGGATGTTCATGAATAGATACAGTAGCTTGGGGAGAATAACCATCTTTATTAGTGAGGCGCGCCCCGCCATAGATAGAGGAAGAGCAATCCATCTCGTGACACAGCTGGTAATGTGTTCTAGGGTTCTGCCATAGTTTAAGCGCATTAATTCTTCCCGATCCGAGGTGACATATATCCCCAGATATTTCACCTCCGTAGCACACCATTCTATTGGGAAGTCGGGGTCAAACTGCGTTGTAGATGAGGTGAGAGGAAAGATTTGGGACTTCGTCCAGTTTATATGTATCCCTGACAATTCCCCAAACCAGACAAACTAGCGCAACATGGGGTTTAAGTTCTGCTGAGGGTCTCTAATATACAGGGTGATATCATCTGCGTATAGGGAGATGAGTATTGGGCGCATTTGGCACCGTAAGGCTTTATCATGATGATGCTGTCTGACTTTGGCCGCAAGGGGCTCAATTGCAAGAGCAAAGAGAAGCGGGGAGAGTGGGCATCCCTGTCTCGTTCCTCGCATAACCGGAAATGGTGAGGAGACCAAGCCATTAATCATGACTTTGGCTACTGGTGAGTTGTATAGTAAGTTTATCCATGCCAAGAATCCTTTGGGAATACCCATACATTGCAATATGTTGAATAAATAGTCCCATTCGACTGAATCAAAGGCTTTCATGGCGTCTAAAAAGACCGCCGCGAGAGCCAGGTTGGAATCCACATTATGTAGTATAGAGAATAATGTGCGGATATTATGGGATGTCGCTCTCCCAGGGATGAAGCCTGCCTGGTCAGGCAAGACTAGTTCCTCCATCAGGAGGCTCAACCTATTAGCAAGCATTTTGGCGAGTATTTTTGCGTCATTATTAAGTAGGGACAACGGCCTGTAAGAATCACAGGAGTCTGCAGGCTTATTCGGTTTTAAAAGAGAGGTAATGAGGACTTCCCTCATAGAGCTCGGGAGGATGCCTGTTTCATGGGCTTCTTAATAGACCTCTTTCAGTATAGGGCTCAGGCGATCTATATAGGTTTTGTAGAAGTCTATTGGGAGGCCATCCGACCCTGGGGCCTTACCAGATTTCATTTGCATGATAGCAGTGCGTATCTCCTCCACTTCAAACGGCGCTGCAAGGAATTCTCTCTGCGCATCTCCTAGCCAACCAATAGCCACATCTCCTAGATAGTCAGAAAGGTCCAGTGGGCATTGCCTGCGGGTACTATATAAAGTTGTATAATATGCAGTGAAAGCATCGAGTATATCCCCACTATTTCTATGTCTCGCGCCAGCATCATCTTTCAATTCTGCAATATAATTGGAGAAGCGGGGTCTACGGATCCCCTCCGCCAGGGCTTTAGCCGGCCGCTCCCCTTCACAGTATCTACGCGCAGTGAAGTATTTCCCCCTGAAGCGAGTTTCTCTTTCACAGTATTTTTATAGTCCGAGAGTGTGTCCCTGAAGGTTGCCTGGAGTGTGCCATTTATGTCATTCTCCATGTCCCTTTCCAATGCTTTAAGCTCTCCCTCCAAGCGGCGCTGATATTGACGAATGTCTTGCAACACTCCAAAACTTTTGGCCATGCAGAAGCCGCGTATCGTGACCTTGAAGGCCTCCCATACTATACCCACACGTGTGACCGAGCCAATATTTCTTTGGAAGAAGTCAGTAATTTCTTGACCCAGTTCGGATTTAAAGACTGTGTCTAGCAATGTCTCCAGAATGAGTCTGCAGCTCCTTGGAGCCAGACATAGTGTCGGAGGGGACAATGTCAAGCACACCGGGGCGTGATCGGAATATGTCCTGGCCAAGTGCTCAGCTTTAACTATCCATGGCCCAATTCCCCGAGTGACCACCCAGAAGTCCAGTCTGGCCCAAGTGGAGTGCATAGTGGTGTAATGTGTTCCCTCCCTTCCCTCTGGGTGAACATATCGCCAGGCGTCTAAGAGACCGTTATCAACAAGCAGATCGGACAATATACCTTGCGTTTTAGTATAGTGGTGTGGGAGAGGCTTAGAACGGTCTGTAACAGGATTCATTACCGCGTTAAAATCTCCTCCCCATAAGTACATGTGTGGAGCGTATTTCAAGAATTTTACCCCAAAGTGTAGTAAAAAATTCTGGATCATCTACATTTGGTCCGGAGCAGCATACCAATGTAACAGAATGTGAGTCCAGCCTGCCCCACAGCATGCAGTATCTCCCTTTTGTATCATAGGTCATGCCCTCCATGATGAATAGAGAATTTTTTTTCATCAAGATCGCTGTGCCCCTAGAGTATGAGGAATAAGAAGAGAACACCCTGTGCATGGCACATTTGCTAGCAAACATGGGGGGCGTGCCGGGTCAAAGTGCGTTTCCTGAAGCATAGCAATGTGTATATGGTGCCTATCTAGGTATGTCAGTATCTGCCGGCGTTTACGCGGGTCTCCCAGCCCCCTAACATTCCACGTCAAGAATCGTATTTTCAAAGTGTCAGCGTCTTGAGGCATAGGGGAAGTGTCAGACGAGTGCTACAAAGGTATGTAAACCCTGTCCTGTCAAAGATGCTCTGTGCGTGTATCAACAGACTTATACATTGCAAGTTACAATTTACGAAAACATGAAAGAACAATCCCAATCCCACCCCCTCCCACAACAGCATCCCAATCATGCTGGTATCTGTGTGTCCACCCACCTCCCATATAACATAACTGGTCATGCAACCGTTAAAGTCCCAAAGTATATGGGGAACGCCCTTGGGGGGTACAATAGGGGGCATACGAGGTTCTCTCTTCCCACCAGATGATGGAGGAAATCCACCGTAGGCTAGGATGGGGGAAGAAAGTGGACCAGCATTGTTCATGTTCAGTCCCGCATATTATAACATTTATTCTCTCTCCGCCTCCCCGCCACATAACCCAGTTATCTTAGTGTAATATCATGTCAATGCTGACCAGGCATAATGCGTGTTAGGTGTTCAGTCAGGTAGACAATCCTGAAGTAGAGAAGCAGTCTCTCCGGCCAGAAGAGTATGTGAAGATGTCAGGCGTCCGCAAAATTCCACGACAACCCGGAGGGACACGGACCTCTTATCTCATTCAGATGTCGGTGACGTGGATCTGGACGGGGTGTCCTGTGACATGCGAGGAGAGGTATGTCGTCTGAGTCGTTTAAGGAAGTCCTCCACTTGTTGTGCGTTAGTGAAGAAATATTGTTTGCCCAGGTGCGTGACGCGTAAGCGCGCCGGATATAGTAATGCATAGTCAATTTGCGCCTTGCGCAGTTTCAGCTTCACTGGAACGAATTTCCGCCTCGCCTCTTGTACTACTGGAGTGAAGTCAGGGAATATAGTAAAGTCATTGCCTTCAAAATTCAGCTGTTTTTTCTCTCGGGCCATTTTCAAAGCCACATCGCGGTCCCGAAAGTTGAGGAAGCGAGCAATAATCGGGCGAGGATGACTTCCTGGGAAAGGCTTGGGGCCCAATGAGCGATGCGCCCTTTCAATTGTCAAGTGTTGCGAGAAGACTTCATTACCAAAAGTCCCGCGCAGTAGGCGTTCGACGAATTCCTCCATCTTACCAGTGTTGGTACTTTCTGGAAGTCCAATAATATGCACATTATTACGCCTACTGCGCGCTTTTAAGTCCTCATTTTTGGCAGCGATTACTTTTAGGACTTTATCCATTTGAGCGATATGTTTTTGCATTTGGGCGTTGGTGTCTTCGCCATCCGAGATGCGTTTTTCCACCTTTACAATCCTTTCCTCATGCTTGTCCAGCTTATGTACAACGGAGTCCAATCGAATCGTTTATGTAATCCATTTTGGACTCTATGGAGGTTAGGCTGTGCTGCACCGCGAGCAGGAGGGTTTTTACATCATCTTCCCGGGAAATGTCTGGATCTTGTATCCGCTCTGCGCCGGCATTATCTGGGTCATCCACACTGGATCGTGTGATGTTTTTCCTGGCTTCAAAGGGCAGCTTTGATTGCTTGCCGTCCGTTTTCCCCATGATGGATTTAACACAAGGGCTCTGTGTCCAGGTCGAATCTCCGGATATATGGGCCAAGGTTTCGGTGAATCAGCGTGGTTCAAAGGGTGGAGGGGATCGAACACCCCAGCGTGACAGACAGGTCTGCAGTTTGAATATGTGGCAGAAATCCACCAGCGCGACCGGGTCTCACCTCTGTGCGCAGGCTAATCCATGCCAGTGCGCGGAGTCAGTTTTTTATAGGCACGTTATTGTGTGGGGGGTACTGCTTGGGCGATCCCTCAGACAGTAGGGCGTGTGCATACAATAACCACCAAAGCCAAGGCAGTCACTCCAGCTACGGGGTTCAATATCACCTATATCAGGCTCCAAACTCTATGCGCATCTCATGGGTTGCAACAAGTACAGCGTCTGAACAGGTGTGAAATAAAAACCAGGTTAATGCTGTCTGGAAGTACCTTCCTCTGCCTGTATATCAGATGCTGCTTTATGTATGCCGCATGGATCGTGGCAAAGCTGGTGGATTTGTATGTCCAAGTGTCTCACCTCGCTCGTTCAGGCCGTGAAGGGTAGCAAATAGTAGGTCCGCAGTGTATAGCTTGCGCATGCAGCAGCGCTTGGCAGACTCCCCGTAGAGCAATTTCGCTGGGGCTGCGCCAACCGTTCCTGCGTGGAAAGGCTGCAGCGTCGCGTAAGATGGCCTCAGCAGCTGAGGTGAACCCGAGGGAATGCAGTAAAGTGTGTAGCACGGCTGCCCACTGCAAGCTGTTAAACTTGTCTCTGTTGCGCTGGGAGATGCAGATCACTTTATAACCGGATACTCGATTGGGGGTCCTGCATGAGGGTCGATGCACGTTACAGTAGCGCGGTTCCGGAGCGGCCTAGTCCCCACACGGACGCCGGGGGCTCGATTTGTTAGAGAGTGCAGGTATGCTATCCAGCAGTGCCCACCGGCGCCTCCTCACCACCAGTAGCTCCGCGGGTGCTGACACAGCCTCAGTGCCCGCCGCTCCACCACCGGGGCACCGCTGGACGGCAAAGGGCATCACAAACAATGTCGCTGAGGATGTGGGAGTCGGTGTTGTGCCGGAGGGTCGCGGCGCCACGGAAGACGGCCGCGGCCGCGGCAGCTGAAGCAGTCCTGAGAGATTGCAGCAGGGAGTTTATCCGGGTTCCTCGCCGCACATCCAAGTAGTGTCTCTGTCAAGCTGGAAAGAGCAGAGCGTGATGGATCAGGATACTCGATCAGCCGCCCCACCGGAGCAGCGATGCGCGCCACAGCAGCGAAACCCCTCCGGAGCGGCCTAGCTCCCACGTGTGCGCCAGGGGCACGGCCCATGGCCCATTTGTTAGCCAACATAGGGGGGCGTGCCGGGTCAAAGTGCGTTTCCTGAAGCATAGCAATGTGTATATGGTGCCTATCTAGGTATGTCAGTATCTGCCGGCGTTTACGCGGGTCTCCCAGCCCCCTGACATTCCACGTCAAGAATCGTATTTTCAAAGTGTCAGCGTCTTGAGGCATAGGGGAAGTGTCAGACGAGTGCTACAAAGGTATGTAGACCCTGTTCTGTCAAAGATGCTCTGTGCGTGTATCAACAGACTTATCCATTGCAAGTTACAACTTACGAAAACATGAAAGAACAATCCCACCCCCTCCCACAACAGCATCCCAATCATGCTGGTATCTGTGTGTCCACCCACCTCCCATATAACATAACTGGTTATGCAACCGTTAAAGTCCCAAAGTATATGGGGAACGCCCTTGGGGGGTTCAATAGGGGGCATACGAGGTTCTCTCTTCCCACCAGATGATGGAGGAAATCCATCCTAGGCTAGGATGGGGGAAGAGAGTGGCCCAGCATTGTTCATGTTCAGTCCTGCATATTATAACATTTATTCTCTCTCCGCCTTCCCGCCACATAACCCAGTTATCTTAGTGTAATATCATGTCAATGCCGTCCAGGCATAGTGCGTGTTAGGTGTTCAGTCAGGCAGACAATCCTGAAGTAGAGAAGCAGTCTCTCCGGCCAAAAGAGTATGTGAAGATGTTAGGCGTCCGCAAAATTCTACGACAACCCGGAGGGACACGGACCACTTATCTCATTCAGATGTCGGTGACGTGGATCTGGACGGGGTGTCCTGTGACATGCGAGGAGAGGTATGTTGTTTGAGTCGTTTAAGGAAGTCCTCCACTTGCGCGTTAGTGAAGAAATATTGTTTGCCCTGGTGCGTGACGCGTAAGCGCGCCGGATATAGTAACGCATAGTCAATTTGCGCCTTGCGCAGTTTCAGCTTCACTGGAACGAATTTCCGCCTCGCCTCTTGTACTACAGGAGTGAAGTCAGGTAATATAGTAAAGTCATTGCCTTCAAAATTCAGCTGTTTTTTCTCTCGGGCCATTTTCAAAGCCACATTGCGGTCCCGAAAGTTGAGGAAGCGAGCAAAAATCGGGCGAGGATGACTTCCCGGGGAGGCTTGGGGCCCAATGAGCGATGCGCCCTTTCGATTGTCAAGTGTTGCGAGAAGACTTCATTACCAAAAGTCCCGCGCAGTAGGCGTTCGACGAATTCCTCCCTCTTACCAGTGTTGGTACTTTCTGGAAGTCCAATAATACGCACATTATTACGCCTACTGCGCGCTTTTAAGTCCTCATTTTTGGCAGCGATTACTGTTAGGACTTTATCCATTTGAGCGATATGTTTTTGCATTTGGGTCGTGGTGTCTTCGCCATCCGAGATGCTTTTTTCCGCCTCTACAATCCTTTCCTCATGCTTGTCCAGCTTATGTACAACGGAGTCCAATCGAGCGTTCATGGAATCCATTTTGGACTCTATGGAGGTTAGG
Organism: Calotriton arnoldi; assembly: GCA_963921515.1. Taxonomy (NCBI): domain Eukaryota; kingdom Metazoa; phylum Chordata; class Amphibia; order Caudata; family Salamandridae; genus Calotriton; species Calotriton arnoldi. Next base: position 2,649,076 of record CAWUFW010001013.1, read on the forward strand.
CTGTGCTGCACCGCGAGCAGGAGGGTTTTTACATCATCTTCCCGGGAAGTTTCTGGATCTTGTATCCGCTCTGCGCCGGCATTATCTGGGTCATCCGCACTGGATCGTGTGATGTTTTTCCTGGCTTCAAAGGGCAGCTTTGATTGCTTGCCGTCCGTTTTCCCCATGATGGATTTAAAACAAGGGCTCTGTGTCCAGGTCGAATCTCCGGATATATGGGCCAAGGTTTCGGTGAATCAGCCTGGTTCAAAGGGTGGAGGGGGATCGAACACCCCAGCATGACAGACAGGTCTGCAGTTTGAATATGTGGCAGAAATCCACCAGCGTGACCGGGTCTCACCTCTGTGCGCAGGCTAATCCACGCCAGATCGCGGAGTCAGTTCTGTATAGGCACGTAATTGTGTTGGGGGGTACTGCGTGGGCGATCACCCAGACAGTAGGGCGTGTGCATACAATAACCAACAAAGCCAAGGCAGTCACTCCAGCTACGGGGTTCAATATCACCTATATCAGGCTCCAAACTCTATGCACGTATCATGGGTTGCAACAAGTACAGCGTCTGAACAGGTGTGAAATAAAAACCAGGTTAATGCTGTTTGGAAGTACCTCCCTCTGACTGTATATCAGATGCTGCTTTATGTATGCTGCATGGATCGTGGCAAAGCTGGTGGATTTGTATGTCCAAGTGTCTCACCTCGCTCATTCAGGCCGTGGAGGGTAGCAAATGGTAGGTCCGCGGTGTATAGCCGGCGCATGCAGCAGCGCTTGGCAGGCACCCCGTTGAGCAATTTCGCCGGGGCCGCACCAACCGTTCCTGCGTGGAAAGGCCGCAGCGTCGCGTAAGATGGCCGCAGCAGCTGAGGTGAACCCGAGGGAATGCAGTAACGTGTGTAGCATGGCTGCCCGCTGCAAGCTGTTAAACTTGTCTCTGTTGCGCTGGGAGATGCAGATCACTTTATAACCGGAGACTCGATTGGGGGTCCTGCATGAGGGTCGATGCACGTTACAGTAGCATGGTTCTGGAGCGGCCTAGTTCCCACACGGACGCCGGGGGCTCGATTTGTTAGAGAGCGCAGGTATGCTATCCAGCAGTGCCCACCGGTGCCTCCTCACCACCAGTAGCTCCGCGGGTGCTGGCACAGCCTCAGTGCCCCGCGCTCTACCACCACGGCACCGCTGGATGGCAAAGGGCGTCACAAACAATGGCGCCACGGAAGACGGCCGCGGCAGCTGAAGCAGTCCTGAGAGATTGCAGCAGGGAGTTTATCCGGGCTCCTCGCCGCACATCCAGGTAGTGTCTCTGTCACGCTGGAAAGAGCAGAGCGTGATGGATCAGGATACTCGATCAGCTGTCCCACCGGAGCAGCGATGCGCGCTACAGCAGCGCGACCCCTCCAGAGCGGCCTAGCTCCCACGTGTGCACCAGGGGCTCAGTTGGGAAGAGATTGCCGGCACGCCGTCCAGCAGTGCGCGCCGGTGTCTCCGCGCTACCTGATCTGCCTGCGCTGACACAGTTCCCGGGTCCTGCACCACTCTATTTTTACAACAGTGGGTAGTGGATGGTGTCGCGATTGTCCGGCTCGGTCGCAGGATCAGGTCAGACTCTTGCGGGCAGGATAATAGTCAGGATAATGCCGCTGGGCGACAAGAGCCCCACTACAGTGCGGCCATATTGGTCGTGCGCAACCTAGCGCCCCCTGCAAAGAGAGCATTTTGAATTTTACATGGGGGATAAATGAATTAACCTGCTTCAAATTCCAAACAGGACGAAAGTCCCAGGACCCCTTCCTCACCAAAAACAGGATGGAATAGACACCCCTTCCCCTCTGAGAAGCAGGAACCGGCCGAATAGCCCCTTTGTCGAGGAGGTCCTGAACACTGGCCAGCAGGGCCACCTGCTTCACTGATGTGGAAGGCAGCGGGGTGGCGCGGAAAGTGTCCGGAGGAAGGGAGCTGAAGACAAGGGAGAAACCGTCCCGTATAATCCGGAGAGCCCACTGGTCCGAGACGGACGACTCCCACGCCGAGATGAAATTGCGCAGGCGTCCACCCACAGGTGGGAGCAGAAGATAGTCAGGATTTAGAAGAGGGTGAAGAGGAGGCAGGCTGAGACCGGGACTTATTGAAGAAAGGGGTGCCCCGGCTGCGACCCCTCCCTCGAAAGGGCAAACTGCTCCTGGGAGGAGAAGTGGAAGTGAAGTCCCTTTTGGGACCAAAAAAACGGCCCCGGGAGGAACGGATGGGCGCCAAAAGCTTCCTGTCCTCAGTGGACTTCTTCACCATGTCCTCCAGGGAAGTGCCAAACAGCTTCGTACCCAAAAAAGGAATCGTCATCAAAATAGCCTTCTGGGCAGCATCAGCCTTCCAGTGGCAAAGCCACACTTGGCAACGGGTTTGGATCGCAGCGCCACCAGCCGCGGCGGCGGCCCCCAAGGTATCGACAGAAGCCTCGTCTGCTGTTCCATCACCGTCAAAGTAGGAAGAACATCAGCCCCCTGGTCCAGCAACTTCGCCAAAGACTGGAAGTCCTTCAATAATGACTGGACTGTGTAAGACAAATATGCAGAAGCACGGATGGGAAAGTTGGCAGCCGCATAGGCCCTTTTGGCAGCAGCCTCCACCCTTTTGTCTACCGGGTCCGAAGGAGAAGCATCCTCAGAAATGATGGAACCCTGAGAGGCAAGACCAGCCATGAGCGAATCAACCTTCATGGAGGAAGGGAACTCCTTAGCGAAGTTCTGGATGGCGTAGCGTTTGGCCAGGTAACGAGGAAAAGCCTGCTTAATCGATCTCCTGCCATTCATTATCAATAACTTTCTTCATCGAAGAATGCAATGGGAGGGACTCAGGTTCCTTGCGCTGATACTGCAAGAAAAAGTACTCAGAAAGCTCATCGACTGGGGTAACTGGAAAAGCCATGTTATCCTTGATGAGCTGAAGGACATCACGCAATTCCTGCCCCTGCACATAACGATGCCTGAGGTGTTCATCCTCACCCTCGGTGCCTGGAGGAGGGTCCAGTCGTGGACGTTTGGGGGAAGAGGGACCCTGCCCCCCTTCACGTTCCTCAAAAGCAGCTGCCACCGCAGCCTGAATCATGGCCTGGATGGAGTGCATAGACAGGGCCTCAGAGGGTGCTCGAGAGCTGGAACCAGCCACCACTGGAGGATCCGCCCTCTGCTCCATGAAGATAATCAGACCAAACAGCCAGCACACAGGATACCAACAAACGCCGGGACAAGCAGCACCAGAATGCCGAGGAACAGAACTGTCTCCCTAAATAGCAGTGCCTGTCGCAAACGAGAGGTGACTAACCAAAAAACCTCACAGATACCTAGTTGCCAGGAAACCCAGCGATGCGGGAAGCCGGAAACTCTAGGCCCCGCCCCCCAGGAGGCCAGATAGTCCCAGACCCTGCGGAGTCACAAAAGGCATCCGGATGCGGCCAACAAAAGAGACAATGCGCGCACCCCCCTCCTGCAAACGGCGTGAAAGGAGTCGGGCCGGGAGAGGAGGGGCGCCGATAACCGCACGCGCAGGCCACCAAGGACAACCGCGGGACTGACGATCGAGCTCCGAAAGCAAGGCGGAGTTGACCGGGCGATGCGCGCACAGCGGGCGAAGTCGGGTGACTGAATCTCCCACTGTCCCAGTCATCGAGGAGCAACCTCAAAAGCAGGTAAAGGCAACCGCGAGTGCCCACAATTCCAGCCGAGATAGAGAAAGACTGGACTGTGCATAAGCGGCCGCCGGAGCCATGAAGGGCCGACCAGTACATAGCCCTATTACATATGCGGCATGCCCCCTATTTTTTTTTGCAGATTTATATAGCGCGAACTCGACCCGAAGGTATTGGAGCGCTTTACATGAGCACCGGTTACGTTACACAAGGACACATTCATTTTTTTGGTAGGCACGGGGAGATTAAGTGATTTGCCCAGAATCACAGGATGTGGACGCGACCCCAAGGCTCGAACCTTGGTTTCCCAGCTCCAAAGTCGGCAATCTAGCCCTCAGACTACATCCTCTCCCCGTGGCTCGCTACAGCAGAGCCTAACTGCAACCAGCCACGAAGTGGAAACGGGGGAAGGAAAGGGGAAGATCCCCACGCACACAGGCCCGCTAGAGCAGGGCCTCCACCCAGGGATCCACGATCTTGCTAGAGCAGGATACCACACAGTGCACTTGGAGAGTCAGCCCAGAACTAAAAAAACAGGCTGTGGGACTCCCCTCTTATAGAGGTCAGGGGTGATATGGGTCGGCCATGTTGGAAAGGGTTGGGAAGCATGGGAGGCTAACTTTTTACTTTGGAGGGTTCTGGTGTGGAGCTGATTTAGCATGTGGCGAGGAAGACTTACAAGGAGTTAATGGGCTGGTTTTAAGCCCATTTTAAGCATTTTTTTAACAAAAGCATTTGCCAACAGTGCACGCGCGGTCTCAGGCAAAACCTAAAAAACACACTTCAACACATGATAGGAAATTTGTTTCAGAAGCAATAGTACTGTTTCAGTGCAGTGCATAAATGTGAATTTAAATGTAAAAATGTATTCTGCACATTATTAATTATACACAAAATTAGAAATACAGAAAAATCTTCCAAATCGATGGTCTTATTATGCAATGCAACTGCAAAGCAGAAAACAACTCCATGTAACACAGTGCAAGAAGTTTAACTTCCCGATTCGTGCATACACTTCATGCAGCTATTTAAACCATTTATAGAGCCTCTCAGTGCAAATGTGGAGTGAACTCATACATGCCACCAGACTTGATCCAGACGGGAGACTCCCGATTTTTTTATCCGAAAATGGCGTAATTTTAGCTATTTTCCGCCTAAAATTGTCTCTGCTTCAATAGACTATTTCTAAAGACAGTGGTCCCCAGACAGAAAATAAGTTATAAATCAATAAATATAGACCCAATCAGTACTATATTGTAGACATCTGTCCAGCCGGACAGATATTTAATATGCAGTCAAATAATGTTTACAGACAATAAACATGTAACAGTTTAAGTGGGACACAAGCCTGCAACCAACTTAGCAAGAAAGACGTACAACATAAAGTAAGGGGTTCAGGCAAAGGAAATTGTTTGTTTCAAGCACATTTCTAATAGAACAAACAGAATATACATGAGACACCATTACATAGAAATTAGAACATTTTCAAAGGGTGTATATGGTGTACAAGGTGTCAACGGCGTTTCGATCCCTTAAAAAAATAATGGGATCATCCTCAGGACATTATAAATAACATGCCTGTTTTCATATGGCTTAAATTGCTAGAACCATGGAAAAAATGGAAGGAAGGAAAAGGGAAAAAATTAAGTTAAAATTAGACACTATATACACCCTTTTCACTATGAAAATAAAGTGGTGATGTTGGTGACTGCGCACTGCATCCATGGGAGGAGCTGCTGCTGTGTACTCACTCTGCATGCCCCCTCTGTCGGAATGCTGGGAGACCTGCACAGCATTACAGGCTGTTGTGTCCACTTCATTTAATGTGTGTTTCAAGCCAGCTGCGCCAGCGCATCTGGAGAGGAGTCGCTCAGTTCCCTCCCCGCGGTTCTCTGGAATTATCATGGACGCCTCCAGGCCAGCCCCCTTGCTTTTCAGTATTTGCAATCACAGTTTGGACATGGGTCGGGTTGCAGCACCCTCCCACAATCCCCTCTGGTGACTAGGCACTGCTTCATCGGGAGGAGCTGCTGCTCCTTGTCCTCACTCTGCACGCCCCCTCTGTCGAAGGCTGGGAGACCTGCACAGCCTTACAGGCTGCTGTCTCCACTTCACTTAATACTTTTAATTGGCGAGTACCAGCACTTCTCAGAAACAAGCAGGTACTTTGCTACAGAGTACCTACACTTCTGTTTTTCCATTTCAAGCACTGCTTGTACAGCCTTATCATCCATGGAGCATCTTACAAACTACAAAGGAAAACATCTTTGAAGGTACATTCATTTCTGCTTGATCAGTGACAGATCGGCTTCTCTTCATTTTGGGGAAAGAAAAGCAAACCGCGTCTCCTCTGTAGTTCACTCTGAGCAGCAATTAAAAACACAGGGCACACAAATCAGGGTTAGCAATCGGTTAATTGCTTCATAAGGATGCCGAGAAGAAAGGGCGTGGGGTCAAGTTAAATATATTTATTTTAGAATGTTAAAACTAAGCAGCAGAGTTTGCTAGTAGGTATTCTAAACCCAAATACTCAATGTGTGCTACTGCTGTTATGTTTTTTAACCAAAACAATAAAATAACAAACATTAGCATTTGCAATGCCAATAGCTCAAAGTTTCACTATTGCGAGACCTATTGCATTGCAAATGCTTGTTCTCTGGTTTTCGTGGAGCATTACCTTGTTAAAAGCTTTCCTGGCTCTAAACGTAAGTAACCTGCGTTGCAACGCACCACTGAGCTGATTTAACGGATGACTGGCGCGTGCGCAATGTAGTCTGCAGGTAACGCGACTGAGCAGAGCGCCTGCGCATTGCTATCACCTGGGCCATGAGTGAAAAGGAGGCGTGGTCAGCTAGACCCTTTCAACGCTTTGAGGTTCTTCTGAGGTGTTGCTTGTAGCGTACACTCTGGGCTCCTGGACAACGCGCGCGGGCACGCAGTAAGGAGACGTGCGGACGCCTCTCGTCTGTGTTGAGGGTGCGCGCGCTCTGCACTAGCCGTCCGGATGTGTGAGCCGGATAGTGTCTCTGAGGGGGCGCGCTCACCCCCCTCTGTTCCTCCGCAGGCGCGTGCTCGAAAACGGCGCCGCCGCGTCCGTGTGCGCGCGCGCGCCACTCTCCAGGCCCGGAGCGGCCACGTAGCGCTGCAGCCGCGGGAGAGAGGAGCGCAGGCGAGCCGTGGTGCCAACCTCCCGGGAAACATGGAGGGCCTGGTGAGTTCCTAGGAGAAAGAACAGAAGGATACGGACTTTGACTGAGGGGTCTGAAAGGAACCCATGGTCTACAGTCCGGCCTCTGAAGGGACTGAGGCCTACAAGGAAAGTCGGCCGGGTAGGGTAATCCTTGTTTCACTTCTTGTGGTTTCACTCTGCTGAATACCACTAAAACAGTGGTCTTTTGGCAGTTGAACTACTCTCTCACTTTTGCCAACTTGACCCCTACTTCTTGTATCAGCCTTCTAATGTCATTGTATCGCTCACTTGTGTATGTGTCTCCATCGTGTCTGTTACCTAAGTCAGGTGAATCCCGGGTTTACCTGTGTACATATCTTTGGCTTCATCGTCTGTGGATGCTTAACCCTTTCAGCTGTGCCCCTGTCACCGATAGTCTTGTCTTCGTCACTTTTGCTCTTGTCTCATGTGTACCTGTCACATGGTTCACGTCTCTGACAGTCGTTTCTAGCAGTATCTACCAGTACATGTTCACCTGTGTGATTGTCTCACGTGTCCTCTGCACCCCATGCGTTTCGGCCCATCTCATGGACAGGATTTCGTATCCTGCTACCACACTAAACGTCTCCTCTTCCTTCTCTCCACACAATCCTTTACTGCCACCTCACTCACCCCCCCCCCTCTCTTTTCTAGTTGTTCTCATCCCTTCTGCTATGTCTTCACCTTGTATAGCACTGCCCAGCTTCCACGGTTTCATCTCTAGCATCGCTACACTGATAGAGAGTAGTGTATGACAGGCCTGGGCAATTGGTTTTATTACGCCAGAGTAATTGTGCATTACTCTTGTGACGCGAAATTACCGGAAACTAGGCGGGTGCGGCAGTTTGCGTAATTTAGAATAATTTGGGGCAACTATGGCAACCGCAAATCGCATAGAAACAAAGTGCAAGCAAGCGGATGTTGGCCACTGCTGTACATGTTATGTTGTATTAAGCGCTAGTTTCTCAGCGCAAAATGCATCGTTGGGTCAATTTTGACACTAGAATGCATCATGTGCTAAATTAATAACACTAAATGCAGGGTTATGCGTCTTGTGTAATTTCGCTGCTCCTAATTATGCTAGTAACGTCTACCCCTAATGACGGTGCTTAAAAAAAATCAGATGACATCTGAAAGGTATGGTGTAGGGCGAGAGTGGAAGCCACACCAAGGGTTCACATTTTCTGAAATGCCTAAGCAAATTGTCGGAATCAGAAAATGATTTTGTATCAGAACTCAGAACATTGAAATCTGTTCTACAAGTTAAATCTTAAAAACGGACCATTTGTCGCCATCATCAGCGCTCCAGTTTTAAAAGGCTACTCTATGGCAACCTATTTAATGCTGAATGTTTAACTTTGCGCATGCCACAACTTTCTGTTTGGTTGGACCAGGCTGTTGTTTTTAGTGTTATGTTCAAAACTATGGTCTTTGCATTGAGTATTGCTCATGGAAGACAAATACTTCATAACATTCTGAGTATATCTATGCCAACCATATTTTGACAGTTTGGCATGCACTTAAAATCAAATGAACACAGTTTTAAGCTTACTTGCCTACATTTCAATGGCAAATCAAGTGAAAGTATGTGTCACAAATTGTAGACTTAAAACTCCAAACCGCGGCTGACCACAGGTTCAGCCCATCAATCCCTATTACACAATTATAAGAGTCCTGTGCATTTCGCCTCCGGAACCCGCCGCAGTTGGGCTCCACTGGAATCCAGACAAGAAAGTTTTAGATCATGGAAGGTGCACCAGGAAAGATATTCTTGCCTGGTGCACCTTCCATGATCTAAAACAAATTGTAGACTTGTGTGGGTGTTTTCTTTCTTGATACTTTAATTACAAGTATTTAAAGTAGAAGCTAGTCTGTTATCCAAAGGGCCCATCTACCCGCTTATGCTTGAAATATTAAATAACAGATCTTGGTTCATGCTGGGTGATGCTAGCTTCTGACTTGATCATGCCTACTAGCTAGGATACGAGTGGGTTAACTAGTTCAGGAATCAATCTGATGTTGCAGAAATGGTTTCTTTGGCAGGCACCCATGTTGTGTTTTGAAGACAGTGTTCTTGAAAGTTGACTTTATTCTGAGGTTAGTTTGGCTTAGACTGCTTTTTTGCATGCTTCCACGATCCAGAACTAGCATTATTCCTGAGTTGGGAAATTTTGTGCTGCAGTTCTACATTGGAGAACATACGTTTTTAACTTTAAGTTGTTCAGGTCTCCTCTGTCTGTTTTATAGTGTCCATTTCCGGAGACTTTTGGTTGTTTTCCTCTACTGCTGCTGTTGTCACCATTATCAATGTTTAGAAATGTCTAGCACCTCAAAGTGGGCCTTTCTCATTTGGAATGACATTTGACATTTCTACAGCCACCTAACACTAAGGAGTTGGCAGGTGTAAAATGCATACTTTTGTCCACAAAATGCAGTGTAAAATTTGCGACAGTAAGCAGGAAATGAGGGTATCTCAATTGGTGTTTTTTTTTTTTTTTTAAACAATTGTTTACCCTGCGTTAAAAAGTCTCGAGAGTTACCATGAGGATACTGGTTTGGGAAGAGACCCTTGGTGCTCAAAATAAAAATAGCCTCCCATGAATGAAAATTGGAGAAAATTTGCAAGAAATTAGCGCATTTTGCTGACTTCATTAAAATTTCGTAAAGGCCAACTACTTATATTGTGGCACAAGAAAGCAGTAGGACTTTATTATGCTATCTATATCAGTGGTTTGTTTCCAAAGAAATTACTCCTAGTGTGAGGGTACTCTCATAGTCTTAAGTCAGTATTCTCTTTGGATTCCAACCTAATTTCAGTAGGTGCTCTCTCCTACTTGGTTAAAGGAATGGACTGAAGGAAATTAATCTAATTTCTGCTGCTGATTCCTGGCTCATATGTATAATTTGTAAGTACCAGAACATTGTTTTCACAGATTACAGTGCTGCAGTTGTTATGCGTAGCTGTGGGTGAAATTCCTGCTACGATAAGCGAAATGCAAGAATTTTGCACGCCCCCATCCCTTCCCCCCCCTCAGAGTGGAGTTGGGGCTGATCTGCTGCTCCATCGGTGGAAAAATCCCCAAGAGCACAATTGCTTTTAGAAGCACAGAGTGAGTGGCCGGGACTTGTATTCAGGGGTGTGGAATTTAATAAAATATCTACTTGTCCATGAGGCAGGTTGCTTCATAAATCTACTTGTCCTGTAACAAAATCCACTTGTCCCTTTGGTGCCATGGAGGGCGGCGACAAATTATGGCAGCAATCTCATTATATAAGAGCTCTGATATAGCCTCTCTGATTATGCCAGGGCTCATACCATAGTAGTGTTTGAATACTTGCAATCCCCTTATGTTGCCACGTTTCCGCAGATCTACATACTTGGGCTGAAGGTAGTGGTAAGCAATAGTTCCAGGGTTAGAATGCCCTTTTGAGTCTGTGCAAACCTACTAACTTGCATGTTTTAAGGGCTTTCAACAACTCTTCTCTAATCTTTTCCCATACTGAGAAATGTTGCAAATTTACTCCTGACAATGGAAGACGTAAACCTTCTTCCGGAGTTGGGGAAAAAAATGGTTGGAGGGAAAGTGAACTTGGAAACACTCAGATTTTCGCATGAGCATATCAACACATGCATATTTGCTCATGCTAAAATGCAGTTCGCAAATATCTTCTAGGAGTACTATTTCTTGTCCTACTTCTGTAAATTCTTGGGAATTCACGAAAGCCGTATAGCTGCACTTAATGCAAGGACATATACTATGGGTGCACTTTTGAGACTTTCTTTAATAATTGGGCTCCTAATTTGGTCTGATGTTGACTGACCTTTTGCGTTTATTAAAATTCTCTCTCTCTCTGTATCGGCTGGCTTCACTGTGACAGCATTCTGCTCTTTCACAAGGAGCATATTGGCACACAAAGTAGTTTTGTTCAGTGCCAGTAACTACTGTGACAGTGTGTGCTTTTTGAGACCAAAAACAATTTTTGCTTTTGCCAATGTTTGTTATAATGGTGAGGGCCCCGCAGCGCTCACACCAATAAGGTTTTACACAAAAATGCCAACACAATTCACACATTGACAAATCTAATAAGCTGACCACCAATTTCAGGCCTACTGGTTTTGCCAATGCTTGTTTATTTTTGTTTCCCATAATCTTATTGAAACTGGTTACACTGATTTTCCAATATGAATATTTTTGAGAAATACAAGCATGCATCAACACGTTACTAAATGATGCTGCAAAGAAATGGTACCTGAAAGTTTACAGTAGTTTAGCGAAATGTTTTTTTTCCTGCTTTCATTTTTTGATTAACATTTTATTTTGATAGCAAAGAATCATCAAACTTGCTTTCAAGCTTCTGCAAATATTTGCATCAAATCAGAGAGCATTCTGGGAGCATTATACATAGCCTCATATTGCTAAACTTTGAAAATGTGTGTAGACATTTTTATACTGGGACCACTGTCAGTAGTGCAGTCAGACCTTACAGCATTTACTTACAGCACTCACCCTAATAATAAAGGCTTTCAATTAATGAACCATAAATACAAGTTTGAACAGCATTAAAATATGGACAAAAACATTACTTTAACTGCAGACACTGCCCTTCCCTGATCCATAATGTGGTACTGCAAACTGGCAGCCAGAGTTTGTGCTGCAGGGGTTTGGGCCTACTTGTCCCAAGGACAAAAAAAAAAATGAAAACTTGTTGCCCTTGCAATCAAACAACATGTCCCCACGGTGCATTTCAAAGCAACTTTCCCAACAGGGAAGTCAGTGTGCAACACCTGCCTGTAGGGTCATCCTGCCGTGCGGACACCACGCACAAACCCTCGACTGGGAAAGTTGCTTTGAAGAGCACTGTGGGGGGGGGATAGTGGGGGCATGCAGTTGTAATTCATTTAATGTGATTACCTCTAAGGTAGTTACAGTGTCCTGAATCTGATTGTGCTGCGCATCACAATAATTATTTGTTCTTTCACTTCTCAAGAGCAAGTAAATGCTGTTTTGCTGAGAATTTCGCCTTCATTCGTCACTTTGTAGGGCTGGCTTGGTAGCAGAGATGTCTCCAGACCTTATTTGATAACACAAAAATAACATTCTGAGTACTATTGAGAGACGCACCCAGGCTCCATCCACATGTTTGCTTCCTGAGTACAGGATTTGATTGGGTCATAGTTCTGTTTTCCACTAAAGAGTGCTTGTATTGCACGTTTTGGCTTGAGGCAAAGTTTATACTTAGTTCAGCAGGACTAAGTTAGTTATGATGACTAGCCAATAATCATGGCTGTAGGCCTGATCTGTTTATTATGGAATGTCACAATGATGGTAGGAGGCCTGACATATTTATTATGAAAAGCATATCTTAACATCAATTCATTTTAAGGGTGGGTTATCGCTCTGTATGAAAGCCTGCAGAGAAGGATTTTGTTACATGGAATCTTACAGATTAATGTATCAGGCAAGGGTTATGGTGTTTGTTACACTCCTTTGACAAACTGTAGGTATTGAATTCCCCCGTGAGAAGTCTTGTTATGAGAAGCTATGGGCCTGATTGGTGCACTGGAGAAAGTTATGTTCAGTGCCACAGTTCTGATCAGCATAGTATGAAAAGTTATGACAAAGACAGTATTGCCTATCTTATTTATTGGGAAAATAATTTTTGAAGCCCATAGCCTGTTATCACATTGCGCTAGAGGCTATAGACAGGTTTCTGTTATAGCACACCCAACAAGATGATGGTTTAGAGTGCTGAAACTTTTCAACCACTCACCCCCAGTCAAGAGATCTGGGTTTAATCCATCGTTCTTTTGCTCACTATGCCATCCCTGTTTGGACCCAGTCATATGCAAATCAGTCTTGACCGTGCTCCTCATGGGAACAGTCCAGCCCGAACTGCCAGACAAGATCCTCCCTGGACCGGAAACAAGCATCCTGGGACGGTTTCGGGGTATCACCCCTCATCAGCCAGGCCAGCTTGAATCAATTGGCACAGCGAGCAAGGGACCCACGTCTGGGCATACCCTTGGCCACTTAAAGTAAACATAGCAAACACAACAAGGTGATGGAGTGCTGCAACTTTTCAACCACTCTCCCCCACCCCCAGTTCCCATGGGGAGCAGGGTCAAGACTGATTTGCATATGGCTGGTTGCCATGTGGCCGCAAAAAGTCACTGGGGAATCCGTTAGGACCAGGCGCTTTTCCAGGGTGAGTGTTAATCAATGCTGCTCTTAGCTCGTCTAGTGTTATGGGGGCATCTAATCGGTCCCTTACCTGATCTGAAAGTTTGCGGGGGATGTCTGACTGGAATTCATCAATGAGGTCTTCTGATATGAGCTCCTGTTGTTGGTACAGCGAGGCATAAAATGTTGCGAAGACCTGAACTACCGACTCTGGGGAGGTGCATAACACTCCGTCTGCATCTCGCAGTGTCGGCACGGGAATAGGGGCCATCTTGGCCTGACATAGCCGGTGCAACATTTTACTGGACTTGTCGCCCTAATGATAAATCCTGTGTTGCGTTGCCAGCCAGGTCTCTTGTGCCTCATTGGTGAGGAGCTTGTGTATTTGTTGCTGGAGTAAAAGAAGGTTACGCCGCGATCCCGGGACAGTCCCGGTCGCCACTTGTGACTAGTGATCGCTGGCGATCCTCGAGGTCCAGTATTTGGGCTAGTCGTTTACGCTTTTCGCCAGTTCGGAAACTAATATCTATCCCCCGAATCGAGGGCTTAAGAGCCTCCCATAGGATAATTCTAGACGGGGCTGTGTCTGAATTGGCCAAGAAATAATCAGTGATGGCCTGTTGAAGGACATCTTGATAATTAGGGTCTCTAAGATGCCAAGGGGACATACGCTATCGGTAAGGGGCCCAATGAGTTTTCAGGTGTAGTTTGAGCTGGACAGGCGAATGATCTGAAAGTCCCCGGGGTAGGATGGACGTGTGTGATACCCTGTGAATATAGCTATGGGGGAGGAATATATAGTCCAGTCGTGACAGTATATCGTGTACCGCCAATGTATACGTGAACCCGCTCGTCGAGGGATGGAAAGCACGCCATGTGTCTGACCACCCAAGTGTGGTGGCCAGAGAATTCTATTTGGATTTGTTGGTGCGAGGTTCTTGCCCTGCAGCCCGCCAGCGATCTTTGGGTGTCTTCACATCGTTCCAATCTCCACCAAGGATCGTTGGGCCCTCCGGAAGTTCCCCCCACAACTGTGACTTTATCCGAGAATGTTTGTCCCATGGGGGGTGGGGCATAGATACTCCCTATAGTTAACTGCTCCCCGGCCACTGTACCAGTAATGATGGAATATCTCCTCCCGGGGTCTAGCCAGTGTTTGAAGATGCAATGTGGCACACAGCGGTGTATGAGGACCGCCGTACCTTGGGAGCCACGTACAAAGCCAGAATGGTATACTGTAGTGTAACCAAATCTATTGATGCATGGGGTTTTGTTCCCTAGAAGATGGGTCTCCTGGAGTAGAAGTATGTCCGCTTCGTAGCGTTTTGCTAATCGAAGCACTGCACCCCTCTTGATTTTATTCAAGAGCCCCCTAACATTCCAAGATATTATGTTCAGTTCCCCCAATTGAGGACTAGGCATGTGGTACGTCATCTAACAGCTGTGTAGTCTATCTCTGCAATTACTGGTCCGTCAGTGTGCGATCTTGGTGCGTGGTCGGTGTCTGCAACCTTACAAACAAAATATAACCAACAATTCCCATCCACCCTCCCCCCACCCCTATACTTCCATAAACAAGGAGTATCTGTCGCGGCAGAGACCTCGCTGGGACGCCAACGGAGGAAACCCAGGGGACTCCACCAATCTTGCCCAAATGTCCCAACCTTATAAAACATATTTCCAAATGTCTAGTGGCGTGGTCGTTCCGTGTGTGGCCATAAGCCAGTGTAGTGAACCCTATAGATATTAACTTAAGAGCAAGACTATTAGTATCAAGCCGAGCCGCAGGACCCTGCCTTCGTTTCAATTAGTGATCATTCTGCCGCTTCTTCCTGGTCCTGGGCTCCCCAATTAGAGCGGGATCTGTGCCTTCTCTTCGAGTTGCCTCTGTTCTGCCTTCCTCTATGCGAGCCCTGGGAGGAATCCGAGTCCAACGGTGGCGGGGAGTGCGGCTTGAGATGTGGTGTTTCATCGGCCCAGGAGAACACCGCCTCTGGGGAGTCAAAGAAGTAGGACTTTGAATTATATATCACTCTCATCAGGGCAAGATACAGCAGCATATAAGAAACATTGAGTTCCCTAAGTCTACGTTTTGCAGCTACAAAGGATTGTCGTTGTTGCTGCACGAGCCTGGTATAGTCTGGGAATATCATGATTTGATGCAAGTTGAAGAGCAATCGGTGTTTGTAGGTTCTCGCAAACTGGAGTATTGCATCTCGATCTGCATAATTAAGTAACTTGGCAATCACTGGTCGCGGGCGTTCACTGGGTGGGGGCTTCTTTGTCAATGCCTGGTGGGCTCTCTACTACAAAACATGCGGATATTGATTCTTCCGGCAACAGGGACTTGAGCCACTTCGTGAGGAAGTTGTTCATAGATGGGCCTTCACAGGCCTCTGGAAAGCCGACCAGGCGTACGTCATTTCGCCGGGCCCTGCCCTCTGCCTCTTCGACACGAGATGCCAGTTCCTGCGTCACCACCGTGAGCTTATTCACCTTCTTTTGGAGGGACGTTACTGTGTCCTCCACAGTTGAGACTCCGGTTTCAGCTTCTGTGATGCGGTCAACCGCCTTGCGGAGATCTTGACGCAGGAATGAAACCTCGGATCCTACTGCGCCAATCTTCGCTTCGAGTGCTTCCCGCGACTGGGTGATTGCTGCTAGTAGTGTCGCATTGTCTGGGGTAGGACCTCCTGACCCCTCCCCTCCTGAGCTACCCGCAGGTGTAGTGTAATGATCTAAAGTGCTCTGTTTTGAGGCGGCACTTCCCGACTTGTCCTTGCCCATGATGAAGGGAAAGGACGTATGGGCGGAGGTGCCACACTGGTGGTATTGCAAGTGGTTTTATTTCTCTGTGGCGTTGTGGAAATGTGCCTTTTAATGAGCACACCGGTGCAGGGGTCACCCTTCTCTGTCCACGGGTACGTAGACCAACAAAATAGAGATTGGCACTGAAGCTGGAATTCAAATAACAAGTTTATTAATCACTCATGAGTGGGACTACGTCCACACATCACTTAAGTGCTGCCTGAGGTAGTACATTGAAGTCACAGAACACAGGCCTTATATACAGCTTTTTCTGCACTTGTAAGCATTTGAACAGAAATAGGAAGGACAAGTTTCACAAATAGTTTTCAGCAAACAAGGACAGATGAAAAACCACATGGTCAGCAAAGTGGGAGGGGGAGCAGGAATGCTTATGGCAGTAGTAAATGATTGACAGTTGAGTCTGAGACCAGGTGTTCTGGCAGCTACGAACTCTTAGCACGTACATTGCTTTTAGCTGAGTCAGGAAGTCAACTAAAATAGACAGCACAGGCAGGGAAAAAGACGAGCAGCAGAGGACGGGAGAATTACAAAGCCAACAAAATGGATGCCACAACCAAGATGGCTTCAGCTTATGCTAACGGAAATTATTTCAGATTTCCACAGCGTGGCTGCTCTGGGCCTTAGTGCTGTTCGTGTGCTGCTTCTCCTCTAGATCGCAAGTAGCCCCACCAGGGCAGGGCCCCAGGCCGGGCCTCACGGAACCCAGCCTCCCGGACCACAAGCTGCACCAAGCCTAGCCCGGCTGCCTCTGTAGTCCGAGAAAGCTGGCCAAGTGGGCCCCCTATAGGGACCGGACTCGCCGGACCTCCGGCCCGGTAGCCCCCCCAGCGGGTCGCACTTCAAATCCACAGCTGCGGTTGCCTTGCGATGTGTCTCAGTGCCTAATAGGAAACTGTTGCAGTATAGCAGCTGTGGGTCGACAGAGCCCAGCGGGTATGTAGTGGTTTGCCGTTTTACCCTGGGATTTATGGCCCGCAACTGAATGAGTTATTGCGCAATGGCGGTCCCTGCCCAGGGTGTTTCTGCAGGCTCCCAGGGCCTTAGGTAGCTGGTTCGCCCACGAGTATGGCCTGTGTGACTCTTAAAGATTAGCCCCCTGCGTAATGTCTCTGATCTCGGCTACAGCGCAATGGTCTGGGGGGGGGGAGGCGGGAAGGGGGGGCTTATAATAGGTCCGGCATCGAGGGGGGGATCGCGCTTAATCGGTCTTATCGTGAAGCGCAGGACACACTGCCAGGTTCCATGCTGCCAGGCGCCGAGCCGAGTGTGCCCAGTCCCGGCTAATCACGACGTGCGGCGTCGTTCCCACATCACGCTGCACTATGCCGGTTTCTCCGGGCCGACCTACGTAGCCTCTCGTCGGTGTCCCTGGTCGCGTCTTCAGACACTTCTGCCTGGATCCGGCGTCCCAGCTCGTTCTCGGTAGCCTGCCAGGCCCAGGGATAGGCGTTGTGTCTGTCTGCCCACCGGCCCCACACAGCATCCACGGTCAGGGCCACCGGCAGCACACGCCAGGCGAGGCCACATCCGACTCCGTCACCTCGCCTCCGCTGGGATCCCCGGTCGGAACTGCCTCTAATGTGTTGCCTCACGGCCCGGCCCAGTATTGTGGCGCGTCTGCCCGACAAAGGCCGCTCCCACCCGGCCTTGCTCTCACGGCGTACGTCCGCCCGAGGGACGGTTTCGCAGCGAAATTGAGCCCCAGCGGCACTCGATATCGTCTTCTGCGGCTGCGATGCCAGGTTTAGCTCAGGGGTCAGGATACGTTGCGGTTATTAGCGAAAACTGGCTTGGGCCGACGGAGCTTCTCTAGAGCACGTCCGCCATGTTCGGCTACCAAGCCGCGCCCCTTAAAGATCTTTTTATTGCCAGTGAATCAAACAATGCAACAATCACAAG
This sequence comes from Calotriton arnoldi, assembly GCA_963921515.1. Lineage (NCBI taxonomy): Eukaryota > Metazoa > Chordata > Amphibia > Caudata > Salamandridae > Calotriton > Calotriton arnoldi. The sequence continues at coordinate 2,666,873 of CAWUFW010001013.1, forward strand.
CATTACATATTGAAGCATGAAATCATATTCAAACATAATTAGCTTCCTGTCAATCTCCAAAGACCCTCGGTCACCCCATTTATTCAGCAATAGTTCATAGGTCAGTATGAAAATCGGAGTGTTAATGTCGCAGGTTTTCAGGTTCAGTTCTTCCAAAAGGGGTACACAGTTCTCCCCGGTAAGTATTCTATGTCCCCCTTATTTTAGTCCATTTAGTCGGGCACCCCCTACTTTCATAGACCACTTTTTCCGCAAGCATGCATCAATCCATGTCTCGCTTCCAGTCACTCAGCTGTGGTGCTAGTTCAGCCCTTCACATCTTTCCAATATTGCGCTTGGCCACCATCAATTCCAGTGTCGCCCATATTTGATCCATACAGGTGAGATCAGTTGTCTCCCAGATATTCAATAATCACCACTTCGCTGAAGCCTTTATGTGGCTTCCACAATCGTGAATTAAACACGCTATTACTGATTCCCGTATTGCTGAACACGCTATTACTGATTCCCAGTATTGCTGAATCATTGGGCAGCACCATATCATATGGAAAAACGTCCCTACTTGGCCACTGTGCCTAGTGCTGAACGTCGTCGTTGCCCTGCCAATCTACCATTGTAGTGCATGCATAACGGTGTAAAACATCTTCTCTTTTTATTTAAATATTTTTAGGTCTTGCCTAGGCAGCGCATGCGCTGTCTCTTCGAGACTAGCTGTATTCACTCTGTGGGCTTACAGCCCACCCATCGCTTTTGATGTTAATTAGACTGTCGCTCGAGAAGGCTTGCTTCCAGGTGGTTAATCTTTGTTTTATGTCCCTCCTCGTGTCTTTCTTCCTCCCATGGATCATTGGCCTATTACTTATATCCTTTCACTTTAGTGTATTTAGCTTTGTGTGTGCTCTCAATTTTTTTCATTGCAGAGTGCCCATGTTTTAGCAAGGTTCCGTTTTCTTATGTCAAGTTGTTGTTAAAGCTTGTGGGAGATGCGTTCGAAGTGTTTTTAGGTCTCGCCTACGCAGCGCGTATGCGAGGGCCTTTAGCCGTCGCTCTGCTCATTTTCAAGCACACACTCGTGCTTGTGGCGGCATCCACCTTGCGGGAGCGAGCAGAGGCGCGCCACAAGCACGAGTGCAGTGCTTGAAAATGAGCAGACTGCGCACGCACGCACCACTCCCGGGCTCACCTCCTGCTCCCCCTCTGTCTCACAAGCGAGGTTTTGAATTAGCGTGGTCGCTTTCACCACGCTAATTCGAAACAGATGTTAATTAGCGCGTTCGCCGCACTCGGGGTGCCGGGAGCGGTGTGTGACCAGCGCTTGTTTTACCAGCCACCGCTCTCCCTTGCCTTTGATCTTCCTCTTGTTATTCCTTCCATTCTCTTCTTTCTTCCCTGTCGATCTTTCCCCTCTATTCCTTCTACCCTCCATTCTTGCCTCTACTACTTCCTTCGTTTTCGCTCGCTTTCATGCTTTATTTCCTTAGTGTTTATTCTGGCACTCCTTTTCTGTTCTCCCTCTAAACCCCTTCCTCCTTTTATCCCTCTCTTCGCCCCTCCTCCTTTCTTCTCATCTTATTTTCTTCCTCCTCTCCTTTCTTCCCTCGTCTTCCCCTCTCTTCCTTGCTTCCTCGGTTCCTCCATTCCTCTCCGTGTCCAGCCTCCTCTCCCTTGCACCTCCGACCTTTCCCGCTGCCTCCCGACCGCCCTGACAGTTGGGAGCCGGTGCCTGCGGGCGCAGAGTCGGGCTCGCCGTCGGTATAACAGCAGACACACTGCAGTCCATCACTGCAGTCCCCCTGATTAAAATTCAGCTCCGGCCCCGACTGCAGCACTCCACACCTATGAAGACCAGAGGTTTCCGATTTGCTTATAAGAACTTTATCCCTGCCATCTGGGTTGACAGACACAAGTTTCTGTACGAAAACTTTGTTTCTAGTTACTTACTGCTAATTCACATGGGTACTGCAGCTGACCATTACTTCCCTAGTTGATTGTAATTGGAGTATGGATGTAAACTACCTGTATCTTATTACATGACATAAAGAACGCCCAAGTAATGTTATGATCTGTGTGCACCCCTGCTACTCTTGCATAGCACATCCATTTAGGTACACACCCTGGATATCTGACGTGCAGCATTAAAGTATTCGGACTGCAAAACTTTAAAGGGGTGAATGTGTGACTTTTCTGTTGCCCACGTTGTTAACACATTTGAGCGATTAATATTGCTGTAGATGGTGGACTCCTAATTGGCGTGCCAGCAATTGGTGCTAATTTAGCCGAATTATACTTTTCAGGGTGGCGGAGATTTTTAATAGCCAAGCAGGCAGGCTTTGATTACACTAATTAAACCCTTAATTTGAACGTGGGCCTGCATGCTTCAACCGCTTAGGCAGTCTCTGGAAAGCCCTGCTGAGCGCGGCCCGTTCCAGTGCTTCACTCGCTGTGCTAAATAAATGAAGCGCAGGAGCCGAGCTCAGTACTTGGAACTCGTTTATCTGTGGCTGCGATCATCCTTTCTTTGTTCACAGATATTTAAAAGCAGTGGCATAGCCAATAGGTCTCGCCTTTGGGACCTTATAAGTGTTTAGTTATCCAGCACTTATAAGGTCCCAAAGGCGAGACCTATTGGCTATGCCAATGCTTGTTTATTTAATTAAGTGTGCTTTATTTGTTTAGCAAGGCATCCCGTGTTGACTGTTTTTGTAATATATGTGCTTCCCACCTGCCCCCCCTCTCCTCCTTGCCCCCCCTTCGAGACTAGCTGTATTCACTCTGTGGGCTTACAGCCCACCCATCGCTTTTGATGTTAATTAGACTGTTGCTCGAGAAGGCTTGCTTCCAAGTGGTTAATCTTTGTTTTATGTCCCTCCTCGTGTCTTCTTCCACCCATGGATCATTGGCCTATTACTTATAACCCCCCCATTTTACATAGCGGGAACTCCACCCGAAGGTATTGGAGCACTTTACACGAGCACCAGTTGCATTAGCCACAAGGACACATTCACAAGCACTGAGAATTAACAGGCACAGAGAGATTACGCGATTTACCCAGAAACACAGGATGTTGATCCTCCTGCCTAGACTCGAACTGCTCTAGCGGCAAGGTGGGCCGCTCTAGCCCTTATGCTTCATTCTCTCGCCTCGAGATCAGCATGTAAGATGGCTGGCACTCCTTTGGAATACACAATTATAATGTATTCCTATTATGCATTCCAAAGCAGCGCCGGCCATCTTGTACTCTACTGCTGCAGCCGAGTTCAATGGTGTGTGTGTTTGTTCTGGGAAGAAACCTTTGTACTTCAAAGGGGGGACTGCTTGCAGTGGGATAGGTAAAGAAAATAAACGGTAACAATGCCAACAAAAATTCGTTCTGATTTCTAAACAAGACAACCCAGGCATCCCACTAGCTCCACACCCTAGAGATGAATCGTCACATGCAATCGAAATAAAACAATGGTCTTTACGGATCAGAGATTACTGGGATAATGGTAGATCTTTTCACGTGACAAGCACTTTAAAGCTATGCAGGTAGCTTAATGAGTCTAGTCATGGGCTAAAGTTCAACCAAAGCCTAGAACCAGAGACTGCCTGTGCCGAAAACCTGCTCTGGAAACTAAAGACATACCTGCGCCCTGACTGTTGCAGTAGTATCTCACGTATCCTGATTGTATGCACGCTGCCGTAACCATAGCAACCAGTAAAAGTTTGAAAACAACAGTTTTCGACTGAAGTGTATTTCCCGTCATTTACTTGTTTTGTTGCATCCAATAGCATCACCCCATTAACTGGACAGTCTTGAATGCTTTCTTAAATTTTGCTGTAGTGTCTTCTAGCTTTAGCTAACACCTTTGTGCTGAAGTCCAATAAAATGTAATTTTTTATTTTTTCACCGGCAGAAATGTTTGTTCTCACTCACAACACCTTGTGAAAACACTTAGTTTATTCAGTGGGGCAACAGTAATCTGGCATTGCTTTTTACCCCTCGTGCAATCTGTGTCAATTGTCCCTGTGCTGGTCGGATAAATCTTTGCGGCTGGCCCCGATGTGCCTTCCAGCTGCCTGCCAGGCCCTCCAAGTTCGGTGTGTTTTGTGGACAGAGTATATAACTCTGTGGAACATTTAAAAAGCGTAATTGTCTGTATGTAGATTTATGCATAGCTACATTTTCCTTTCATGGTATTTAAGAATCAGGGTTGGGTAGCCAAGTTGGTCAGTTACATAAAGTGTAACTCGTTCTTTTTGATGGTGTAATATTGTGAGTGCGTAGTGATCATGGTCCCTTTGAGATCGTAAACATTAAAACCTGTTTTATTAACACAAACAATCTACACTTACTATACACACAACTACTGTAAAAGAAAAACAAAAATAGAACCTCTCGCAAAGGGGAGACCTGTTGTCTTTGCCAATACTTGTTTAAGAGGATACTGCCTCCGTAGGCACTGCTAACGGGTAGCTTGCCTGTCTCGTTTCATCTCCAGTCTGCTGCATGCAACGTGGCTATTGCCTCTAAATCAGGCGACCATTATAGAATGATGTTGTCAATAGTGTATCATTGTTTTGCCATACCAAAATGGTCAACACATTGGTTTTAAACATGGCAACCATGCTGTATTTTTAAAACAGTATACACTATGTATAATACCACTGCAAGGCAGACCCCTGCTGTTATGTTTAGTTTTGTTATTGCAAGCATATGCCTGCCTTAGTCGCAGGATGTATTTTTCTCGTGTCGGGGTGAATGCAAGAATGAGTCAATGGATTAATCATTGGATGCATAAGTGCAAAGATAAGCAACAGAGTTCATGTACAATGACTTATTGAGAACCTAAACCCATCAGTGACACACAAAGTGCTTTCATTCATAAGCCACATCTATTTTCATTGCTTGTTTCACTCTGGGGCAGACGTATATTGAAACCGTGAAATTGCCTGCAGTTTGGCCTCTGTTCATGGCGGTTTGAAAAAAATGGGATTTTCGCCGACTCCCCAGCCCCTGTAGTTGTGAGTTTTTACTTTGTGTTGTCCTCTCTTGTGCGGCCTTTACCATCAGAGAAGATGTTTTAAACATCAGTTCCTTTACCTAGAGGAGTATGATTTGATTAGCTAGCCATGTTTTGCGTTAAGCATTGCCATTGTTTTTCCTGTGCTATTCTAAAATGGTTTGAATTGGACTGTGAAGCGTTTGTCATATTTGATATGATTCCTTCTTGAATTAAGTTGACAGTTGAAGTAGTGTGTTCGTTTTTGAGTTCTTTTGTCAGTTTTTATATTGAACTTAAGAACTGGTCGCAATATACACGTAAGCATTTTTTAAATTTCCCACCAACCCTCCTTCTGTTGATGCTTGGGCCCCCCCGTACGTTGATGCTTGGGCGCCCCTAAACCCACCCACCCTCCTTCGGTTGATACCTGGGGGGGGGGGGAGGCCAAACCCACCCACCCTTCTTCCGTTGATGCTTGGGGGACCCCTCACACCCCTTCCGTTGATGCTTGGGCCCCCCCACCCTCCTTCGGTTGATGCTTGGGGGCAACCCTCCGGTTGATGCTTGGGGGCAACCCTCCTTTGGTTAATGCTTGGGGGCAACCTTCCTTTGGTTATATGCCAGCCAGATAGCCTTTGCAGCTTGAAGCTTCATGCAGTATGTGACTGGTAGAGTGAGAGTCATGAGTGCTGCTGATTCTGCGAAACTGCTAATCTGATGGTTGTGGGTGATGTCTGTAGTATGTGAGTAGCAGTATACTAGCAGTCTTCCTTGACTTATGTCAGTTCTATAAAGCGAAAAGTTGCTTTTAAAAACATCTTGTACAATAACCTTGTTTTCCAACAGCATTTTAGTCCAAATGAATCCTTGCACAAACAACAAAATTTAGCTTTAGTTATTTGTAATTTGTTCCAAAAGCAAGATTAATTAATGTTCGCTGAAGACATTGTAAATAATTTAAATCCTATTGTAAGTATTTTATAATATTAAATGAACATTTAAGGATAACGGATGAAATAAGGAATAAGCAAGGCACAAGTCGGGGGTGGACGTGGGTGTATGGAGTCGTCCCACTACTTTTAGAAAGGGGACTCCTTTCTCTTTAGCCACAGGATAAGCGGTGTCAGCTGTTTGCAATTGAAAACGCTACATGCATTTAACCAGGCATCAGGATGTTTGTAAACCTCCATCCCACTGGCAGCATACCCTTTGTATAAGAAGGTTCAAAGATTGTGTTGTAGTTTAATCCCTTATCTGAGGAGCAGAGAACTTCACACCATTAATCCTTATTTCGCTTAATGAACTGCAAATGTGAAGGCCTTTTATGCTTTAAAGCTAGATAACAAAACTCCAGCAGGGAACAAGCACACATCAACAGTTAGTTTAATGTTTAAAGTAATACACACATCACATTCAGTTACTAACAACTTAAAAGCAGTTTTAAAATGTAATTGCCAAGTTCCAGATGTCTCTTTAAAAATATTGTCACTTTTAACAATCTCTAATCCCACCCCATGGCAATTATAAATTTGCCTGGGGTGGTTCCTCAATCATGGACACCTGGCCAATCACAGTCCTTTAACTATTTCCCACATGGTTTGGAATTGCTACTGCTGCAGTGATTGGCTAGGGGGCATCAGGGCTCTGCAGCTCTGTCCTGGCTTACAGCAATTTCATGTCTAGTTGCATATAGGACAAACTAGATTTTACTTTCGGGCTTCATGTTAATGACTGAAATTCACATGAGTCGGGCTATATAATTCCACACCCCTGGAAAATGTGCTGTTGTTTATCCTGCCCCAGCCTGCTGGTATTGAAAGCGTTTGGGGACAGAGATTCTAGCTGCAATCAGGTGATTGTATTCGGCCAATGGAGCTGGAGCAACGCAAATGACTCTTGGCCTACTTGGAGTTGGGGGTGGGGGAATTAGATGATGAGAGTTTGACAGCCCACAAATACCTGAAACCCAAATCCAAAACGAGTTTGCCTGAAACCCCCCTCCCTCACGTAGCTTGCAAATACAGCTCATGAGATCCCTGAGCTGATGACCAATATGGTTGCTTTGACTGTCACTGATGCTTCAGTTGAAGTCAGATGACTTTTTGTTTGTTTATTCTGCCTTACATTGAAGTTCAAATCTATTTTTCAGTGGGCCTTCAATTGTTTGTTTCCATGTTCAGAGTTGCATCATAATGTCTATTTGTATTTATTTATTATGCACAGCAAATACCAGAGAGCAAATATAGTCTCAAGGTGCATAGGGAAGAGCAGACAAATGAAAGGTAACAACAAAAATAACCAATTATAGGAAAAAAGATATGTCTCAAACTTCAAGAGTACATTGGGCATTAAGAGAGACATTGTAAAGATTTTTCCCAAGTTTGTTTTCAAGCTCTTAAGTGTTGACATTTTTGCATTGGGGGAAATTGTTCCAAAGACTTTACCTGCTTGCAAAGCGTTTTTTCTTCAGCCTTTTGCTTTTGAAGTAAATGAGTTCTGTGTTTATGTACGAGAGAACATATCTTTCGCCCTTAGTCGGTACAAATAGGCCGATTTTCACAAGAGTAGCAGTAGTAATTTGTTGGCGAGCACAGATCCAAATCCCGATCCAAGGGTGTGGAATTTAATAAAATATCTACTTGTCCATGGGGCAAGTTGCTTCATAAATCTACTTGTCCTGTAAAAAAATCCACTTGTCCCTTTTGTGCCATGTAATGCGGCGACAGATTATGGCAGCAATCTCATTCTAAAAGAGCTGATATAGCCCCACTGATTATGCCAGGGCTCATATCATAGTAGGATTTGAATACTAGCAAGTCCCTTATGTTGCTGCGTTTCTGCAGATCTACATACTGGGGCTGAAGGTAGTGGTTAGCAATAGTTCCCGGGTTGGAATGCCATTTTGAGTCTGTGCAAACATATTAACTTGCATGTTTTAAGGGTTTTCACCAACTCTCCTCTAACCTTTTCCTATACTGGGGAAGGTTGAAAATTTACTCCGGACAATGGCAGACGTAAAATTTCTACCAGGGTTGAGAAAAAAATGGTTGGAGAGAAAGTGAACTTGCAAACACTCAGATTTTTGCATGAGCCAAACTTCACGTGTATATTTGCTCATGCTAAAATGCAGTTTACAAATATTTTCTAGGAGTGCGATTTCTTAGCCTACTTTTGTAAATTCTTGTGAATTCATGAAAGCTGTATTATCTGCACTTAACGCAAGGACATATACCATGGGTGAACTTTTGAGACTTCCTTTAACAATTGGGTCCCTAATTATGTCTGGCTTTAACCATGAACTTTTGTGTTTATTAAAATTCTCTCTCTTTCTTGGTCTATCGGCTGGCTTCACTGTGAGTGACGGCATTCTGCTCTTTCACAAGGAGCATATTGGCACACAAAGTAATTTTGTTCAGTGCCAGGAACTACTGTGGCAATGTATGCTTTTTGAGACCAAAAGCAATTTTTGCTTTTGCCACTGTTTGTTATAATGGTGAGGGCCCAGCAACTCCCACACCAGTAAGACTTTACAAAAACCATGCCAAAACAAGTCACTTACTGACAAAACCAAAAGGCTGACCACCAATTTGATACCTGTGGATTTGCCAATGCTTGTTTATTTTTATGTAATCTTATTGAAACTGGTTATATTTATTTTCCATTATGAATATTTTTGGGAAATACTAGCATACATCAACACATTTTACTAAATGATGCTGCAAATGTACCTCAAACCTTTACAGTACGTTAGCTAAATGTTTTTTTCTACTTGCATTTTTTTGTGAACATTTTATTTTGAAAGCAAAGAATCATCAGTTTTGCTTTCAAGCTTCTGCAAATATTTGTATCTTATCAGAGAGCATTCTGGGAGCATTATACATAGCCTCATATTGCTAAACTTTAAAAATGTGTGCATACATTTTTATACTGGAACCGCTGTCAGTAGTGCAGTTTGAGCTAACAACATTTACTTGGAGCACTCACCCTAATAACAAAGGCTTTGCATTAATGAACCATAAAAACATGTCTGAACAGCATTAACACATGGATAGAAATATTACCTTAACTGCAGACAATGCCCTTTGCTGATCCATAATGTAGTACTGTAAACTGGCAGCCAAAGGGTTTGTGCTGTAGGGGGTTGGGCCTACTTGTCCCAAGGACCAAATGCACATGAAAACTTGTTGCCCTTGACCCCAAACAATATGTCCTGGGCGTCGAGCTATAGGAATTACACATCCCTGCCAATCTATATGTAAGTTGTGCGCCAACTCCTAGAGTTCCGACTGCTCACAGAACTTCATTTCAGGCAAAGGTTTTTTCATTAGTAGGAGGGCAGCAGTATATTCCATCCACTTTCTATCGTTTGTAGCTGTAATCACTCTTTTAGTTTCGGCTCATGCAAAGCCTTTTCTTTTCAATAAATCATCAAACGTTGGTATTTATTTCATAAAAAATTCTTTATATTCCATAGTCAATTTTCAACATCACTTTTTGGCAGACCCAGCCAACACGTTTCATCCCTAATAGGGACTTCATCAGGGCCTAAAAGGTTTTTACATATATACAAAATCAGTGCTTTGAATGATTTTAAAAATACTTTTTGTTTCAACAATTTTTTGCAATTTCTTCACTTTTTGCATTTCTGCTTTTCCTATTTTTTCTTCTTTATTTTTTAATAAAAACAATTCCTACTTTAGAAATATGCACATGCCACATTTCTGTGTGACTTGATCTAAGGAAGCTCAGACCGGAGAGGAGTCATGAGGCAATGGTTTGAGTAATGGCCATTCGAAAGGAATTATTGATGGGTTTTGTGAACCAATATCAGGATTTCTGTGTTCTTGGTGTTGAGGCACAACAAATTGTCCATCCATTTCCTTGTAGATAACAAGCATGGGTTGATGGCTGAAGAATGCTTTTTTAGGATTTGTAGAGAGCTGACTGCCCCTGAAGGTACTTTCCAGTGCTAGAATCCGTCCATATAGATCCAGTGCACACCGGGCAAGTCAGAAATGGAATTAAAACAGCCACGTTTTCAGTTGTTTGCTAAAAATTTCTTGAGACAGGAACTGATGAAGAAAAAGCGTGAGACTGTCAGAGTTTGGGGATCCAGGTATTTGAAGAAGCATCACCCATAACTGGCTTTCCGAAATCTAGGAACAGCGGCCAGCCTTAGATTGGATGACTGAAGAGACCTGGAGGGGGCTGTAGGAATGAACCAGATGCTGAAGGTAGTGTGGGTCTATGTTTCCAAAAGCCTGATATGTGAAACAAAGGGCCTTGGGTTGAATTCTCTTAGCAACCTGCAACCAATGAAAGCTTCTAAGATGAGTGGAAATGGAGAGATGCCTCATTGCTTGCAAAAGGAGGCAGGCCGCTGCATTTTAATTAGTTTGAAGACGCCTCAGAAGGGTCTGGATGAGGCCCAAATATAGGACATTACCTCAGTTCAGGTAAGAGGTGACTTGTGGTCCAGATGTTGATATTATTCCCAACTAGCATGACTGTTTTTTCTACCGTTAGATTTCAGGCATTTCATGCCCATTCGGCGACTATAGTCGGGCAGTTGTGCAGTCTAAATGAATTAGTAGCTGACCCTTGTGACTGGTAGATGATAAGTTGTTTCATCAGCATAGGTCATTAGGTCGAAACCAAATAAAAGAATAATTTCGGTCAGTGGGTGCAGATAAACATTATCAGTGTAGGGCTCAAGGATCAGCCCTGGGGGTAACACAAGTCGTCAGGAAAGTAGTTGACGGGAAAGGCATGATGGAGGCTTGAAAGGTGTGGTCTGAGGAATGAAGTGAGCAATTTCATCATGTTCTCCCATACCACTAAATCACGTAACCTATGCAGCAGGAAGTTATTGGCGACTGTATGAAATAACCATGCTTAGGCCAAGCAGAATAGTTGTGGCCGAGCCTCCTTGATTGAGTTTCAAAAAAGTCTTCGGTCACTAGAATGAAAGGAGACTGCTGTGTAGAGGACTGAAACCCGGTTGTTAAGGTTGAAGCAACTTATGAGTTTTCAGATAGCTGGAGGGCTGTCTGTGAATATGCTTTTCCAGCACTTCCCAGCAAGAATCTAGACTGCCATGGTGGAGGGCGATTGGAATTTGGGTATCACCCGTGTACATTGATTAGACCAAAATGGGGATTGCATTTGTTAGTGGTTGCATATATGTATTGAAAATATGCAAATATGGACGAGCCTTGAGGTACCTACATCTAATGTTAGCCAAATTGGATGTGAACTGGTTTAGTTTGACAGAAATAAGTGTGTGCAACTCTGTGAATACTGTAATCTTTGTCAAGTCGATTTAGTAGGATCTCATGCTCAAAAGCGTTGAATGCTGTGGAGCAGTTTAAAAATATTAGTGTGTCTTTATGACCTTTGTCCTGGATACTGAGTAGATGTTTTAATGTTGTTTCTTTGCAGTAGTTTTCGTAGTTTTTATCACATCGTAGAGTACGTGGTTGGATTCAAGGTGATTTTTCCTTTGTGATCGAATTATCAATGCAGTGGTTTTTGCCAAAAGATAAGGAAGATGTGAGTATCTAGTTAAACATTATAGTGGTTCCTGGTTTCTTTGTAGAGTGGGGGTGATAAGTTGTTTCCGATTCTCTCTAAGTATATCCCTCATTGAAGAGAGGAGTTGATGATTTATGAAACATATGAGCTGTCTACTAAGGTTTTAATGTGAATGTTTAATAAGTGGAGGGAGAAGGGGTGGCTACAGTATTTGACTTATTGCCAGGTGGATGGGGTTTGTTGGTGAGGATTATGACTACATTTGGTGAGGTGAGATGAAATTGGTTGAAGGTTGGGGGTGCATTGACTGGTAGTATTGTGAGCAATATGAGTTGGTTAGGGGGATAGAGGTGATGGCTTTGGAGTTATTAGTAATGGATTCCCTAATGGTAGATTTTGTTTTAACAGTGGATATAGAGGTTCGCAGAGTTCTTGAGACGGTGTAAAGGTAGTGGAGTTTGGGTTGTTAGTTCTATGTACATTTCAAACTATTTCTTTGTGGAGTTTTTTTGCCTGGCCTGTGGGTGTTTTGTGATATTTCTTGGCGGATCGCATTTCCTATCTGGAGGTAAGGTGATAGTCTGATGAAGTAATTATATAACCACTTGTAGGCAGTTGCCTTGCGTTATTGGAGAAATGTCAGTAATACAGAGGCTCCCTAAATTTCCTGTGTTGCCAAGAAGCCTTACAGAGCTTACCCGTAGTTGAAAATTATTAATAGACCGAGGTATCCACCACGCCCTCTGTTGCAGATATGTTTCTTCCTTGGGGGATGTAAGTTGGCATACATTTTGTGGGATGTTTGTTTTGAAAACGGAATATTGAGTGAAATAGCGTCCCATTTGTTCAATCTGCCCAGGCTCCTTTCCTTTTGCCTGTCTGTTCCGCCTTCAGAGAGCCAAACCCGGGAGTACAAACATGCTTTGGCATTAAAGAAGCAAAGTAAATAGTGACATCCTGCACTTGCGAATAGCCATGTGAAAGCCAAAACATTCTGTGATGAGACTTGTTGAGAGGCCAAATGGAGCTCTAAGATTTAAACCCTACCTCATGTTTGGTAGAGACTGGAAAGGACCCCCCCCCCCCGCCCCAAAGTAAGAATGTGGATACATTTTAGTTGGTAGGAAACGCGGTGCATTCCAAGATCCTGAAGTGCTCTTTGTTCTCCTGCTTTACAATCTATGGACTTGACTTTTCCAAAATTCCTGCAGATTCCATTGTTTACTCAGTGCTTGTGCCACCACTGAGGTGTGATGAACGCATGTTTTCCTTGTTGAGTTGTTTACCTTATTTTAAGATATGTGCGACCTCTGCCGATTTTATGACTTAAAAGAGTGTTTATGCCAAGCCGATTAGACATAATGGCTGTTCAATTATTTTATTCTATAAGTGCCTAGTGACAAGTAGAAATCCTTGAAGGCTCTAGCTAAGTGTTGTATTTAATATTTACCCGGCCAAGCTCATCAAGCGACTGCAACGCATACAAAACGCCTCCGCACGCCTGATCCTCGACGTACCACGCCACATCACCCCCCACCTGAGGAACCTGCACTGGCTCCCCGTCGACAGGAGGATCACCTTCAAACTCCTCATCCACGCACACAAGGCACTCCACAAAACTGGCCCAGCCTACCTCAACAGACGACTCTTCTTCTACGTCCCCAACCGCCAGCTCCGCTCCGCCGACCTCTCCCTCGCCACCGTCCCTCGCATTCGAAGAACAACCACCGGCGGCAGATCCTTCTCACACCTCGCCGCCAAGACCTGGAACACCCTTCCACTAAGCCTTCGACAGACCCAAGACCTGCTGACCTTCAGGAGGCTACTCAAGACCTGGTTGTTCGACCAGTAGCAGCACCCCCCCCCCCTTTTTTCTCCCCAGCGCCTTGAGACCCTCGCGGGTAAATAGTGCGCTCTACAAATTCTGTGATTGATTGATTGATTTACTATTTCTTTGAGCTCCTAGCTTTCTGCGTCATGAATGGAGTATCGCTTCTTCATTGCATTCTTGTTTTTATTTGACATTTAAACCGTCTGCCTTTGCTGATAAGGGTAAAGCACGAGGAAAACAAGAGTACATATTTGAAACATTTTGGTCGGGAATATGGGGGAAAAGAAAAAGGGAAAACTAAAACAATACTTAATGCAGCATTTTTCCTATAGAATGCCCTCTCCTGTTCTAGACCTCGCATGTTTGATCAGGCGCTTCAAGCTTCTTGCTTTGCTTATCTCTTACTGCAATAGTCCTTGTGTCTGTGATGGTTGTTTCTGATCTGCAGCGTCTTCTTATGTCCAGGGCAATGTCTCTGTAAGGATTCCACATTGTTTTTCATGATTGCAGTCCTTCTTGGATGAGGAGTGCAATTTCCTTGCTTACTGGTTAGGTCGAGCATAGGCAGCGCATGCGCTGTCTCTTCCAGACATGCTGTATTCACTCTGTGGGCTTACAGCCTGCCCATTGTTTCATTACTTTAATTGTCCTTTAAAAAGGCTTGCTTGCTGGTGGGTATTCTTTCCTCTTTGTCCTGCCTTGTGCTCATTTGTTTACTCCCACGGAGCAACGCCTAACTTCTAGTATTGTTCCACTTTAGTGCTTGACTATTCATTCCAGGGCACTACTTTTTTGTTTTCCTGCTCGAGTTCCGAGCTCCACTCCATATCTGAGTGCCTTTTTTTTTTTTGTTGCTATTTTATTAGCCCGTCCGGCTTTTTCACGCAGCAAGATCCAGCGAGCTCACAGCTTTTAAGGTCCAAACGTCGCAGTCTTTAAAACAAAAACTGTAAATATGTTCGGTGTCTGTGCAGCATTGATGGTGCTGTACGCTCACTGTGCCTCACCAGTATTCTTTATAACTATCTTAAAAAAATGTTCTATTGGAAGACAAAGGCAAACCTGTCAAAACACTGGTAAAATCAAGAGTACCTTGTGTCCCCAAATTTAAGACTTAACTGACATTAAATATAAGAGGTTTTAAAAAAAATGCTATCCTGAAGTGTGTATTCGAAGTAGCATAAATTTAGATAAGACATAAAAGTGTGCCTCTTGTTTCTGTGGAGATGTTAATGTTATGTTAAATGGTCTTATAAAGCGCACGTATACCAAACGGTTTCATGGCACTGGGGTCCGAGGGATACTACTACTTGAGAGGTTTAATCATAAGCCTGGCGAAACAGCCAGGTCTTGAAGAGTTTCCTGAACTGGGCGTAAGAGGTCGATAATCTCACGTCCAGAGGGAGAGAATTCCAGAATTGGGAGGCCAGGACCGAAAATCTTAGCCCCCCAATATTCTTGCGTTTGAAGGGTGGGATGACAAGAAGATTCAGATGGGAAGACCTAAGGTCCCGAGAGGGGACGTAACGCTGCACCCGAGAGGAAACAAACTCCGGACTGTTGCCATGAAGAGCTTTAAAGATGATGCAGCCCAGCTTAAAAGCGCTGTGTTCGGCTACCGGTAGCCAGTGTAATTTTTTCATTAACGGGGTAACGTGGTGCCATTTAGGCTGGTGGTAAATTTAGTCTGGCTGCCCGATTTTGCACCAGTTGTAATCGTTTTAATTGATATGCCGGGATACCCACGTGGAGTGAGTTGGCATAATCAATATGGGAGATGACTAGGGCCAATATCACTTGGATCAGGGCTTCAGTAGTAAGGACTCTGCTGATCTTCCTGACTCTTCGGAGCTGAAAGAAGCATGAAAAGACCACTGTCCCAATCTGGGCTTGAATTGAAAGATCACTGTCGATAGTGATGCCCAGACTTTTGATGCCACGGGGGGACTCAAACGGCACTGCTTGGTGCTCAGCTGGTGCATGTGCAACCACAACAACTTTCACACTACAGTGGCTCGGCGTCAGCTGCTTGCGCCTGCCGGTAAGACTCTCACTTGCCCTTCCCACACCAGCAAGGTTACACACCGCTTTCTGGTGTACTGCCCTGCGCCCGAGCCGGCATGTATACCTATAAGCTTGTGAACTAGCGTACATCGCTGATTCAAAATCGCCTCAAAATATATTAATGATCTATGAGCGAGGAAGCCTTCCCATTGATGTAAAATAGTCTTGCGTCCTATGACCCAGCGATCACCAGAAACTACATGAACATGTTCCAAATATCATAAAGTGTACTGGTGACGTATCTTTTAAACTGGCAGTTACGCAACACCACCCAAAAGTGTAATAAATATGAAATTCATTACAAAACGAATATGTACTCCTCAGCAAAGCAAACTGGTTCCGAATTATCCAGGGAGAATGACTTCACACACCACCAACAATACTATCTTCACGGGCGCCAGGTGTTTCGTAACATATTAGCAAAGCAAACACGTTTTTTTCGACCAAAGGATCAGACATATTTTTAGAGTAATAGAAAACTGAGCTCATCGTGGATTGGTTGAAGTTAAGCATATCAAACGATTGGCTAGGAAGAGTTTGTCAGTAGTTTATAGGCTGTGGGGCCATATAAACTGTATTGTGCTTTAAAATTGGTTTGAAAACTGTTACCAGTTTCGGATTGGTTAGAAAGACTAGCAGTATTACACTCTCTTCATATGGTTCAGGCCCTCCGGGCATCGCAGGTTTCAGTAGGCCCACCTTAATTCTTCTCTCATTGGCTGAGCCTCGGGCAGGCTCCAACTTGGAGTCACTATGTGATTGGCTGAAACTGTGACAGCTGTAAATAGCTACCTCGTGCATGAACTAGACTAGCCCCGGGGCACAGTCAGACTTGCACCGCACAGATGCATGAAACAGAGAGCATCCAAGACACTTCAGAAGGTAGCTGATAATTATCAGACCATTTTCCTTTAATTATTTTAGGTTTTGTGACGCATTGGGTAGTCTGATAATGTGTTACATGGCTAAACATTTTAAGGTCCCAAAGGTGAGACCTATTGACTATGCCAATGCTTTTTTGTTATAGTTATTGCAGAGAAAAAGCATTACCTATTTGTTTCTTCATCCCAAACTATTGCATGATCTATTTTGCATGTCTTATTGAGGAGTATAATGGGCAGAGCTAGAGGACGTGCTTTGAGCTTCCACCTGGGCCCGTCTATCTGTAGATTGGCATTACTTCCAAGTTTCCCAGGACTATCCGTGATGTGCTACTCCAGGTTTTTTTTTCCTGTGAATTCTGGGACTAGTAGTCTTGGTTTATAATGGAATAAACAAGACTACAAATCCCAGAATTCAAAGGAAACAAAAATCTGTACTGGGGCAGCACATTACGCATGGGCCTAGGAAACATGGCAGGGCTGGAATGGTAGACGGAAATCAAGCTATTGATGATGCTGAATTGAAAACGATTGCTTTCTGAAGATGGCCTATATATGTTAACAACATTGCATAAAGTAAACAAAAACCTGAAATGAAAGCAGAGAATGGCTTTCCAGCCCTGGCTTTGAAGTGGGCTGCTTTTAGTGTTTCTTAGTATGTTACCAGCCCAAGCTAATAGGAATTAATTGTCTACATTAGGTATGTGGGGGATTGCACTTCTTTTAGTTTGTGGCACTTCAAACGGATTAGAGTGCAGATGTCTCTGCAAATCTTTGATGTATAGTTCAGAAGAAATGAGAAAGGTCTAATTTCTTCAGGAATTTATTTAGCTTGAATTTCTTTGACTGTTTGCCTTTGAGCCTGGAGCAGATTTGGGCCATGGTGTTCGCATAGCGTTTTAGCATGTTTGTTATGATCCTGTATTGGAAGGTAGGAGGGATGATGGCAGTGCATGAGAATTTAGTTTACTTGTACGATTTGCAAAAAGAGCCTTGAGTCCCATCTTTGGTTCCACCATCCTTCTCATGACAGAAGTCATAATGCTCCCTGCGGTCCTCAAAATGTATACATTCTGAGGTGTGTGTCTTAATATGATACTTGATGGTGGTTGACGGTTGCTGCAGTTGATAGTTGTTCCTCTGTATGCTACTACACCATCATACATGAATATATACTTTAAGTCTCAACCTGTCTCTTTTCATCATTTGGCATTATGAGTATGGGATGCTGTATCTGATGGAGACAGGAGGTGATTGTAACACGTGATCCTGGTCTTGATAATGAAGGCTGGACAGACTGTGCGACCGTGTGAAGCAACCTTGAGGCATTTGCTGAAACATCAAGAGAAAGGAAATTTTGTCCTGCAGGTTCCCAATGCACATGAGTGTGGCTGGATGTACGCAGTACCATGCTCTGACCTTTTACCCACACCACCACCACACCTTTCCATCTACTATGGAGTGGGCCTTCAGGTGAGTGGCAATACATCTCAATGCCAATCCCGGCGCAAGGACTATTTATTGCCACCTTTGGCTTTTAGGCTTGGCTACAGACCCAGTAGGCAAACATCTAAGCTACTGAGGTTAGTCCTGTCTGATGTTCTTTTCATATGACCAGAAGCTAACTGTACTATAGTGGGGCAACTCCAGACCATTTGAAGAAGGTTTTCTACTACCTCTCATCTAGGACAGCTCGTCTTTGCTCTCTGCTGTGGTATTCAGTTTTAGGTAGGTGGTGTGCAAAAAAGGTTTTGTGTGTATTTGAATCTAGTGTTCCTAGAAAACTTTCAGTATGGTTTCCAATTCCTTGTCTCTCAAGGTTCTGCCTGCCTACCTTACCTTCCCAGTCTGTTTTTAGGCTTGTCAAGCTACATTTTGCCACTGACAGGAGGCCTCTATAGAGCCAAGATATCAGTCTGCATTCATTCCCAAATGTTAAAAGAACTTGCAGCAGCACCTCATGCGTTTGTGGCTGCTAAGACATGTCCCCCAGGTGTTCTGTATTGATAGCACAGCTTCATATGTCAAAAACTGAGTTGCTGGTAACACTTCTTCCTCAGTGAAGTTAGTCAGGCTCTTCATTACCCCAGCCTTGTAGCAGCCAGCTGTGGTAAAAACCCCGCCGCACGTCCATTCTCTCATTTAGCGGGCTGTAAAGAAACACTCCCCACCTCCCCCCCCCCCCCCATGGTTGGGATGCCAATCAGTGGTAAAGTTGGGGCATGTCCGGCTTAGCAGGTTTTTCTTCACAAAGAGGTATTTAGATATATCGCAGGGCCGTTTGAGGACCATATCAGCATTTTTTAATTCTGTTAGCAGGGTTAACCACCCATACTATTTCATAATATACAGTAAGCAGTAGGTGAATTACCCCATCTGTGTCTAGGAATTTGTATTAAACACATTTGCATATAACAGTTCCCTGCTTTCCTAATCCATTAATAGTCCTGTAAACCATACAGAGTCCTGTGAGTGTGAGAGGCAGTGAGATGTGAGAGGTAAATGAGAACATCTCAGAGTGCAACACACAGACATCTGTGCTTAGCACAGTCTACTATAACTTCCTTGGCCACACTGCCATAGGGAATACTCTACATACCCTGCTATACGTCTCCTTTAAATTAAACGTGTCATTACAACAATCTATGCAACAAAAGCAAAATGTGTGTAAACACTTTAAAAGCACATTTTCTCTGTCTATTTTTGGGGTTTGGTGGCTTATTAAACACAGGTTTCAAAATGTTTGGAAAACACTGAGCAATCACCACTGAAATCCACTGAAAACAGGTAAGCTATCTGCCATTTACTACACATTTTAGTGTAAAGTATCACATTGAAGCATTCATTGGTTATTCCTAGGATCGGAAAAAGGAAATGCCAACCAACATCTCAGTACCTCATTTATTTAAGGGGAAGTCCAGAAGCAGACTTGGCTGTGGGCAACATAAGGTTCGTCAACTAATGGGGAGAGTAAAAAGCCTGAGGCAGTTTGATGTTTTCACTTCTTTCTTATAACAAGAGAACAGCTAATGCAAACACACTGCTGTGTTAGTATGAAAACACGATTAAGGTACCTGCTGCAAGAACATTACTAGTGGTCAAAAGTAATTGTTACGGAAAGATAATTAGAGGAATTTCAATCTGATTTGAATCATAGCTGATAGTTTTCAGTTAGAGACCATTGGTGTAATTACAGAGCTATAATGTACCCCTCTGCTGATTCCTATTGAGGATTTTAATCAGGCATTTGAATAGATTGACGAAAAACAAACTGCTCAATCGATGTGCTGTGTAATTGTGACTAGACAGTGGTTCCTGAACAAGGAACATTATTTTAAGCTATCATACAGAAAACAGTAAATGTTATTTTAAGATTCCAATCGGATAATATGAAACAAAAAGGTCATTTATTTAGATTGAATTAATTGCAGAGGTAGAAGTCAGAACCGAGTAAAAAGTTGAAATAAACTGCTCGGTGCTCAGTTGAGTCACACACCGCGTTTCAAAAATACAAAGTGTGAACAAAAGTGACAACCATATGAGTGATAGAAAAAGTGTTTTGGATTGTACTGTAGACAGTTCTTCAGCACAAACCGAATCAATCCCTGAAAGGTTCATGTGGGTATAATCTGTAGCGTATCTGCAGTCCAATCGAGGACTCCTTTTCAGTTTGAAATGTTTTGAGTGAATCACGTACGCATCAAGCACTTTATTTCACCTTTTTACTCTGTTTTGACGTACTCCTCTGCAGATGTATTCAATATGAATAAATTAGCTTTTGATTTCATAGTATCCGATTAAAAATGCCACTTACTGTTTACGATTGCTTTAAAATATTTTTCCTTGTTCAAGAACCATTTTCTTGTCACAATTATATGCCCTGGGTTGCTGGATAAACTATAGGGTACATTCTTGTTTAAGCAAACGCACAAACCTAATTGGTGTGTAAAGCATCAGATGCCTGATCAGAAGGGGTAATCATTCCCTTAAGCTTTATGCACAAAGCCCGACTTTCCATAGCGCTTCAAACTGGCTACACATCTCAAATTACTCCAGCATCCTCTGGAGAATGATGTAGAAGAAATTCTGAGACCGAGGAAGAAAAGGTAGCACGTGGCTGCCGCTCAGACTCTATTGCTCACCTACCCCCAGCTTGAGGAGATGGGGCCTAATGGCTAGAGCTACCGACCTTGGAACCTGGGGACTCTGGTTCAAATCCTGGCCTTGGCTGAACATTGTGTGATCCCGAGCAAGTTCCTTGCCCTCCCTATGCCTAAAAAACAGAAATATATTTGTGCTTAATATTGTGAGAAATGAATTTGTGTAATTCCCACATGATGTACACTATCTTGTAAATCGTCTCGCAACCCCTCATTTAATGTGCAGCATTCAGTTACCTCATAGTTAGGTTCTTGCTGTATAAGAAATAAACATTCCATACATACCCACAGATCACGACACCTTGTTGAGATTTCCTTCTGGAGTGATGCAATGTTTTGCCAGGATGTCCTTCGCAACCTGTAAGCCTAAGCCTAATTAGTCTATAGCTGCTGTTTCCTCCTCCCTTTTTTAGCTCTCTGGAATCTACCTACAATTTAAGATTTTAAATTGTCACAGCTTAATTGGAGGATAAACTTATCGTTATGGTGACTGTCTTGCTCTTCTGTTCGCTATTTCCCATGATAAACTATCCACTGCTGACGTTGAGTAAATACACACCAGTTGGCTATTTTTATTTATTTATTTAGTTTTGAATTTAATGGGGCTTATGAGGATGCGCAGATGTGTAGGTATGACGGCATGCCTCTATGATGTGCTCATGCATATGTAGTATAGGTACGCAATAAGTATAAATTAATTAGAGATTCCCTTTTGGCATTAGTTGATCGTAAACAGCCCACAGGCTAAGAGTAATGGAATCACCATAAAGATAAACTTTATCCTTTTCTGATACCACTTACCTTGTAGTTTACAGCTTGTGCTTTCAAAGTATCAATGAAGCCAAAACCAGAACTATTTAAGCACATCCACATCAGTGGCTAGATTGAATAATTCTTTTTTTTTTTTTTTAGATCTTCAGTCATTATGAGAGACCTCGCTGGTGAGATTGTCAGTAGGTTTTTCAGTGAAATAATTATAATGTTAAAGGAATGTTCCTCACGCTACATAGGTCTTAATATACTAAGGAGCTTGAACAGACGTTTCTTTGTACACTAAGAGTGGGGTTTTAGTATCTTTTAGCAGTCACTGCAGTGAAATATTCTAAGTGTTCCTGTAATGTATATTTTTAGTTCTGGTGTTAGCCAAGACCTTTATATTTTACTAAACTAATATGTATAATATATTTACTTGAAGGGGCTTTCAGCCAGCTCTCCATCCATTGGTCTGTTGTTGTCATTCATGTTTTGCTTCCGACTATTACAACGTACAGCATGGGGCAGGGGGACAGCCCACTTAAGCCATTTGGTAACTTCACTTTGCCTGGCTGCCATTTTTATCTTTCACAAAGAGCACATTCACACACAAGGTAATTCCCTTTAGTGCCAGTGTTTTTGTTTTTACTTGTCATTTCTTTAGTGTTGCCTGGACGCTTTTGAAGTGAGCACAGTGCACTTTCTAACTTAAATCAGTTCCTGTCTCCTGCCAGTGCTGTTGTAAATTCCTTTTGGGGTAGCCTTTGTTGACTTGACTGCTGTTATTTCATGCACAGCTTATATTGTGTTCCTGGAGTGGGTTTCAACAGTGTGTTTTTAATAAACTTTGCCCAGGAAGAAAACCAAATGTTATTGTGTTTAATTAGCAGCACACTTGTAGCACGTTTATTTGAATATAGGTGGGCTGTAATTTCTGGTTTAGTATCCAATATTTTAAAGTATGAACCTTCTTTATTTCCTTTTTAGGTCGCAGCCTACCAGACAGCACAGCTGTCTGGTTTGCTAATGACAGCTTGGGGACTTTTAGAAAGTTGACCTAGGAATGCATTCCGCCCGTTGATTACCATTGACTTTGTGGTTTGTAACTCATATTTTCTGGATTTCTATTTGCTGGCTTTATTTGCTTTAGGCTCTCAAGGTCTAGTTCATCACTCCCGTTGCCTCAATTGTGTTTACTGTGTTCTTCCACAAACTCCCTTTCTGTAAACAGGCCTTTAAATCTTGTTCTTATCTTCTCACATTTGCTGTGCATTCAAAGACCAAGGTCAAATGTCAGGCGCTGTCTTCCGAGGGCGCTTGTTTACTTTTCTTTCTCTGACTTCAGAGTGAGAGGATTTATGTGACGATCTTACTGGACACTGGTATTAGGAAAGAGTTTTTTCTAGCACACCACAACATTTAAATGAACTGCGTAGGTATTTCAGAATATAGGAGACCTAGGACCACAAATGAAGCACATTTTTTGTTATTTCTGAAGTGTGTTGGAAACAAATACTTTAATATGATCAAACCAAATCATTACACTAGGTGATGCAATTTCCACACATTTTTGTTTGTGCACTGTATAGTTTTATTAGTAAAACTATGTGTATGTGCAAATGTAATGATCATTTCAAATGAAAATGTGTTGTCTGTACTGGTAGTGCGCCACCATACCTTGCATACTCCACACTAAGCCACTCCACACCACTGCACTCTACTTTGCACCACTCCATTTCATGCCACTGCACTCTGCACCACTCTATGCCTCTGCACTCTATTCCACTTCACGCTACCCCTCTCTGCTCTACCCTGTACCACTCTACTCTGTGCCAATACACTCTTCGCCACTCTACACCACTGTATTCTTCATGACTGCACTCTACACCGCTCAAGTCTAAGCCACACCGATCTACTCTGCACAACTCCACTCTGCGCCACTGCACTCCATGTCGATACACTCTATGCCAATGCACTTTACTGTGTAACACTCAATTCTATGCCAGTCCACTGTACGCCACTCTAATCTACTTTGCACCACTGCACTCTATGCCACGGCACTCTATGCCACTCCGGACAGCTGCACTCTACGCTGCACTACTCCACTCTACGTAACTTCACTCTACTCTGAAATCTACTCTACGCCACTGCACTCGTCACCACTCTGTGCCACTCTACCCTTAACTACTGCACTATACGTCAATGCACTCTACACAGCTACACTGTCACTGCACTCAATGCCACTGCACTCTACATCACTGTACTTTATGCCACTGCTCTCTACACTACTCTGCTCTACACCACTGCACTCTGACACTCTACTCTGCAACACTGCACTCTCCACCACTGAACTCTCCACCACTTTACTCTGCACTACTCCACTGTACTTTATGCCACTGCACTCTATGGCACTATACTTTAGTCTGTGCCAGCACGACTCTACTGTGCACGACTCTACTGTGCACGACTCTACTGTGCACGACTCTACTGTGCACGACTCTACTGGGCACGACTCTACTGGGCACGACTCTACTGGGCACGACTCTACTGGGCACGACTCTACTGGGCACGACTCTACTGGGCACGACTCTACTGGGCACGACTCTACTGGGCACGACTCTACTGGGCACGACTCTACTGGGCACGACTCTACTGGGCACGACTCTACTGGGCACGACTCTACTGGGCACGACTCTACTGGGCACGACTCTACTGGGCACGACTCTACTGGGCACGACTCTACTGGGCACGACTCTACTGGGCACGACTCTACTGGGCACGACTCTACTGGGCACGACTCTACTGGGCACGACTCTACTGGGCACGACTCTACTGGGCACGACTCTACTGGGCACGACTCTACTGGGCACGACTCTACTGGGCACGACTCTACTGGGCACGACTCTGACACCGCTGCACTCTGACACCGCTGCACTCTGACACCGCTGCACTCTGACACCGCTGCACTCTGACACCGCTGCACTCTGACACCGCTGCACTCTGACACCGCTGCACTCTGTCACCGCTGCACTCTACTATGCACCACTGTAATCTACACCATTGCACTGAATGCTGCTGCACTCTACACCAGTCCATTCTACTCTGTCACTCCAGTGTATGCCACTCTGCGTAAGCCCACGCCATACCACTCCTATACACCACAATCTCTGCCACTCCACTCTTCGCCATTTCACTCTACGATACTCCATGCGATTCTCCTCTACGCCACTAACTTTTTAGCTATACTTAACAGAAGCGATGCTGGTGTACAACATGGCTAAAACACCTTGGCAGAGCCAATAGCTCTTGCATAGGCAAAACCTATTGGTTTTGCCAATGCTTGTTCTATCTTCCTTCCTTTTTTCTTTCCTTCTTTCTTTTTTTGACTTATTCCCTTATTTCTTTTTTACTTTCTTTCCCTTTTTCCTTGTTTCTTTTTTTGCCATCTTACTTTACTTTTTAATTATTTTTTGCTGCCTTTCCTTTTTTTCATCTCTCCTTTTTTTGACTTCTTTCCTTGATTATTTCTTTCTTCACGTTTTTCTTTCCTTTGTTCTTACTTTTTGCCTCTTTTCTTCTTTCTACTCTCTCTTTATTTTTCTCTCTTCCTCTGTTCTGGCAGCCAATGCAAATGCGATTGGCTTTTTTAGGTTTGTGTTAGCCAAGACATTTTGATTTCACTATTAGTATGTATAACATAGTTACTTATAGGGGTTTCCAGCCATACCTAATCCATTAGTTTGTGATTGTCATTCAAAGTTTTCTTTCAACAACTACAGCATGCATCAAGCGACAATGTGCCATCCCACATGAGCCATTGACTCACTTCATTATAAGTTGCAGCCCTTTCACAAGGAGCACATCCACACACAAAGTAGTTCCGTTCAGTGCCATTGGCTACTATGGTAACGTGTACTTCTTTGAGACCAAAAAACATTTTTGCTTTTAGCAAGTGTCTTTCTTTTTTTTTTTTTTAAGATTTGAGGAGGGCCCAACAGCTTTCCAAACAAAGTTTTGCAAAAACCATTACAAAACAAAAGAATTGCCAAAAGGCTGGCCACGAACACCATACCTGTTGTGTTTGCTATTGCTGGTCTGAAATGCATTTACTATAATCTGCTGGTCTGTTTCAGAGTGTTTGCTTCTGATTATTCTTAGATTGGCAATCCTTATTGCCTCCCTCTCCTCACTGCATTTATTTTGTGTTCTGTGATAACACAACCCTGTAGCTTTGGTGTTGTATTTAATGATTGCTGATTACCTCTATGCAGCCTAGGTATCGCCAGAACCGCATGCACTTGGTTGCTTACATTTTGGTTATATTTTTGTCGTGGTCTACTAAACTTTATGAACTTCGCTTAAAAGGTTGCTTGGGCAGTGGCCTTTACCATCTCAACAAAACCTGCTGTTCTCAGCATCTGAGGTCTATTGGTACAATAATCTTGTCAGGTTTATGACAAAGGCTACTCGGTCAACAATTTATTCGTCTAATGATGGGCATCAAAGTGCATAATACATAAAACATGATTAAAAAAATATTAAACGTGAATTATAGTACATGTACAAAAAAAATCATTTAGACCCAGCATTCTTGAGTAATTTGTCCACTTATATAGTGTGGTTTTCTTCAACGGTTTCACAGATTATTGCCCACATGATATTTTTTCCTCAGTCATCATGCATCTAATATAATTCATCACATCATCACAAGTTGGTTTTGACCTCAACAGTTGTAAGAATAAAAATCTACGTGCTGCCACATCACCGCCTGTTGCTGTCTTCACGGGGACTCCAAGCCCCAGTGTGCCTCACTGCAGGCAGGAGGAGCCTGCTTTAAATCGCGCTTCAAAAGCGCCGACTCTGCCCGCAGCGCGGGACGTGCTGCCACATCACCGCCTGTTGCTGTCTTCACGGGGACTCCAAGCACCAGGGTGCCTCACTGCAGGCAGGAGGAGCCTGCTTTACATCGCGCTTCAAAAGCGCCGACTCTGCCCCACAGCGCGGTACGTGCTGCCACATCACGCCTGTTGCTGTCTTCACGGGGACTCCAAGCCCCAGGGTGCCTCACTGCAGGCAGGAGGAGCCTGCTTTAAATCGCGCTTCAAAAGCGCCGACTCTGCCCGCAGCGCGGGACGTGCTGCCACCTCACCGCCTGTTGCTGTCTTCACGGGGACTCCAAGCACCAGGGTGCCTCACTGCAGGCAGGAGGAGCCTGCTTTACATCGCGCTTCAAAAGCGCCGACTCTGCCCCACAGCGCGGGACGTGCTGCCACATCACGCCTGTTGCTGTCTTCACGGGGACTCCAAGCCCCAGGGTGCCTCACTGCAGGCAGGAGGAGCCGGCTTTAAATCGCGCTTCAAAAGCGCTGACTCTGCCCCGCAGCGCGGGACGTGCTGCCACATCACCGCCTGTTGCTGACTTCACGGGGACTCCAACCCCAGGGTGCCTCACTGCAGGCAGGAGGAGCCTGCTTTACATCGTGCTTCAAAAGCGCCGACTCTGCCCCGCAGCGCGGGACGCGTGCGGGCCGCGCCCGGTCAAAGCCCGGGCCAAGGGCGGGCCCGTCATTGCCAGGAAGAGGCAGGGCAGGGCCATCCCCCCTTCATCTAACTGAGGGTCCTTGTCCCCATCGTAACAGCCCGATAACATCCAGAAAAGGTATTGTGTTACTTGCCTTCATACCTGTGGAGACTTTGAACTCAGTGTGACTCTCCCTTTAAGCATTATCGCACCTGAATTCTGCTCCCTCACTTATATCTTACTGGGAGCCCTTGTTGCCAACAACCTTCACCTTACACTTTCCACCTGGTCCCTGCCGGTCCCGGCGAGGAGGAGTCACGGGCGCAGGAGTGCTACAAAGTACCCCGAGGGATCCCGCTGCGCGGGACACGTGCCGGGACGTAGACCGGGGCGAAGACCGGGCTAAGACAGGCCCGTCTGAGCCCGCACGAGGCCGGGTTGGGCCCACTTTTTTTTTTGGGTCCTGTGGATTGGACAGACTAACATAATAACGGCCACACGGAGTGTGACAACAAATCTAGGGTGTTGAGGTACTTTTTTCAAAAGTTGTTTTTTACAGTAAAATTTGTCATCGTTACGGTCTGAGTACTACATGTTAAACGGGGGTTTCAATCTGCTCTTCTAGCTTAAGTTATACTGCCTCCCCGTTATAAATATCTGCTTGGTACCAGGTTTCAGGGGGTCTGATAAGGAGTCAGATAAGCAGATAACACTGATAGAATGGGGAAAAGAAAGGCGGTAACTGCTCAGCCTCTGCATCCAAAAAAGGCCCCGGGTGATACAAAGCAAACACTACTAAGCTACCTGACGGGGGCAATGGAGAAGCAGATATCCTTGGTAGAAGAGTCTTTAGTGTTAGGCACGGTAGGTACGAATGTAGGGCCCAACAATGCAAACGAAGGGGCAAACTTAGGGACGGTACGCTCAACCGGGGAGGGTCCGCATGACATCATACCACAGAACGGCTGCATTCAAAATATGACAGACCAAATAATACTTAGCGATCATGACTCGTTCACACAACCCCCACAGAAGCGGCAAAAAAACCCGACACACACAGATAAGAGTTCTGAGGCAACCGAAGAGCGGGGGGAAACACAATAACTACCAAGTTCCTTGCAATGATCACGGCCAAACCTGCTAAACCTGGTAAAAAAACACCTGGAGGAAAAAAAGGCACTTCGAAAAGCATAGCAGAGAGAGACAACTAAGCAAAAACGACTACCAGGGACACTGATCTAAGGAATTTAACTACCTGAGTCCACAAGTTAGACTTATTTCTGAGAGACTCATTAGCCAAGATTGAGGAAAGAGTAGATCAGATAGACCTACGCTTGACAAACTTTTTAGCCAGGGAGGAATCTGTGAAACATGCAACTAACGATCACAGGCAAGAGGGTAATGGTAATGCCGAAATATGCAGGTGTTCTAATCTATGGAGCGATCAATCCCGATAGAGAAGCCATAAGGTCTAACAGGAGCAAACTTTACCAACCAGACTGCCCTCTTCCTGTCTCTACCCCCACACTTAATACAACTGGCCAACACCCGATTGTTACGCAAAAAAGGGGTTATAAGGGAGCAGCTACACAAAACCACACTTCCAACTTGACCCCTTGCTATCAACCTAAAGTGCCTTTATTTTCTATCTAGATTTACCACCTGCAGCTACACCATACACGGTGGTACTTGCAAATGTACCTAGGTTAAGAGCTGAAGATAGCGAACCCTGGGAATCCCTAAGAAATAAGGCACTCCATTGGTTAAGCACAAAGGTTGGTTGTATTGAACAACTTTTTATGGAGTTTAAGATGGCACGTAGGGTTAAGTGGGTCGGAAAAGATCGAAAAACCCTACTAGGCGATTATGTGGTGCTAACGTTCAAAACGCCCCAGCTAGTGGAGAACATTTTAAGGAAGGCAGGGAATAACTTTACGATCAGGGGGGTATTAATATTCTACCCCTCGGTTTCTTCTACCAACCGCCCATTGCGTTGGAGAGAGGCGGTAACAGCGGAGTAATCGAGGCAAGAAACCAGCACATTTACAATGTGCCGGTGGGTAATCGCTTTGCATTACTCCCCTCCCTAGAGGAGATAGACTGACTGGACCACTCACTTAAAGTCACTGCTATCAACTCGCAAGCCCAAACCATCCAAGAACCAGAAATGATTGACTCTACCCCTAATAGTGCTCTCTTAAAAGAGGAAGATAGGCCACAGAAACAGAGTGCAGTTCAAGAAGACAACTCCCTAGGCATCGCAGACCTCTCTAATAGTAGACCAGAATTAGGGCCAGGAACACACAAGGATAGGAATTCAGACTCTATTTTACCCATTGACTTAGCAAGTGACACACAAAACATACTAAGAGATGATGGGAATAGTATTACGATTCTATATTGGAACATAGCAGGGCTACGCTCCAAACTAACTAATCACCTTTGGCACGATTTTGTGAGGAAATTCCAAAAAATTTTGTCTACTAGAGACGTGGTCTCTGAATGAAATACACATTGAAGGCTATAAGACATACCACATACCAGCCATACCATCTACACACGGGAGGCCGAAGGGAGGTCTGAGCATATATGTCTCAAATTTGTTGATGATAAACAATATATCTTTTATTATCTCAGAACCGAACTTCCAACTTGTGATTATGAACATGGACAAACAAAACTATGTTGTCTTGATCAATTTCTATAACAACGCACAGAAGGAGCACCTGGCGGACATATGAAAACAGTTTAGAAATTCCCTACAGGAAATCCAGAATGGCAGTATAGAGAATGTTTCATTTGTGTGGGGGGGATTTCAATACCGCTTGGTGTTCATGTAATAATGATGTAATGTGCGGATTGACCGATGAAAACAACTGCAATTTACCCCACTTTCCGCATTGTGTTTATGGAGATGCTCTAAATGAGATTTTATTTGTCTTGGACATGGGTTTCGCTAATGTATTAAGCTCGCCACCAATCCCATTTTCCCAGACTTTCAATGGGAGAGGTTTGAGTTCGATCATCGATTTTATAATAATTTCGAATAGGTTCGCTTCCCCGCTTATTGAGTTATAAACCGCATAAGAACGCAATAAGCGATCATTTCCCTTTGAGCGTAACTATATCTCTTCCATCAAAAATTCGTATCCCTCATAATAAGAGGATATATGCTGCCCAAAATCTGGTAATCGACAAAATAAATGGTTACTCTCTAAAGTGGGATAAGGTAGAACCACATAAGATCACCAAGACAGTGGTAGAGGAAAGTTTAGAACCAATAATGAAATGTTTGAACGAATCCACACCACACATGGAAGTACTGGGGTCCTATGCACAAATAACAGAAATAATTAGGAATACATTGAAAGTTGAAATAAAAAAGGGGAACAGGAAGAACAAGGGGTGGTTCAATAGTAAATGTACAAAAGCCTACACAGAATTAAAATATACATTACACAAAAAAGAAAGAGATAGAACTGAAATAAAGCAGTGTAGGAAGGCATATAACCAGGCCGTGAAAACACGTAAAGGAGAATTAAAGAAGAATATCTGGGCTGACTTACATAAGGCAAGCGTCAATAAGGACAGTAACGCCTTTTGGCGCGTGGTCAAATCCCCATTTCTGACAACTGAAGCTACCCCTACTATAGAAATCGCCATCGATGAAGGACATTGGGTGGAACACTTTTCCAATATTTTTGGACAGGCAAGGGAGGAGGATGGCACAGTTGTAAGTACCGTAAGCCCTAGTTCTTCATCACAAGCCTTTCCAATCGAATTAGCCGTCACCCTAGAAGATGTACAATCCGCTCTAAAAGCTAGTAAGGGGGGAAAGGCTCCGGGCCCAGACGGAGTACCTGTAGACATCTTTAAACAAAACATAGAGCTATGGGGTCCATTAATAACGCGGGTGTTAGCCGCCTGCTGCACGATCGGACTCATAGAGACATGGTCAGACTCCATTATGGTTCCAATCTTTAAAAAAGGTGACAGACAGAACCCGGCATGTTACCGCCCTATTTCTTTGCTGGATTCGGTGGGAAAAGTGGCAGGCCGTATTGTCCTTCACCGGCTCCAACAATGGGCCGAGGACAATAACGTAATATCAGACCTGCAATTTGGTTTTAGGGAGGGCCTAGGTACAATAGAACAGGGCCTTAATTTACACATCTTAATGGGGAAATATACAAAAGCAAGAAAGGGAAAAATGTACCTGTCGACCTTACTGCCGCATTTGATTGCGTACGCCATGAAAAACTATGGAGTATCCTAGAGGCAATGGGGGTCAAGGCTCCTTTTAATTCACTTTATAAGAGAACTTTACACAAATGCAAGAGCTCGGGTACGGTATGGACCCAATGGAGAGTGTACAGCGTCGTTCCAAGTGGAGAGGGGGGTTAGACAGGGCTGCGTTCTGGCACCCTTCCTGTTTACTTTATATACTAATGGCTTGGAGAAAGCCATGCTGGAAGGGTGCCGGGACCTACCACAGTTGCAAAAACGCCCCATACCTGCCCTACTCTACGCGGACGACGCTGTAATCATGGCCCGAACACCAATAGGGTTTCAAAGGGCTCTTAATAGCTACAATGAGTTTATGAAAAATTTAGACCTAAAAATAAATACCACTAAAACCTTTATAATGAACTGCGGGAGGGGTGGAAGCAAGCAGAGGGACATTTTCGTAGAGAATAAAAAAGTGGAAACCACTATAACGTACCCCTATTTAGGAATCTTAATTGACCACAAGGGATCCTGGTGTCAGGCAATTAAAGCCAGGAAACTTCTTTTTATGAGAACTACGACAGCCTTAGTACATTTTTCACGAAAGTTGGGTAAGAGGCCCCCAGTAGAGCTGATTAAAATTTACCAAGCCAAGTGCGTCAGTACAGCTAACTATGGGGCCGGGATATGGGGATACTGTAACGTAATTGAAATACAGAGGGTTGAGAACGCATTTTTAAGGTACTTACTGGCTGTTCCATGCTGTACGTCAGCCTATATTTGCCACAACGAGGTGGGCCTACCATATATTACAGACATAATAAAGGTACAACCAGTTTTATTGTGGCACCGGATCTGGACCTCGTCAAAAACCACATTCAACCAACATGTGTTAAGAGACAGTCTTAAGTTAGAACAAGCTCTAGAGATCAGGTGGTTGAAATATATAAAAGAATTTGACTGATTTGGGCCAGCCTGAATACTATCATAATCCTTCCTTGATGCGTTCAATCTCAAGAAAGGTTTTTAAAAAACAATGCATGACCCACATGGAGGCAAACGGATTCGCCAGTGAGGCATCAAGGCCGACAGTTCAAATGAACCAACTGATGTGCTCTACTCTCGCTATTCAACCATATTTAACATATACAACAACTGGGTATGATAGATTTGTTCTCACGCCTCAGACTTGATGTATTCCATCTTTTGGTAAGTTTTCCGACCACAAATGACTGGTCTAAAACCTTAATAAATTGTCCTTGCGACGGAGTCTCACCCCAATCAACAATCCACGTAGTCCTGTCCTGCAAACATTATCTAGAGCAGAGGATGAGTTGGATTAAACCCATCTTGAAAATTTGGGGTTTGAGGCAATGTCGTCCGGCCTATCTGGCACTGCAGTTATTAGATAACGAATGCTTTGTAAGAAACATAGCCCTATTCTTGAAATGTACGATCAGATGTAGGAAATATCTCTGAACACTGTCCCTTTTCTAAAATACGCTGCCAGGCCATAATTCTTAACTATTTTTAAACCTGTAAATGATGTTTTAAACTTTTTATACTAATTCTTTTTATAATTACTGCATAATATGTGCAATATGAAATGGTAAAACTGTGCCGACTTTCTAAATCATTTTCTTAACGACTATTGTGCAATAATTGCGACATGTTGTTGTAAATATGTGCTTTTATGTTTTTTTGTGTGCCAAATTGAAAACCGAATAAAGCTAAATATGATTTGATTTGTGTTCTGTGATAATACAACCCTGTTGCTTTGGTGTTGTATTTAATTATTGCTGATTACCTCTATGGAGCCTAGGTATCGCCAGAACCGCATGCACTTGGTTGCTTACATTTTGGTTATATTTTTGTCGTGGTCTACTAAACTTTATGAACTTCGCTTAAAAGGTTGCTGGGGCAGTTTCCTTTACCATCTCAACAAAACCTGCTGTTCTCAGCATCTGAGGTCTATTGGTACAATAATCTTGTCAGGTTTATGACAAAGGCTACTCAGTCAACAATGTATTCGGCTAATGATGGGCATCAAAGTGCATAATACATAAAACATGATAAAAAATATATAAAACGTGAATTATAGTACATGTACAAAAAAAATCATTTCGACCCAGCATTCTTGAGTAATTTGTCCACTTATATAGTGTGGTTTTCTTCAACGGTTTCACAGATTTTTGCCCACATGATATTTTTTCCTCAGTCATCATGCATCTAATATAATTCATCACATCATCACAAGTTGGTTTTGACCTCAACAGTTGTAAGAATAAAAATCTAACTTTATATTCCAAAATTTTGGTTTACTTTAAAATTGGGTTCATAAAATGTTTCCTATGCATGTTGTACAGTGTGCAAAATAGCATCAGATGTCAAGTGCTTTGTCTAGAGGAGTTATCACTAGGACATGGGGGGAAGTTGACATACCAAGTACCTTAGATGGTGTATGCAAGTACAAAGTGCTTAATCACAGACGTGGGAAATAAAACCTGGATTGAATATCCTGAATTCACTATAAGTACTGTTCCATATCTAATGTGGTTGATAAATCACGGCATGTCACTATTGTGTCTAGTTTTTGCACCCTTTCCATTAAAACACTCCAGCGGTGGGTTTAAAACAGACGCTTTACTCGATCTTTAGAAGCATTACCCATTATCTGACGGTTATAAAAATATTCGGGTACCCCCAAAGTTGTGAAAGTCTGCTTCAAATATGCTAGCCAGTGGATTGTGAACATATCAAGCAGCAAAAGGTATTTTAAGATAGTCCTTAAAAAGTTTGCTTCTAGCTACCCTCATATTCTCAGCAGTAACAACAAGGGACTTATTTTAATCTATTGTTTTTCATGGTTAATGCTTTAACTTTGTAGGAGTTCGCAGCTGCATTCTAGGGGCACACATAGCAAATTGTTTTTTGTAAGAGTTTGTCAAATAACTGATAAGCAGTTTGTGAAGCTAGTCTTGCCAGCTGCTGCTGAGGCCTATGATGTGTACTAAACCTTGAAAAATAAAACAGAACGCTTATTTATACACCTAATTAAATGATAAAGTGCAAACAGAGTGAAATACAAAATAAATAGGCGGCTAGGATTGGAAAACAATATGAGTTACTTTAATGTGCTGTCCTTTTGAACTAGAACTCCTTAGAGACAGGTTGGGCTTGTGCTCTTAAGAGGCCTTTACATGCTGCTTCCTTAAAGGAACAGCTGAAGCAGGTGAGTGGAGGCCAAGAATCCAAAACTGCATTTTGGCCCCTTTGTGATTGGGATGGGCAAGGGGTCGAAGGAGGATGATGAGCATGAAGCTTATGGATTTCTCATCTGTCCTCTTGATGTTGTGATTATAGAGAAAGTTTGATAAACTTCAGGATCTGACAGCCATATTTGCTAAGGGTCTTAATGTTTTTATACATTTTTGCGTGTGGTATTCTTTTCTGTCACTTTTCCCGACCTGGATGATCTGGGATTGCACCGAGTTCATATAGTGGAACTCGCACCAGACGTTTTTTTCTTAAATAGAAAGCCCAGTCCAGTCTTTTGAATCAGATCAGTTTGGTGAAAGTGAGCTCATGCAGCAAAGTGGCATTGTTTTCAAATCCGTCTCCTACCTACTTAACGAGATAACTGGATGGGCTATCAATACAAGTCCCTCCTCCCCCCCAACCCCCTCCACAGGCCAGTTGCAAGCTTCCATGTGAGGAATGTAGGGCGAGAATGATCATTTTTGCCAAGCATGATCCGAAGTAGACAGAATTTGGGCGTAGCATCCAAGATGGTGGCCTTCCCACACCACCGTGTTCGCCAACATCTTGTAAGGCATTTGCCTTCTCCCTTTAACCTCTAATCATGACATAAGGGCCCAGGATAGCAGTAGAGACGAATGGAAGTAGATGTCTTGAGGGAAGGATGTAGAATAGGGAAAGCAGGTTTGAGATTTAAAAAAATGTTTGCAGAGGTTTGCTTTAATAATCATTGACTTGTTTAGAATCCGTTTAGCATTATGTATTCTGTTTTGTGTGTCTTGTTTTAAAAACACGTGTTTTCTTTCTTTCTATAGACCAAATATTCAGAGGCTTCCAGATATCTTTCCTCAGAAGTTTAATTGCTGCTATTCTTCTTTTGCCGAAGCCCTCATTCCTCTACATCAACTCCTCTGCAGACACTTGAAAACAAGAGCTTGTTCATGGATTTGGCAAAGGAGATTGTGTCCTTTTTCATGGTTATTCATTGTATTGTATTGCATAGATGGAACCGACTTTCTTCTTACCAGACCTGTTCCTTTCTGCCTCCCATAGGAAAAAGGCAGATTTGCTTCTCTGGAGACTGACTGCTATTTAAGGCAAAGACGTCCTCATGAGTTTTACAGCCAACACTTGCCAACATTTAGTTGGTAGTCAAGCTCTGCATGTACCTGGAATGGCACAGGAGAACAGCCATCAGAGCCAAGTGCCATCCACGTTCTACCATGGTGCCAATCAACAACTTGACTTGACGACCAAAACATGCAAAAGGGAGTCAGGAAGCCCCTTTCCTGTGCTAGGTGACACTAAACTGGTCCAGCCACCTCTGCCGGACACCGAGGTACAGCCCTTCTTCCAAGAACGTGTAACAGAGGCGGCAGTACAAGCACTGAAGGGAGAGCAAGAAAATTCTGCAGAATGGGCTGGAGAGGATGAAAGCTACCAAAGGGAGCAGATCATAGTGGAGGTAAATCTTAATAACCAGACGTTAAATGTCTCTAAAAGTGACACTGGTGTTTCTTCTCAGTCCAAAGACTCATCTGTCCTTAATGCCAGCAGTGAAGATGAAGAGGAGGAAGAAGAGGACGATACAGAGGAGGACCTGACAGAAGGAAGTAGTGAAGATGAGGATGAAAACGAGAGTAGCAAGACCAATGTATCTGAGCCCACCTTGTCAGTGAGAAGAACACGGAGTGTCACGTCGGCTACTTCCACCACATCTCCTACTTCCAGTACCACGCGCGAGCGAAGCAAAAGTGAAGAAAATGTTAAGCGGAAAAAGAAAAAGGTTTCAAAAGAGCTGAAAGCCACAGTTGAAAAGACTAAGAGTGAAGAAAAAGAGACACTGGTCTGTGAAAAATGCCCTCGGGTATTCAACACACGCTGGTATTTAGAAAAACACATGAACGTGACACACAGACGAATGCAAATCTGTGATAAATGTGGCAAAAAGTTTGTTTTGGAGAGCGAGCTGTCCCTTCACTTGCAAACAGACTGTGAAAAGAATATTCAGGTAAGTCAACTCTCATGGCATAAAGTTTGTGTCTTTACCAGAGATCTGCGGGAGGTACACTCTCCAAGTCACAGACTCTGACAATACAAGGTCTAATTCTCATTCCTTTTGTAGACAGCTAGCCAGGTGCTGATTACACATATAAAAGAATGTTGTCAACCCTGTTAGCTTATACTGTACCCGCTTAGCCCAGCATTCATTATCCGCTTAATTTAGGGTGGTCGCAAGGTTAACAGAGCTGATTTTTTAGTTAGGGCACAGCATTTCTTTTTCTTTGCACTGATGGTACAGCCCTGCGAGGTATAAAGTAAACTTCTAACATTTTTGACACTTTCTTATTACATTTTGTTTATGGTTTTCATCCTGTATGTGCCATCTCTATTTGTTTTGAGGATCAAAGAAAACCCTTCGAGTTGGACTTATTTTTAATTTGCCTTATTTTTTTTTCATGGACATGGTAGGATCTTGGCAATACACGTGGGGGGTAAGGGCTCTGAGCTACAGCATTCTTTCAGAGCCTACTCTGAGCATCAGTGGTTCTCTAACTCTTCTGTGCTTGTGCTGTACAGGTTTAACATTTACTCAAAAGCTGTGTGGGCAGTTTCGATATTTGTATGTTTAGGCAACAAAACAGGTCTGTAAGTGATGGTGTAGTTAGCATCTTATCAACATATTCTGCAGTGAGTACCCCATGGAATTTATTAAGTGCAGACAGCATTCTTGTGCAGAGTGTACTCACTACGAAATGTTTTTGAAAACACAATGTAGGAAATCATTGGCAATGCCAATTGGTCAGACTCATGAATGCACTGTCAAGCCAGACCTAAAACAAAAAAATCCATCTAAGACTAAGTTAATGACTGCTCTCCTTCCGTCTGAGTTGCTATCGGAGAAAAAACACCATAAATTATCTAGGTATCTGAGATACTTTAATAGCATTTTAGTGGCATGTATGCCTTTGAAAGTACAAGCTCAGACAACTGGATAAATAACC
Organism: Calotriton arnoldi; assembly: GCA_963921515.1. Taxonomy (NCBI): domain Eukaryota; kingdom Metazoa; phylum Chordata; class Amphibia; order Caudata; family Salamandridae; genus Calotriton; species Calotriton arnoldi. Next base: position 2,704,092 of record CAWUFW010001013.1, read on the forward strand.
AAAATAACCACCGCTGTGTGGAGGGCACTTTTTTGTAAAAGCTCGCAACTTCTGCCCAATCAAAACATGTACTCCTGGCGCCCAACATGTGGGCTGAGCCAAAGCCCTCTCCTGGTGTTTCTCATGTAATTGTCTGTCGACAGCTGTGCTATCAAGCCAGGGCATAAAAAGGAATTATCAGTGTCAGTCATGTTTAAACAATGCCAATAGATGGCTACAGATTTGAAATCTTAGGACATGTGGTGGATAAAAACATGGCCAACTGCAGCCACTGAGGGTTCCTTGCTGGATGTCGGTTAATCTCACAGGATACACAAATTGTACTAGCTGGAAAGTTCCATTAGTAATCTTTACAACAGTTTGAGTTCTGTGTTGAACCCTAGTGTTGATCTGAGCAGGTGAGGTGTTTTTATCTGTATAGTACAGGGGTGGTCTGCTTGGTTCTTGGTTATTATGCATAATTGGGTGTACAACATTGGTGTTGGTTCTAAACTGTGGTTAAAGAGCATTTCCTTACCACATATATAGATTTTTCAGTGATTAAACCTGAGGATCAGAGCACAATTGTTTTGCCTGTTTCAGAGACGGAAGGAACATAATAGGAAGTTATTTTGCTAATACAAACTCGCCACCTTACAACCAAATGTGCAGCCTCACCCGTTGGCAGTGCATTACCCCCCTCCTCTTTTCCTAACATGGCAACAGAGCCATGTTGCCCGGGCAGGAGCCAGACACGTAGCAAAGCAACGAGGGGCTCTAACGCAAGCAAGGAAAAACGGCTCCTCTACCCTCCAAGCTGGCTAATAGGACAACCATGTCAGGGATCAGTGGACTGGTGTGCCTGGAGGAGATGGAGCAGTATGGCTGTCTTATCTCTGGGACCCTTGTGCCACTACACCTGCTAACCAGTGATAGCTACGCCCCTTGCATACGTAGGTACAACAGTCTACGTACACCCTCAGACAATTTAATCCCTGAGATATAGATATCTCGTTTTATTTTTCCATTTCTATTTTTTCTCCATGTCCTGAGGCTACATGGAAGAAGTGAAAAATACAAAAAAAGCTGTTTTTATTTCTTGTTATGCACATTACATGGCAGTGACAAGGAACAGATGAAAAGGATGATGTCCTAATCTTCTCCGCCTACCCTTCACACTACTCACCCGTGAGGGTCTCAAGGCGCTGGGGGGAGGAGGGGTTTGGGCAGCTACGGTCATCCGAAGAGCCAGGTCTTGAGGCTCTTCCTGAATGCTTGCAGTGTGGGGCTTCGTCTGATGCTGAGAGGGAGTTCGTTCCAGGTCTTGGCCGCGATGTAGGAGAAGGATCTGCCTCCTTTTCTGGCTCTGTGGATGCGAAGTATTTTGGCCAAGGCTAGGTCAGCGGAACGGAGGTTTCTCTTGGGGGCATGGAAGGAGATTTTTTCGTTGAGGTATTGGGGTCCGGTGTTGTGGAAGGCTTTGTAGGCGTGTGTGAGCAGCTTGAAGGTCACTCTTTTTTTCGACGGGGAGCCAGTGAAGGTCTCAAAGGTGCTGGGTGATGTGGTCTTGTCGTGGGATGCTGAGGACGAGTCTGGCTGCGGCATTCTGGACTGTCTGGAGTTTGTGGAGTAGAGACTTGTTGATTCCAGTGTAGAGGGCGTTTCCATTGTCCAGCCTACTGGTGATGAGTGCATGGGTGACGGCCTTCCTGGATTTGGGGGGGATCCATATGCTCATAAACTAGTAATTCTGTATGTGCTAGAAATAGGAGCAGGACATACTCCGCTCAGTATTAATAGATTATCTGCAGAGATTTGCTAATAGTTCATCTTTTGAATGACTAAATATTTGTGAAGGAAACAGAGAGAGAACCTCCAATTGCAGTAGGCCCTCAAGTATCTCAAGCTGTTACCATATTGCAAACTGAACCAAAAGCAATGAAAGTTTCACTGGGACTAGGATGGAAATTTTACTTTTGAAATACAGATGTTATCATCATCCTAAATTGAAGATCTGCCTTATTCAGGAGCCAGTGTTGCTCAAAATTGGCTCTGTAAACCTTTTCTCTGGATTTGAGAGATGCATGCATTTAAAAATTGGACTTAGAAGTGACTTAGGAACAGGATGTATTTTGATTGACACCATATGTTAAGTTATTTGGATTTGTAAAGCACAACGTCTCACTCGAAGTGCATCAAGGCGCTGAAGCAGGTGTTTAGGTTGTCTTCCGGGTGCTAATTGAAGACCCAGGTCTTCAGCTTCTTGCGTAATTCCAGAAGCGAGAAGGAGGCCCTTATGTGTAGAGGAAGTTCTTTGCAAGTTTTGGGTGCGAGGTAGGAGAAGGCTAGGCCTCCTGTTGTGCTTTTGTGTATGCAAGGGGTGTGTGCGAGAGAGAGGGAGGCAGAGCATAGGAGTGTAGTGGGATGGTGGAAGTTGAGGCGGCAGTAGAGGTAAGCTGGACAGTGTTGTGCAGTGCATGTGTGAGGAGTTAAAACAGGCATACAAAAAGATATTCCCTGAAGGAAGATGTTTTTTACAAATAGCAGTAATAACATAGATCTGCTGAACTTAAATACACACAAAATCTCAAACAATTGAGGTCTTTACAAATGCAAGGCGCACTTCTATGTAGATCACTTATAAACAGTTTATTATATCAAAAATGCAAATCCAAAAACAAAAAGGGTAAGATGAATTAGAAATAATCGTACTTTGCCATAGCGACACTATTAATAATTCATAACAATGAGAATCCAGTGTGCCAGTGGAATCACCCAACATAGTCTTCCTTTTTATAGAAAGCTATTGTTTTAAGAAAAACACATTTTTAACAACTTATAATAATTGTGATGATTATAGCGTTGATGTATTGGCCCCCAGGTGTCATCGAATACATGAGACCATCTTTAGGATGAAGTGTCGAAATATTACAACCATATAGACTCTTGCCAAGTAACTAAACAATGGGTATCCCATGACCATAAAGCAAGTACATCGGTCCCCAGCGTTATCGGTCAACAATAAATTTGACCAGTATCAATTATCCAGGTGTTAAGCACAATAATAACCTTCAGGCGAACTAATCAGGGAAGAGAAACCTCCGTGTCATCTGAACACCATGAGACATACACGCAATGCTGCTGAGCAGAAATTGTGTGTATTTAAGTTCAGCAGATATGTTATTACTGCTATTTGTAAAGCACTTCTTCCTTTAGGAGATATATTTTTGTATACATATATTCACACCCGGTCTCGTGGGGTTTTACTGTGTTGCCCTAGTGTAGTTAATGTGGCAGCGCTTGTTTATTGGCAGCCAGTGGAGTACTCTGAGGTGTGGCATGGCATGATATGGTTGTGCCGTGGGAGGTCCAGGATGAGTATAGCTGCGGCGTTCTGGATGGTCTGAAGTTGGTGGAGGAAGTGGTTGGGGATGTCGGCATAGAGTGCTTTGCCGTGGCCTAGTCTATTGGTGACTAGGGCTTGAGTGATGGTGTGCCTGGTACTCTTGGGTATCCATTTGAAGATTTTTCTGGGGATGCGTAGTATGTGGAAGCAGGAGGAGATTTATTTTATTTATTTATTTATTTTAGAGGTTTTATATAGCGCTGGCCCCAGAGTTATCGGAGCGCTTTACATGAGTAAGAAGATGGTAACGGTATAAAACAATAATTCAACAGCATGGGACACCAACAAGTTAACAAAATAGAAACAGCTTAAATTTACACATATCAAATAAACAGAGCGAGGGCTATATACATGTATAACATGGAAATGGGAGATCAGATTTTGTATAATGGTAAGGGATGGAGGAAGGCATGAAGGGCAGCATGTAGTAGGAAGTTAGACGTGAAAAAGGGGGTGGGAAGCAGAGGGGGAAATTTGGTAGGAGAGAGGGGAGTGGGAGGGGATGGGCAGGACTATGAGAGGGAGTGGATGAGAGCAGTGGGGAATGGAGAAAGGTGAGCCAGTAGGATGTAGATGGGGGGGGGGGGGCGGGGCAGGGAGACAGTAGGAAAGTAAGGGGGACCAGAAAAGTGGAAGGGGTGAGGGCGAATTCAGGGCGCTGGTTAAGACCCCCAATATTTATTGAGGAGGTGTATTATGAGGTCTTTTTTAAAGCTGATGTAGGAAGGGTTGCATTGCAGGTCTTTGGGGAGGGCATTCCAGATGTTTGGGGCATTACCGGGGAAGGAGCGGGATTGTGTGGATTTCTTTTTTTAGCAGGGGTGGGACTAGGAGGAGAGCGTTGGTGCTTCTCATAGGTCATGTGCTGCCCGCTTTGCAGAGTTTATTGGCGAGGTATGGCGGTGTATTTTGATGGAGAGCTTTGTGTGTAATGCAAGCAGTTTTGTAGGCGGATCTACCTTCGATGGGGAGCCATTTAAAGGTTTTGAGGGCTGGGGAGATGTGGTCGAAGCGTTTGCAGTCGGTGATGAGCCTGGCTGCAAGGTTGAGCACCGATTTGAGTGGAGCTAGGTGGACCTTGGGGATTCCGGTGGACCTTGGGGATTCCGGTGAGGATGGCGTTGCCGTAATCAATACGCGAAAGGACCAGAGATTGGACTACTAATTTAAAGTCATCAATAGGAATAAAGGGCTTAATTTTCTTGAGATGACGGAGAGTGAAGAGGGCTCCTTTAGCCGAGTTTTTGATGTGCACATTGAGAGTTAGACTATTATCGATGGAGATAACGAGATTTTACTGAGTTGTTGAGGGCATTAGGATCGGAGATCCAGGTTTGAATGGGGAGAGGGTTGTTTTTAGGGGAGAAGAGAATGATTTCAGTTTTTTTGGGGTTGAGTTTGAGATGATTTAATTGGAACCAGGATTGAATCTTAGTGAGGGTGTTGTTAAGGTGTAGGATGTCCGCATGGGTTTTGATCTTCTAGTAGAGTTGGGTATCATCGGCATAGAGGTGGTAGTTGATTCCAGCTTGTTTAAGAATGAGGGAGAGGGGTTCCACAAAGAGGTTAAAGAGAGAGAGAGGGAGAGAGAATAGATCCCTGGGGGACCCCTAGGGAGACCGGAGTGGGGTTTGATAAGCAGTCGTGAATTTTGATTTGCTGTGTTCGGTGTTGGAGATGGGAGACAAACGATTTATGGGCAGTACCATTGAGGCCGAAGCGATCTCTGAGAACATTAAGTAGGGCTGAGTAGTTAACTGTATCGAACGCTGCGGAGAGATCGAGGAGGATAAGTAGGCAGGTCTCGCCATTGTCGAGGGAGTGGTGGATGTCATCGACAATGTTAAGCATGGCAGTTTCGGTGTAGCAGCCTTTCCTAAAGCCTGACTGTAGGGGGTCCAGTAAGTTGAAATTTTCAATGTGTTTATCTAATTGGAGCAGGACACATTTTTCGAGGGCTTTGGAAAGAAGGGGGAGGTTGGAGATGGGGCGGAGATTGTTTAGCTCATTGGGGTCGGCCATAGGGTTTTTAAGAATGGGAGTGATTTGTCCAAGTTGAAGGGAAATAGGGACACAACCCGTGGCAAGGGAGGAGTTGATGATAGAGGTCCAAGATGGGGCAATAATGTGCTTTAGGTCGTGGACAAGGTTAGAAGGGAGGGGGTCTTTAGTATGGGAGGACGGTTTTAGTTTAGCAATGATGTTAAAAACTTTGCGTTCAGTTACAAGGTGGAAATTATGCCAGGAGGCATTGTTTTTTTACTTGTGAGTTAGGGAGATTGGTTTCAAGAGGTGTGGTTGTGGGTAAGTGTAGGGAGTGGTTTAGGTGAGGTATCGAAGTGGGTGTGTGTGAGTAGTTAGGGTGAGGTGAAGTAGTAGGCAAGTTTGCAGTGGGGTCAGGGGGTGTGGGGAATGCGGTATGAGTTTTAGAGGTGACGTCAGGAGAGTGTTGGGAGGTGGTTGGGATCAGAGTTGAAAGGAAGGATCTTTGCGATTTTTTTTTTTTTTTCCGAGAAGAAGTGAGCAATTTCTTCACATCTAGCAGTCGAGGCCAACGGAATTGGAGGTGCGGAGGATGTTTGGTTACAAACGATGTTGAACTGTTCTCTGGGTCTATTTTTGGCCCGATCAAGTTGTGTACGGAAGAAGGATGCCTTTTCGTTAAAAATGTGTTTCTTGTATGTCGATCTAGTTAATCTGAGGAGTGCCAGATGTGAGGGGGAGGGATGCTGTCTCCATGTTCTTTCGATCAGTCAGAGTGTGCGTCTTTCTTTGTTGAGCTCAGAGTTAAACCATGATTTGGAAGGGATATTTCTTGGATTTTTTAGTTTAGGCGGGGCCATTTGGTCTAAGGTATCGGTGACAGCTTTATTAAAGTGTTCAGTAAGCTCATTTGCGTTTTGTGAGGGAGGGATGAGGAGAAGTTGAGCATGAAGTTTAGACTCGAGTTCAGCAGGGGGGATAAGATTTAGATTTCTGGTCCATTTCCTAGGTTTAATGATTTTAGTGGGGGGGGGGGTGGTGCTGTGGTAGCAATGGTTAACAGTATGAGGTGGTGGTCGGACCAGTCGATGGGGACGATATTGGACAGGAAGGCCAGATCCTTATTGGTAATAATAGCGTCCAGGATGGCTCCTTTGGTGTGGGTTGGGGACTGACATAGTTGTTTGAGGTCATTAATCTCAAGAAGATTGGTGAGGAGGGTGATTGTGGGATCATCGGTATCGTTCCAATGGAGGTTGAGATCACCAAGAAAGAGATTTTTAGAGTTGGATATTGAGGATTGTGTCAGAAGGTTGGATAATTCATCAACGAAGGGATGAGTATCTCCAGGAGGTGGTAGATATTATGTAGACGAATTGGGTGGGAACCTTGTACTTTTAGTTCAGCTTCAAGGTATTCGAAGGAAGAGTGGTCGGAATTGTTAACAAGGGAAAGCTGAAGTTCGTTTTTGAAGATTATGGCTAAACCACCACCTATTCTGTCGGGTCTGTCTTTTCTAAGGATAGAATATCCTGGGGGGGGGGAGGAGGTCAAGTATGCTCGTAGAGTGGTCATTGAGCCAGGTTTCCGTGAGGAACGCGATGCCCATGGATTCGCTAAGGATAGTTTCGGAAATTTCAGTGGCATGTCGGACAGCAGATCGACAGTTCACAAGCATGCAGGCGAGTGGTTTGGGGTTGCTTTTGGGGGGTGGGCAGGAGTGGATGGTGGTGAGTTGAGGAGGGGGCCTGGGGGAGACTGGAGAGGAGGGGATTCTGTTAGTCCCCAGAATAACGGGGATGTTAGAGTAGGGGAGTGGAGAAGTATTGATTGATGAACTAGGATGGTAAGAGTTGCATAGGTCAGTAAGGTCGGATGGGGAGAGATGGCAAGAGGTGCGAAGAGAGGTCGATGCATACGGCAGCGGAGAGGAGTAGTTCTCAAAAGATTGTAGTGAGTGTTTTTTTTTTTAGCCGGCATAGGGGGAATTTGCCCGGTTGAGGAGGGTTCTGGAGCTGTGGGAATTAAAATCTTCTCTAAGTCGAGTGAGATCTCTCGTCAATGTGGAGAGATCGCGTTCTATGTTGCGTAGAGTCTGGGTTATTACAGTCAGTGGGGACATTGTTGGGGAAGGGGAGGGGGATAGGGAGTGATCTGTGTTTGCTGCGGAAGGAGGTCTGTTATGTGGAGGGAGTGAAAGGCCAGTGGACGGGGTAAGAAGAGTGCCAAGGCTGTTGGGCGTGACGGGATGCGTGATGGGGGACAGGCGATTCGAGACCTCGGGGGATGAGGTATGAGATGTTAGAAGGGCGTGAAGAGTGTGGAGAAAGACAGCATCAGGGTTAGTGGGTGGTGTGTAATTCTGGGAGTGAGAGAAAGGTTTCGGAGAGGAAGATGATGGGGCCGGAGGGGGCACGAAAGGGGATTCAGGGTGGAGAGGTAGGGATTCAGGTTGGGGGGGAAGGTAGGAAGGATAGGGGATAGAAATAGAAGTATTAGGGATTGGAGGGGACAGGTTGTTGCAGTGCGTGTGTGATTGGGAGAGGGGGTGTGTAGTAGGGATGTTAGGAAGAGGGAGGGTCGTTGGGGGAGCGAATATTTGGATGTCGGTGATTGGGGGATGGCATTAGCTGTAGAGATGTCAGGGGAGGGGGAGAGTGATGTCATTCATTGGGGGAATGGTATTGTCTGTAGGGATGACGGGAGGGGGAGAATGGGGTTGGATGTAAGGGAGAGAACGGAAGGGCGTTGTCTAGTTGGGAAAACGGAAGGTTAGTAGAGGATTTGTATAGTTGGAAGGTCAAGATGCTGAAGTGGTGTTCAAAGATGGTGAGGTGGGATTCAGCGGCTTCTATGAGGATGTTACCCGATTTGAAAATGGAGATGACAATTTCGCCTGGAAAAGCTGGGGAGGGAGTGGTGGATAGTTTAAAGCCATAGGGAATTTTAATTGAGTTAGTGACTGGGAGATATTGTAGGAAGATGCTTTTCCATTTGGAGGGGCTTTTGGAATAGAAGATGTAGTTGGTTTTAATGGGGGATGTGAGGCTGATGTAGTTATCAACAATAAGTGTTTCAGGGTTTCGGATGAGTTTGTGTTTAAAATTTTTCTTTGCGTTTTTTGAGAGATTGGGGGGGTAGAGAATGGACCATGAGTTGGGGCCATGTTTGGAGAGAGTAGAGTCATGAGGGATGTGGGCGTGGTTGAGGGGGGGCATGTTGGGTCAGTGATGTAATGGAAAGAGTTGAAAGAGAGCAATGCGGGTAGTTAGGGGGTAGGAGGACGAGAGCGAGGTCGGTGCTAGAGGGGCGACAGGTGGGAGAGTCAGTTGGGGGACGGGGCAGGAGTTCGCAGTGACAGTGGGCACAGGAAGCGAGGGGGGCCAGTGCTAGGAGGACGAGAGCGAGGTCGGAGTTAGAGGGGCGACAGGTGGGAGAGTCAGGTAGTGAACGGGGCAGGAGTTCGCAGTGACAGTGGGCACAGGAAGAGAGGGGGGGTCAGTGCTAGAGGGGAGAGCGAGGGGACAGGTCGGTGAGTTCATTAGGAGACGGAGAAAAATTTAACAATCGTCATGGGCCTTATAAAAGGAGGGGGGTCGGTGGAGGGAGAGGGGAGGAGAGGGGGAGTTCGGTGCTAGGGGAGGAGAGAGGGAGGCAGTGGTAAAGGGGGAAGAGGGGTGGGAGTATATTAAGAAAGGGAGCAATATGTGTGAGTATAGGGCAGTAAATTACAAAAGCATTCACAGGCATATATGGTAGTAGAAGTTACAGGCATAGATAAAATAAAAATATGAATAACATTAGAGGGCGTAATAGGTCAGTACAAATTACAAAAGCATTCACAGGCATAGATAGTAGTAGAAGTTACAGGCAACAATGGAATATAAATAACATTAGAGGGCCTAGTAGGTAGTCAATGGGGAAATAGAAATCGGAATTGTCTGTAAATAGAGCAGAGGGACTGAGGGTTGTACAGAGACATGGCGAATAAGTAGTGGGGCAATGGTTCAGGACAGGAAAACTCCAGCGGCGATTAGAAGCGGTTCGGAGGATTCACTTAGAACCATTTTAGGTTCACAAAAGCTACCGAGTTAAATAAGATAATTATCGGCAGTTATAACCAGATTGGTAAAATCAACATTAAATAAGGTTCAGTGATTTCGCCCAGGCTGAGGCAGTCTGAGCGCCAGGGAGGGCGTGCTCGGTCTGGTTAATGAAGAGGACGCGGGGGTAGAGAGGAGTGACTCGCTCCGGCTTAATTATACGGCCGTGACGTTAGACATCATGGGGAGAGGTGTGTATCGGCGCCGTTTTGGGATTAGCGGAGTATCGCCATTTAAGGAATAGGTTTAGGTTAGGTCATCTCGGTAATGTGGGGGTGTCGTGCAGCATCGCGTCCCAAGCCTCCCTCGGTAGTACCAGTACGCCGGATCGAACCATCCATGCGATGGTGAGGTTAGGATGAAATTATCCAATTGGCCGACGAGAATGTCTTATCCGAAGAGCATGGATGCTGATTAACAGGGGAGCTCTTGAACAAGGTGTGTGGGGAAAATGGCAACATGCCCACTCCAAGATGGCCACCCAATGCACAGGGAGGAGCAGGCCCATTTCTCTTTCAATGACCGGCCAAGCATAGAGATCGTGGGAGGGGGAGCGGGAGCACCCCTCTACGATACCCGTGACCAGAGGACAAAATGGATGCCCACCAACAGTAACAAGGCTAAACAAAATGGGCGTCCATCAATGATAACAGTGCTCGGGAACACCACACCGCACCCGACAAGCACATGGAGATTAATAGCATAGACCGGGCTCGCATGGCAACCGGTAAGCAGAGCAGGAAGAGCAGGTGGTCCCTGCAGGCAAGCCAGAGCAGCAGTCAATCACGCTACAGTGCATCACTCGTCCGGGCGCCCCGCACCCAGCTCACACCTAATTGCTCCGGTCAGAAACGATGCGGAGACAGTAGATAATCACGCTGCAGTGCAACGCTCCTCCGGAAGCCACCACACCCAGCTCACACCACATTACTCAGGGCAGAAACCATGTGGAGGCAGGAGGGGACAACCAGCACTCAGGGGTCAGTCCCGGGATCGCGCATCAGGCCCCAGCCCACCGTCAACTGGGGGTGGGGGTAAGAACCAGGCCACGACATGTTGCGCTTCCGCGTCAGGCAATGCTTGGCAGGCTCAGCCGGCAGCGGGCTCCTCCGCCTCACATCAGGAGGAGCGGGTATCCAGTGCTGTGGCCGGAAGAAACAACAACAGGGCAGAGCGGTCCCCACTAGCCAGCCCCAAAGGACCGGAGCCGCACGGCGATCTCCTTAAGACACGGTCTCCTCTTGCAACACCTCAACAGCCCGGGCACTCAACTCTACGGTGCGGTGCCCACCAGCAAAGCCGCAGCGGAAGAACGCACCATTCAGCCTGCGCCACAACAAGGGTCACGACAGCTGCAGGTGGGGTGATCAACCCTGCTCAGCCCAGGGATCAGCGCCACGACAAAGCGAGCTTGGGCGCGGGCGAGCTTGGGCGATGCAAGGCAAGCAGGAGACTCGCTCTGCATGAACTGTGACGGGACTCTGCGTCCACTCCAGCATATACTCGGAGGGGCTCCCAACTCCTCTTGAGTCCGAGGCAGTCTCCGGGGGGCGCGTCGTCATCAGCGAAGGTCTTCAGGTAAGATTCCTTAACAAATTCTCTTCTTTGTGGGGTGCAGCAGGGATAGTTGAGATGATGGGCTTGTTCATGTTGGGTTTCTTGCCTAAGATGATTCTTAAGTTTCTTAAGTTTCAAGCATGGTTAGTGGGAGATGGTGTTAGACCAAGCTCTGATGGCCACTGGTGGAGCCCCAGGGGAAGTTCTTGTTCCTGAAGATCAGCACTTCTGTCTTGAACTAGTTAAGTTTCAAGCAGTTGATTTTCATCCACTCTGCTATGCAGATCACACATTTGGTGAAGTCTGATCTGGTCATGCTGGACTTGTCTGACAAGGAGAGGATGAGCTGGGTGTCCTCTGTGTATGATAAGATGGAGATGCCATGAGATCTGATGAAGTCGGTGAGTGGTGTCATGTAAATGTTGAACAGGGTGGGGATGAGGGATTATATTTGGGGCACTCCGCAGATCAAGTGCTTGGGCTCTGATGTGTAGGGAGGGAGTCTGACTCACAGTGTTTTCCCTGTGAGGAAGAAACATATCCATATCTCTTCGAGGGCTGGGCTTTGGATGCCTTTTGAATGTAGGTTTTTGAAGAGGCTGGAGTGTGATACGTTATTGAATGCAGCTGAGAGGTCCAGCAGTATGAGGGCAGCGATTTATCCACGGTATAGTAGGGTGCCGATCTCATCTGTGACAGCGATCAGTGCTGTCTCTGTACTGTGGTTACTTCGAAAGCTGGATTGGAAGTGTTCAAGAACATTGTGGAGTTCCAGGTGGTTAGTGAGTTGTTGGTTGATTGCCGTCTTTATCACCTTCTCTGGGTATGGTAGAAGGGAGATGGGGCAGAAGTTGCTCAGTTTGTCTGGGTCTTCTGACTGTTTTTTGAGGGGGGATCGTGACTGCAGCGTTATTCCAGTCCTTGAGGAAGGTTGCGGACTCGATGAAGGAGTGAAGGATTTGCTTATCACAGGTCCTCCTAGGTTGCAAATATGATGTGTACATGGGTCTGTGGGGGCCCCAGAGTGCATCTTTTTCATTGAAGTGGTGTCTTCCTCGGTAAGTGTTCTCTAGTTGGTTAGTTGTCTGTCCGAGTGGTAGGTGGGCAGCTTGCTGATGTCCTCTGGGTTCAGTTGTTTTTCAAAGTTATTGTAGATTTTTTCAATTTTGCTGTTGAAGACGTTTCAGAGGTTGTAGAAGAGTTCCTTGAGAGGGTGATGAAGTTGGCTGAGGCTTTTGGGGTGGTGAATTCCTTGATGATAGCAAAAATCTCTTTGCCATTGTTGGAGCTTGCTTAAATCTAGTCCATGAGGGATCGTCTCCTTGTATCTTTCAGGATGTGGTAGTAGTGCCTAAGGGGTGGCCTTGTAGGTTTATCTGGCATTGGCTTTGTGGATGGCTTTCCCTTTCCTTTCCAGCTGTTTGCAATATCTTTTGAAGTCCAGGAGTTCTTCTGTGTACCAGGAGGCCTGTTTGTTGGTTCTGCTATGTTTGAGTTTTTATGGGTGCCAGAGCGTCCGCACAGTTGGAGATCCACTGGTTGAAGTTGGTAATGTCCTTGGCTAGGTTGTTGGTGGTTGGGTTGGTCCATTTTGAGTGTGCCGTGCAAGTCAGTTTTGTTCTGTTCCAGTTCTGGCTGGGTTGGTTGATGTGGATGGGAGTTTTGGCTTGTGGCAAGAGATTTTGAAATGGATGATGTAGTGGTCGGTCCATGTGAGTGGTGAGGCAGAGTGGTAGCTGATTCTGTTGCCGGAGGCGAAAATTGTGTCTAAAGTGTGTACTGCGTTGTGTGTGGGTTCCGTGACAAGCTGGGAAAGTTCTATGTATGTGTATACTTTCAAGGAGGCCGGTGGAGCAGTTGTCGGGGGGACTTCCAGGTGGAAATTGAAATCGCTGAGGAGTAGGAAGTCCTTGTAGATGATGGTGAGGGCGGTGGGAACGATGAAGTCTGAGATGAGGTTGCTAAAGTTGCCTCGTGGACCGGGTGGTCTGTAAGCCAGGGTGCCCTTCAGGGTGGGGCGGTCGTTAGTTTGTAGGTTGAAGTGCATGTGTTCCACGAAAGGGTATTCCAGGTCTGTGGTAGTAGTCCATTTCAAGGTGTCTTTGTACATGATGGCGAGTCCCCCTCTGGGTTTATGTCGGCAGTCCTGGTGTGCAATTTTGTATCCTGCTGGAATGACGGTGGCGATAGATAAGGTGGGGTTCATCCAGGTGTCTGTTAGGAAGAGGATGTCCAGTGTGCTGCTCCTGAGGAGGTCCCAAATTTTGAAAGTGTTTTTTGAGTGAGCGGGTGTTAAGGAGCATGCGCGTCATGTCACATCACTAATCACCTGAAGGGTGTCCAGGCCCTGCATGTGAGAGTTTACTGGTGTTGTGTTTGATGAGGTTGGGTTGTGAGAGAGTGACGTATGAGTCTGATTATGTGGAGCGTGTGATGACATGTTGCTGAAGGTGAAGTGACAGTGGGCGCAAGAGAAAGATCCTAAAGTGCCTGGAGGCATAGTGCGGCAGCAGCGGGTGGATGGTCACCCTGGGTCAAGCAAGTGGAGGGTTACTGTGGAGTAGCCGCAGAGGATGATTTGACCAGGGGTCATGGGGCCTGGACGCGGGCGGACTTGACTTTGGCATGCTACCCGTGCGGTCACGCAGCGTCTGCCATTAAGTAGGTCCTAAGAGGGGGAAGAGCGCAGTGGGGCTGTGGGCAGAGCTACAAAAAGGCAGGAAGAAGACGTGGAATGAAGCAAAAGACTCGGGACAGCAGGTAAGGAGTCGGGGATGCAGGAGGAGGAAAAAGTGCGGGAGAGCTGTGGGGGGCTGTGGGGAAAGATGGTAAGTCACAAAAGTATGAGGAAAAGTATGAAAAAGGCACAGAAGTAAGACCAAAGTTTAATAATAATTGGCACAGAAATAATGGAAAAGAGTGAGAAAGAAGCCCTAAAGTAATGGAAAAGAGTGAGAAAGAAGCCCTAAAGTAATGGGAAAGAGTGGGAAAAGAGGCACAAAAGTATGAGAAAAAAAGTCACAAAGTCTGAGAAAGAAAAAAGACACAGAAGTATGGGAAAAGAGGCACAGAAGTGCAAGAGAGCACGTGAGAGAGGCATAGGAGGAGAGTGCGGAGAGAGGTGGCAGCAGGAAGAATGAGGCAGTGCCTCGAGGCGCAAGGCAGGCTTTGAAAGGGACATAGATTGATAGGAGGATCAGTCCCAGGTGAGTGGGGTAGGGATCTGGGGCCTTGGCCATAGGTGATGCTATGCACTGCAGACAACGGCAGATAAATTATAACCTATGGCACAAGTATTGAAAACGTCTTGCCACATGTTATATCACTTATAATGGATACCATTGTGGACCGTGTCCTGGTTTCAGAACTAAACTCTTGCTAAGAGTAAAGGTGGTGTTACAGTTAACTTAGCAAATATGGTCTCTGAGTGTGAGCAGAAGTTGACCGCATATGTTTGTGTAGGATTAGTGCATATGTTACCAGAATGACCTTTACTGGCTCCTCTACTTGGGGCTTGCATGTCTCAACCATTACTAATGTAATCGATTTCAAATGGTGTACATCGCAAATATTTGTCTATTTGTAATTCAAGAATTGTTCAACAACAGTAGTTTTATTGGAAGAGTCGGGCTTTTTCTTTTTTCAGTTTGCTAAGAATCTTTTCCTGTGTGTTTGCTCATTTGTGTATCCATTGACTATGGCAGCAACCAATCACCAACCTAGAAAAGTTAAGTGATACAAAGGCTGCGATTTGAATGCAAATGCACATATATTTTGTGTAATTTGGCAACTAACCCCCAGGCTTGCATGGTTGAGCTATTGAAACAAAAGAACAAGTTCCTTACCATAGCTAACACTCTTTCTGGTGGATCAACTGCAGAGTCCTCACCTTAGAATACTCCCCAGGCACCAGGCCTTTATTCAGCAGTGCTTCCACATGCCACTAGGTGGCCCTGACCCTGCCTTCCTCATGCAACACCCTACGTCTAAGAGCCTGATAGTACATGGCTCCATTTGCAAGATAGTATCCCCAACAATTTCTCCCCTTTCGCAGCTTTTACGCCTTCAGACAGGGTAAAGGCCCACCACCCCAGCAACATGCATCCTATTCCTTTGGTGGTCTGGAACTAGCTGACCACAGCCAGACCTGCAGGGACATCGAACCTCGCAGTCCCTCTGGCAGCAGCCTGCAAGCTGCTTTAGTTTTGCCCTAGTGGTACACAACCACCCCATGGGAGGCAGGATCAGCCATTTTCTCCACAGGCAGTGTTGCAGTAATTCTGCTGAGGAACAGAACTATACTTGGGACCATAGAACATCAGTATGTAGGAGACTGAGTCACCATACCACCTCAGTATCTATGAGCTCGAGTCCCACTAGTCCTAGTGCCTCACTTGCCCTCCACACCCTTTCGCTCTCTCACTTGTATTTGTACACAATAAGGTAAAAAAGAGACACTAAGAAAGTTTACAATGTTTATTTAAACTATCGTGCTCTAAGATGCAATAATTGCGCCACAATTATTAAACAAATGCATGTCAATAATGTTATCAACGTGGTTTATAAACCATATACTATAAAGAGCCCTGTCATGTTATGTAACAGATCTGCCTAAACCCTCCCCCACCATTAATGCTAAGTGGTTATAGATTATAGATCTCTCGGTTCAGTGGCGAACCCCGCACCTTAGCATACGTAGGTGGATGTTCTACATCTCGTCTGGCACAGTGCTCTTGTCTCAGGATCTTTGCTCTGTGAGTTTGTTGTTTTCAGAACCCCTGTCCCTAGTTATGACACGATATGTGTATTCAAAACAGCACCTGCATTCTCCTCTTATTTCTAGGTGCTAGTGTCTGACCAGAGAAAATAACAAGGGGCAATGTTGTTTGACCTTCCTTAGGCTGTTCTGACTAAATCCCAGAAAAAGAAAAAAAATGCAATAATATGCTGGTTCTATATGAAAAATACTACGCGACACAAAACAAGTTTGCTATTTAGTAATGTGTGCAAAACCAAAGCGACCTACAACATGCATGATTGGGCTAACATAGGGAAAATGACAATGGGCCATGTGAGAAACACACAACACCCTCCCTTTGGTCTGGATAATAGAACGATAAAGCACTAAAAAATACGAAATTAATTAGAAGATAAATTAAAAGCACAATTCATAAAATTATATTGGAAAAGACATCTAAAAAATGAATTGTCAGTTTTGAAAGATATTCAAAATATGGTGCTTGAGAGGAATCCATGATATCTGAAAGAGACTAGTTATAGATTCCTTACCTTTAGAATTACTCCCAGGCGTCAGACTGGATCCGGAGAATTTTCTTTAGCAGTACCCCTGCGCGTCGGTAGGTGGCGTTGGTCAACTCCGCGTCCGTCGTGTTCGTCGGGATGACGTCGCGGTGTCGATTTAGACGCCGACCCTGCGCGCTGACGTCAGTTCTTTCTTTTTCCGCGCCAGCCTAGCGCAGATCCGGAGGGAGCTTAGCTTACCCCTTAGTCATTTTTTGACTAACCTTTTTCGACTTTTTGTCGACGCTTTTTTCGAGTCTTCGAGTCCTGGTGCACGAGGGATGTCCCATCGTTGGACAGGATTCAAGCCTTGCGACTCCTGTCTCAAGCTGATGTCCGTCACAGATCCGCACCTCATGTGCCTCTGGTGCCTGGAGTGCGAACCCGACCTGAAGTCGTGCTCGAACTGTCGGGCCATGAATCCAAAGTCTTTGCGGGAGCAGTCCCGAAAGCTTTGGTTGGCTCCGTGTCGATCGAGGTCCCGGTCGCGAGGAAGGTTTAGGGACCGGTCGCGGAGCCACCATCACCATTCGTCTTCCAAGTCTTCGCACTCCTCGGGTAAGTTGAAGCACAAGAAGAAGGCGAAGAAACACCGTCGCCCTTCGCCCCATCCGTCGGCCGACGCGAAGCGTGACCCGTCGTCTCTCTCCGGCTCCGTCCTCGGAGCCTGCTTCTGGGACGGCTCCGCGCTTCCCTCCTTTTCCTGGAGCCGGAGCGTCCCCTGCCCAGCTTCGAGCTTTCTACGAAGTGCTTCACGGCATCTTTGGATAGCCCGACTCCGCCGGCGTGCCTTCGGGCCCCACGGACTCGGCTGGGGTCCCTGGGCCTTCAATGCCGGCGCCAGAGGGCCCCCGAGGTTCCATGCATGAATCCAGATCGACACCGGTCGACCTCACGCTACTTTCCCTGGTGCCGATTCCAGTGACAACGCCCCGGCACCGACCCGGCACCGACCCCAGCCTCACTCCCGACTTAGACACAGCACCGGACCGATGTTGGTACCGGCGCCAGAAGGTACTTTCGTGCCTCTGTTCATTCCTGGTGTTCCTTTCAGGCCTGAGTGGCAACCAGAGGAGGGTGAGGAGGACTGGGAGGGGTCTGTGGACCCTTTGGCTGACCAGCTTGAAGAGCCGGACTGGCGAGAGAAACTGGGTGATGCCAGTAGTTTGTATACCTCCCCAGACCTTGGCATGCTCCCCCCCCACCCCACTGTAGCTATGGAGGAGGGAGCTTCATACGCAGGGGTGTTGCGTAGGGCGGCTGAGGCCTTGGGCCTTGAGCTTCCTACAGTGGCAGTCAGGACTAACCTCCTGACGGAGGTGCTTCAACTGGCAGCGGCCTCATCGGAGCCCCTTCTGCCTTTAATGAAGCCTTCACCGACGTCCTTCGGGGCACTTGGTCCAAGCCCAGCACAGGGGCTCCTGTGGACAGGATGATTGCTCAACGCTACTGCCCGGCCCTGGGCGACCCACTTTTCCTCTCCCAACACCGACCCCTGAGAGCTTGGTGGTCCAAGCCTCGTCCTCTAAGGGCGCATTCCCTACTGCTCCCCCAGATAGGAAATCCCAAGAAGCTGGACCATCTTGGGAAGAAGATGTTTTCTTCCGCCAGCTTAGCGCTGCCGTCGGTGAACACTGCATGCTTCTTGGGCCGTTATACCCACACAGTGTGGGATACGGTTGCGCAAGTGTTGCTACAGTGCCCAGAGGAGGCCCGGGCCGTTCTCACCCATACAGTGGCAGAGGGTAGAGACGCAGCTAAGTTCACCATCAGATGTGGGCTTGATACCGCTGACTCTCTGGGCAAAACTGTTTCCACGTCTGTAGCCTTGAGGCGCTACGCGTGGTTGAGGATGTCTGGTTTCTCTGGGGATGTCCAATCCACCTTACTGGACATGCCCTTTGATGACCGTCGCCTTTTTGGTGACAAGGCGGACTTGTCGCTCGAGCGCTTCAAGGATTCTAGGGCTACGGCCAGATCCTTGGGCCTCGCGGCAACCTCTCGCCCCACGCAGTCTGCTTTTCGCCCCTTTCGTGGCTACGGAAGGGGTGCACACCACGTTCAACCCAGTCAAACCACCGGCCTACGCAAGCTCTTCAGCCTCTGTGTAGTCGCAGACGTGTGACCCAGTGATGCGGGTCTGGGGGCCAGCGGGCTGGCCAGTCCACCCATAACCCCCCTGCAGCAGCCTCCAAGCCCTCCTAGTTCGACCTTTTAGGGCCACCAGAGGCCAGTGGGCGGCAGGATTCGCCATCACCTCCTCCACTGGCAAAACATCACGTTGGACAGGTGGGTTTTGCAGATAGTCCGAAGGGGCTACTCCCTCCCCTTCGAGACTACCCCTACCTCCATGCCACCAACCCCTACCTCCATGCCACCATCCTTCCATCGCATGTCAGAGGATCACTTGGCCGTTCTCCGCCAGGAAGTTGCAGCTCTCTTGGCCACGGGGAGCTATCGAAAGGGTCCCTGTGCCAGAAGTAGGTCGTGGTTCTTACTCCCACTACTTTCTGGTACCCAAGAAGGACAAAGGCCTGCGTCCCATCTTAGACCTCAGGGCCCTCAACCGCTCCTCCAGAAGGAGAAGTTCAAGATGCTCACGTTGGCTCAGGTCCTGTCTGCCCTCGACCCCGGAGACTGGATGGGAGCGTTGGACTTGCAGGACGCATTCTTCCATATTCACGTCTTGCCAGCCCACAGACGTTACCTACTTTTGACGGTAGGCCATGAGCCTTTTCAACTCACCGTGCTCCCCTTTGGCCTTACCAGCGCCCCTCGGGTGTTCACGAAAGTGATGGCGGTGGGCGCAGCTCATCTGCGCAGATCAGGGGTTCCAGTCTTTCCCTATCTCGATGACTGGCTGTTGAAGGCGGGATCGCCCCAGGCTGTCGTCTCCTGCCTCTAGACTACGGCGGACCTCCTGCACTCGCTGGGGTTCACTATCAACGTGCCGAAGTCACACCTGACTCCCTCTCGGAAACTCCTTTTCATCGGAGCACTTCTGGATACAGCGCAGTTTCGGGCTTATCCTCCCGAGCAGCGAGTCCGAGATATTAGGGCTATGATACCGATGTTTCAGCCTCTATCCCGGATTTCGGTGAGAATGACCCTGAGGCTGCTGGGCCTCATGGCCTCCTGCATCCTGCTGGTGGATCATGCCAGATGGCATATGCGGGCACTACAGTGGGACCTGTAGTTCCAGTGGGTGCAGCATCAGGGAAATCTTTCCAACTACGTCCAGATCTTGGAGGGGACTGCACGACAACTGCAGTGGTGGCTAACGAAACAAGTTTGGGTCCGGGGCAGATCCCTTTCCCTTTCCCAACCAGACCTAACAGTGGTGACAGATGCGTCACTCCTGGGATGTGGAGGCCATTTGGGAGAGGCAGAGATCAGAGGCTCCATATCAACCTGCTGGAGCTCCGGGCTATTCGTCTGGCAATGAAGGCATTCCTTCCCTCTCTCAAAGGGAAGGTGGTGCAGGTGTTCACGGACAACACCACCTCCATGTGGTACTGCAATGAGCTGGGCGGGGTGGGGTCGTGGAACCTATGTCAAGAGGGTCTTTGTCTCTGGACGTGGCTGGAACATCAGGGCATGTCCCTGGTGGTTCAACACCAGGCAGGTTCTCTGAACGCTAGGGTGGACGAACTGAGCCGCCGGTGCCTGGTGGATCACGAATGGCGTCTTCACTCTGAGGTGGTGCAAGGACTCTTTCAGCGGTGGGGAGAGCCTTGGTTAGATCTGTTCGCCACCGAAGAGAACGCGCAATGTCAGCAATTCTGCGCGTAGGAATTTCCAAGGCTGCACTCGCTCGGTGACGCTTTTCGTCGCGAGTGGAACTGCGGCCTCCTGTACGCCTTTCCGCCTGTACCTCTTCTGCCCAGAGTGCTGAAGATCAAGCTTGACCGGGCCCAAGTCATTCTTGTGGCTCCGGATTGGGCACGAAGAGTCTGGTACCCAGAGCTCTTGAGCATGGCCATCGATCCTCCGATCAGACTGCCTCTTCGGGAGGATCTTCTGTCGCAGCAGCAGTGGACGGTCCTCCACGCCAACCTGTCCAGCCTCCACCTCCTTGCGTGGAGATTGAGCAGCGACAGTTGACAGCTTTTGACCTTCCTCCTGGCATTGCTGAGGTATCTATTCTAAAGGTAAGGAATCTATAACTACAGTCTTTTTCAGATGAACAAGTTACCTTCGGTAACAATGTATCTGTAAGAGACATATGTAGTTGTAGATTCCTTACCACCCCACCCATCTTCGCTATTCTGCGAACTGACTTCTAGGGATAGGGACTCCCTTCCAGGGCCCTAGTTTTGTGCACCAGTGGTCAGTGTCTTGCATTGCTCTGCGCTTCTGGCGTGAAAAGTCGTGTCAGAACTGATGTCAGCGCGCAGGGGCAGCGTCTAAATAGGCACCGCAACGTCATCCCGGCGAACACAACACCAACGACGGATGCGGAGTCAACTGACGCCGCCTACTGACGCGCTGGGGTACTGCTAAAGAAAATTCTCACGGATCCAGTCTGTCGCCTGGGGGTAATTCTAAAGGTAAGGAATCTATAACGACACATGTCTCTTACAGATACATCGTTACCCAAGGTAATTAACTTGTTCGTCACTCGCAAATTCAAAGGCCAAGGACTCCTAAAAGGAGTCCGACTCCGCAGAAGAAGATTGATTGACAGCCCAAGTTCCAAAGAACAGACAATGATCCTTGGTCTCAGCCGATGCTGAGATAGCTACCGTATAAGACCTGCATCTGTGTTAGTAGAGCCTGTATTCTGTGATGCATGTGCCGATGCACACAATCCCTCAAAAGTGAGTGGCTCAAACCTCGCAGTGTCGCTAAGGGACTCAATAGTAGTTCAAAGTCGAGGCAGCGGGCATCTGCAAAGCCAAGCAAATTTCCAGTGCTGGTTCAGAGGGGCTCCAGAGGCAGTGGAAGCGGGTTGCACGCAGGTAAACCAGGCAGGTTGGAAGGTTAACGACCAGTGAAGAATGAATGAATGAACGAAAAAACATTTGTAAAGCGCGTGATTACCCGTGGGCATCCCAGCGCTGCCTGTGGCGCCATTTAAGCTTTGGGCAGATCAAGGGAAAAGAAAAGTTTTCAGTTGTTTTCTGAAATTCAGATACTTAGGTTCAAGCCGTATGTGGTGGGGGAGGTGGTTCCAGAGCTTAGCCGTGTTATATGAAAACAGACGTCCTCCAGTTCGTGATCGCCTGATCTTCGGGACTGCGATTAGGCCTTTTTTGTCAGATCTCAAAGCCCTACTAGGTCGGTAGGGCTTAATCATAGGGCGGATCATTGGCGAGCCCTTCCCAGTGAGAGCTTTATGTGCAATGCACAACGCCTTGAATTGAATTCTTTCTTGGATTGGTAGCCAGTGTAAAGTGGCGAGAGCAGGTTTAGCTAAAAGGCATCTAGGGATGTTCAATAGAAGGCGGGCTGCACAATTCTGTACAGTTTGCAGTCTTTTAGTTGAGACCTGCGGGGCTCCTAGATAGACGGCATTAACATAGTCCAGCCGTGATAGAATTAAAGCCTGAACTAGTAGCCGTCGAGCGGCAAAAGGAAGCAGGGGGAGGGTCCTTCTAATCATTCTTAGAAGGCCATAGCAGCTGGCTGCGACTTTCGGAGCTTGTTCCTTAAAATTGAGGTTACAGTCGAGCCAGACACCCAGGCTCTTGATCTGTTTTTTTGGAGCAGGGGGTAAGCCCAGACAACTGGGCCACACAGAGTCTATATTTGAGGGGGCAGAGTGACCCAGGAGCATAAGCTCAGTCTTTGCTCCATTAAGTTTTAAGAATGAGTTGTCCATCCATCCGGATACCTTCTCGAGACATGAGGCCAGGCCCAGGACCAGAGTTGTCCTTCTGTTTAAGGGAGACAACCAGCTGGGTGTCATCGGCATACGTGACAATCTGTATCCCAGATGAGCATACAATTCCTGCCAGAGAGCTCATATAGATGTTAAACATGGTGGGGCTTAGGGAAGATCCCTGGGGGACTCCACATGTCAGGGGCATTTGCTTCGAGGTGAATTCCTCTTCGAAGACTGTGAAGACTCGATTTTCCAGGAAGGACTGTAGCCATTTCAATGCTATTCCAGTCACTCCCACCTCCCTAAGTCTTTGGATCATGAGTTGATGATTCACCGTATCGAAGGCTGCACTGAGGTCTAGCAAAATAAGGGCAGCGCAGCCTCCGTCATCGAGAATTTTCCTCGATCCTTCTACCACGGCTAGGAGAGCGGTCTCCGTGCCCTGTTGGGATCTAAATCCTGTCTGCGTGGGATGAAGGCAGTTATCTTCCAGAAATGCTGAAAGAACGGAATTTACATGCTTTTCTGCAGTTCTTGTAGTAGAAATATTCCAAAGTACTGAAGCATGCGCTCACTATGGTGTTGGAGCGGTTGCAGTTCCAGGGGGCATACAAATGGAACGTTCATTGCGGAGAAGCAGAAATAGGATGAGAATGCTCCAAATGAAGAATAACAGTAGCGGAAATCCTCTGAACACACTGGTAAAAATGGAATGAATAAAAACCGGTATTACTCCAAAGACTATTTGGAATGAACAGAGTAGGCTGGAACTGCCAATCTTAAACAAGCATTTGCAATGCAATAGGTCTCGCATTAACGAGAGTTTAAGCTACTGGCAATGCAACGCTCGTGGCGTTCTCACATTCATAGAGGACATGCCCCTTTCTTTAAACAAGCAGCGTCTAAAGAAAGGGGCGTGTCCGACATTAAAGTGAAACCGCGACATGGGGGCTTTGACAAAAAAAAAGCATCTGTTTGTCAAGTTGACAAACAGATGTTTTTTTTGGGGTAAAAGCGCCCATGCCGCAGTTTCACTTTAATGTTGGCCGCATACCTTTTTTTAAAAAGCAATTTGTGTAAAGAAAGGGGCGCTGCCTCTATGAATGTGAATGCGACGCATGGGCGCTAGTAAACAAATTTTAATAAGCGTAGCCGCTAAATACGGACTACGCTGCTAAAATAAATACAGAAAAAACCGCGCTCGATATAGTTAAAGCGGACCGTCATTGATAAAAGTTCAAACAAAAGCAGGCGGCATGCTGCGAGGTAGTGGGAGAATAGGGGAACAGCATTAAATAAAATAGTGCTCACGGACTTATAAAGCAGACCATGTAACAGCACCAGTAAAAGGTCCAGTCGTTATGGGAGGTAACAAATGCAGACAAGGCGGTACCAAGGAAGGACTAACAAGCCTAATAACGACTCGGAAGCCAGCGTTTATGAAGGACGATGGCACAAGCCAGTTAAAAATATGGGCGGGGAGAGAGCGGGGCTTCAAAGCCATACTCCACCACTGCATGCTTTGCAGCAGCGCATGCGCTGCCCAGGCTCGACCTAAAAAACGTAATACAAGGAAAAATTGATCCTCAAAATAGCTAAAGCCAAGAAAAACAAAACTTCGACGCAAGCCTTTTCATCCCTTGTCCCAAAACTATGGAACACTATTCCTGACAACATAAATGTAGCCCAGAGCTAATGGCATTTCAGGAAGAAATGAAAACTTACTTCTTGAGACTAAGGACTAACAACCAACCCCTCCGTCAGGAACTGCTTCATTGCTTATACTATGCCAATATGTTATATTCTAATACAATCAGAGAGGTTTTAAGGCATGCGCAAAGTGGGCACTGGCCCAGGGCCCCAGCCTTTCAGGGGGGGCCCAGATAGAGCCAGCTGTTCTGCAGAGACTCTTGCCCTGATTACCTTTATTCCGTTTTCCTTTAGTTCATTTTTAATGTGGGTGATTGATGGGAACTATAGGAGTCATTTTGCAGAGAAATGTTTGTTTTTCAACACCATCTAACATCCATAAACAAAGTTTCTTTTAGATCAAAACACGACCTCACATATGAAAAATGGGCGGGGGTCACAAAGATTAGTTGCAGTAATATTAGTGAGCTGCTGCTGTATAATAATATTGAAAACACATGTCACGGTCCTTAAATATTTGATGTAAAGATATTTAGAATTTGGACCAGTGTATCTGTGCACTGTCCGAGACCTAGCCAAAAAGGGCATGAATTAGCTGATTTTGTATCATAAATTCAAAGCTGTTCTGAACAGGGGCCCTCAAATTGCTTTTGGCCCCAGGCCCCTGAAATCCTTAAGAAGTCCCTGAATACAATTAATGTTCTAATTATTATCAGATGCAAATATTTTATGTAAAGTGTTCCGTTTCCTTAGAGGTACATCTCAGATATGTAAATACCGCAAATCAAGGGAGACATTTTGAGGCAGACGCAAAATGGCCAATTGCCGATGGCCACTATTTTGTAAAGGCCCTACTGGTAAAGTGATCTGGTAGTCAGAGATCCCTGCATTAACAGCGTGCATGTGAAACAGATATTTTTTTTTTTCATTTGTCAGCTGAGCACGAGCGCATCACAGTAGAAGCATAGTGCCATGCCTGTCCAACCTTAACCCTTGCACTCTCAGGTCGTTGGTGACAAATTATAAAAGACTTGCAAATAGGAAGGCCATTTAATTATGACTGAGTTCAGCACAAGAGACTGGAAAGTGGCAAGTTCATCCAGTAAAGTTCTTCCCCTAACGGGCGAACCACTACCAGTATATATGGTCTTTAATCCAAAAACTCGTATACACCAGTCCCAAATCTGGGGTCGCAGGGCCTATGAGCCCTTGCAGAAGTCTGTGAACCCTAAATCAGTGTTGTGTTCGGAACGAACATATACTCTTGTAAGCTCATGGTCATGCCAAGCCAAATCTTTAGTGTGTTATGCTGCATTTTATTGCTGTATTAAGCAGAAAATATTCATCGTTGCCGCCTTTGTCAAACTGAAATGCAAAGATGCCTGCTTCCTTAGTTTATGGCAACGTGAGATCCCTTTCTTATCCCAGAACTGTCACAATACTAATACTGCCATTTCATCATAGACCTATCTACCTGCATAAGGTCTATACAGCAGTTTTGACAAGACAGCATTAGAGACATAATGAAAAAAGTCAGCTCGGAGCAGACAGCCGAGTGTGCCTCGAACAGCCCTCTCTTCTCGGGACGAGGCAGCGTCAGCACAAGTGAAGCGCTGGACAGCAGAGACGGCAGCGTCAGAGAGGAGCGGGGGCGAGCGAGCGCGGCAGCGTGCTGAGCTGACCACACGCACGGGTGCCATGTGTTTTCAATTATCGCGCTCGCGTCTGGGCACGATAATTGGAAACAGATGGCGGCCGTGCGGGTAACCGCACGGAAAAGGCCATTGTGCACGAGCGTGTGGTCCGCTTTTAAAACCACCTACATAAAGTCTCGGAGTGCAGCGCATGCGCGCTACTCTAGGCTCGACCTAATAACTGTGCGAGACCGGCCGTGTTAATGCACTAATTTCCCGAAATGCAGAGGGAGGTTTGTGTTTAACAATGACTGTATTTCACTATAAGTTCTAGCAACCTGCAATTCGTAGGTTTCACAAGCAGATGTGAGAGTCACCTCTTTTTGAAACAATAATGCTTTGAGTCTATTTAGCTTGTTGAAATCTGCCTTCAAAGTTGGAATGGGAGGCCACAACAAGCTATCTGCAATGGCCTGCGTAGGGGGAACAGGACGTTGTTGCAACAAGTGACGAGCTTGGAAGCAGACAAAACGTGGGGAACTCCAGCTTGCATTCCACAACAGTCTTGATCGCTAAGCATTAAATAACTCCCATTTGAAAGGACCGTAATAAGTGGAAGAATTTTGTGCGCTGGTATTCCTTTGAAATAATAGGCCAAATTTGGCACCGTAGCATTACTTGCGCCATGGATTTTAATATGTTTGCAAACTAGTGAATGTCCCACAGAAGTTACATTCCTCTCCAGTAAGAAAAACATCCTTATTGGCCCGTTCACAGCGATAGAAGTGAAGCGACCAAAACTCATGAATGAAGCTACCTCCTAGGGGTTCATACCTACTAAAAGGAAAATGTTTCAAACAAGCCTTGAACCGAAATGTCAAAATAGTTAGAGACGAGCCTTGGCAAAGCCAATCGGTCTCGGCAACCGGAGAGCTATAGGCGTTGTCAATGTTAATGTCTTTTAGCTATGTGCTATGGAGTGGAGTGGATGTATGTGGTATGAAGTGGAATTATGTGGGTTGGAGTGCAATTGTTTGTTGTGGAATTGTGTGGCGTGGAATTGTGTGGTGCTGAGTGGAGTTGTGTAGTGGAAATATGTGACATGGTGTGCATTGGAATTATGTGGCTTGTAATTATGTGGTATTGAGTGTAGTAGAATTATGTGGAGTGGTATTGTGTGTTGTGGAGGGGCATGTAGTGAAGTGGAATTATGTGGTGTGGTGTTGAATTTTGTAGCATGATTTGGAGGTCTGTGGTGTTTTTAACTCTAGTGTTATCACTGCCAAGAAAGGTGGCATTGAAATGTCTAACAAGTGACACTGTGAATACTTTACCCTGAGTGGAGCAATTTAGTTATGGGCATGTAATAAGATTTTTATTTCCGTAGTTTTATATAGCGCGAACTTAACCCAAAGGTATCAGAGCGCTTTACATGAGCACCAGTTGCATTACAGATGGACACATTCATTTTTTGTTAGGCACGGGGAGATTAAGTGATTTGCCCAGAATCACAGGATGTTGGGCGTCTCTGCCGAGGCTCGAACCCGGTACCCCAGCTGCGAGGTCGACAGTTCTAGCCATAAGGCCACATCCTCTCCCCAAAGATACATTTGAGAAAGGACTGAGTGATACCTTCAGGCATTATTTGCTTTTTAAAGCGCTCAGTAGCATTATGGGATTTGTAGTTTAGTTCTTACAGGAAAAAAAAAAACTGGGAAGAAAATGTAATCTATGACTTAGGTGTTCTGTTATCAGAGCTAACAATTTAGCCACCAGACCACATCCTCTGCAAGGAAGTGGGAAGCTTCATATCACAGGCCACTTAAGGTAAAGTATCCTCAGCATTACTCATAAGACATTTGAATGTCACACATAAGCAACTTCAAAACTTGCCAGCTATGTGAGGCAGAACTACAGAGGAGACCGTAAGCCCGTACTTCCCAACAAACAATGAGCAGCCCCGCACGCATTGAAAGTAAAAGGGATAGTGCGAACCCGTTGCACTTCTCCTTGAATAATCTAGCTTTGGGAAAACCTAAGCAAAGAAAACCAGCCCAGCACGCTTCAAAAGATAAAACAAGGAAGTAATACAGAGCGCATGGGGGTGTGCATGTTAAGACATTTGAATGGGGGGGCTGGAGTTAAGCTGCAGAATGCTCGGCAACTTTTAATTGGGGTCTATTTGGCGTGATGAGGCTCGGATGGTTTAATGCAGTGACTGGTGCTTAGGCCCGGTTCCAGAATTCGTTATCTAGGAGGGCCGTGAAAACACCTGGGTCGGCCATGAAGATGTATGAAGGAAGCAGGATAAAATCAAAAAAGGTTTGCCGGATACATGAAGGGTCATCGAGCTTCGATACCCACCCCACAAACCTGCTAAACGACCTAATTGTACTACTTGATGCTGAAGCCAAATATTACACACAAATCTTATTTCGTTGTTTGAAAGTGGCTCCCCCTATTGGTAAACCAAAGTGTGATTGCTTCATCAATTTGATAATTTATTAATTGTGTAATAAATTGAATAGCTGGGAAATTATATACAGCTATGAGCTATCCAGCAGCAAGACGTATAACACAGGTACACAAGATTAGCAGCTCCTCTGCTTTATCCCCTAGAATCTATACTGACGGGGTTGATATAAGGTTGTGCATTTACTCCTCTTTTGTTCACCCTCTATGAAACAGAGATTTAGGGACTGCTTTGGCTGATCACAAACCTTGATCCCCAAAACAAGATTGGGGGGGTGGGGGGGACCTTGACACCGATATTAAAGTACGCGCATGACACAATTTTGAAAGGAATTGTATTGGCCTACACTGTTAATTAACATCCCTTCATATGTCCTGGGGAAAAATTAGAAATAGAGAGGTTCTATAACACTTTGCAGTTTTTGAAAGGAAGCAAAAACTGGTACAGATTAATTCACATTGCCAAGCAACAATTTAATATGGTATTCCCTGATATGTGATTGACTATGACAGGGTCCTAGCAACCTTTCAAAAACTGTTTCGTCATTAGCCATTATTGGGTAGGTTGCCACCTTGCCAGTTTTATAACCGGCCTGGCAGGTAATTTGATATCTAGAATGGGAAAGCAATTGGGAAATTAAAAATGGTGCGTATTTTTTCTCCTTCCTGACACAAAGATAAATGAGCAAATAGACCAACAATTCACTTCAAAAGTGCTACAAGATTCCTTCAAGATCTACGAACCAAACTGGAGAACTGATGCCGAAAAAGAATGCAGAGATGTTTACACATTTTTATTCAGGCACCAGCTCAGGGCCCTTCCAGAATCTCGTAATTGGAAGAAAAATCCTGAGACGGAAAAAGGCCTGAAATCATGTCTGGGCAGGGGCCCAAAAATAGTTAAAATGATGCTGAACACACCTGGATGTAATGATATCCAGGTGAAAGGTTTAGGACAGGAAGCAGTGTCCGTGATGACATGAAAGAAGGTGATCACCCTATCTGCACTGTTCCTGGGAGTATCTGCTCTTTGAGCAGCTGCTCTCTAGCTTCTTCACAGGGACAAGACTATGTTTTCACCCAGGTAGGTAAGCCCAGGTCCATAGTGTGCCACTTGGCCCATTCGTTTGCCATTTCATTATGCATGCTATTTGGGGCCCCCTAGCGTCTAGTGCCGTGAAACTGTACGCACATAGCAGTGTGATGAATCTATCCTCTGGAAATAATTGCACTGAATTGATGTACACATACATGTAATGCTCCCCGTGTTCCATTAGACTGAGGATGACCCTTGTGTTGCGGTTCAGCGCCAGGTCTTCTTTCTGAGGCTTACAAGAGCAAAGGCTGGTAGAGCTGGGACAAAGTCACTTCATAATGAAGCTGGTTCTTCAACAGCCAGCTTCCATGACTGACTCGGACAGCTCAATAAGCTGTGCATAATTTAATAAAACACACTGCTGTTGAATGTTGATTCTGCATGTAGTGCTTTCCTGAGCAGAAAGGGTTAAATCTGTGTAATTCTAATATAGAGCTTACTGAGATAAGACCTTACTGTACCTAAGACCCATAAACATTTTATAACAGTCCATGCCTACCGACTTTCCCTGGTAGGGCCTACCTGCAGGAGCACCGGGCATGTGACTTACTGGCCCCGCTACAAACGCATCCTCCTCCCTGGGGATCCCCAGATTTCCCAGCATACCAGTGTGTCTGTGCTCTAAGCAGGGCTGGACATGCAGCACCTTTGCCCCAGGCTGACTCAGTTTATAAGCAGTAGGGAGATGCGGAAACATCGACGAAAAGCGAGTTAGCATGCCTCTAGTTGCTGCAGGAGGAGCTGCCCCAGCCTTTATGTTCTCTTTGCATTCTGGTACATGTAGTCCTGGTTTTCTGTCTTTGTAACAGGATAAATTGGATTACAATTTCTTTATAAGCTATAAAGCAGAGATCATGTGGAAATATGTCCTGTATCGCCTTCCAACCTCCACAATTATAGTAACTGATTTTTCTACATATTGACCTACAGACTTCTCCACCTTATCTACCCTCCTACTATTTATGTGCATACACATGCTCTGCGATAGGCCCCACTAACTCCAGTTTTGTCAACGGGAAATGTGCCTCTTTCAAGTATACCATTATAGCACAGTAATAATATACCCGAGTAATCCTCAAGCACTTCTGGATGTTACAACCATGTGCAAATAACAGGCGTATCTGAGGCCTGAGTAACGCTAACCCACTTGTGCATGTTACATCCTGGTGCATCTAACGGGGTATCTGAGCCCTGAGTAACGCTCAGCATTTGTTTTCAAATTGAGTGAATGAACGGCTGAGTTGGCCCTGCGCCGCTTGGAGCATATCACCTGCAGATTTTGCACGGGTCTCCCCCCAGTGAGCACTTAATGCGCCTGCAGATGTCTGTGAGGGCCATCACAGCATGTAATAACTAGAGGCGATAAAGTGTGTGTGTGTGTGTGTGTGTGTGTGTGTGAGGGGGTGGGCAAGGTGGAGGAGAGACATAGGACAAGAAGCCCTAAACTCCAACCTCAGAACTCGAGGTAGTAAAGGCGGGGTCATGTTGTGCAGCCAGCAGAGTCCTGAAGCTGTGCACAGCATATTAAGAAGCATTGATTTTTTTTCTGAAAAAAGGCATCCTCACCCAGAAGTCCATGCGAAGAAAACGATGCCCCATTAGCATGGGAGCCGGGTAGAAGGGGGGGAAACAAAAATTATGTGGCGCCAATGCCCCATTAGGATGGGAGCCTGGTGGAAGGAGGATCGCGCCTTGTGCATTCGGGCTCGAGATTTTTAAAAAGTAGTCCTGAAACCATGTACACAATTACCACTGCGTAAGTTCAATAGTAGTCGGGGCGGTCACTTGGGCAGGGCTAAAAACTGGAAGAGGCATGACCTAGTTATGCGCTTGGCAAATGCGGAGACCGCAAAATGGTCTTGCGTGCCGTTTTGGAGCCGAGACTTTAAAACAGACATTGAAACAGGTCCCCAGCGGACCCTATTTTATGTCCTTAACTTTACTGGCAAATAACACTGTCCGATTTCTGAACATTTAGTGTAAAAACGTTAAGGTAATGCATGCCCGTGATTTATTTCTGGTTTATAGTTCACATATTTTAGTTGATCTTGTACAAAATCGGACCAGAGTCGCACTGGCCTATAGGGTAATCAGGCAGTGCCCGATTGGCAGGTCTAACAGGTCGGTGCGTGAGGTGTTTATTTTGGCTGTGGGCTTGTTTTATAGTCTGCTGGGCCGGTTTCTACTGTTGATTTCCCTAATATTACCACAAACGTAGGCTGCCTCAAGCGCAAATCAATGCAGCCTTCCATGCCTCGCAAAACAATTATACAGCGTGTCTTTAAAAGTTCATAACTGCCCCGATTTGCAAACATAGACCCCTTTTAAGGGCGAGCCTAGCGCAGCGCGCATGCGTTGCTCTGGGAGGCTTCTTGTGAACTTCCCCTAAACTTGTCCGTGTGATTTTTGTAACTCCCACAGATTTCATTGGCCATTGCGTGTCTTTCAAAAATGAAAGCACGCAATTGGCCAAAGGCGTGTGTTTGTCCCACCTTTTGTCTAAATGTTCACTCCCATAGCGTTTTAGTGTCTGGAGCGAGCAGCGGCGCGAATTGTGGCATCTGCATTCTTCCCTTGGATCATGTTACTAATGAAAGACAACGCGGTCACTTTCGGGGTCGCGTTTTTTTTTCGTTTCTAAGTTTTTAGTCCTTGTTTTGCATGATGTTTGTAGCACGACTATTTAACATGCCAAACATTTTTACTGCTCGGTTCGTGCACAGACTTTTGGCTCGGCTCTCCCTTAGAATGTATTTGATGGTGAGCGATTGCTTTGCACATCTCGAGCGCAGGGAGTTCCTGTTGTAGAAATGTACTTTTTCTATAGATTGACAATAATAAAGGCGCATCGGCTAAACTCCAGTCCCCCACGCTATCCTGGGCGTCTCGCTATTAGTGCCTGCATATTTGGTTACAGTATGTAATCAGCTCTTAAACCGCACTATTAAAATAGACTGCCTTTTCAATTAGAGGCGTCTTGAGCTCAGCAGTCAATTACCCTAATGAAGATGCGTTCTATTTTCACTTTTTTATTAACGAAAGAGCTTGGCGTTCTCATTAGACGTGATTAGGAAGCGCTGCACTAAAAGAGCGTGCACGCGTCGGCGCTGCACAAAATGCACGTTTACACGAGGGAATTTAAGTGCAAGGCTCTTAAATAAATTGATCGCGAGCCTCTTGCGCTTAAAACAACCTCCTTGGGGTCATCAGTACGCAGTCCGATAAGAGCTGCACTGCGCGAACATATATGGATTGAAAACTTTCTCGTTGAAAGGGAATAAACCTGCAGATGTCTTTTTTTTATGTGCATTTTGACTTGTATTAGTCGTTCTTGGCAACCATGTTCCAGTCAGTGCTGCAACTTCAGTTTTTGGGCGATTAGTTTGCCTTTTATTTTCATTAATCGTAAACCTGAATCTTTCAATTATTGGCCAATAGTTATTTTAATCCAATTTTATACAGTATAAATTAACTATCCTTTCCAAAATGTTTTTTTAAAACACAAAATGAAATTGTATTTTTTTAATATTATGTCTTGAATTTTCGAACATAAAACTGAAACTGTTTCAGCAGAGTCCCTGTGCTGTTTTAACTTGGGTTTCATCATAGAATATTCTAGTGCATTGTGTTGAAACGTGCCTTAAAAATATGAATTTTCTCAGATACCTACTTCTTAAGTTCTGTGGTAGTTACATTATAACAAGTGTAAAGTTCTGACAAAAAGTTAACCAAAGGGTTGATTTCGGGCTTTGATCAAACTGTTGCAGAATTAAAGTCCAAATGCAACTTCTCTGCAGGGTCGTTTTTCCCAGCTACACGAGGCGCTATAGTTATTCTATTAATGGATTGAAACATACTCCATTCATGTGAACAATCAATCACAAACATACAGCCCAGACTCACTTCTGGAAGTACTACAATAAAATGATCTACCTCCACAATCAATTAAGATGCATATCAAGACACAGAGATGAGGAAAAGAAGGTAGGGCTTCCAGAAATACATCACGCGCAGGGATCAGCACCAACAGAAAGTGAACTGTAACTCTAACACACAAACACATGAAACACACAGAAACAAAGACAGAGAACAGCAGACACGGAGGAATACGTTGATCGTAACCCGCACACACATATACACACTTACACACAAACATGCAAGCCAAATGACGCTCAAGCCCAAATCTTAATGCACAGACGCTGACAAATACAGAGGTGAAAATTCACAAGGAATCACACTGGCCAACACGCACACAGACCAAAAACAAAGGCGCGCGGGCGCAAACATGCAGAAAACATGGTCAAATCTGTGAAATAATTAATTTTTATTGATTGTTTTATTGATTTTAATGATTATTTAACATGCCAAACATTTTTACTGCTCTGCTCGTGCACAGACTTTTGGCTCGGCTCTCCCTTATAATGTATTGGCTCGCCCACCTCTACCTCGCAATGCCTGCACTGTACATGGAAACACACTATATGCAGCTTCTGAACGTGCACAAACAGAAAATATTTCCCCTCTCTTCTTTCGCCGTGCACAGGCGCACTCCGTCTGAAGCTCTTGCGCTGCATTACCACAGACAGAAACGGTCTCCTTAGAGCACCCGCACCGTCCGCGCAGAAATGCTCTCTTAATTCCAAGCGATGCATAAACAATCCCTCTGCAGCTCGTGCACCGTCTGCAGCTCGTGCACGTGTGCACAAAAATGCTCTGCACCTACTGCACTGTATATAGAAGTATTCGCTCTGTAGCTTCTTGCACTCTATGCACAGACTACAAATCCCAGAATGCACAAGTTTCTAGCTGCCGACTGCCCCCTACAACCACCGACGTGTTGCTTTGTCAGAGCCAGTCACCCCCCTGTACCTGACCCACCACCTGCAGCATGTTTCAGCCGATCCTAGCCCATGTTTGTAGCATGTGTCACTCACTCTTGGCTCACCAGAGGCATGTCACAAGGGGCTCTAAGATTCGAGCAACGTCTGGGCTTCGGGTTCTCCTGTGCCCTAGGGGGCCGCCCGCTTTTGCTTGTTTTTTTTTGTGTTTTTTTTTACAGCGCTGTGCTTTTCACAAGCGCTACTGCCTACTTATCAACAGTAGTCCACTTATAAGGTCCCAAAGGCGAGACCTATTGGCTATGCCAATGCTTGTTAGCTATCCGATCCGCTAACAGGATCACTTTTATTCTGGTGCCTGCTTTCTGTCCCAGTCTGATCCAGGAGGAGGGGAGGAAAGATGCCCCCCTCCTCCCCTTTCTGAACTGGGAGGGTGGAGGAAGGTAAAGGAAACTGGGCTTTGTTACCATCTGCACTACCGAGCAAACTGTGGCCAAAAATCAAATGCAATTTGCGCTGCTGGGCATTCTTCCCAAATCTTCCTTTTTCGGAGTCTCCTTTTTCATAAAAATATTGCTCGTTCAATTATCTTAGTTCATTTTATCCTTGCTAAAGTACTCCATACCTTCATGTACACTCCTGGTTCTATTCTCCATTGCCACTCCTGCTCTCAGTGCCCATGCGTTTACTCTTATATCCCCTCTGTTCCCCCATAGCACTTTGCAGTGGCCGTAGGCACTATACAAGCAACAACAATATATATATACATATCGCAATTTCCCTTCCTCCCTCCTCACTGTACCTTCTATCCCTTCTTTTCTTTGTAACGCTGATGGCCTTCTCTCCTCTCCCTCCTTATGTGTCTGCCAAGCTTGCGCTGCGAGGCAGAATAAGGCCAGCGAAGGTGCTATCTATGCAAACAACAAGCATGGCTTGAAATAGCGTCGGAGACCCTACACGAGACAGTCAACACAGAATATTACGATTAAAATATTGGATCAGGACAGAGGGTGGTTACTTTCGGAAGGCAGTGTTATTAATCTGACCTTGGGCACAAGCGAAATGAACGTGGTGCCTCGAGGACGCACCGTGAGAACTTACAGTAACCTGTTCTAACTGCCCTGAAAAAAAAGCATCCTCACCCAGAAGTCCATGCGAAGAAAACGATGCCCATTAGCATGGGAGCCGGGTAGAAGGGGGGAAACAAAAAACACAGAATATTACGATCAAAATATTGGATCAGGACAGAGGGTGGTTACTTTCGCAAGGCAGTATTATTAATCTGACCTTGGGCACAAGTGAAATGAACATGGTGCCTCGAGGAGACACCGTGAGAACTTCCAGTAACCTGGTCTAACTGCCCTGCTCCCCAACACTCCCTTCTGTAGTTGGGTATTGTTGGTGTAATGATCAGGAGAGACCTCTTGGCTCCATTACTTGTTACTAGCGTCACATGAATGAAAGGCTCGGCGTGCAGAGATTCAGGTCATGCACCTTCAGACAGGCACAGCAGCAGGCGCTCAGCCTGCTCAGTTATTTCTCTGGCTCAAACCTGTGACCTTGCGCATCCAGTTATTGAGCACAGGGGGCTGATAGCCGGAGTGAGAGAGAAGGAGTGGCAGGCAGAGGAAGAAACAAAGCGGGAGAAACAAAGAGAAAGAATAAGAGAGAGTGGGACACAGGGAGCACAAGCGAAAGTAAGCTTGCGAGAGACAGATTGGGGAGGAAAAACATGAGCAAATAGGAATATTGGAGATGGAGAGGAGTGAGTGAGGGAGAAAGAGGAAGAGAAAGATGGCAAGAGAAGAAAAGAGCTAGAAAGACAAGGCAGATAGGACATACCGTGGAACGAGAGCACGCTAGGAGATTAACGTGATGATTTTTGCCGCCTCGGCTCATGCTTTGGCTCTTGGAGCCAAGCCAGACTCTGCTCTTCAAATTATTTCTCTGGCTTGCCAACCTCTCCTCCCACATTTCCGAGTCCCATTGCGTAGCTGCCGCGTCCCTGATGTAGCGAGATGTGTTCAAAATGTGCAGTATTTCTGAAGGGACGCTCCGATTTTGGGAGGATGGTAAGAATGCGGCTGGGTGGGGGGGTCGGTGGTAGAGGTCGCTGTGGGCTCGATTTAAAAAAAAAAAAAAAAAAAAAAAAAATAATAGTCCCGAAACCATGTACACAACTACCACTGCGTAAGTTCAATAGTAGTCGGAGCGGTCCTTTGGGCAGGGCTAAAAACTAGAAGAGGCATGACCTAGGTATGCATTTGGCAAATTCTGAGACCGCAAAATGGAGCGACGATAGTTGTAGCCAATGGCAAGCTTATGGGCGGGCAGAAGCTCACGATGTAGCTACACCAGGTCTTGGTTCGAGACCTCGCATGCGCGCCGTCTCGGAGCCGAGACCGAATAATGCAGTGTATCAACCACACAGCTCAAGGTGTTTTGGCTATAGTGAATGGAAGTTGTTCTAACTTCTTTAAATGCAGCATTGTGTAGGTTACGTCTTTGCTACCAATTGTTGCTTGCATGTTAAATTAAATGGCATGAACAAATTACTGCAATTCAAATAGCGCCATTGTATGCACCCATTATTAAAGGCTTGAAGCGTCTAGCGAAACTGCATATTAGATCTAAACTGACTTTGCCCATGATACAGTGTTATGTCACTTTGCATAATATCAATAAGACCACCCAATGTTATTTAAATTATAAATGTGAGAAGACAGTGTATTAATACTATTATCAAACACAACAAGCACTTTATTCAAATTATCTATCAATTTGTCTTAAATGGGCAGCAGCTTCCTTTTGGGACAATTTCGAAGTTTCATTATAGGTAGCATAAAAAAATCTTTTAGAACGTGGAGATTTGGGACCAAGTAGAACATTTGATAAATCCATGTCTTCGGACAAGAGAGAAAGATCTTGTTTTACTGCAGACAGTGTGGAATGTTCAACCATTGTAGACACAATTTTCCCACTGAATATGGGGTAACAATACCAGAATGTTGTGATTGAGAATATCTGGGATCAGGTCTGCATGATTTGAACCCAGGAGTGGAATTGAGAAAACAAGCTTGACAGCCATTAGTGTCTACTGGCCACAATAACCACCCTTTAGGACCTGAAAGTGTGGAATTAAATGTACCATTCTGTATCATGCTAGCGAGTTGGTCTTCAGTATAATTTGTTTAAACTTTGGCAATTATCAAAGCGGAGAATGGAAGGAATATTTGGGGCATTCATTTCTTTAATTTTTGCCAATCCCAGACATGTAGTCTGCTGGACGGTGTCATTCAAGAAGACCATTTGCGCTTGAATTAAGCAGTCCCTAAATAGGGTTTCCGTTCCCTGAACCTGCCAAGGTTTCGTTTCCCAATTCGATTTGAGATCAATTGTGTTTTTCCAGTAATCATAGCCTTTAAGGGCTAACTGGTTGATAAACGAAGCTGTATATATGAGCTTGGTCTATGTAAGCAATCCTGTAAATTACGTAAATTTGTCTTTATGGGTTTTAAAGCTCCATTGTGGGGAAGTCGGACAATGTTCCCATTGTATGTAATTATAAAGTGTACGCTTTGACTACTGGGTCTGTGTAGAAAATGATGTCCGTAATGGTTGTAACAGAACATGTCAGCATAGTTAGAAGAATTGAGGTATAGGTCCTCTGATTCACAAGCAGTATAATATTCCAGCTCTAAGGGCACTATTACATCACTCATAGAAAATTTTAACACATATGGTATCTGCAGGCTTCTCCGTAGGGCCGAATGTATTGAAAGGAACTTTATCCCAAACAATTCCATCAGTCATTGGAATGGCTGAAATGTTGACAAGAGAAAAGTCTCTTTTCAGTTTATGCGAAGAAAAATGAGAGCGGGCAATACCCCATCAACCAATTCCGTAGCAGGACATTCTGGGAGGTAGTGGCCATTGATCAACAGGAAAAAGTCACAAATCCAATCCACATGAACAAGAAAATCAGGGAAAGTATGATCCAAACATGTATCCAAGACGGGCCTAGATAAGTGTTTCAATCATGTAATGAAAACACAAAACGTGCTGGAGGAGAACGTCAAACAGAAGAACTGTCTGAAGACAAATCATCTTGATCCATATAATACCCAGAGGCACTTAGTTGAAAAACTGGAGGCTCAGGTTCAATACCAGGACTAAAAAAATCAAACGGAGGTGGATTCACCATCGGTGGATTTACCATAAATGATGTCAGCTGTAGAGACGAAGTAGTAGAAACTGCACTTATATTGGTCGTGTTGTCAGTTAAGGACTCAGTCAAATCCCCCCAGCCAGGGAGTAACAGCATCAGTGGTGACCATGGGCTGCAAAGGAATGTCCTATAAAATTGCACTGGCACCCCGTGGCTTACTATTGAGTATCAGCCACATGGTATAATTTGAAATGTTCGATGGAGACAAAGCATTTGCCTTTAGAACCAGGAAGCAGTGGCAAGATTACAGTTCTTGTACCTTAGCATCCAAGGACAGGCAACATAGGATAGGCTGAACTCCTTTTTATTCGCCACCTTCTCTCGAACGAGATCTCCAATTTTGGAAATCCTGCCGGAATCTTTAGGCTTTGTCTTCACTGGAAGAGGGAGACGTGTGCAAGTGTTTGCATGATTGAGCGTCACAGAACTTATGTAGGTCCTGTAAGACAGCACAATGGTTATCTTCGTCCAAGGTCACGGCAGCTGCCACAATGTCTGGACCGTCCTGGTCTGGAATATACATCTTGATGCCAAAAAGTACTTTGTGTGTGGTCCGCCCACCCAGAGATCTTTTAGAGAGGTTGAAAGCTCGTTCAACCCCATAGAGGTTATTGAACCAGCTATGCCCAGTACCTAATTGTTGCAAAGTCATCCTGTGCCCTGGGCACCCCCCAACTTTTTGCTGACTGGTACTGGTGGTAACTGACTCTGACTG
This sequence comes from Calotriton arnoldi, assembly GCA_963921515.1. Lineage (NCBI taxonomy): Eukaryota > Metazoa > Chordata > Amphibia > Caudata > Salamandridae > Calotriton > Calotriton arnoldi. The sequence goes on from CAWUFW010001013.1 coordinate 2,742,881, forward strand.
ACCCTGGGCTCTGCCTAACCAGGCCCAGGGCCAGTGCAAGGCTGAAAGACACATTAGAATACAGTTAAAACACCTACATACACTAGGGTACACAATGGTATGGTGGGGTACCCCTGTGATTGGTATGACCTACCCCATAAGCCCCTAGTATATAATAGGGCAGGGGGATTGAAACTACCTAGTAGTGCCTAGTGCCCCAGGGCATGGCAGTTTAGAGGCCAGCAGCTCTTTTTGCACTTGCATGTGTGCACTGCTGAAGCCTGAGGTCAGTTTAAAAGCAGCCCTGGGTGCCAGGACTGCTTTTAAAAAGTAAATTGTGCCCAAACTCGACTTTGGGGTTTGGGGCACTTAAAAATGGATAACCTACAATGTTTTGGCATATTAGGGACCCCCAGGGTCTCCCCTAGGTATCCCAGGGGTGGGGGGGTCAGGTATCTATAAGGTAGACCCTTATAAAATGAGTTTTTATATGCCTGAGTAAAGTGAAATTTCACATTTCACTCCCACATTGTGGTAAAGTGCTGCCCAAATTCGACTTTGATGCTAGGAGCACTGTGAAGTGAGGATCTGCAATATTTTTACAGATTCAGAACCCCTAAAGTCTCCCCTAGTTGTCTTATGGGGTGGGGGTCCTGTAGATATAAGCAAAGTACTTCTAAAATATGTTTTTGTAAGTCCTGGTTCCCATTGCAAATCCCCTGTTAAAGGTTAACATGGTAGGAAGTTATTAATTAATAACTCTTGATAGGAGAGGGCTAGAGAGGCCATTCAAAGATTTCCCCAAATGGTATTAATAAATCCAACAATATGATGTTGTTGAATTTCTCCTAAAGTGTACATACAAGAAGTTATAAGACTTTCTTGTTTGTAAGTCCAGATTCAGCCTTCCAGTGGTCTGCCCTGATTGGTCAGAGTTAAGTGGATTAGCCAGCCTGCCTGGAGAGGTGATAAAGAGCCTCTGGGGTTATGCAGCTGGGCTGGGAGGGCAGTGTGCTGGTCCACAGGAATGCCAGGCCAGGGGGAGGGTTTGTAAACCATGGGCTTCAAAGAGAAAAGCAGAACCCAGTGACATTTACAACTCTGAACTTTCTACCTCAGGCAGATGGGGGGATTAAGGAAGGTATGAGCAGATGCAGGGGGGAGAGTCTAAGTAAATTAGCCATCCTAGGGGTGTGTTTAGCCAGCTCTTGCCTCCTTGCTGGAAATTCTGCCATTATGGATTTGGAAGATTTGATGCACTCTGGGACAAAATAATGCCACACTCTACAGGAAGTGGTCATATCTTTGAGGAGTTACCCTGCTCCCATTGGTCAGGAGTGACCTCCTGTCTGACCCAGAGAACATGGAATAAGTATCTGAGAGGGGCAGAGCCCTCCAGATCTGCTGCTTGAAACTTACTGAAGCAAGACATTGCCAAGCTGAGAAGATTTTGCTGTGCAAAGATTTCTAAGGCTTGACCTCTGAAAACTGCACCGTCTGAAACTACAGCCCTGTGGATTATTTTGCTGAAAAAGAACTAAAGAGTGGACTCCCTGAAAGCTACAGGTTAAAAGAGCTCATCTGGAACATCACCAACTAAATGTGCACCTTGGGGAACTACCAGTGGATTTGTAAGGGTGACGTCCCAGTGGATTGTGGGAACTGAAGTCCTCAACTTTCAAGGACCATCTTGGAGCTTCCAGACCCTTGGAGTGAGTTTGAGACACTTTGGGACCCTTTGAGGAACTTCAGGAAGAAGTTCAAGAAATTTGGAGAACTTTGGAGGAACTTTGAAAAAAAGCTCCATAGAGGGACCGACTCAACCTGGTCAGCCAAGCCGCCGGCCTTCAACCGCGAGTCAGCCAAGCCATCCAGGTTCGTCCCGCTAAAAGCTCCGTCGGTCCGACTTCCAGAGTTTGACCGGGAGTTCGTCGAAAGGCAAGCCGGCGAACTCTCACCGGATCCAGACTGGCTGGGAGCTTCGAGGGACCTCGGGAAGAAAAGCTCCAGAAACGTTTCTAAGTGTGAAGGTAGAAACTGAGACCGGGACCTGCCACAAGCTGTAGCCGCCCAGGGCTCCATCGCGGTCGGCCTGAAACTTTGACTTTGCCCCGGTCTATCGCGAGCAGGTAGCCCAATATGGTGCTATAAACTTCTAAGTGCTATATTTTATTAAATCTTTGAAAATTCATATCTCCGGTTCCCTACATTGGATTTTTGTCGTTTTGGTGTCGTTTTAAAGATAAAAATATTTCCTATTATTATAAATTGGTGTTAGATTTTTATTATGTGTTGTCTTAATTATTTACTGAATTGGTGTTTTTAAATGCTTTACATACCTGTCTTTGAAGTTAAGCCTGTCTGCTCACAGCCACGTTACCAAGGGTTGAGCATAGGATTTTCTAAGACCTATGCTGAGTCCTATTATGTGTTAGTGGCCTTATTGCCAGTGGCAGACCTACATTTGCCCCTATCAATAATCCACTTTCCAACATTTGGTGCTCAGCGGTGTGGATGAGGACTTGTGTTTGAAAGTACACCTTTCAGTAAAGTGAATTAAACATTATAAAAATCCTATAAATTGGCTTAGAACAAATCTTTTGAGTTTGATTTTTGGAATTTGGACTAAACTGTTTTTAATCCATTGTTTTGATTTTTCCAAATTGTTCTAAGTCTGTTGTGCCTAGTTTTTGTGACCCAAAACTAGGGAACCATGGAGCTGGACCTGGCTAAACTGTTCCAGTTTAAGATGGCTGATCTTGGGGAACAGTGTAGGCTTAGGGGGCTGCCTGCTTGCAGGAAGCTTGGAAGGTAGGGTTGCTTGAGTTCCTAAAAGCCTGGGCTAGGGCAACTGAGGAGAGTCAAGGGGGGATAGAGGGTGTGTGTCCCCCCCCCCCAACCTCATCCAAGAGGAGGTTGAGGATGATGCCTCTTCCATTTTACCTAGTGTTAGCCAATTGAATCCAGATGGTGGGAGTGGGGAAGGGTACCTTACTCAGGGACCACCACCGTCCCTTGCAGAGAGACAGCTTAAGGCTCAATTAGCTTTGATAGCTTTGGAGCAGAGGAAACTGGACTTGGCTGAGAAGAGATGGGAGAGGGAGGAGGCATTGAAAAGAAATGGTGGCAGTGAAAATTATGAAGATTTTGAAATGTCCAGGGGTGGTGCATTTGATCACAAACTTCCCAAGGGTATAGTACCCAAGTACACTGAGGGGGATGACATTGACAAGTGGCTAGCAGCTTTTGAGAGGGCCCTTAGAATGAGTAGGGTCCACTCTAAGTATTGGGGTGCACTCCTGTGGGAGTTGATTCCAGTAGCTGGGAGGGATAGGCTCCTGACTCTGAAGGGAGAGGATGCAGAATCATACCAGCAGATGAAGGCATGCTTAGTCAAGAGGTTTGGTCTGACTCCAGAGCAGTACAGGGTGAAGTTTAGAGGCACCCAGAAATTGTTCAAAGTCTTGGGTAGACTTTGTGGACGTTTCAGTGAAGGCACTGGAAGGCTGGATTGTTGGTAACAAAGTTGACACATATGGGGGATTGTATAATTTGTTTTTGAAAGAACATATTTTGACTCATTGTGCAGAAGAGAAGTTACGCCAGTATCTAGTGGACTCTAAGCTGACAGACCCCAGAGAGCTGGGTGAAGCAGCTGATGAGTGGGTGAGAACCCGGGTTTCCATACAGCACCAGGGGGGTGACCAGAAGAAAGGAGGACAGGTCCCTCCCCAGGGGAAAGCCCAAGGGAAAGGTCAAAACCAGAAGGAGTCTTCCAAAGACCCACAAAAACCTGCACAAGGAGGGGGGGGGGCCCCGAGCCAACCCAAGTACAAAGGGAGGTGGAATCAGGGAAAGAATGGTAGGTTCTTTGATCCCTCAAAAGTGGGTAAGTGCTTTGACTGTAACCAGCCAGGGCACAAGCAGGGAGATGCTGTCTGCGCCAAGAAGCTCCCCCCTAAGGGGCCATCCACGGGGATTGCCAGTGTCAGTGTAGGGGTGGAGAGTGGTGCCCGAGTGAGGGGTAGTCAGGTGGTGGAAGCAACCTTAGTGTCCCTGGGTGGGGTGAATATTGCAACCCTTAATGCCTTACCTCCAAACATGGACAAGTACAGGCAGAGGCCTAAAGTGAATGGGACTGAGGTTGAGGCTATCAGACACTGGGGCTAGTGTAACTATGGTCCTGGATGAGCTGGTGCTTCCAGAGAGGTTGTTACCTGGTGAGTTTCACCAGGTGAATTATGCAGACAGCACTACCAAACTCCATCCTATGGCTGTGGTGGAGTTGGAATGGGGAGGTGTGACAGGCCCTATGAAGGTAGCTGTGTCAAAGGTGCTCCCAGTCCAGTGTTTACTGGGCAATGATCTTGAAGCCTCTGTGTGGTCAGAGGTGGAGAGAGGACTCCATATGAAAATATTGGAGCTCCCTGAGTGGGTATCTGCTGTGACTAGGTCACAGACTAGCCAGAAGGGAGGGGCTGGACACTTGGACCCTGGAACAAAGGGCCAAGCATCCAAGGACAAGGGTACTGGGCCTGGTGAGCCAGCCCAGGGAACTCCAGAGGTGCAGGCAGAATCTAACCCTGATGGGGAGGATCTGGCCTCTGAGGGAGGGACTCCATCCCTGCCAGAGCTGTCAGATTTGGCAGAACTGACAGGAGCAGGTGGACCCTCCAGAGAGGAGTTCAGTAAGGGACAGCGTGACTGTCCCACCCTTGAGCGCTTGAGGCGGATTGCTTCCAAGCAAGAGGAAGGGGATGACAGTGGGTTTCATAGAATCTACTGGGAAGATGGCCTGCTTTATACTGAGGCCAGAAACCTCAAGGAGGGTGCCACCAGGAGGTTGGTGGTGCCCCAGAGGTAGAGAGAGTTCATCCTGACTTTGGGTCATGATATCCCCTTGGCAGGACATTTGGGACAGACAAAGACATGGAACCGGTTGGTGAACCATTTCTACTGGCCCCATATGTCTGAGAAGGTAAAGGAGTTTTGCAGCTCCTGTGTCACCTGTCAGGCCAGTGGCAAGGCAGGGGGCAAGACAAAGGCTCCCCTAATACCACTGCCAGTGGTGGGGGCTCCTTTTGAAAGGGTGGGGATGGACATTGTTGGTCCCCTGTTCCCACCCACTGGATCAGGGAATAGGCATATCTTAGTGGTAGTTGACCATGCCACTAGGTACCCTGAAGCCATACCTCTTAGAACCATTGATGCTCCTGCAGTGGCTAGAGCACTGCTTGGTGTGTTCACCAGAGTGGGTTTTCCAAAAGAGGTGGTGTCAGATAGGGGCACGAACTTCCTGTCCAGCTATCTGACTGCTATGTGGGATGAGTGTGGTGTCAACTACAAGTTCACCACCCCCTATCACCCACAAGCAAATGGTCTTGTTGAGAGATTCAACAAAACCCTGAAGGGCATGATAAATGGGTTGTCAGAGAAACTCGGGAGGAGATGGGATTTCTCCTCCCATGCTTACTGTTTGCCTACAGGGAGGTGCCACAGAAAGGGGTTGGTTTCAGTTCCTTTGAGTTGTTGTTTGGACACCCTGTGAGGGGGCCATTGAGCCTGCTAAGAGAGTCTTTAGAGAAGCCTCTTAAAGAAGCTAAGGACAATGTGCTTGACTATGTGATAGGCCTGAGATCTAGGATGGCAGAGTACATGTACAAGACAAACCGGAAACTGGAGGCCAGCCAGGAGCTCATGAAGCACTGGTATGATCAAAAGGCTACTATGCCTGAGTATACTCCAGGACAATTGGTGTGGGTGTTGGAGCCTGTGGCTCCCAGGGCCCTCCATGACAAGTGGAGTGGGCCCTATCCAATCTTAGAAAAGAAGGGTGAGGTTACCTATTTGGTTGACCTTGGCTCCCCCAGGAACCCTCATAGGGTCCTGCATGTGAATAGATTGAAACCCCACCATGACAGGGCAGACATGACCATGTTACTGGTCACTGATGAGGGTGTGGAGGAGGAAACTGAGCCTGTGCCCGACCTCCTCTCCACTAATGTGCAAGATGGGTCAGTGGAGGGGGTGATACTCTCTCCCAAGTTGACAGACCAGCAGCACAGAGACTGTAAGCAAGTGCTGGAGCAGTTTGCTGGCCTGTTCTCTTTGACCCCAGGCATCACTGAGTGGTGTGTGCACCACATTGACACTGGTGACAGCCTACCTGTCAAAAATAAACTGTACAGGTTGTCTGACCATGTCAGAGCCAGCATTAAAGCTGAGGTTGCTAAGATGCTGGAATTGGGGGTAATTGAACCGTCTGAGAGTCCATGGGCCAGCCCAGTGGTGCTGGTGCCTAAACCTAATCCTCAGGGGGGACCCAAGGAGTTAAGGTTCTGTGTGGACTACAGAGGATTGAATGCAGTCACAAAGACTGACGCTCACCCTATACCTAGAGCTGATGAGCTCATTGACAGGTTAGGGGCTGCTAAGTACCTGAGTACTTTTGATTTGACTTCAGGTTACTGGCAGATTGCCCTCACTGATGGAGCAAAGGAGAGGTCAGCATTCTCCACACCAGAGGGACATTATCAGTTCAAGGTAATGCCCTTTGGCTTAAAGAATGCACCTGCCACCTTCCAAAGGTTGGTGAACAGGGTCTTGTCTGGGTTGGAACAGTTCAGTGCAGCTTACCTGGATGATATAGCTGTATACAGTTCTACCTGGGTGGATCACTTAAACCACCTAAGGGAAGTGCTTCAGGCCATGCAGCAGGCAGGCCTGACTATTAAGGCAAGCAAGTGCCAAATAGGGCAGAGTTCTGTGGTGTACCTGGGCCACCTGGTAGGTGGGGGCCATGTACAGCCTCTCCAAGCTAAAATCCAAACTATTTTGGATTGGGAAGCTCCTGTTACCCAGACTCGGGTCAGGGCATTCCTTGGACTGACAGGGTACTATAGAAGGTTTGTTCAAAATTATGGGACCATTGTAGGGCCCCTAACAGAACTCACTTCTAAAAAGAGGCCCAAGAAGGTGATTTGGACCCCAGCGTGTCAGAAGGCTTTTGAAACTCTGAAAGCCGCTATGTGTTCAGCACCAGTGCTACTGGCCCCTGACTACACAAAAGAATTTGTGGTTCAGACAGATGCTTCAGAGCAAGGGATTGGGGCAGTGTTGTCACAGCTAAATGAAGAGGGCCTTGATCAGCCAGTTGCCTTTATTAGCAGGAGGCTTCTTCCCAGAGAGCAGAGGTGGAGTGCCATTGAGAGAGCGGCTTTTGCTGTGGTTTGGCCCCTGAAAAAGTTGAGACCATATTTGTTTGGGACTCACTTTCGTGTTCAAACTGACCACAGGTCTCTCAAATGGCTCATGCAGATGAGGGGAGAATCCCAAGCTGTTAAGGTGGTCCATTTCCCTACAGGGAATGGACTTTACAGTGGAACACAGACCTGGGGTTGCCCATGCAAATGCGGATGGACTTTCCAGGTTTTTCCACTTAGCTGATGAGGACTACCAGGGTGTAGGTTAGTAACCCATCACCTTTCGTTTGGGGGGGGCTATGTTGCAAAGTCATCCTGTGCCCTGGGCACCCCCCAACTTTTTGCTGACTGGTACTGGTGGTAACTGACTCTGACTGACCCTGGGCTCTGCCTAACCAGGCCCAGGGCAAGGCTGAAAGAGACACATTAGAATACAGTTAAAACACACGTACATACACTAGGGTACACAATGGGATGGTGGGGTACCCCTGTGATTGGCATGACCTACCCCATAAGCCCCTAGTATATAATAGGGCAGGGGGATTGAAACTACCTAGAAGTCCCTAGTGCCCCAGGGCATGGCAGTTTAGAGGCCAGCAGCTCTTTTTGCACTTGCATGTGTGCACTGCTGAAGCCTGAGGTCTGTTTAAAAGCAGCCCTGGGTGCCAGGACTGCTTTTAAAAAGTAAATTGTGCCCACACTCGACTTTGGGGTTTGGGGCACTTAAAAATGGATAACCTACAATGTTTTGGCATATTAGGGACCCCCAGGGTCTCCCCTTGGTATCCCAGGGGTGGGGGGTCGGGTATCTATAAGGTAGACCCTTATAAAATGAGTTTTTATATGCCTGGGTAAAGTGAAATTTCACATTTCACTCCCACATTGTGGTAAAGTGCTGCCCAAATTCGACTTTGATGCTAGGAGCACTGTGAAGTGAGGATCTGCAATATTTTTACAGATTCAGAACCCCTAAAGTCTCCCCTAGTTGTCCTATGGGGTGGGGGTCCTGTAGATATAAGCAAAGTACTTATAAAATATGTTTTTGTAAGTCTTGGTGCTGGAAAAATGGCCCAAGTCATTTTTCCCATTGCAAATCCCCTGTTACATAGGTTAACATGGTAGGAAGTTATTAATTAATAACTCTTGATAGGAGAGGGCTAGAGAGGCCATTCAAAGATTTCCCCAAATGGTATTAATAAATCCAACAATATGATGTTGTTGAATTTCTCCTAAAGTGTACATACAAGAAGTTATAAGACTTTCTTGTTTGTAAGTCCAGATTCAGCCTTCCAGTGGTCTGCCCTGATTGGTCAGAGTTAAGTGGATTAGCCAGCCTGCCTGGAGAGGTGATAAAGAGCCCCTGGGGTTATGCAGCTGGGCTGGGAGGGCAGTGTGCTGGTCCACAGGAATGCCAGGGGCGAGGGGTTGTAAACCATGGGCTTCAAAGAGAAAAGCAGAACCCAGTGACATTTACAACTCTGAACTTTCTACCTCAGGCAGATGGGGGGGATTAAGGAAGGTATGAGCAGATGCAGGGGGGAGAGTCTAAGTAAATTAGCCATCTTAGGGGTGTGTTTAGCCAGCTCTTGCCTCCTTGCTGGAAATTCTGCCATTATGGATTTGGAAGATTTGATGCACTCTGGGACAAAATAATGCCACACTCTACAGGAAGTGGTCATATCTTTGAGGAGTTACCCTGCTCCCATTGGTCAGGAGTGACCTCCTGTCTGACCCAGAGAACATGGAATAAGTATCTGAGAGGGGCAGAGCCCTCCAGATCTGCTGCTTGAAACTTACTGAAGCAAGACATTGCCAAGCTGAGAAGATTTTGCTGTGCAAAGATTTCTAAGGCATGACCTCTGAAAACTGCACCGTCTGAAACTACAGCCCTGTGGATTATTTTGCTGAAAAAGAGTGGACTCCATGAAAGCTACAGGTTAAAAGAGCTCATCTGGAACATCACCAACTAAATCTGCACCTTGGGGAACTACCAGTGGATTTGTAAGGGTGACGTCCCAGTGGATTGTGGGAACTGAAGTTCTCAACTTTCAAGGACCATCTTGGAGCTTCCAGACCCTTGGAGTGAGTTTGAGACACTTTGGGACCCTTTGAGGAACTTCAGGAAGAAGTTCAAGAAGTTTGGAGAACTTTGGAGGAACTTTGAAAAAGCTCCATAGAGGGACCGACTCAACCTGGTCAGCCAAGCCGCCTGCCTTCAACCGCGAGTCGGTCAAGCCATCCAGGTTCGTTCCGCTAAAAGCTCCGTTGGTCCGACTTCCAGAGTTTGACCGGGAGTTCGTCGAAAGGCAAGCTGGCGAACCCTCACCGGATCCGGACTGGCTGGGAGCTTCAAGGGACCTCGGGAAGAAAAGCTCCAGAAAAGTTTCTAAGTGTGAAGGTAGAAACTGAGACCGGGACCTGCCGCAAGCTGTAGCCGCCCAGGGCTCCATCGCGGTCGGCCTGAAACTTTGACTTTGCCCCGGTCTATCGCGAGCAGGTATCCCAATATGGTGCTATAAACTTCTAAGTGCTATATTTTATTAAATCTTTGAAAATTCATATCTCCGGTTCCCTACATTGGATTTTTGTTGTTTTGGTGTCATTTTAAAGATGAAAAATAGTTCCTATTTTTATAAATTGTTGTTGGATTTTTATTATGTGTTGTCTTAATTATTTACTGAATTGGTGTTTTTAAATGCTTTACATACCTGTCTTTGAAGTTAAGCCTCTCTGCTCGCAGCCACGTTACCAAGGGTTGAGCATAGGAATAATTTTCTAAGACCTATGCTGAGTCCTTTCATGTGTTAGTGGCCTTATTGCCAGTGGCAGACCTACATTTGCCCCTACCAATAATCCACTTTCCAACACTAATACTCTAGCTGTTAAGGACCGCTTTAAGTCATGGTTCATTCTTTTCGAAACAGAATTGCCTGTGGGCCTATATGGAGAAGAATAATGCACCTGTACAACCAAGGACGCCATTGAATCCCGGTACGCTTTGGAATTGAAAGCCGGGCCCTGGTCTGAATGGAATGAACGGCATGCATTTGTCCCTATTTGTTTACATTTAGCTGCTGTGGCAGCCTACTTGCAAAATAGGGAGCCTTTTGTCACTTTTTTAAAACGCCTTTGATTATGGCCTTCAAGGAAGGCCTTAAGTCATTCACCCAAAAGATCAGCACCAGCCTGTTGTAATTGCAATATAGTTCTTACCAGACTAATACGGCCTCCTTTTGAGCCAATTACAAGCTAAGGTGAGAATAAGGGAATTTGTGCTCAGGACACAATACACAACTACTGGAGCGTAAATGTTAGTTGACGGGGTGCTCAAAAAGGGAGGGATGTCATCCATGCATCCCTTAAAACAAAGGTAAGACAATTGACACAAGCCTCTAAGCACACGCAATAATGTATAAAAAACAAAAATGAGCCATCCAGTCGTCCATATATTCTCCAATCCTTTCTTTAATTGTTTCAGATTTCTTTGCCAGCCAACACGTGTTTCGTCAGTGGGCAATTCACCCCTCAACTTCCTCAGGGATGGAAAGATTAAAAACTCAACTTACACAGACATTTTATGTGTTCATTTGGAGCATTACACCCAGTGCCCATTTTAACTAATGCTTGTTAAAATTCACAGAGCACAGTCCGTGATGGAAACCTGTGCTTCTTTACATCATAAAGCACCACATTTTCAATGATCGACATCCTCAAAAAGGTACGATTGTTTCCGTGTGACACATTTTACCATCTCTCAATTCAGTTGCCACTACAACCTGGATATGGATCATTCTATATTTTGATTGTGAACTGTACATCGTTGAAGAAATGCACAAAGATAAAAAATTTAAAAATGTGTAAAAAGCAGAACAATGCAGGCATACCCGGTGTCTCAAAGCGCAAGACGGTAGCATAACTTGCCCTGTCTCTAGATATATCTAACCGTCACCATTTTAATAAAGTACCTGTTTTCATCAAATGCAGTCTGTGAAAGAGAAATTATCTATAATAAGTGCTAGTCCCGTCTTTGCGTGAAACCAAAACCTGTGATTTTTAAGGCATTCATGGTCACATACCTCAAGTCGGAAATATCTACTCCTGGCTTATATCAGTAGCAGTGATACGCAATGTTCTATAGGGCCAAAAATTAGCATTCAGGCGTTCTCTCACCTTGTATGTAATGGTGACCTATAGTGCTAGAAAATAAACCCAAAATCCATATCCCGTTACTACCGAAACCTCTGACTCAAAAGTGCCTAGTTTATAGATGTGTAAACTATGAGGTGCTTCCGCTTCCCCTGAGTCACTCAATTCTTACTCGTATCGGGGCCAGTATTCTTGCAACTACTGCTGCGGCGTGTACGCCAGCTTTGCGTTCTAAATGAGCGTCATCTTGTTTCCTCTACTTATTCTATTTTGTGCTTGTTGCCGTCCCCTAATTAAAGGACAGACCATACTAGGACACATAATAGCTTTGCCATTTTTAAGTATGATAATAACGACAATATACTCCTATTACTTTGATTTGGCATACAGGGGGACACCACCTTACTCCCGGAGTGTCACCACTTTATTTATACGTGTAAAGATCTAAAACAACAGAAACTCTCCCTCCGCCAATCTGAAAGAAAGTGGAGGCTGGACTATTCGTTGGCCCAAAAAACTACCTATTTACTGGCCCTGAAGGAATACAAAAAGGCAATTTCCTTAGCTAAGGCAGCCCATTTTTCTTCAAGAATCCTAACCGCTAACAATAAATCCAAAGAAATTTTCACTATCGTAGAGCGAATTGTCCAATCCTGAGAGAACTCTTAGTAAACCCATCCCATCACAGGATCTCTGCGACTCCCTGAACAAATTTTTCATTGATAAAATTGCCGATATCAAAGCCAGTATCCCCTCCCATACGTCACCACAGGCTATCCCCCCTTGCCCAGAAACCCCCACTCCCTTAACTGTTTTCCGCCAGTTGACACAGCTATCCTGGGTGACCTATTAGCAAAAGTTAGATCTGGCTCCCCTATGGACCAATGTCCCCCTCATATTTTAAAAACAGCCTTCTCCACCGTCTCGGCCCCAGCCCTTGCACTACTTAACAATTCATTGTCCCAGGGCGTTGTACCTAATTCCTTCAAGGAGGCTATAGTGGTCCCTCTCCTTAAGAAACCTAGTGCAGACCCCAAGATGCTAGGTAACTACCGCCCAATTTCTTTGCTCCCGTATCTGGCCAAGTTACTCGAAGCCCACGTTGCTAAATGCATGTCCAATTTTCTGGAACAATCCGAGTTCCTTGACCCACGCCAAGCGGGCTTCTGTCCAGCCCACTCCACAGAAACTGTCATATTGGCAGTTCTGGACTCCTTACGAGAAAAGGCGGACAAAGGTACTCCTCAGGCACTGGTGCTGTTAGATCTCTCGGCCGCATTTGACACGGTCGACCACAATATACTGGCAGACCGTGTCAGAGAGGCAGGCATTCAGGGCCTCGCCCTTAAATGGATGATTTCCTTCCTGGAAAATCGCACTCAGGCAGTCCGTATTGGCCACTTCACTGCCCCTAAACTTAAAACCACTTGCGGGGTCCCTCAGGGCTCTGCGCTCTCTCCGCACCTATTCAACCTCTATCTTCTCCCTCTGATTAGATGTCTGAAGGAAAGAAGGGTGGACACCTTCAACTATGCCGACGACCTCCAACTTATGTTTACTATCGACAACTCTCCCCAGTCAATCTCTGATTTTCAATCCACTATGACATTCATCCGTCATTGGATGGACCACAACCACTTAAAATTAAATCCAGGTAAAACCGAACTGGTCCTGACAGGTGGCGCCCATAACCACTGGGGCCCACAGTACTGGCCAAGCGAATTAGGCCCCCCAGTTCCCTCACCCTCAGTGAAAAGTCTAGGGGTCACCATTGGTAATGACCTCTCCTTAAAATCGCATGTAGGTACCGTTATTTCCTCTTGTTTCCTCCAGCTGCGCAAAATTAGGAAGATAAGTAGGCTTCTGACTCAGGCAGCTCTGGTACAGGTGCTGATGGCGTTGGTAATATCACGCTTAGACTATGCCAATGCAACATACCTTGGTCTACCACTTGGCCTTACTAAACGGTTGCAAATGGTTCAGAACCAAGCAGCCAGACTGGTATATAAACAACCCAGATGGCAACATGCATCCCCCCTTCTTAGGAAACTGCACTGGCTCCCCATTCCCCAGCGCTGCATCTTTAAAGTGGGCTGTCTGGTGTTAAATCTCTGAACGGCCAGAGCCCTAAATTCATAAACAATCTTATCTCCCGCTACACTCAACCTCCGTTCGGCACAGCTCCAACTGCTGACGGTCCCTACCTTTAAGCTAAAGCGCCAAGGGGGTTGCAGGTTTGCAACTCTTGCCCCCCGTCTATGGAACTCCATCCCCCTGGAAATCAGGTCAAGCGCTAGCTTACTGAGTTTCAGGAAGAGCCTCAAAACCTGGCTCTTTATCCAAGCTTTTGAATGATGTGTCTCCAGGTTGGCCAATCCCCTAGCAATCAGCGCCAAGAAACCAACCGGTGTTTGTGCGCTCTACAAATACTTGATAAGAAAGATGCCAGTTTGCATACAAAATTCTTCTGCGGCATATCTGCAAGCTTCGGCTTTCTAAATGAGCGCCATCTTGTTTCCACTATTTATTCTTTCTGTGCTCGCGGCCCTGCCCTAATTAAAGGACTGACCATACTAAGATGCGCAATAGCTCCGCCCCCTGTGTGGGTGAAAGTGATATCGGCTTTGTAACTCCTATTACTGTACTGAGTGTCACCTCTTTATACCCGTTAAGCCAGTGTACATGCAAATTCTACTGTGGTGTGTCTGCCAGCTGACACGTACTACTCAAGCGCCATCTTTTTATCACGAATTCCATTCCATCCTCTTGCCTGGCCAATGTGTGAAGGACGGACTAATCTGTAAATCTTAGGATCTCTGCCATAATTAAGTATGTCAATGGTATTTATCCTACCTGTGTAACACAATGTAGCATATTATACATGAGTCAGAGGTCTGGAGTCCTGATCATAAATCTGTGCAATCGCAGATATTCAAGAAATACAGTTCTCATGTTTTATACTGGCCAAATAATGTATCTCTGTCCTAGATATGTAATGGCAATCAATTCAAGTCACTATACCACATTCCCCTTCAATCCATATTTGTGTTCCATTATATTTTCAATGTGTATGTAACACATTTATATATATATATATATATATATATATATATATATATATATATATATATATATATATATATATATATATATATAAATGAGACCTACGAAACCTTAATTCAACATACTTTACTTTGATACAGTTATAGAACACAATATAATCCTCATTCTATTTTACTATATTATACTAGACATATTTCTCAGCATTGTGCGATTCATATTTTGTATAATTGTTAAACATAGTATAACCCTCAATCTACTGTTATATTTGACATACTATTCGGTATGGTTAGATTCGTGTATACAGTATACAAGGAAAATGTACCCAAGTCGCGTAAGGACCATGGAAACTTCATATGCATGAACCATAAAGCTTATAGCTGAATTTTATGCATTATGCAGGTGTTAGTTTGTTTCCAAAACGACCCCAGTTTATAACTCATTTGGTGAAAACAAGCATTTATATAATATTAATATGTTAATCTCCCAGGAAATAGTGTAGTTCCTGATACACATTTAAGCCATATTCCACAGTATGTAATCTCATGATCCACATGGCTTCTCGTCTTCTCAAGGAGAATTCCCTATTGCCTCCTCTGGGGGTGCCTGGGTACATGGTCGATTCCAAACATCATAACATTTCTGTGTTGTCCTTGTGACTGACTCATTCATATGAACCACCACTCCATATCTTGCGTCACCTATTTTTACCGCTCTCAGATGCTCACTCACTCTTTGGGAGCGCGGATCGTACTTCCTACATACAAAGGGTCACACTTACATACAGTGATATATATACCACAAACTTTGTGTGAAGTAATGTTCATGCGCATGCTATATTCCTTCATAGTTCTGTATGTAAAGATTTTAGTTTTGTCCTTGGCCCACCTACACATTACACAGTTGCCACATTTGTAAAATCCCAGTGTTTGTTGCGTAGGATAGCTTGGGCTTAGTAATGCCCTCAATGTACGACCGCTACGAAATGTAACACTTGGCCTTGCAGGTATGAAGTCTCCCAGCATTTCATCTGCCTGTAACACATGCCAGTGTCTCTTCAAACATTGCGGTATCTATAGTATAACCCACTATAGTCTGTAATATGAAGAACTTGTTTAGATTTGTCTCTCATACCAGCATGTGTATCTAATGTGTATTTTCTGTCTGCCATTCTCCTTCTTGCTGATCTTACTACTCGCACACTGTAACTCCTTTCTATGAATCTTGTCACCATATCTTGTATGC
Organism: Calotriton arnoldi; assembly: GCA_963921515.1. Lineage (NCBI taxonomy): Eukaryota > Metazoa > Chordata > Amphibia > Caudata > Salamandridae > Calotriton > Calotriton arnoldi. The sequence goes on from CAWUFW010001013.1 coordinate 2,758,513, forward strand.
ACTTTTGGAATTCATGCTCCTCACTACAATTCAGTCTCACTCATCTTCCCAAAAGGTATGGCATTAATTTGACAGTTCGGATGTGAACTGAAGGCATGTAGGGTTGCATTACTTGACGTTGGTTTACAGTAGAACTTACTGTGCAACTTATCCCCTTTTACATACAACTCCACATCCAAGAATTCAATCATTTTCTTACAGTATTTAGATGTAAACCTTATATTACCATGGTTCTGATTCAAGTATGTTATAAATTCCATCAGTTTTTTTCCATTTTTTGCCATGTATCCAAAAATTCATAAAGCTGCAAGTTTGCAAAAGACTAATCTGTTATCAAATGAGTTATCTATAAGTGCTATACATGACACAGTTGCTCTGCTATCAATCACCGATGTGGAAGGTGACCCTGTCACAACAGCCAGGGTAATAGAGGACTTGAATGTACAGACAGATGCAAGCACAGACAGTGGGCTCAAAAACAAATTGTGTTGGACGCCACAGTTAGCTAATTGTAACAATGATGACATGTTTTACAGATTTGTCAGTGGAGACCTTGATAAATGGAATATGGATAAACTATAGAGACGGAGTAAATGTAATGACAATCTAAGCACAGGTGAACGTATAGCACTTAAATCACTACAAAAAAACAATAACCTGATAATAAGAGAAGCAATATTGTTATAATGAACCGCCTTGACTATAATCAAGAAATGTATTCAACTCAGCAATGCTTCTTGCTACAAAAAATTGGATGGTAACCCAATGTTTGAACTAACCAAAAAAATCAACAGTAAGTTAAAACATTGGTATGATAACTGTCTCCTGACCATAGACAAATGCCACTATTTACGAATGGACCGCCCTAGACACCCATACCTGTACACACTCCCAAAAATACATAAAGAATCTACCTTTGCCCCAGGGAGGCCCATTGTATCTGGTATCGGTGGGCCAACAGACAGACTCTTCGAATATGTAGATCTACTTTTACAACCATTTGTTGAAAACTTTCCGTCATATATTCGTGATGCTAAACATGTTATAAATCTGTTAAATGACATAGAATAGGAACCCGGGATGTGGATGGCAATGTTAGATGCGGTATCTCTCTAGAACAGCATTACACATGACAAGGGTACACTCGCACTGAATCGCATACGGAACACAAGATCAGTGGCGCTTTTGGAACATATGCAGATGTTGATGTCTGTGACTGAACTAATTCTTGAAAACGGTGTGTTCCTCTCCGAAGATTCATGGTGCAGGCAACTACAAGGCACCGCGATGGGTTCCAGATTTGCCCCTTCTTATGCCAGCCTCTTTATGGGGGTGTTTGAGGAGGGGCATATCTGGGGCCAGAGTGGTGCTCAGTGGATTGAACATATATTATATTGGGGTTGTTACATCGACAACTGTAGTGGGTTATGCTATAGCTGCTGCAAATGTTTGAGGAGACACTGGCATGTGTTAAGGGCAGATAAAATGCCGGAAGACTTCATACCTGCAAGGCCTAGTGTTACATTTCGTAGAGGACATGCATTGAGGGCCTTACTAAGCCCAAGCTATCCTAGACAACAGCAGGATAACTGGCTTACGCAACAAACACTGGGATTTTACAAATGTGGCAAATGTGTAGGTGGGCCAAGGACAAAACTAAAAGCTTTACATACAGAGATATGAAGGAATATAGTATACGCATGAACATTACATGTCACACAACGTTTGTGGTATATATCATTGTGTGTAATTGTGACCATTTGTATGTAGGAAGTATGATCCGCGCTCCCAAAGACCGAGTGAGTGAGCGTTTGAGAGTGGTAAAAATAGGTGACGTAAGATATCCAGTGGCGGGTCATATGAACGAGTGTTAGTCACAAGGACAACACAGCAATTTTATGTTTTTTTGGAATCGACCATGTGCTCAGGGATTCCACAGGAGGCAATAGGGAATTGTCCTTGAGAAGACGCGAATTTGTGTGGATCATAAGATTATAGACTGTAGAATATGGCTTATACCAATAGGAGTCACCGTTCCTGAGTGGAGATGGAAAGAAGGGAAGTAGGGGGTACTCTTGTCGTGTGCTACTCTGCTTGTGGGAGGCAGGGTGTCCTCATCTTGATGCCCTCACACACCCGAAGGATGTCATGCTTCGTCATTGGGCTTTTGCTCCTCGTCGGGCCGGCGCTGCAATGCCCTTCGGGTCCCCCGAAGGGTCTCTTTTTCGGAGATCTTTTGAAGAAGCTGTATGGGTGCGTGGGTGTAAGTGGCAGTGAAGTCCTAGAAAGTATATTAAAAAATGGCTGGAGGGAGAGTGATTAATTTTTAATAAAGTGACCCTCTGTCATTATTAAAACAAAGTGTATGGTGCTAGAAAGTTATATCTACAGTGGCCCGAACATTTCGGTACCCCCGGATAAATGAAAGGAGTAGAGATTCCCTTAGTAGGTAGGGTAAGATCCCATGAGATCAGTGAGGGTCACTTGAGAGGGTTCTCTCGGTGCATCTGGGCTGTGTCACCTGTTAATCACTCTCCCTCCAGCCATTTTTTAATATACTTTCTAGGACTTCACTGCCACTTACACCCACGCACCCATACAGCTTCTTCAAAAGATCTCCGAAAAACTTTCTCATTCGGTCCTGACGAAGCGCCCTGGATCTCCCCCTGAGACCACTGAAGCGCGAAACATGTTGACCATTACAGATGCCCACTAGGGACATATATTCACCCAGCTACCAAGGGACATAATACCCCTTAAAGCAGCTCCATACACTTTGTTTTAATAATGACAGAGGGATCACTTTATTAAAAATTAATCACTCTCCCTCCAGCCATTTTTTTAATACACTTTCTAGGACTTCACTGCCACTTACACCCACGCACCCATACGGCTTCATCAAAAGATCTCCGAAAAAGAGACCCTTCGGGGGACCTGTAGGGCATTGCAGCGCCGGCCCGACGAGGAGCAAAAGCCCAATGATGAAGCATGACATCCTTCGGGGTGTGTGAGGGCATCAAGATGAGGACACCCTGCCTCCCACAAGCAGAGTAGCACACAACAAGAGTACCCCCTACTTCCCTTCTCTCCATCTCCACTCAGGAACGGTGACTCCCTTTGGTATAAGTTTAATTTCGGGAGCACGGGTCACCGGACCTTTTAGAATAGCTCCTAGAGTCCCCCTCTTTTGATAAATGTGGAATATGGCTTACATGTGGATCAGGAACTAAACTATTTCCGGGGAGATTAACATATTAATATTATAGGAATGCCTGTATACACACAAGGAGTTATAATCTTGGGTAGATTTGGAAGCAAACCAACACTAACCCCTGCATAATGTCTACAATTCAGCTATAAGCTTTATAGTTTATGCATATGAAGTTTCCATGGTCCTTATGTGACTTATGTACATTTTCTTTGTATACTATATACATGAATCTAACCATACTGAAAAGTATGTCAACTGTAACTGAAGATTAAGGGTTATTGTGTGTTTTACTGTTATACAAAATATGAATCCCACCATGCTGAGTAGTATGTCTAGTATAATTGAAGAATGAGGATTATAGTGTGTTCTATAAATGTATCAAAGATAAGAGCGTCAAATTAAGGTTTCGTAAGACTCATGTTAATATATCTACATATATAAATTACATAAACATTGAGATTATAATGAAACAGAAATATGGATTGAAGGGGAGTGTGATATAGTGCCTTGGATTTGATTGCCACTACATACCTAGAATAGAGCAACATTATTTGGCCAGTATGAAAAGTGAGAACTGTAGCTCTTGAATATCTGTGATTGCGCCAACTTATTATCATGACTTCTGACCTGACACGCATATAATATGCTACGTTGTGTTACACAGGTAGGATGTATACCATTGACATACTTAATGATGGCGCCAAGACGGGACTAGCACTTAATATAGATATTTTCTCTTTCACAGATTGCATTTGATGAAAACGGGTACTTTATTAAAATGGTGACGGTTATTTATATGTAGAGACAGGGCGAGTTATGCTACTGTCTTGCGCTTTGAAACACCGGGTATGTATGCAGTGTTCTGCTTTTTACACATTTTTTATCTTTGTGCATTTTTTCACGGGTGTATAGTTCACATTAATCAAATTATATAGAGATCCACTTCCAGGTTGTAGTGGCAACTGAATTAAGAGATGGTAAAATGTTTCACACGGAAACAATTGTACCTTTCTGTGGATGGTGATCATTGAAAATGTGGTGCTTTATGATGTAAAGAAGCCTGGGTTTCCATCACGGACTGTGCTTTGTGAATCTTGACAAGCATTAGTTAACATAGACACTGGGTGTAAGGCTCCAAATGTAAACACAAGATGTCTGTATAAGTTGAGGTTTTGATCTTTCCAGCTCTGAGGAAGTTGAGTGGTGAATTGCCCACTGATGAAACGCGTGTTGGCTGGCAGAGGAATCTGAACCAATTAACCCCTTGCATGCGTCGGACACGCGGGAGCCGTCCGCATAAGTGCTAATGTGCGTCGGACGGCTCCCGCGCGCCCGACGCCATTGCACAGGAAATCCCTCTGGTGCAGGCACCAGAGGGATTTCTTTTTCTCCCCCAAAGCCTCGGGAGCTGGGGAAGAGCTTGCCCAGCTCCCGAGGCCCCCCCGTGTTTTCTAGGCACGTCATGCTGACGTCATTTCATAGAAACCGAAACTGAAATGAGCCTTTAGGCTAATTTCAGTTTCACTTTCTATGTGCTCAGGGGGCTATCTCAGCCCCCTGAGCACGTAGAAAGACGGGAGAGGTATCTTTGGAAAGGGGAGAATCCCCCCTTTCCAATGGTACCCCTCCCCAGTGGCTCCCTGCTTGGGAATCGCCCTAGGAGGGCGATCCCCAAGCAGGGATCCACCCACTAGACAGCAGGGAGGGGGGAGCGGCCCCTTGGTCAAGGGCCTTTGCTCCCCCCAAACAAATTGGGCATATTCAGTCTTTCTAGACGCCAGGGATTTTTTTTTGCCAATTTGAATTAGGGGTTGGGGCTGCCCAAAATGGGCATGCCAATGCCCCCACCCCCTCCAGCAAAAATTACAGTCTTTCTGTCTTAGTCAGTAGCCCCCCATGCTGCCCCCCCCCCCCCGGGGGGGCAGAAAGCCCACTAGAAACCAGGGATTATTTTTTTGTATTCATGTAGGGGTGGGGGCTGTCCAAAATGGGCATGACCATACCCCCCCCTGAGAAATTCCAGTCTTTCTGCCCCCCCCAGGGGCAGAAAGCCCACTAGGCGCCAGCGATTATGCTGGCTTTTTATGCGTGGGGGTGGGGACTGCCCAGAATGGGCATACCAATGCCCCCACCCTCCTAAAAAAAATAGCCACAGTCTTTCTGCCTCCCTTGGGGGCATATCGTGTGCCTCTCACCAGGTTCTGTTACCCAGAATCCCTTGCAAATCTCAAACTTAGTTAAAAAAACACATTTTCCTCACGTTTTTGTGGTGGAAAGTTCTGGAATCTGTGTGGATCCACAAAATTCCACCTACCACACATTCCCCAAAGTCTTCCGAGAAAAATGGTACCTCACTTGTGTGGGTAGACCTAGTGCCCGCGACAGGAAACAGCCCGAAACGCAACGTGGACACAACACATTTTCACAGTGAAAACGGACCCTTTTTTTGCAAAGTGCTTAGCTGTAGATTTTGAACCCTAGTTCTGCCGGCACCTAGGGAAACCTAGCAAACCTATACATTTTTGAAAACTAGACACCCAGGGGAATCCAGGATGGGGGGACTTGACTGGCTCTCACCAGGTTCTGTTACCCAGAATCCCTTGCAAACCTAAAACTTTGTAAAAAAAAAAAAAACCACATTTTCCTCACATTTCTGTGGTGGAAAGTTCTGGAATCTGTGTGGATCCACAAAATTCCACTCGCCCTGCATTCCACAAAGTCTTCCGAGAAAAATGGTACCTCACTTGTGTGGGTGGGTCAAGTACCCGCGACAGGCAAGGGCCCAAAATCTATTGAGGCAACTTCAAAATTACCTATCACAAAACAACCTGGTTTTGCAAGGGGGGGTCCCATGAGTTTTTGGCCCCGGGCTCGGCGGCCATCTAGGGAAACCTACCAAACCCACACATTTCTGAAAACTAGACACCCGGGGGAGTCCAGGAAGGTATGGCTTGCGTGGGTCCCCCAACATTTCCCTACCCAGAATCCCCTGCAAACCTCAAATTTAGCTGAAAAAAATCACATTTTCTCAAATTTCTGTGTGGGAAAGGTCTGGAATCTGCGTGGATCCACAAATGTCCTTCTACACAGCATTCCCCCAGGTCTCCCGATAAAAATGGTACCTCATTTACGTGGTTGAGTCAAGTACCCGCGGCAGGCAAGGGCCCAAAACCTATTGAGGCAACATCAAAATTACCTATCACAAAACAACCTGGTTTTGCAAGGGGGGTCTCCTGATAAAAATGGTACCTCACTTGTGTGGGTAGGCATAGTGGCTGCAACAGGAAATGGCCCAAATCGTACTGTGGAGACTTCAAAATTACCTATAACAAAACTACCTGGTTTTGGGGGGGGCACCTGGGGTTTTGACCCCGGACTCGCCGCCATCTAGGGAAACCTACCAAACCCACACATTTCTGAAAACTAGACACCCGGGGCAGTCCAGCGAGGTATGGCTTGCGTGGATCCCCCAACGTTTCCCTACCCAGAATGCCCTGCAAACCTCAAATTTAGCTGAAAAAAACACATTTTCCACATATTTTTGGGTGGAATCACCGTGCCGGCACAAATGTCCTAACCCACAGCGTTCTCCTCAGTCTCCCGAGTAAAATGATACCTCACTTGTGTGGGTGGGGCAAGGGCCTGTGACTGGGAAGAGCCCAAAACATAGGGAATAAGGGTATATAGCACCGAGAATTCTAAGCGCTACATTTTTTTTAAAATACGTTTTTAGCCAATTCTGCATTGGACACCCACACAAGTGAGGTATCATTTTACTCGGGGATTCCAGAACTTTCCACCACAGAAATGTGAGTAAAATGTTTGCTTTGACAAATTTTGAGGTTTGCAAGGGGTTCTGGGTAACCGAACCTGGTGAGAGCCATTCAAGTCACCCCATCCTAGATTCCCCTGGGTGTCTAGTTTTCAAAAATGTATAGGTTTGCTAGGTTTCCCTAGGTGCTGGCAGAGTTAGGGTTCAAAATCTAGAGCTAGGCACTTTGCAAAAAAAAGGGTCCGTTTTCACTGTGAAAATGTGGTGTGTCCACGTTGCGTTTTGGGCCGTTTCTTGTCGCGGGCCCTAGGCCTACCCACACAAGTGAGGTACCATTTTTAGGTCTCGGCCTGCACCAGCGCTTGCGCTGGTCTGGCCGAGAGTTTTAGTAAGCGGGTTTTGGAAGTGCAAACACTGGCTTTCGGCTGGCGACCAGCTTGAGTTCAAGATGGCGTGCACGCGCAGCTGGCATCTGCGTTTCCTATCTCTTCCTCATTTCCTCGTCATGGCTCATTAACTCTCTGGACTCTGATGTTTCAATCGCAGCAGCAGCTCACATTACCAACTGAGGGCCCTGGACTACAGTCACATGAAAAACAACAGTGATTAGCATTGAAATGCAAGCTTTTTTTTGTCTAGTTAGAAATATTGCTTCGGTGGGTTGATTTCACCTTATATCGCTATTTGTTTTATATTGGGAGTCACAGCCTAATTACCAGTATTTTTGTGTCTCACTGTTTTTTTTTTTTATATTTATTCGCGCAAAGCTATATTTAAGGTTATTTTTTCCGCGTCACTTCTTCACTCTAAACTCCACACCCCCCACTCTTATTGTCTCTCTCCTTCTCTCTCTCTCCCCTCTCTAATTCTCTCTCTACTTAATTAACTCTCCCCTCTCTATCTTTTTTAGCCTTTCATTCTCTCTCACCCCTTTATCTGTTTCTCTTTCACACTCCTTCATTCACTCTCTCTCCCCTTCTTTCTCTCTCTCTATCCCGCTCCACTCTTTATTCTATGTACACCCTTTCTCTTTCTCTCTCACCACCCTCTCTAATTGGGCATTATATCTTCACTCTATCTCTCACTCGGCAAAACCACAGCATCACTCAGCGCAACCACAGCATCAATCAGAGCCAGCACAGCATCAATCAGAGCCAGCACAGCATCACTGAACGCCATCACAGCATCACTGAACGCCATCACAGCATCACTGAACGCCATCACAGCATCACTGAACGCCATCACAGCATCACTGAACGCCATCACAGCATCACTGAACGCCATCACAGCATCACTGAACGCCATCACAGCATCACTCAACGCCATCACAGCATCACTCAACGCCATCACAGCATCACTCAACGCCATCACAGCATCACTGAACGCCATCACAGCATCACTCAACGCCATCACAGCATCACTCAACGCCATCACAGCATCACTCAACGCCATCACAGCATCACTCAACGCCATCACAGCATCACTCAACGCCATCACAGCATCACTCAACGCCATCACAGCATCACTCAACGCCATCACAGCATCACTCAACGCCATCACAGCATCACTCAACGCCATCACAGCATCACTCAACGCCATCACAGCATCACTCAACGCCATCACAGCATCACTCAACGCCATCACAGCATCACTCAACGCCATCACAGCATCACTCAACGCCATCACAGCATCACTCAACGCCATCACAGCATCACTCAACGCCATCACAGCATCACTCAACGCCATCACAGCATCACTCAACGCCATCACAGCATCACTCAACGCCATCACAGCATCACTCAACGCCGTCACAGCATCACTCAACGCCGTCACAGCATCACTCAACGCCGTCACAGCATCACTCCGCGCCGCCACAGCATCACTCAGCACCAAAGCAGTATCACTCAGCAACACCAGAGTATCATTCAGCATCACCTCAGCATCGTCTCCGCAACAGTCACCACCACCACCTCAGCCTGCTCTCGGAATCTGGCATCTGTTGATTCTCCCCTAGCGTCTGGCCGCTGCTAGTGTTATAATACAGGTACTAGTTCCCAACCTTCACCCTCCGATTGTTTATGCCCCCTCAAAAAAAAAAGCTTTAACAAACAACCATTGCAATAGGCAGAAACAAGTTGCCAGCATTGCAAGAACAAAAAAAAACTGAGAATTTTTTATTGTAAATACTTTTTTAATATGCTCGTTCAGTTTTACATAATGCCTTCTTGGTCATATATAAAGTAACAAAAATGCTTCTGACACTTTTTATTATAACTTTTCAGCATGCCACACAGCAGCCACACTTCTCTACAGCACAGCTTGAAGACATTGGCAAAGTCAATAGCTCTGGCTAAACACTTATAAGGCCCCAAAGGCGAGACCTATTGGCTATGCCAATGCTTGTTCTCGGAAGACTTTGGAGAACGCGGGGTGGGTGGAATTTGGTGGATCCACGAAGATTCCAGAACTTTCAAACACAGAATTGTGAGGAAAATGTTTTTTTTTTTTTCCAGGTTTTAGGTTTGCAAGGGATTCTGGGTAACAGAACCTGGTGAGAGCCAGTCAAGTCACCCCATCCTGGATTCCCCTGGGTGTCTAGTTTTCAAAAATGTATAGGTTTGCTAGGTTTCCCTAGGTGCCGGCAGAGCTAGGGTTCAAAATTTACAGCTAGGCGCTTTGGTGTGTCCACGTTGCGTTTTCACTGTGAAAATGTGGTGTGTCCACGTTGCGTTTTGGGCCGTTTCCTGTCGCGGGCACTAGGCCTACCCACGCAAGTGAGGTACCATTTTCCTCGGAAGACATTGGGAACGCGGAGTGGGTGGAATTTTGTGGATCCACACAGATTCCAGAACTTTCCACCACAGAAATGTGAGGAAAATGTTTTTTTTACACATTTGTAGGTTTGCAAGGGATTCTGGGTAACAGAATCTGGTGCGAGCCATTTCCTGTTGCAGCCACTATGCCTACCCAAACAAGTGAGGTACCATTTTTATCGGGAGACCTGGGGGAACGCTGGGTGGTAGGAAATTTGTGTCAGCCCAGTGATCCTACAACTTTCCCACACTGAAATGTGAGAAAAAATAGATTTTTTTCAACAAAATTTGAGGTTTGCAGGTTTTGTTCCAATTTCAGAAATACATAGGTGTCTTTCATACCGATTTTTCCATGTGTGTATTTTCCCAAATTAATTGCTATATACCGGGTACATAATAAAAAACCATTCAAGACGCTGCTGAGTTATTGGCTCTGGGTTCGTCAGGTTCTTGGTGAACCTTCAAGTCCTATATATCCCCACAACCAGAAAGGTCCAGCGGATGTAACGGTATATTGCTTTCAAACAGCTATCATAATTAGAAGAAGTTACAGGTGAAAACGTTGACACAAATGGCTGTTTTTTTTCAACTAATTTTCAATTTTTCCTATATTCAACTGTTAGTTTCTATAAAGAAACCTTGAAGGATCTACACAAATGTCCCCTTGCTGAATTCAGAATTTTGTCTACTTTTCTAAAATGTATAGCTTTCCAGGATCCATTATTGCTTTCGTACCATTTCTACCATTAACTGGAAGGAGGTTGAAAGCACAAAAAGTAGCAAAAATAGGCTATGTCCCAGAAAAATGCCAAAACTGTGTAAAAAATTTTGGTTTTCTGACAAAAGTCTGCTTGTCCCTGAAAGCTGGGAAGATGGTGATTTCAGGACCACAACCCCTTTGTTGATACCATTTGCAGGGGAAAAAACAGACGCTTTGATCTGTAGCCCTTTTTTCCCATTTTTCAAAAACAAATTTTTTTTTTTAGCTGTATTTTGGCTAATTCCTGGGTCCCTCCAGGGGAATCCACAAACCCTGGGTACCTTTAGAATCCCCATGATGTTGGAAGAAAAGGATGCAAATTTGGCGTGGATACCTTATGTGGTCAAAATGTTACAGGGGCCTAAGCGCAAACTACCCCAAATAGCCAAAAAAAAGGCTTAGCACAGGGGGGGAAAAGGCCTGGCAGCGAAGGGGTTAAAGAAAGAATTGGAGAATATATGGATGGCTGGAGGACTCATTTTTCTTTTTATACATTATTGCGTGTGCTTAAAGGCTTGTGTCAATTGACCGCCTTATGAGCCACTTCGTGTGGTATGCAGTTCGTCTTGGAAGGTAGCCCTTTTAGTAGCCATCATCTCACTTACAAGTATTAGTTAGCTGGAATAACTAACACTGGAGGAACGTTTCGTAAATGCCTACAGTTCACAGGGATAGAATAGTCTTGAGAAGAAACCCCGAGTTCCTCTCAAAGGTGGTTTTAACTTTCCATGTTACCCAGACATTTGAATCACCTGTCTTCATAGCAAATCCAGTCTGATTCCGAGAGTGAATTGCATATATTTGATGTTAGGAGAGCGTTAATGTATTACATTGACAGAACTAAACGCTTTCGAAACACAAAGCACCTCTTTGCTGCCTTTGCTAAACCTCAAGTAGGAAGGCCTATTTCCAAGGGTTGCATAGCTACATGGATTGTCAAAGTTTTACAGACATTCTACTCTAAAACTATGCAGATTCTACTTGCAGTGCCAGCAGCCCATTCCACTCAAAAAAGCAGCCACAGTGGCCTATTTACATTCCAATTTCAAACATCTGTGAAGCTGCTACATCAACACCACACATATTCACCATGAATATACGAGCCTGTCAGGAGTCCTTAGTTGTCCAAACCATTTTAGTGCTTCATTCCAAATATCTGCATCATCTGCTGGCTAGCCACCGCTAATGGGATAAACTGCTTTACAGTCTATGCAAAGCATGTGTATCTACAGCCACACATGCTACAAACAGAAAATGTTACCCTGTAACCATCTGTTAGTAGCTTGTAGATTCACATGCACTGCCCTCCTTCCTGGAAGCGAGCAGTGATTCAAGATATTTGTTATAATTATCGCATCACAATGGACAGAAATTGTATTATTTGTTCTGCCACTCTACTCCACAACCAGTAGTCACGCTTAATACTAGATGGCGGGAGTATGCAGAGCATGTCAATCTTCAGCACTTTAGGCTACGACCTTTTAGGGTAAGTAACTTTTTTGTATTGAGTGATCATGCAAACATACAAGTGGGTAGTTTCAGATAACGTTTTAGCTTGGTAACATTGAAGAAGGGGTTGAGGAATGTTGTCTTTGGAGAGTAAACTGTCAGGTGTTTGCAAAGATCTGTCTTCCTCCTGTTGGTATAGATGAAGTCTGCCTCGTCTGGGCTGGTGGTTGTTGACTAATACTTTTATCTTGAACTCATCCTGTTAATGAGGTAACAAAGCAGTGGTCCCTGAAGTCCGCTCCATAACAAAAGGTGTCTGGTAATTGGCTTTCACAGTTTGATTCTGATTTTTATGGGTAACATTTGGTTGCTTTTTACAAACTGAAGTATGTTCCAAGAACGCCCTCCAGTTTGTTTACCTCCTCCAAGTGGTACGTCCTGATGTTGTATAGGATTCTGAAGCAAAACTTGTTCGAAAAAACTTGTCCCGGAGAATCTACAAATCAGTTTCCTCAAATATTTGCAAATTAATGGCACCCTAGTGAATACTGTTTTTTTTTCTTTTTCCAGGATACTCCTCTATATAACCCATGCCTGTACCCTAGTGCCACCACTCATGTCAGTACCCAAGAACCTCTACCTCTATCTAAATCCTAGTATGTTTATCCCATCTATACCATAGTATCTCCTACCACTGCTCAATTACTCCTGCCTTGTTCACTTCTTATCTGTTTTAGTTAGATTTTATTGTCCACTTTTCTGCAGATTTTTTGACAAATGCCCTTAATCTTTTCCAGGAAAATATTAGCCTTGTTTTCGAAGTGTGCCAAAGTGTAGTTTCACCAGGGTGGGGTTGTCTGGTTGCCTTGCTTTCTCTCTCGCTTTTTCCCCTTTGTCTTTCTTTTCTTTCTATTAGAGCTGTGCATATCTGAAAAAGCTTCATTCACCTTTTTAAATTACTTTGACTTCGTAAAAGGTTCATACCCCCTATTCCCTACACTCCTTTCCTCCAAAAGAATTGGTTTTCAAAGTTTTTGGTTTCGTTTATTTTCCCATCTCATTAGTTTCGATTTTTCTCAACTTTATTTTGCTTATAATAATCCCCTCTATCTTGAGGTTGGTATTAAATGCCTTTCTGCATCTTTGCAAGAGAATTGATTCATTGCCACAGAGTAGGGGGTTCCACAGCTGTTGCATTAACGTGTGGCTTCTCTCGAGAGGCTTTCACGATTTTGAGTTGCATGTTGTCCTTCGTAAGCCCATCTCAAAGGCACTGCCTGTCAATACGGTTAAAAGAATGTGAGAAACAAAATAGTGCCATATGAAAAAGTTGATAAATGATATGGCAGCCCATCTAAGCCACCACCAGTTGTTGCCTCATCGGGGGGACTTCAATCCCCAACGTCCTTCGCGCCAGGAGGTGCCGACACCAGCAACCGCGCCCGGAGGCGCACAAGAGTGCTTGGGGCTCCCGCAGCAGGGGCCGCGCCCGGGCCAAGAGCTGGCCCGTAAGAGCCCGGAGGAGGCTGGGCTAGACCACCCCTCTGAAATCTCCAACTAAAGGCATACGGACTATGGACTGCCTATACTAGAGGTACTGTGACTATCCCTCATTCCCACAAAGCTATAATCGGATCCCTCCATAGCAACCAGCCTTTTCTCGTCTTGTTCCACTTAACCGCATTCCTGCCTAATCATGGGGAAACGGAAAGTAATTGAGGGAGGATTGGGAGGCGCCCTGAGGAAAATGACAAAGAAACGGACTCAGAAGCCTAGTCCGGGGGTTGAGAGGGAAGGGGAATGTGGGGGGGGGGGGGGGAGTGTGATGGATCGAATTGAATCTCTACTATCCGACTGTGAGGGCCTGCTCACGACATCTGCACCATCTACTGTTACCCCTGCCCCCTCACCCAAGGCTCCCCAAACTTCCACTTCCATTGCTGCAGTTGTTTATAGAGGCCCAGGCAGTATACCTAGCCTATTTAAAAAGGCAGCTAGCAAGAAACGGCTGGCGAAAGTCCCCGAAGATACCGAAGCACTCATCACCAGCCCCCCGGCAACTATAGCGAAGCCCAAGGCAGGACTCCAGCAGACCTATTGTTGAGCAATAGATTTGCACATCTCGCGGAACATACAGTTACGCCTGATACACACATGCACAAGGAGTGCGTGGGACCCATGGGTATAGCATCTAGCGGGATGGATACAAATTATCACGGGAGCTGTAGGGTGGCGGGTACTGAACCAACATTAATTAATGTAGAACTCCAGAGGGAAATTCTAGCCCTTAAAGAAACAATAGGGACTTTAACCACCCTCATTTCAAAACTATATCTCTATAGAAGATCGCAGCAACCTTGAGACATTACCCAAGCGCTCCCCCGAGCACCTGCACGATCGTGAAACCTAATCATTCCATTACCCATAGCACACAAATAATATGCAATAGCCCAATCACTAATCCTGCACCCTTGGCTGAAAATCGAGGTGTCTGCAAAGGGGACCCTCGTAACAAATTTTCCACCCATGACAAACACCGAGAAGGCCCCAGGGAAAATCTTAGGGGACAGACTGGGCTCATGACTGCCACGGCGAATGAATCATTGCATCTGACCGCAGGCCACAGTGAGGTGCCTTCACTTCTTAGGCCTCGCCCAATCCCCCACAATGCTCCCCAGTCTATTATCTACATGATCAATGTACCAAAGTCTGATTGTAATAACCACGAATATGGTGAGACCCTAAAGAACAAAGCCATTCACTGGATTAGGCATGTAAGGGGTTGCCGATTGGTGATAAGGGACGACATCTTGAGGGCAAGAAGATGTGTCCTGAATAATAGCTCTGTTGACGCAGTAGAACTTACCTTGACAAGTAAAAACTTAGTGTACAATCTAGTCGCCCTGGAAGCTAGATCCTGCCCCCCATGTACCACCAATATTCAACTGAAGCTAAACATCCCTTCATTCGCAGCTACTCACAAGAATGTAATGATGCCTCAAAGGGACCTACCGTCTTCATCCCTATCACAGAACGACTGACTATCCCCAGAACCCCCACAGGAACGCGCGTGTCTTTCTAACACCGATTCCATCTATACATTGCTGCAATGGCCCAGAGGGCCGCTCCCCTGAATATGAGGTAGTCATCTAGCCCCTATTCTCCCTTACATGTTGAATCTGCCTTGCAAACAAGAGACAACGCCCAGGACGGTGACAAAACCACATACTCAGTTGACCATTGATATGGCCGAACTAGTTCCCCCCCCCCCACCCCGCACCACCTAGACATAAGGAAACTCAAAATAGCTTTGTGGAATGTGGCAGGCATAAGGGGAAAATTAGGTCTCCCTCACTGGCTTGAGTTTATTAATCAGCATGAGATCTGTATTTTGCAGGAAACCTGGAGTTTGACTCCCACTTTTATCCCAGGGTTTGTAACGTTTTACAAACCGGCAATTCCCTCTAAACTCGGCCGTCCCTCTGGAGGGCTCCTCATCCTGATTAAAATTGCACTTAATTGTGTAATAGAGGAGCTTTCCACTATTAACAGCGATGTTCTTTGGGTTAGACTCGAAGGCCCACTGGGAAAGTGCATAGACATTTTTAATGTCTATGCAAGGAGTACAAGAGCTGGTAGGTCACCAACCCTGCAGGCTCTAGATGAGGTATTGGATGCAAAGCAGGCCGCCCACCCCTTAATTGTGGCTCGCGATTTCAATGTAACTTTCGAGCCCCGTGATCGGGAAGACATTCTAGAGGCCAACGAGGAGGACAACATGTGATTAGTTCCTTCATTGGAGCTGCCACCAATACAGTAGTGGTCCCAAGCAGCCCTGCAGTTAAATTCTATAACCTTAGCACATAGGCTACGGGCTGCTAATGGAAGGACCACCTCTAATAACTGGGGAAGGACTTTTGTTGGGCCCAACAGGTCCAGCCGGATTGACTATATACTAGTGGACCTTAGTCTATGGCCAATTTAGTAGACCTATCCATTATCCAGACCTGCGAAAGCGACCACAATCCTCTTAGACTTACAATCGAGTATCTGTGGGGCGAAAAGGTAAGGACAGCCCATGATCTTCTCACCACAAGGGAGGTGACCCCCTCAAACAACAATCGCCGGCTCAAATGGCCCACAATTTTGGCGGATGAATTTAAGCTTGGCATCCTAAAACGCGATCTTGAGAACCGTCTGGGGTTGTTGCTATCCCGGTCAAGCGACCCGTCTACACGAGTAAGTTGTAGTGATCAACATCCTAAGTTTTTTAACCATTTGGCAAGAAACTTTATTGCTCACCAACATAAGTCTAGGTCCAACCAGGCGAAATCATCTAAAACGACCTCATGGTTCTCAAAAAGAGTGTAGATCTCTAAAAAGACGTCTGTCCCTAGCCCTAAGGCAAAGGGACATCCCGTCAATTCGGGAATTGAGGAGGCCATGCAAACTGGCCCAATTAAAGGCCAAGAGGGAATAGGATGAAAGGAGGTGGGCAGAACTTGGGGAGTCCATCTCAAGTCCGGACGCCAGATTGTTTTGGTTACTCGTGGGCAAGGGTAACCATGAAAGGTCTCCACCTTTGGCTAATAACATCTCTGCCTATGCGTGGCAAGATCATTGTGGAGCCTTGTATTCAACTCTTACCAGTTACGATATGCAACCAGCAGTCCCTGACCTACTTCAACCAACATATGATCTCTCATTTACCAGAGAGGAAATATTGTCCTCTCTGGATGCAATCGTACCCGCTAAGGCTCCCGGAACGGATGGTATCCCAGGGGATCTCTTCCGATCCAACAGAGAAAACTGGGCAACCTACATATTGACCCTCGCTAATGACATCGCGGGAGGAGGGAGGATCCCAGAATCATGGAAAGGGGCCGAAGTGATTCCCATATTCAACAAGCATTTGCAATGCAATAGGTCTCGCATTTACACGAGTTTAAGCTATTGCCTTTGTAAAAGACAATGTCTTTTATTTATGTTTTAAAAACTAAAACCAAAATAAAAGGCATAGCCATTTACAATGCCAATAGCTCAAACTCGTTTCACTTTGGGGTGAGGCCTGCTCAGCGCCTGTAACGCGCCCCCTAGACCTGCTCGGCTCACCCGGCAGGTTTGCGGCTGCTCTTGGGCGGCTCCTGAGAGCTGTGTGATCTTTGGCAAGGTTCCCTGGCCTGCGCGAAGCACCACCCTTGACTTTCAGCGAGAGCTACGCGTTCATCTTTATTTGATAAGCGGAAGGAGGTGCACTTCCTATTGCTTTACCAGACTCCTGTGACCATCACCCTGTGGGGAAAGAGGGAAAGTGTGCAGGCCAATGCCTTTGCAGACACTAGCAATCTGCCACGGAACTGTCCTTGCTCCAGCCCAACCGGCCTTTCAAAGGAAACAACCCGACATGTGGTTGACTCTGCTCTCGCACTATTCTCCGATTCAATGACCGTCTCTACCCCAGCCCTTCGACTTTAAAAGGCATTGGCTTAACATGAATCACTCCACCCTTCTACTGGCAGCCTTTCAGGGGCACCGAACCATGACGTCACGGCCTCTGCTCAAGTCTTATCAGGGACATCTTTCTAACAAGGAATTACTTGTGCCCAGGCCTAACCGCCTCTCAGAGCGAAGCTTAACGTGTTCCAACACTGTCCAGCCTTCTCTCTGATGCAATATACAACCAAGCTATCAACAACGGGGGGTCATGCACTGGAATGCGGTCATATGGCCAAGATCACACAACCTGTCAACTGTAGGCAGACAATGACCAGGCAGGGGAGGTGGATTCCCACCAATGAGAGATGTGCTACCTTCACTCCCAGATCCAAGGACAGTAGCTTCCGGGAGTCTGATATTTACACAGAAGCTGATATGGAAAGGCCGTGAACAGAGGGGTGGAGGGAGGTGGACTTGTGCATTGGCGAGGCTGAGAGAGAGAAAGAACCAGAAGGGAGGGGGGGGGGAAGAGGGAAAACAGAGGAGAAACTGACAGGTGAGGAGTGAGGCAAGCAAAGTGTGTGTGTGTGTGTGTGTGTGTGTGTGTGTGTGTGTGTGTGTGTGTGTGTGTGTGTGTGTGTGTGTATGTGTATGGAAGAGAGGTGGAGGAGTGATCGAGTCTGTGTGTGGTTAAAAAAGATAGGGTGAGGAATACGCGTTTGTAGGTGTGTGTGTAAAAGAGAGGAAATGACAAAAATCTGAGAGAGAGAAGCGGTCTTATCAAAGGTACAGAGGAAGGGGCCGTCTCTCCAATTCAGACATCACCCATGTACTTCTATACGCAAATGTGCATCTCGGTCTGTGTGTTTCCGTCGGCCTGCTTGTGTACGCATGCATGTGTCTACTGGGTGATGATGATGGTGTGTGAATGCAAATGTGGTGCGGGGGGGTGCGTGGGCCTTTATCTGTATACCTTGTCTGGGTATGTGTGTTTATCGGCATGCGCGCCTGTGTGAGCATTAGTGTGCTTGCCTCTGTGTGCCTTTTGTGTAGATTCATGTGTGTATGTCTTTTGTAGTTTGGTGTCTATACATATGTGCGTGGTTTGGAGTTTATGGACGCTGTGAGTTTGTCTTGATGCATGTGGTTCGGCGTGTGTGGCTGGTGTGTGAGTTTTAGGGGTCCAGTGTGTGTGGGTTTATGTAAGGACTAGTGTATAGTTGTTGTGCTCTGGAGAGTTTGATATGTGTTGTGGTTCAGCGTGTGGGAGGTTGTGTACGATTTAGCGTGAGTGTGCGGCTGGTGCACTGGTGCTGTTTGGTGTGTGTGTATTGTTCAGAGTGTGGGAGAGTTGTGTTTAGAGTGTGTGGCTGGTGGCGCTCATGTGCAGTTTGGTGTGTGCGTTGTGTTCAGCGTGTGGGAGGTTGTGTGTGGTTTAGGGTGTATGCAAGATGAGAGAAATATTGAGCGACAGAGAGGTGCCCCCTCCAGACTTGAAATTTAGACTATGACAAGGAGGCCCTTCTCTTCACCAGATATCTTTCGGTAAACCACTGCAAAGCCCGATCAAGGATACCAAGCATTATGTAAATACCACTACAATGTAACACACTACCTGCTTCTTCCCAGCCCCAGTGGCAGCATTTACTAGTCTGTTCCTGGGGTAAAAGGACTGAGTAGTTGTGATTCAATGCGGCTACTGTTGCTCAGAGACTGTAGGAGGAGGCGCTTTCGACTAGATCCATCCTTCTAGGCTCTTCTGGATCGGATGATGTCACATGGTTGATGACCGAGCAAAACCCAGAGGGAATGCTTATGAATTTTTTTACCAAGCCCTGGGGCGATGTTTGCAGCCTGCCAGTGTGGGCTGCCTCGCATTCCTTTTGGTTACTTTAAAAAAAAAAAAAAAAGAATGCAGCATCCCGCGAGTGGCGCGCTGAAAGTTTAACAAGATGCGCGGCCGCAAGACGCGCTCTGTGGTGGGGAGGGGCGGAGCGAGGCACTTGGGAGAGCAAGCAAGAGAAAAGACAGATGGCGCCTCGAGGAAAGCCAGATGGCGGCTGTGCGTGTGCCCGCGCGCGTAACTGCAAGCTTTAGGCCGCAAGCAAAAGCTTGTGGTCGGATTTCTAAAGCCCACTCACTAAATGTCTCGCCAGACCAGCGCATGCGCTGGCTCAGGCGAGACCTAAAAAGGGTCTATCCCTTCCAACTATCAACCAATTAGCCTGATCGATTGTGTCCAGAAAGTCCTCTGCTGCTCGCTTCTAGCTAAAATCACAGATTGGATGGAAGAGAATGGTATTCTCTCTCCCCTCCAAGCGAGCTTTCGACGGAAAACTGGCACAATAGACCAGGTCTTTCGCCTCTTCATGTTGTACTGGAAGGTGGTCCTGCTGGGTAAAGGGAGCCTATATATTGCATTCATAGATCTAAAAACTGCATTTGATCTCGTTCCCAGGGACAATTTATGGCGGGTGCTCAGGGAGATGTGTATGCCACCGGGCACCCTTGCACTTCTAATCGGTCTCCTTGAGAACTTTGCCAGGGTTAGGTGGGGTAGCCAGGGACAGGTCACCGATCCCATTAAAGTACAGCGGGGGGTCCTCCAAGGATGTGTCTTGGCTCCAACCTTATTCTCACTTTACATCAACTATGTTGCTGAGCTCTTATCTGCCATTCCAGCGGATGCCCCCTCCCTAGCAAAGCAAAGAATTGCCACCCTCCTATTCGCGGATGACACTCTTCTCGTCTAGAAGACCACAATGGGCTTGCAAAAATTATTAGATCAATTCAAGCTCTTTTGCGACGGGAGGGGGCTCGAAATAAATACATCTAAAACCAAGCTTATGCTACTGAATCCCCACAAGTCCTTCAAGGGAAACCTGCTCTTAGACAAAATCCCCCTGGAGAGAGTCCGCTCCTTCGATTACCTGGGAATTAAACTATCAGAGGATATGGCCTGGAAGCACCATCTCAGCAAGGCCTTCCTCAAACTTTCCCAGGTAACCGGGGCTCTGCACAAAGAACACTGTCTCTCCTACACTAAGCCAATTGCACCAGCACTGAAACTATATAGTTGCAAGGCCGTGAGTAGTGCACTTTATGGGGCTGAGTTGTGGGGCACGGCAAGAGTAAGCGACCTGACAACCCTGGAGAATAAGTTCCTCAGAAACTTGGCTTCCTTTCCGCAGAGCACTCCTCTTTGCCCACTAATGCTCAACGTGGGCATTAAACCCATTAGTGATCTAGCGAAGATCCGCCCCTTGCTGTTTTGGCAGCGGATGGTCTCCACCCCAGAACTGTCGTCCTATGCCGCTACCTTTCGGGAGGTCTGTGCTTTAGACACCACTCACAAAATAGGCTGGATTAAACATGTTAAAAGACTTATGTCTTGCATAGGCCTCGCAGGTCACAATATTGTCTGTCCAACATCCTACACTAGAAGACAGATTAAAACACTTTACTGGGAAGGGGTTGAGCAAAATGCATATAGAGATGACAGCCAGGGCAGATTGACTGAAGAATTTAGAGGCTGTAAGATCAGCCGCACCTTAGAAAGCTACCTCGATATTATCAAAGTGCCGTCTGATAGGAAGTTATACATTCAGTTTAGGTTTGGTAGCTTGCCAATCAACGCATTCACAAACTTATGGTCGGTCAACATAGCACAGCCAAGGGTTGCCCTTGTTGTCTCTGTTCGCAAGAATCCATTGGCCATTTCCTTTTTGCCTGCACAGCGTATGCAAAACCCAGGAGCAAATGGTTGTCTCCTGTCTGTAGGCAACTTGGTACTCGAGATCAGAGTGGCCCTGCGCATGCTAAAATCTGATGCAAGACCTCTATTTGTGTGCGCGCTACTGCGAAATTTTTGGGCCACTCATGGGCGATCAGAAGGAGGGCGCTGACAGCCTCCCGGCCTACTCCCGAGATTTGCTGACATGACCATTTGCCTTACTAAGCATATCTGCCATGATGGTTATCAACTCTAAAACGCAAATTACCCTTTATATCTCTGTTCACAAGCAAACCCAAATTGCCTTTTTAGGTCTCGCCTAGGCAGCGCGCATGCGCTGCTCTAGGAGATGACCTTTTGGAATCGGTCAGCTCTTTATGAGCACTCGTACTTGTGCTGGCATCCACCTTGCGGGAGCGAGCAGCGGCGCGCAGGGGCCATCTGTTTCCAATTAGCGTGGCCGCGCGCGCGTCTGCACTTTTCAAGCACTCGTGCTTGTTTACTCGGCTCCCGTGCAACTCGAATTTCACCCTGTTTGCTGCCAGGTGCCCTGCGCCAGTCCAGGGCGCCTTTTCACGCTGCCCCTGGTTGCTTTTCTCAGCGCCCTGGAGTGCTGTGAAGTCTCTGTGCTGACTGCCTTGTTTGTTGGTTACTGGATTATTTATTTTACACTCCCATAATTGAGAGCAGACACTGCTTTGTGACCTCAAGGTATGTTGGCTGCTTGAAGCGCACATTGAAAAGGCGTCCAGCTCGGTGACTGTGTGTTTTTGTATCTGTGCAGTCAAAGCGTACTTCCAAAGAGGCAGTCGCCACCTAGAAACCCAAGAGGGCCGTGTTTTCATGGAATATTCTGGGGGAAATAGACTTTTTCCACTTTTAATTATTCATTTCTCAGAAATCCTTGCACTCTGGTGCCTGCATTTGGGTGAATGTGATCGTTGTTTCGATGGATGTCAGTGTCACGCTTGCCTTACAGAATAGTGTGCTGTGACGGTGTTTGTGTGGTGTGTGCGCGTGTGTGTGTGTGTGTGCATGCATGTGCGTGTACATGGTTTCGATGGACTTGAGTGAGTGATGTGCGAAGAGATCTGGGTACGTCCAGAGGTGGAAAATCGCTCCTGTGACAGTCGAAGAAGTTCTTGCAGCCCAGTGCATCATCAAGGCCATGAAGGCTGGGGCTGAGTCTGTGACCAGTCGGGCATCCGTATGTTCCTGGTGGTTGCTTGGCCTTTCCAGACAGTCCCCCCCCCCCCCCAAAAAAAAACCTCTCCTGTGTGGTCAGTCACCGATTGAGAAATGTAAAGACGAGACTTTCTGTTGCATTTTCACTACATTTAAATAGAACAGTCTTTTTGTTCTTTTCTTTTGACCTACAACTTGAAGAATGTATTATTTTTACCATACATTCTTTCTTTATTTTTTAGTGCCTGTACCAGGCTCTTCCAAACTGTGGGCGGGCTCTTCTGCGTGCTTATTTCCCGAATCTCCTTTACTTGACAAGCCCCAGGGTCACGCGCTCCTTTGCCCCCTGTTTCACCTTGAGGATACCATCAGCCAGTCCTGGTCTTTCAGCCAACAGAACTTTGCATTATGGACGTGTAGTTTAACTTAAAATTGTGTAGGTCTGGGCTCGCAAATCGCAGCATGAAAACATTGTTGCATTGCACTTGCTGAGAGTGAATTCGTCGAATATACCTTTGGACGGGTCGTCATATGTACTTTTGAACCCTTGTGTTTCTAACTGTTTGCTTGGCAGTGGGTGCTCACAATTGCCACCCTCCAGCATCTGCTCCATCAAATTAATTGCTCAACAAGTTTCTTTTCAAAATATTCGACATGAATTGCCGCTACAGCTGTATGACACACAGGCGCCCAGAAGTAAACACCATGGAAGACAACCGGTGTTACAGTAACTGCAGCTGTATCTCACAACTGTGGAAACACTGCCCGGGACTTCGTAGGACACCTGTGCTCCTTGTGTGATAGTGCATATTGAAAAGTACGTCTGCCTTTCTTAAACAGATGTGCTGTCTCGTTCCTCTCAGTACCAAGCGCTGGTCCTGTTAATTCCTATTTGCATACCTTGCAGAACAGGTGATATTCTACAGTAGAACCTAGGCTGCCGAACACTCCCTGGGTCCCCACAGAACCAGAGATGGCACATGGTGGGCTTCTGTTTACACCTATGTAAACCTATTGTATCACCCACAGAGCAGTGTGCCTTTTAAGCACGTGCAGACGCAGGCAGGTATACTACAGATTCACATTTGGGTCAGTAGGCTAGTCAGAAGGTGCACCCACTGCTGTCGTATTTACAACAGCCCGGACAGCCTTGTGGCTTTGATTGCAAACAGTGAATCTTAGGGCAGCTCTGTGCCTCAGCCATTGAATAGCAGGGTGTTTAGTGAAGATGTCACCTTAGATTGAACAGCATCCTATGGTGTGGGTCTCTCAATGCTGGATTCACAAACGAGACTGCAGCATCACTACATGAAGCTGCAACTTTGTAAAATGGCGAAGCACTTATAAGGTCCCAAAGGCGAGACCTATTGGCTATGCCAATGCTTGTTTACTGTGACAACTGGTGAACGTAACTACTAGCATTTAACGCATTTGCACTTTAGAAACGGGACTTTGCCAAATTTGCACATTAATTCTTCTTGTTGGTAAGAACCTGCGATGAAAATCATGACCTGCACAGTACCTGCATCTTTTTAACCTTTTACTGTTTGCTATTATAACTTTTTAATGAATCGCCATCTTTTAACTGTACTGTTTAAATTAATTATATGCATTGTCTGACTCTACATTGATATGTATGAAGCCCATTTTGAATCCTTGTTTCTTTTATGGTATTTTACCGAAATAAAGAGTTTGACTAATGATGTGGCAGCAGGTGAAAACCAGATCCACCATAGACAGCCGTTCCCAAAAGCACCATTTCTGCCTAATTCTTAACATGTTGCAAAATGATTTTTGAGAATTTCTTTTCAGCTCTGTCAGTGCGGCTCATTGATCAGTACAAGCTGTGGTCAGATATTGGCCCTTTTTTGTAGAGAGGCACTTATACACTAGGTTCCCATGATCAAGGGAATATTTATTCACTTCCAAAAACTCAATGTGCTGGGGTTGATGAGTTGACCACCACTGTC
Source organism: Calotriton arnoldi (assembly GCA_963921515.1). Classification (NCBI taxonomy): domain Eukaryota; kingdom Metazoa; phylum Chordata; class Amphibia; order Caudata; family Salamandridae; genus Calotriton; species Calotriton arnoldi. The sequence goes on from CAWUFW010001013.1 coordinate 2,782,842, forward strand.
CGAATTGCTTTTAACATCTCAGTGGAATCATGTAGGGGCCTAGCGCCGTGTGATTGACTTTAATGGCTATTTATTTGATAAATAATCCTATGAGACCTAATGAGTCTTTTGACCATGACTGTGGCTTTCTTTTGTCTGCTAGCTCATCTGGGGCTCTCTTGGCTGGATTTAAGTTGTTTCTCTTGGATCATTGGCGGCACATAATCTTTTTGCTACAAACTGTGTACTTCCTTACCTCTTGACTCTTACCCGGTATCAACATCTTGCTTGTGCTGGGCTACCGTGACCCAGACGGAGTTTGTATTTTGTGCTGCAGCCTTGTGGGTGAAGAGTTCTCATTGACAATTATGGCATTCTAATAACTAGGTTTCTCTGTCCCTTTTTACATAGCTTCAGTCCGAGTAGAGATATGTTTCTAGAAGCTAGAGGTTGAGGTTATCCGAGGGTGTGTCTTTGTCTAGTCTACTTTGAGCTGTTCACCTCTGTCATGCATGTCCAAGTTTAATATTGGCACTGTTGGTTTGTGGTCGCTATTTAATATTCATGCCCTCAAACTGGCACCAGTGCTTTCATTGAATGACGCTTTAATTAACGAATGACTTTCCTCCTGAGAAAGAAATTAGCACAGTAATTCAGACCACTTGTGTGTAAGACTGACATGGTGAGTGTTCAATAGATTTTGTAACCTTTCCTCTATGTTTGAAATGCAAGTCATGTTGCGGTATGAAGCGTTGCAAACCCTCTGTCTTTCTTGCTATTTCTTTCTTTAACCTCAACATGGTCCGAAAGTCCCAGTGAAGTTCCAACTGTTGAGTTGTATGGTGGCTTACTCTCACCATCTACGTCCGGTGGTCAGATTTATTGAATATGTGGTATCTTCTGAAAAGGGTTTACTCCTTCTGGTGTTGCTTAGATGTTATAAGTGAAGTTGTATGCCCATGGACGCATGTTTAGTAATACCTCCCCTCGTATATCCCCGTGTAAGCAGGTGCAATCATTCACTGCACCCCCCCCCCTGCAGGTGCATCTCTGTCCTACCTTGTAAAACAGGCCACGTTCTGCCTGACTGTGAAGCAGCCGATCCCTTTTTCGAAGACCCAGTCCGCCTTTAAGTAATGCGATGACCCCTGTGAAAGGGCACACTGGCCCTGTTTATGCCTAGCACACCTAGTTAAAGGTGCACTGCGACACAAACTAGGACACTACTACCTATACATAATGCGACCATGAACTCTGTGCAGATTTTGATGGAGGTAAAAAGTCCTTCCACTAGGATCACCAGACTTGAGTCCCAAAATACCTTGTACTGTCTTGATTTATTGTTTTCACGTACCCGTGAGCTCAGTCTTATTGCCATTTATTTTGGGTACTCTGACTCATTCATTCTTGGGTGGTCATTAGACAATCTGGCATATGAGAGAACTAGGACCCTTCTTGTCCTAATGCCTGTGATTGTACAGTATAGTATAGTGTGGTATGAAATGGCCAGCCAATTTATATTATGTTCTAATATGGTATGATAGGGTATGGACTGTCATTTTATGGTATGGACTGTCATTATATTGTATGGCATGGCCTGTTATTGTGTAGTATGGTATGATATTGTAAAATATATTTTACGGTCAGTTATTTTATAGTATGGTGTGATGTGATATGTCATGGCCTGTTATTGTAAAGTATATTATGGTAGGAATAGGGATGGTGTGTTATTAAGCCATACAGCCTATGAACTGCTAACAGCATGAATACACATGCATATAGGGAAGCGCCGATATCCATTGGTACAGTTTAAAAACATGTAAATTGCGTTCGATTACCCAAATTTGATAGGAAGGCGGCATAACATTGAATACGACCAAAAGGAGGACGAGTTATAAACAAACGCACTCTTATTGACTTCTGCACCATGCAATGTCATTAAAATTAATAAAGTTTGTTGTTATACGGCTCGGAAAAGACTGGCTGGAGAAAGGATTACTGGAAAGTGAAATATTTTAAAATCTGGAAAGCAAAGAATGAGCGAGGGGAGCGGCAGGTCCAGGTCGAAAAAGCAAAAACAAAGGTGCATAAAAGCAGCTATAAGCGAGACACAGAAGCATAGGAGTATGTAAAAAACTAAACTTAAGGTGAAGTGAAGCTAGAACGTGCAGACATACGTTCACCAATGAAGAAGACAAAAAGTCCAATGAAGCGAACCAATGGTAAGTAATGGGCAGGCTAAAAGCCCCGTCTTACTGGTTTTTTTTTTTCTTCAAAGCAACAATAAATTGTCACAGGCAACAGTCCATGCGTGCTGTCTCAGGCTACACCTAAAAATGGGTTACCTATGACTAGAAGTACTGACACAAAAATATTACTCAAAGGTATGAAAATAATTCATGCAACTTACATGTCAAACTGTGATCTTTGTTTAGACTTTATCATCCACAATAGCTTGCTCGTTTAGTGCACTTCTTGATGACAATTTCAAAAGATTTACAAAAAAAATATGCTGAGCTTACTTGAAAATTGTGATGTGTGTAAGATTTGTGGAAATCTAGAGTTATAAGAACATACGTGCCCAAGACTGTGGTTCTAAAAAGGCGACATAACCTTTCCAAAACTATTTGAGGATACTTAACTGGTGATGCAGTCTGGTCACCTTAAAGTCCATTGCAGTAGCACCTCAACCACCTTTTCAGGTTGCCCGTAGCAATTTATTGTCTTACGTGTTTACTGTTACTGTACTCGAACACTGTTCATGATTACGGTCTTTGTAATGTGTACTCTGTTAATTGTGAAGTGCTCCTTTGCCGGTAGGTGTGCACTACACAGATACCTACAGGAAATAACTGTCGATGGTTGCTTGAATTTGTTGCTATTATTCAAAGAAAACTAAAGGACTGCCTATAATGTATATTTTAATACAAGCAGAGGAATTTAACAGAATTTGAAAGAAAATATGGGAGACATGCAAGAAATATAAAATTGTAAAAGAGATTAATTTTGAACCCATTTAGTCGTCAGTTTTTTAAGTTTGTCAGATAATTTTTTTTTTTGTTGTTGTGTTTTTTTGTCCTCATTCGCCGTCCATCTCACTTCAATATCCACCCTGGGCGTCTGTACTCACTCTCATACTCTGAGGAAAGTAGGCTGTTGGAATGATGGTTTACGGCCCCGCCTACCAGTACCAGACCTGCCCTAGGTATCAATTAAAGAAACCACTGAGATTACTCTTCTGCCGAGCTCAAGGGCTGATATACTCTCGCCGATTAACCGCCACCATACCTGGCGGCTCACGACTTAGCCCAAAGAGTATTGACAGCATAATCATAGGACTCAAGGATCACAACTTCACATCAACCTCTGGGAATCCCATCTAAGTTTCAAAAGATTCCAAAAATCCTTCTTTTTCCTGCTTCCCTGTCTGGCCAAGTCCAATTTTGAAACTGCTAAAACTGATGACAGCCAGTCCGCAAAAGTGGGAGGACCAGACTCCGTCCACCTCATACAGATCTGCCTCCTGGCTAACAAAACAGAATAAAAGAGCAAGGTTTCAGCAAGCCCAGTGATGTTTTCTGCGAGACCAAATATTATTAGAGGCAGATCTATATTAATGGCACAGCCTAAAACACTTGTCAAAAAATCCCCGACCTCCTGCCAAAAAGTAGCGAGGGAAAGGCATTCCATAAACATGTGTATATCTGAAGCGGAGACCAAGCCACACTTTTTACAGCTAACTGGAGGTCCAACTGAGATTTTAGACAGTTTGTGGGGGGTGTAATAAGCCCTATGAATGGTGAACAAGTGGTTTCTTTTAAGCCAGGCTGGTTTCACGACTTCGTATAGAATCTTACATGATTTCTGCCATAATTTCGCACAATCCTTTGTAGGCAAACCCCCCCCCCCCGAGATCTTCAGCAAGCTTAAATTCACCATCTACTTCCTCCAACAGAGTTTGATACCAAAGGGAGACTTCTTTCTTCTCTGGGGATTTGGTCACGAGCTGATGTTCTAAAATACTTCCAGATCCCAAGGCATGCTTCCGCGGGTGAGATTGGACCCAGCTTGCAAGTTGATAATACTTAAACCGAGAAAGTCCTCCCCGACCCTGTCCTGGAGATGTTCCCAGGGGGTGAGTATACCTCCATCAAGGATATCTCCCCAAACCAACAACCCTGCATTCCTCAAGGGGGATGTCAGACTATCTCTTAAGCACTCTGGGGTTCCAGGAGAATCCCAAAGGGAGCTAAACTGGAAAAATAATCAAGCCCCACCGCCCCCTAACTTGGGCCCAAGTTTTAGCTACCCCTGAAGAACCTTCAGCCTAATTTTTTTAAAACTTCGGATCCCCAAATTTAAACAGGAACCCGTTCTCTGGTAGCTTAACACCCCTTAACATGGCCAAAAACATCCCTCCGGCCCCGGTATCTACGGGCATTCTTAATAACATACGTGAATGTGACAATTGGAACGCCCAAGCATATAGTTGGAGGTCTGGCAGGGCTAGGCCACCCTTTTCTCTTCTCCGCCTCAGCTTCTTCCAGGCAATCCTAGATGTCTTGGATGCCCAGATGAAGGAATTAATATCACTCTGAAGCTTCGCAATCGTGGATTTGTCAAAGTAAAGAGGGATCCAGTTGAAAAGATTTTTGGGAGTATCGACATCTTGACTAAATTGGTTCTTCCCAGAATTGATAATGGGAGACAAGCCCAAGATTTCATAAGCATTCTACACTCCCCTGCCACCATAGCTAAGTTAGTCTCAGCCAACTTTGTGATGTCCTGCACCACCTGAACCCCCAAGTATCTCATTTTGGAGCTAGGCTGGTAAACCTGCTGTGTCTCCGACAGGTTCCAAGTCATAATTTCGGTTTTTGTAGGATTAATCTCATAACCAGATACGGAGCCAAACTCCCGGGCTAAACTAATGACCGCTGGAAACGCTGTCTGTAGATCCGCAGAGAAAACCAAGATGTCATCAGCATACAGGGCAACCTTCCTCTCCCACTCCTCATACTTAAATGGCGCTATATTAGGCTCCGCCCTAAGCCGTTGAGCAAAGGGCTCAATATAAAGACCGAATAGAAGAGGGGAGAGTGGGCATCCCTGTCTGGTTCCTCTTGTGATCCTAAAGGAGTCAGTAGTCCTCCCATTAACCAGCAATCTGGCTATAGGGTTCTTATAAATCAATTGTACCATGTGGCGAAATCTTCCCCCTAAGTTAAATTTCTGCAAAGCCTCCGACAGGTAAATCCAATTTACCCTGTCGAAGGCCTGCTTGAATTTGTTGCTATTATTCAAAGAAAACTAAAGGACTGCCTATAATGTATATTTTAATACAAGCAGAGGAATTTAACAGAATTTGAAAGAAAATATGGGAGACATGCAAGAAATATAAAATTGTAAAAGAGATTAATTATGAACCCATTTAGTCGTCAGTTTTTAGGTTTATCAGATAATTTATTTAATAGCAAAATGTTAATGCACCACATTGCCCCTAAATGGTTTTACAAACACAAACTATTAAACCGATCAAAAATAAATTATGATAGATTAGTAAACAGTTAAAGTTTTGGGAGATAGCCTTTAGTTTATGCTGACTGATGTAAATATTTAGTATTCTTGCCTTTTTCTACTGGTTGGTCACAAAATAATGGATTATTGTTCTGCTTCCTGATTATTTTTTTTCTAACTTAATAAATAATGGCGTCTGAACTGGTGCGAGATCCTTTCAGCTTCTCACAATGCAGCTGACCTCAGTCTGTAATTTAAAGAGCCAAATTCAAAAGCTGATGCACACCTCATTGGGAAAATGCGGTCTCTAAGCTTTTCACAGAAGATGACTGTCCCGGCATACTCTGTCAGACACACACTTCATCTCATGCTCACCTCTAACTTTGAATTTAGTGGTAGAACTGCTTATTTGTTGGATATTTACTTCCTCTCTATCAGTCTAAGCAATCTAGTTTATAAAGCCACCACCTATAATAACTTTTCCTCTACTACCTTTTAGGCTAAAGATTACAGATCAAAACCTTAAAACAGTTATAGTGCTATGTAGTGCTGGCCGTATGAGCCAACACAAAACAACACAGGCTTGGCCGTTTCTACCTCAGTATGACACTAGCTTGGACATCCTGTCCCAAGACAAACCTCAAAAATCTCAGCAGGGTATCAAAGCATCAGTAAGTGGTTTAGCAGAGAAATAGCTAGACTGAAACAGTCCAGCTGAAACCTGGAACGGTAGTGGCACGAGTCCAGTTTTGAAGAAGATATAATGTATTAAGAGAGACACCGCAACAATAGAGCAATTAAGAGAGCAGAAAAGGCTTACTTTTCCAAAAACATCAATAAAGCCACTAATAAAACGGAAATCTTATACATGTACCATGAACAAACCATTGCTGATGCCTTATAAGGCCACCCATGTGCATCCAAACTACTACTCGTTTTTCACCAAAATTGCCAAAATTTGAGCTGCTCACCAACACTGCAGAACTACTTTTTGCCCCATTTCTGCGCCCCTGCTACTATCTTACTTTATTTAATTCAAATTGTTTCAGACTGTAGTAGAGCTGATAAGCCTGGCCATCAAGACTAAAGCATTGTATTTGCTCATTGTCCTGTTCTCTCCCACATGTTTGACAGAATTCTTCGATCAGATGCCGATAGCAGAATATGTGCGCCGCTCCACTCTGTAGTTGTGCCTGCCCCAATAAAACTTGCCAGCATCATCCCCTAATAAAAATAAAAACATGAAAAAGAAGATGGCTGACTCCTAACATCATGTCACCCTACAGTCCAATGTTTAATGTATCATTTCGCAGCAAGATCATGGTAAAGGAGGTAACAAGACACCTTCGAATACATTGAGCAAAACAAACTCCTCTAAGACCATCATTTCGGATTTAGATCCTTTAAGATCAGTGTAAAAAAAGCAACTGCTCCATTCCATGGATGGAGACATGAATATCTGGATCTGGTTTTTCCTGTATTAGTTCTCGTCTTTTTAACTGCAGTCAAACCTGGAGCCTTTGACTCATCCACGTACATGGTGCCTTCCAGTGTCCCACAAGGATCACACCTTTCTTGCTTGCTGTTTAACCCTTGTGTTTGCCCCCTGGCCCAAATGGTTGGACAATACAAAGTCAGCTTCCAGATGTTTGTGAATGACAATTAAATTCACTTCCTGCTAGACAGATATCCAGCTTTAGCTCATATTTAAACAATGCACTTAGGTGGATGAAGAGGAGTGTTGTGTGCATAAATAGAGACAAAACTGAGATCCTTGTAATGGTGCATACTGAGCCAGGCTCCGCACCTTTCAGCTGGCCCCCAAGCTCTGGGAGTCCTCTCACCACCACCCAAGAGACCCACTAAAAAGCCAGAAAGGTCTTTGAATTCTTGTTGTCCCATAACTCAATGCACCTATCCGAGGTATCCATCTCCAGCACTCCACTGTCTGCAAAACACTTCCATTTCTCCTGACTGATGAACAGTTGGAGCTAACAAGAGCTCATGCCATGGCATCCCTGGACTGCCAGAACATCTGCCACTAACGGCCTACCAAGGAAATACACACCAAGTGTACAAAAGCCTCAAAATTATGCAGGCAGATGTGTTCCTAAATCTCCGTACAACAATGATGGCAACCTGTCCCCATTTACCATCTCTGGCTTCCAGAAGAAGCCAGGATCAAATTCAAGGTCCAATGCACTGTCCACAAGTCTTACTGGAGTAAAAGCCCAGAATACATGCAGAAATTGACCTCTCATTACACACCAGCCAGAAACCTCCCATCAGCATTTGCCAACCTAATCCATCAGCAGTCTGGCCAGAGGTCGGAACTTCGATGCAGATCCCTGGACTGTAGGGTCCTAAACTGTGGAATATTCTCAGCCTCCCCATGAAATCCAGATGCAACTGTACAGTTTCAGGTAACTCCCAAAGAAAACTCCTAAATTCAGGCTTCCTTTCTAACAGAACTCCTTGCTGATTAGGTGTTCTGATCAAAAGACTTTGGATACAGGTGGAGCTCGTCCTATCTGACTCATCCCATTGCTTCTTATTTCTCATGTAGTTTTATATTTTCAGTTCTTAAAGCAGTCTGAAGTAACTGAGAAGTGACACACAGCTCTATACGATATTACCAATGAATAGTCTCATCTAGATGCTGTCTCCAATAGTGCTAATTAGTTTGGGATTGTGAGGCTTCAGGGGACACTCAAATTATTTTGTGGTTTGAAATGAGGTATTATTATCACCTTGATTGAAACTAAAGCTCTAAAGTTTGTCTAAACTTTGAAATCCCTATGCGAAGTTAAATGGTCACCGTCTGTGATTTTTTTTGTCTTCTGTCTTTTCCTCCTGTTCCATTGGTTAATGTGGACATTCCTCAGTGTATCACTAACTGGTGGTTGGTTTAGTTGGCTGGCACCTGTTATAGCTGTTGCTCAACCCAAAATGTTTTGCATATAGATGAAAGCTCATTTAACCAAAGTTGCGACTGTGTTCTCTCCGTGGATGCCCACCATTTCAATTCTGATGTCAGAAGCTTTGTGGTTATAATATTTCAAGTTAAATTGTAAAGAACGCTACCTCTGGGGTTTAATTTTTGGGTCAGTATTTCTTTTGCATGTTCGTGTACGTCTTTTGTACTCTGGTGGTACATGAAAATTAGGAAACGTGTTAGACCCTTACTACCTACTGTTATTACGAAGCCTCTCTATTAAATATCTGTTGTCTGTCCTTCGTAAGGATCAGTTCTGAAGTTACAGTTTGGTTTCTTTGTTGCCTAAGTGATTAATAGTGTGATCTTTTAGGTATTCGTGTTGGGGTCAGGTGGTATTCCCTGCAACGGGCACAACCCTACTAACAGACACAATTTTTAACTCTAGAGTTGCCCGAAAGGATCATGCTACCTATCTGTGTTAAAGAAGTTAATTAAGGAAGAAAACCAGGATGCCGTTACAGTAAGTAACCTTCCATGTTAGATCTAACTGCTTTGTTCACTCCCTTGCAGGCAAGTGTTGGTTGCCTGTCTGCATTGCGGCACACCTGACTGGAAGTTGGAGTGTGTTGTTCATCGTAGAGGTTGGTGAGGCACAGCATACCCACCAGCACTGCATTCCCTGCAAGGAATATGTGTAAAAATAATTTCCTTTTGTCCATTTCCGACAGTGCCCTGCCTTCTGCAGTTCAGTATTTCAAGACTTGGTATTCAGGGAGGATTTGGTTCGATGACAGTTACCTTTTCAAGTTTACCTCTTCTCCTTAGTTTTCCTTCATGTTTATCCATGGGCCTCTCTGAATATGTAATATGTTTATACTGTTGTGTGATACAGCGCTCTTCCAAATGAAGAGACCTCTCTGTGCGTGAGTGCTCCTACGCCAATAAAAATGTTTTACTACAGGAAGCATGTTATCTGTAGCTCCAAGATATTTGCATGCTTAGAAGAAAGATACTTTAAGGCCCCATATATTATGCTAAGAAAGTTACTTGGCATAGTCTAAATATGGCCGACTGACCATAAAGTGGCTTTGTCTACGGGATGGGCACTCCAGGACCGTCTTTTTCTCTTCTTCTGATTCATCATGTAGTTTGCTGCCCTTGGTCGGAGAATAACATCTGCTGGTGGAGTTCACTCTGAATTTAAACCCGAATGCATTTCTTCATTTTGTATCTGCATTCTAGTGCTGCCATCAAGTGTTGAATTTGGGATGCTGCACAAACAGCCAGAAGAGATTTACGGTTTTCTCTCCTTTAAGTTCAGGTGCACATGTATGGACTGACACGGCTGTGGTTCTAGGTGGGCGAGCCAAGGTACCCTCATAGTCTTTACCCAAATAAGCGCAACTGAGTGGCCCATTTGTTTCCTTTGAATGTAAAGCAAACTTTAGTTTAAGCTTAGCACCCAGTGCCCATTTTCAGCTCCATTTTCTTTGCCAGTATAGATGCGTCTCTTTGCCCTCACAATCATTCACACACTAGTGTTAATATTTTTAGTACATGCCACTTGTTGTTATAGTGCAGTTTTGCTGCGTAGTTGGAATGCTAATAAGTGTAATACCCTATTCAGTATGTTCACCCCTGAAGAATGAAAAGCTGAAATAAACACCGCTAGTTTCGAAACTTTGGCCTACAAGTTGCAACAATATTAATATTAACAAAGTAGGAACATTAACTACCAAACTAACCAACTATTTCTGCTGGCCAGGGGTAACGCCTGTTAAAATGGGGGTCCAGGGAGGCTGTAACCCATCTGCTTCAAGTATCCAAATGCATTTGTCAAGCACTTATGTACCACTGGTGTGCAACAATACTCAATGTCCAATTGCTTGAGTGGTTAATGCACTTGTTGCAGAGGTCTATGTGTAATCAGATGAACACATGCTTGCGTCGTCAAGAAATATTTTATATTAATTTCAATTCTAAACAGAACTGAGAGTCACTTGGAGGTCACATTTTCGAAGCCTCCTAGGATATCTCGGTGGGTTCCATTGTTTGTGTGGTGATCCATGTAATTTGCAGGTCAGAAGTTTCTATCCCTTTCACTTGGTTAGCGGACTATGCACGTCTGCTGTAAACCTCAATGTGTAAGTACCAAGGTATAAATTTGCATCATTACTAGCCTAAACGTTCATTTGTTTGAAGCCATTAAAATGGACATCAATTGGTTAAGCTAGGTTACTGGCAATCTGGCATGTATATAGCACATTCTGTCATTAGTTTGTCCTCGTAGCACTGTAGTCGTTAATACCAATTACAATACAAAACAAAATTATTTAGTTATAAATGATCATTAATACTATAAAAATGCTCAACCACCGATTATTTTTCTTGCATACAGTAAAGAAACAATGCAGCTTATGTTCTGGCCTTTGTTCTTTGCTAATTTTTTGAAGAAATCCTTATGTACATTTTTGGAGAGCTCGATAAGATGGAACGCATTTATATCGACTTTACGTTTATCTGGACAGATCTGACTTAAGCCACCTACTTGAGTCCCGAAACTACTCAAACTACACCCCCCCCTCCCCCCCAACACCCCCTCCCTACCTTCTCCGGACGCCGACAGTCGCTTCAGGGCGAGAGTCATGAGCAGGGACCCGGAGTCCTCCGAGAGTCTGAGCGAGGCGGAAGAACGCAGAAACCTACGCATCTCCTAAACAGGAGGCGCCCTCGGCAGCGGTCACTCCGGTGGTTTGGCACCGGCTGCATCACATCAGCATCGCACCGGATACTGAACAACCCTGAGCCCCCTAAGAGAGTAGAGCAGGAAGAGGAGGAAAAGGCGAGCACGATGAGCGAGGCCGTCCCAGCAGAATAGCTGCTGGAGGTGGCTGCAGGAGGCAACCCTCGCTATGCTGAAGTGGCCGAGTCGGGTCTCGGTGCTGCTTGCAGCTGTGGGTGGCCTGCTGCTCCCCCTTTGCCTGCTCTCACCTGCCCCAGCCTTCTACCACACGCTGCACAACGCACTGTAATGTGCTGCACCGGACGATATACTTTGAATATAGTTGCAACTGTTTGCCTTTTGGGAGCTCAAGCATCAGACCCCTGGGCCATCTAAATAAATCGCAAGTCAAAGACAAGTGACAAGTACAAAGGCTTTCTTTTTTTCCTCCCCCTGGAAGACACTTCAGTTGCAGTGATCTCCCCACATCCGGGAGAGAAGATAAGGGCCAGAAAGCCAAGGGGAGTACCTGCTCTACTGTCAACATAACAGATTCAACTGATTTATATATTCAGTGATGTAGCCAGTGTCTTCTGTAAGAAGGAGATTTGGTAGGACATTACCGGGACCTATGCGCAGAAAGCTATAACACCCAGTAACCAATATGAAGGGCAGTATTAGCACCAATAAATGTAAATGTAAATTCGTACTTGTAAAGCGCACTGCTGCCCCAGCTATGGGGCGTCCTGGCGCTATACGCATACCGCTGTGGAACCCTTCCTGGCTATTCCCTGTGAAATGTCCACTCCTGGGCACCCCCAAGGTGAAGCCAGGCATCCCAGCGCTGGTGGGGCCGTTGTGGAGATTAAGCAAGCTATTGCCCAGAGTTGCAGAGTGGGACCCATGATTAGAATAAGCACCGAGGCGAGAATTATCAGGTCTGAGGAAATTGAGCCCAAGACCCGCCGAGGCGGGAATTGAACCCTGGTCCCGGGCCAGATCTCTGCATCAGGGTCTGCCGCTCTAACCATTGAGCCACACTTCTCCACGACCAACCAACCATCACCTAAGATCTTAAACTTTAATAAGTGCACATCTCAGGAAAATAAATTTGAGAGATCCGAATCCCTTATGAGGTCAGCACTAGCTTTGACTTTGCTGTCGTCAGTAGAAGTGATCCAGGAACTAATAACATCAGTCCTTGTATGAGTGTGAGGGTTAGGGCATCTGGCAGTCACAATTTATCGATAAACACACACACACACACACACACACACACACACACACACACACACACACACACACACACACACACACACACTCACACTCACACTCACACTCACTCTCTTTGACGAGGTAATCCGCAGTCGCACCACCCCACTCCCGAAATTATAAGTGGTCTATTGTCAGAAGTGAAACTAATATCCATGGCACAGAAGGTAAGCCAGCAAGTAATAGAGCAGGCAAAACTCCCTATCGAAAAAGAAATAGCTATTGAAGAGGCTATTATGGTAGAACAACATATCCCCTGCCCTCCCCCTAAAGCATGTGTGAAGGACGTTGTAGTATTCTCAGAAATCCACCAGCTAAGGATTTTGGACAACCTAATTACTACACCTACCCCTCAGCTTTCGGAGTTTGTGCTCAATGAAAGCCTAGCGGTATTACCCGTAAAGCAAGATTATCAAGAAGGGTGTCCAGTTATCTGTAATAAGCAAGACCCAGCAGTGGATACCCAAATATTCATTGACAGGCCTTCCACACATTCATCAGAGGGAAGGGCCATCCCCCCTCCCCCCAAGATATAGTTGGGGCTCCTACAAAGAAGCAACACCAACTAGGTAAACGTGAGAAGAAGAGGCAGTGCAAAGGCAAAAAAAAAAAAAAAGTTACATAAACGGAATATACATCATAGTACAAAAGTCTAACCAATCTTCAATCATGTTAAAAGCAGCAATCAAGCGATAAGCAACCCCACAGGCGGATTCCCCCACTAAGTTACTAATGTATTCAACAAGTGGGGTTAAGCCTTTAACAACTGGTGGCCAAGAAGGAAATACCCAGCACGGTACAATGCCAGAGCAAGAGCTGCTTGGACCGGGTAAGACTACGGGAAGTAGTAAAATAAACACATTACCAGCAAAACTAGGTCTAATGAAGACGGGAGCAGTGGAGCAAATGCCCTTTAGATGAGGATTATAAGATATTAGAAAACCATCATCAAGAGGTTCATGTAAACCTATAAACCACAGGATGTAATGACAAAAAACCCAGTACCATATTAGTCACCATTAACATGCAAACATAGTGAGAATGTACCCTTTTGCATGAAGAACACAAAGTAGGCTATACCCAACAAGGTATATAAAGCACACACCAGCTTCAAGGTGATTGGACCAATGCTAATCCCATTGATGGAAGTAATTCCCAGTTGTCACCATCAAAAATTGTACAAACCCTGCCGCATTCGGAGGCCCAGGGGACTTTCTAAGGCAAAATTATTATCCAAAAGGAAGAAATAAGCAAACAGCAGGGTCCAAGCCCCTGAGCAGCACAGGATGTAGTAAGAGTGCAAATTAAAGACACAAATGGTCCCCACGGGGGAGCCCTTGACTTCCATGGCATTAGTTTCTTAATGAACCCTTGTTGCAAGTAGGGATTATTTATACATTTAAAGCATTTTATTTTATTGCAGCAAGTTGTCCCAAAATCAAGTAATATCAAATATTGTATAAAGGTGCTCCTATCCGGTGATGGCGCAGTGAAAAGTGATAAGGTGAATAAATAGTGCGCTGGTGCTATATACAATACTATGTACATGTGACGTAAAGGGATAGTATGATTTTATTAAAGACACTCATTTTTATGAGTGTCATGATCCACATTCAAATGAAATACAGTCCACATTTGAAAGTTATCGACGTTTTGACCCGCAATGCCAAATTAATCAGAAAAGGGTCCTCATCAGGACAGAGGATTTGAAGGATACACCAGTAACATTGTGGCAGTAGTCCTACAGTCCTATTGAGAATTTAACTTAAAAGAATACGTCAATCCTTTGGCTAGTACTGAAAATAACCAGCCAGGAGGTAATTGTCTGAATGAGCTGGACCAGGTATTACGGATGAATCGATTTCTCCACATGCTCAATATTGGAAGTGGCGTCTGTAAACATTCAAGACAACCAGGAATCGGAAAATGCCATCGGTGAGATCGGGTTCGTTCAGCAGAGTCACTCGCCTTGCTGGAGTGAAACCGGAGTAAGAGTGCAAGCAGGAATTCTACGACAAGTGACAAATAGTCAAGCACAGGCCACAAATCTGGAGGTAAAGGTCCTTCGGATTGAAGAAAAGATACATGATTATCGCAAACAGGAAATAAAAATCAGCGGTAATTCCTCTTTGAACAAACTCCTGTCAGGAATACCAGTCATGGGGAATGCAAGAGGTGCTAAATCGTGGCAACATTCATAGATTTATAGCTGAATTGCCTGCCCTGAGTTGGATTAAGACAATATATAATCTCCATTGAGTTTATACCAACTAAACGACACGAGGATGGTAACCTTTGCCTCACAAGAATACGTTGACCTAGTTTACCACAACAAATCCACACTAAGGAACTGCGGAATAAAAATTACATGCTATGTCGCAAATGCCTAGCTGTTACTGCTCACTCACCAGCATAAGGGAACTCCACCAATGACGACATTTGTATTAAAGGGTGTTGGACTTGGCCCTTTTTGCAGGGTCATCCCAGAACTTTTTGCCTTCCTCCTGTATTTTTTCTGACCTGTTGGTGGTTTTATCAATCAATCCGAACATTTGTAAAGCGCACTTCTCACCCGTGAGGGTCTCAAGGCGCTGGGGGGGTGGGCGGGAGGAGGTGCTGCTACTGCTCGAACAGCCAGGTCTTGAGTAGCCTCCTGAAGGTTAGTAGGTCCTGGGTCTGCCGTAGGAGGATGGGGAGGGTGTTCCAGGTCTTGGCGGCGAGGTAGAAGAACGATCTTCCGCCGGTGGTGACTTTGGGCACTTCACCACTGCTGATCAGTGCTAAAGTGCATATGCTCTCCCTGTAAATTGTTGTTATGAATTGGTATTTCCATGATTGGTATATTTGATTTACTAGTCAGACCCTAGTACAGTGCACTGTGTGTGCCCAGGGCCTGTAAATCAAATGCTGCTAGTGGGCTGCAGCACTGATTGTGCCACCCACAGAAGCAGCCTGTAAAATGTAACTCTGGCCTGCCATTGCAGAGCCTGTGTGCAGTCTAGTACTGCCATGTCGACTTGGCAAGTGCTCCCACTTGTCAGGCCCTAACCTTCCCTTTTCTTACATATCAGTCACCCCTAAGGTAGGCCCAAGGTAACCCTGTGGGCAGGGTGCAGTGTATGCGAAAGGTAGGACATGCCCTAGTGTGTGTGGCATGTCCTGATAGTGAATTACTGCCAATTTCGTTTTTCACTATTGCAAGGCTACCGGTTCCCATAGGACAGAATAGGGAGTTTGTTTACAACATCTTATAGACATAACTGCCCCTGGGAACACGGTAGGGAAATAAAGTTTAGTATGCCTGAACTCAGAATGTTAAAATGCATCTTTTAGTGAGGGTGATTTTTACATTCTGTGTTTGAAAATACCACTTTTAGAAAGTAGGTATTTTTTTGCCGAACCATCCAGTGTGCCTCTGCTAGGTTTGTGTATTGCACGTCTGGCTTTTGGATGGCAGGGGCTGGAGAGGGGCAGTGGCTCCAGAGAGCCTGATGAGTCAGGGCTGGGCTGAATAGGCCTGGTCTGCATTTGAAGTGGTGGGAGGGGTAGCACCTGCACCTGAATAGGGCTGTGCCTGCCTTCCACAATGATGGCTCGGCCCCCCTGTGGTGTGTCTGGAGCCAGGGCTCACACAGACAATGGAGGTTGTTGTGCACTTTCAAAGTGCCCCACAGAACTGGTTTTGGCTAGGTACAGACACTCTCTGCCTTCAGAGAACAAAGGATTTTCGGGTATAAAAGAGGGGCCCAGACCCCAGACTTTTAGATCACTTCTGGGAAATCAAGAGGAACCTTTGCCAAGGAGAAGAGCCGGAGAAGCTGAGGAGGAATACTGCCCCTGTGCTGTTTGCTGTCTGGGGTTGGCCTGCAGTGGCTACTTGCTGCTAAAGAAAGGAGAAAAGGACTTTGCTGTTTGCTGTGTCTCCTGCTTGAGGAAGATCTCCAAGAGCTTGAAACTGAGCTTGCCTACTGTTCTGAAGTCTCAGGGACACAAAGACTTCACCACAAGCTCCCCTGAACTTCCATGCTGGGAGTTCTGACCTGCAAAGAGGTGCCTGCTGTTGTTTTGGACCTTTAGAGACTGTTTTCCGCTGGGAGCTGGAAGAATCCACGCATCGTCCCAGATCGCATCACGGTGCCAAGTTTGTCACATCGTTGGGGGACGCAGTAAGAAACCGACGCATCACCTCCCCACGCAGTAAGAAACCGACGCATCACCTCCTCTCCGGTAAGGAACAGACGCATCACCTCCCCTGCGCAGCAGTAAGGAACCGATGCATCACCTCCCCCAGAGCAAGGAACCGACGCATCAACTTCCCTGAGTGTAAGGAACCAACGCATCACCTTCCCTGCTGCCCGTTTTGTTTGTTTGCGTGATGCATCCTAGGTACTTTGTGTGAAAAGTGTCGCATCTGCAATTTGCTTTGAACTGAACTATTTCTACCATCTGAAAGTCATATTTGTATTACTGTATTGTGGATTTTTGTCGTTTGGTCTTGTTTTGGTTTAGATAAAGATTACTTATTTTTCTAAACTGGTGTGGTGTCTATTTGTAGTGTTTTCACTGTGTTACTGTATGTGTTTACAAATGCTTTACACACTGCCTCTGAGATAAGCCTGTCTGCTCGTGCCAAGCTACCAAGGGGGTGAGCAGGGGTTATTTTAGAAGTGTATCCCCCTTACCCTGACTAGAAGCAAGGGTCCCTATTTGGACAAAGGTACCTACCTCTGCCAACTAGAGACCCTCATTTCTAACAAAGGGCGAGTAGACCCTCAAGCAAGAACCTATCGTCCAAGAAGAATAAGCCCAAGGCGGAGTGCTGCAGCTGATCAACGAACAACCCAGTACATTCCCTCGCAACATCCCCAGCCCCCAATGGATTGGGTTGACTTCCAGCAGCCCTTTCCACTAGGAACTCAGCTCATTGAAACATAGAGAACATAAGGGTACATTCTGAATCAGAGCCTGTGTTGAAAATATGTTAATGGAACCTGGGTGGCTTGACTCAATAGATAAACGACTATGATCTCATTTGTTACTTGCAATCTTTTCAAGTTCTTATGTTGCAGTAGAAAGGGGCTCTGACTTCAGTGCATTTAATCAGTTTTGTAGAATGTGAGCCCGGCGATTAAAAAAAAAAAAAAAAAAAAAAAAGGGTGCCCAAAAGGCGGTTTTGTGACTTGTATAAGTTGTGGGTTACATCTTTGCCCCCCACCACTCTCCAGTAGTTGAAACTGAGCCAGGGATTTTGGCAGTCAGCATTAAAGGGTAGACCACAGACCCGGAGTCTCAATTGATATTTATCAATGTTTACTCAATCCTAAAAAGAGGAATAACACAATCTCTGGGGAATAGCTAAGGGAAGTAATAATGGATATCATATCACAGCATACGAACTCAGAATTATTGATGGCAAGAGATTTTAATGCTAATCAATTTGATAGCCAAGATGTTATGTTACTGGGTTTTATATAGCGCTCGATCACCGGTCCGGTTTCTTGGCGCTGGGTAACGGACAACGTACTGCAGGCAAGAACTTAGTCATATGCTTATCTGATGAGCCAAGTCTTCAAGAGATTACAGAATCTCATATATTTGGATGTAGATCGCAACTCGGGGAAGGGAGTTCCAGATGTGAAGGGCAAGCACAAAAAATCTGGAACCTCCCAATCTCTTCTTTTTAAATGAAAATGAGGGGGTTGTGAAGAGGTTCTTGTGAGTGGACCTTAAGTTGCGATTAGTTGTATATTGTAGATTAAGTTGTATTTTTGCCTTCTTGATGATATGATAGCAGGACTTTTTCCGTGAAGTTATTTAAAAATAATACTGTTCGTTTTAAGAATAGAGCGCTGTTCCACCACAAGCCAGTGAAGCTTTCTCAGCAAGGGGGTGATATGGCAATGCCTAGGCTGTTGAAAAATAAGCCTGCCAGCCTGGTTTTGAATCATTTGAAGTCTATGGTTCAGGCCCTTAGGGAGGACAAGATGTATAGAGTTGGCATAGTCTAATCTAGAAAGGACTAAAGCCAAAATAGCCTGGACCAAGGCATCAACTGTAATAAATTTGCCTATTCTTCTTGATTTTTCGCAGTTGAACAAAACAGGAGGACGTGACCGCTCCAAGTTGAGGTTTCATAGATAGATTCTGGTCGATGAGAATTCTTAGACTCTTTACTGAGTTCTTCCGCTGTGTGTGGCGGGTGCACTCATCGTGGTAGGTCAAAAGGAAGAATTCCTCAGATCAACCTTATTGTGTGTAATGACAATCTCAGTTTTATCAGAGGTGAGTTTAAGATGATTGCTATTCATCCAATTACGGATGTACAGCATGGTATTTTGGAAGAATTCCATGGATTCTGGGGACTGGTCAATTGTAAACGGCTGCAGATCGTCCGCATAGTTATAAACTCTGACTTGCATCTCTTTTAAGGAATGCACTAGCGGACGAATATACAGATTAAAAAAAGATGATGAAGTAAGTCAATATGAAGCAGGCTGTTATGGGCAAGAACCTATTCAGGTCCCGCCGGGTAATCACTGCCAAGATAAGGTAGGGAGGAGTTTTCTAACTTTTTGCACAATAGTAGGATTGAGATTGCTAAATGGCCGGTTTGCAGACGACATCCCACCTTACTGGACACAGACTTATGAGAAGTGCATCTCATATTTGGATTACACAATGGCTTCTATTTTCCTATTTGCCCATATATTGCAATATAGAATTGAACATCGACTTGAAAGTGATCATTACAAGCAGGTTGTAACCTTATCTGCAACAATATCAGTACCCCAAATTTCCAAAGTGCTATTGGTAGGTGCGCATACAGCAACCTTAAAAAGGCTTCAGTGGAATGAAGTGAGCCTACGAGCCATTTTCGAACAGAACGCAGCATTCATTGCCTTAAATACAAAATATGGGGACCAGATTGGCAAATGGGAAAAGTTCATCGAATACATAACTTCAGCATTCCCACAAAAAGGGAGAGCTGCTGGCTTTCCTGTGGATAGAAAACATCAGAAGAGACTCCCTCCAGGAATCATGCGTATTACAAGTCAGATAAACGGGCATCTCCGTTTAAGGCAAGCAGACCCCTGTAACAATGAGCTAATAGTTGTTGTGAAATTGGGCAGGAAAAAGCTCAAGAAGGAGATTTGGCTCCATACGAAGGCAAATTCCGAAGAATATTGGGCCAAGCTAGTGTAAGCCAGCAAGTTAAAGAACGCTGTAAAGTTCTGGCAGATGGTAATCAAAAAGAACAAGGACTGCATAGGGCGCACAAAGCAAACGGTGAGCAAAACTGGGTAAGGTATTTAACAACTCACCTGGAAGCTGAGTAGCATGGCCCATGAATCTGCAGTAGACAAAGGAAGTTTAAGGAAGAGTAGTTGCACCCGGCTGAGGCAGAAGTTAGCCTACTTGCTACGTCCGAAGCAATTAGCTGACCACTGCAGAAACTCATTGAGTACTCATGAGTAGACTGTGCCCTGGGGCCAAACAGGATTCCCCAAGAAGTTTTTAAAAAGTAGTTGTTTCTCTGCCCAGTTCTGGGCAGAGAAATTAGCTCCAGTCTTCATTGTAGTTCTTCAGAAGAAAAAAGTCCCCAATTCTTGGAGGGGTTCAATAATGCATCCTGTTTGTAAGGGAGGGAAGAGGAATTCACCAACTAATTACCTTCTGATTTCTCTTTTATATGTGGAAGCAAAGTACTTTGCGGGCTTGTTGTTGGAATACCTGACATCCTGGGAAAAAGATAAGGAGTTAAGTCCAATGAATGAGACAGGATTTCAACAAAAAGAAGTCTGTATCTCAATCTTGCTGGCTCTCTCTATGCTTCTGGCTCATGCTGATCGCACGCAGACACTACTTTATATTTGCTTTGTTCACTTCAAGGCAGCTTTTGACCAGGTCCCTAGAAGTCAACTATGGAGAAATCTGCAATCATGGTCTATTCCAGAGAAACTGTTAAGGGCAATAGAACTCCTATACCTGAATAAGGATAAAATTAGGTGATGCCAATTATGTACCCAGGAAGTTCCATACAACATCAGGGCTCAAACAAGGCTGTGTCTTGGCCGCCTTGCTATTCAACCTTTATATATCAGATCTCACACTGGTGTTGGATCTTGTAAATTCTCATCCGCCAAAACTTGGAGGAAAGTCATTATCCAACCTCGTGTACGCAGACGACTTGGTTATGTTAAGTTAAAGAAAAGTGGGCCTGCCAGCAACTAATTAATACGTTTGAGGAATACACTAGGTTAAATGGTCTGGAAGTGAACTCGGCAAAAGCCAAAGTAGTTATCTATGGCAAGAGGGTCAGCAAAAAAGCATTCTGGAACTGGAGAAACAAGAGCCTTGATAAAGTAGTGGAGTACAAGTATTTAGGAGTTTGGATCGATACAAGAGGCAACCGGATATGGCAAAAAGAATTAATCAGACTAAAGCCCAGGCCCTACAATGCGCATTTACAACTGCTTCTAAACACTATGGGCTCCAGCCTAGATCCAATCCTTCATGTTATAAAGGCGAAGTTATTGCCATCAATAACATACAGGAGTGAAATCCTTATGTGGAAGGATACTGGCCTTTCAGGCGGTGTAGTGGCCAAAACATACAATTTTGTTTTTTGCCTTCAAAGGTCCGCTTCCCCAGCACAAGTACGCCTGGAGTTTGGCCTGTTAAATCAAGTTATATCCATACAGCAAGTATTTCTTACTTTGTGCCACAAAGTAACAGCCTCCAGGCCTGGCACTCTGGATAATCTTAACTGGCAAGAAATCAGAACCTGCCCGAGCAACTCATTGCACCTTAGGTTCCTGTTAATGTTTTTAGATGCTTTCCAAGCAAGGGATCTATGGAACCAATAGGTGAGTCAGGCAGTGTTTAAAAAATTTTGTTTCCATCAGCGCTCACAAGGTTAGAAAATTAGAGAATAAGAGGACGTTAGCACAGCAAAGGCTTGCCTGGATGGTGACAAACACATAAAGTGCGAAAGGACACCAGGCGTTTCTGAGCACAAATAATTAAAAGTATGACAAATTGAAGTTCTTGTACCATCGATTTGGGTTTTTTCGAACCTTGACCTTTTTGCCCAAGTGGCTCACTCGGCCATTAAACTCCACCTGCAGGCTTTGCAGTACTGGAAATGAAACCCTTATTTATGTAATTTGATTGTGGCCTGCACTTTACAGAGAGTTCAGAGGTTTCTTGTGCGGACATGCAGGCAGGCTATTGTGGCGGTGGTGAATCCCGTCAATATCCACTTGAACATTAGGCTGGTAAAGTTTTTATCCAAGTTAAGTGAAAAGCTCATATATAAAGAAACAATTAATTGCCTTTCATTCTAATGGTCAAAATGTATTTATACGTTAATTTTAATTATATTAATGGTATTTATTTCTATAGCACTATATATATATGCACTTTACAGCGAACTTATGTCTGTAACAACAGTCTTTGAGCAGCTTTTATGTATTGTGTGTTAATCATGTTTTTTCAAAGATTTTAATTAATCATGCAAATAAAGATCATTCATTCATACCTACTTGAGCAATCAATTCTGACAAAGGGAAGTTCTAATTGATTTAAGAGATGCATGTCGGGCTCTCTTTTCCCCCCACTGATCACTTTGCAGTGAGAAGTCTCAAGGGACATATTAAATGTCACATGAGTGAAAATGTGCTAACCCTTTGGAATCGAGGCAGTGTTTGGATGGTATATTACATGATGGACCAGACAATATACAAGCAATACTCTCTCTGCTTCGCCTATCCTAATAATTTTGTAAAGAACAAAAACATGCATATTCTAGTTAAATGAAGGAGAGCGGTAGTAGTCAAGAGATCGAAGTCTTCCTTTAGAAACATATCTCCATTAGAGTTCAGGTTTCTTATGTGACCAAGAGTATCCACATTCAAATGTTTGCGTAATGGAAAATTATAGATCACCTTTTACATTCATATACCGGTGGTGTTGAGCTAAGCAGATTATTGTGGGTTGGACTATTCAGCAGCTAACTTATAAGCATCATCAAAACTATTCCAGCAGTGAGATGTGGACAAGAATGCTAGTATCGTATGTGTAACCAGCCTCAGTGACAAAAGTACGACTCTGTTGCCAGATACAATAAAAGACGGTGTTAAGGTTGAGAACTTGGGTCTAATGCACAAATGTATTAGTAAATTGCCCACTCTCCTCCACTACTTTCAAGACTATATTACTGTCCTGCCTCAAAAAGAGAACTTGTGGGTCATTGGTCACAGGCTGCTCAATGCTGCCACTTTTGGTAGTTTCATAAAGGTGGCCACAATTTCTCCTTAGTTGACCTTCATTTGTGAAATACCTTGCCTTTAGTTGCCAGACAGGAGTGCTCTCATTCAAGTTTAACTCGCTCCTAAAGCATCACTTGTTTTCTGATCAATCTTGGTATATGCCTTCTTTAACCATTGCAGTCCAGTGTCTATCAATATTAAATATATAGAGCACAATATAACTGTACTATTTATTTACTTGACTAACTTTCTAATAAGACTGGTACGTTTACGTGTCTAGTCGTCCCTGTGAACCTGCTTTTATAAAACCTTGAGGACAAGATATATATATGTAAAGCAGGAGTTTTTGATTGTAAGGTGCTTGTGAAAGAAGTTTAAAAGTTAGTTCAGAGCAATTACGGTACCTAGACAAATTCTTATGGAATAAGGGTCTAGTTTTCAGCTAGTTTTTGAACGGACCTTGCTTTCAACATCTGTCTGGGCAACAGTAGTCATGTGGAAGCAGAGCTACTAGCATTGCAGGTTTTATTTCGTAAAAGCGATCCTTGCAGTTTTCTTATGTTCATCTGTTTGCCACTAACACAGAGTGGACTCGACCGTTTGCTGAAGGATGAAATAATGAAGCCATGGAGCCTTCCCACATGAAGTCACATTCACTTATTTGCACATAAATCATTTAAGTTTTTGAGATGTTCTGGTCACCACTGACCTTACGCATCTAAAACCAGGGGACAAATGCACTGATCTCTGGATTTTAAGAGACCTCGCTTTAACCAAAAGAATAGTTTTGAAAATCTGGAAAAACAACAAAAAGTTTAAGCACTATTGACTCAATGATGGGACTTCTCAAATTACTTTCACTCGTCAGGAAACGTCTGTTTTACGACCACATTTTATGTTGTAAATCTCAATACATTTATTACATAAAAATATGCAAAGTGATGTGTTCCACGCTCTCCCCGTTAAATGAGTGTTTACTATAGCCTTATAGCCCGCCGTAGCGGGCTATACCGGCTATTAAAGGCCCGAGCCGAAGGCGAGGGCCTTTAACAAGGGAGCGGGACTTTAATAGCCGGTATAGCCCAGCTACGAAGGGCTATAAGGCTATTAGAACATTCTGCCACTAAAGGGCAGAATGTTCTAACAAATAAAACAAAGGGTTCAGGGAGCGTGAGGGGATTGAAATCCCCTCAGGCTCCATGAAGCCTTTGTTCACAGCCACAGCTGTGAACAAAGAAACATTGGAATGTTGGAGCTCCGGGTTTATACCAGCCATTATAAGCCCGGAGCTACTCCATTGTTTTCAATGGAGCTCCCAACATTCCAATGTTCTAATATAGCCTTATAGCCCGCTGCCGAGGGCTATACCAGTTGTTAAAGGCCCTGATCCCGAGTTATAGGCCCGAGCCGCAGGCGAGGGCCTATAACGAGGGAGAGGGCCTTTAACAACTGGTATAGCCTGAGGCAGAAGGGCTATAAGGCTATTAGAACATTCCACCCACTAAGGGTAGAATGTTCTAAATTAAAAATGGAGAAACAAAAAGACAAACATTGGAATGTTGGAGTGCTCGGCTTATACCAGCCATTATAAGCCCAGAGCTACTCCATTGTCTTCAATGGCGCTCCCAACATTCCAATGTTCTAATTTGCCATTATACCATGTGGAAAATACACTTTCAATTCACACTTCAAAGAGCTGCTTTTTTTTGCTTGTTGGGAGCAGGAAAGCAATCGTTATTCTTTGCGTTTTCACAGAAGTGCAGGCAGGGTTTCTCAAATGACTTGTAAAAAATGAGTTTTTTATTATTGCTCTGTGGTGTCATATTCGATTTTCATTTTCTACTTCCAATACAGGCTACAAGGAAAGGTTTATCCCAACCTACAGAATGTAGAGAATACCACCATTCAGTTACATCTATAACTTCCTGTACCCGTCAATCAATGTTCTGTAACTGACATTAAGTGATTTCTACCTATCGGTATTAACCCCTTCGCTGCTAGCCCCCCCCCCCCATGCTAAGCCTTTTTTGTGGCTATTTTGGGTAGTTCGCGCTTAGGCCCCTGTAACTTTTTAACCACATAAGGTATCCATGCCAAATTTGCATCCTTTTCTTCCAACATCATGGGGATTTTAAAGGTACCCAGTGTTTGTTGATTCCCATGGAGGGGACCCAGAAATTAGCCAAAATACAGCTACATTGTTTTTTTTTTTTTTTAAATGGGAAAAAAGTGCTCTAGATGAAAGCGTCTGGTTTTTCCCTGCAAATGGTATCAACAATGGGTTTGCGGTGCTGAAGTCACCAGCTTTCAGGGACTGACAGACTTTTGTCAGAAAACCACATTTTTTTACACAGTTTCAGCATTTTACTGGGACATAGCCTATTTTTGCTATTTTTGTGCTTTCAAACTCCCAGTTAATGGTAAAAATGGGTATGAAACCAATAATGGATCCTGGAAAGCTATACATTTCTGAAAAGTAAACAGAATTCTAAATTCAGCAAAGGGTAATTTGTGTAGATCCTTCAAGGTTTTCTTATAGAAACTAACAGTTGAAAATAGGAAAAATTGAAAATTAGTTGAAAAAAGCAGCCATTTGTGCCAACGTTTTCACCTGTAACTTTGTCTAAGTATGACAGATTTTTTAAAGCAATATACCGTTACATCTGCTGGTCGCTTCTGGTTGTGAGGATATATAGGACTTGTAGGTTCACCTAGAACTCGAGGAACCCAGAGCCAATAATTGAGCAGCGTCTTGCGATGGTTTTTTATTGTGTACCGGGTATATAGCAATTCATTTGGGAAAATATAAATAGTGCAAAATCGGTGTGAAAGGACACCTATGTATTTCTGAAATGGGAACAAAATATAGAGTTTAGAAACAGAAGCTATTTGCATATCTCCGAAATTGTGGGTACCCATACTAGCATGTGAATTATAGGACATTTTTCAAAGTGACTTCTTTTTTACACATTGTCTTACATTTGGAAGGCAGAAATGCATCGAAAGTCAATAGGTAATAACAGTTGCTCTACAATTCTGTGTTCCCCTAAGTCTCCCGATAAAAATGGTACCTCACTTGTGTGGGTAGGTCTAGTGCCCGCTAAAGGAAATGGCCCAAAACGCAACATGGACATACCCCATTTTTACAGTGAAAACTGACCCTTTTTTTGCAAAGTGCCTAGCTGTAGATTTTGAACCCTAGCTCTGCCGGCACCTAGGGTAACCTAGCAAACCTATACATTTTTTAAAACTAGACACCCAGGGGAATCCAGGATGGGGTGACTAGTCTAGCTCTCACCAGGTTCTATTACCCAGAATCCCTTGCAAACCTCAAACTTTGTAAAAAAAAAAAACACATTTTCCTCACATTTCTGTGATGGAAAGTTCTGGAATCTGTATGGATCCACAAAATTCCACCGACCGCCCCCCATTCCCCAACGTCTTCCGTTAAAAATGGTACCTCACTTGTGTGAGTAGGCCTAGTGCCCGGGACAGGAAACGGCCCAAAACGCAACGTGGACAAACCACATTTTTACAGTGAAAACTGACCCTTTTTTAGGTCGAGCCTAGCGTTGCAGCGCATGCGCTGCACGCTTTGCGAGGCATGCTGTATTAGGGTATATTTTAGAAGTGGTGTGGATGCCCCGCCCATATTTTTCGTTGGCTGGCGTCATCGTCCATGGTAAATGCTGGCTTCCGATTGATAATGAGGCTTCTTAGTCCCTCCTTGTTACCGCCCTGTCTCCTCTTGGGACCGCCCATCAGTCCTGGATCTTTTACTTGTGGCATTACACTGTCTCCTTCATTAGTCGGTAAGAACTATATTTTTTTCACCTTGGCGACAGCTTGTCTGGTATTTGTATTCGGGGTTTTAGCGCGCAGCTGTAGAGCCTGAGAACCAGGTCAGCAGAGCCGTTGTAGAGCCTGAGAACCAGGTCAGCAGAGCCGCTCTAGAGCCAGAGAACCAGGTCAGCAGAGCCGTTGTAGAGTCAGAGAACCAGGTCAGCAGAGCTGCTCTAGAGCCAGAGAACCAGGTCAGCAGAGCTGCTCTAGAGCCAGAGAACCAGGTCAGCAGAGCTGCTCTAGAGCCAGAGAAGCAGGTCAGCAGAGCTGCTCTAGAGCCAGAGAACCATGCCAGCAGAGCCGCTCTAGAGCCAGAGAACCAGGTCAGCAGAGCAGCCACAGAGCCAGAGAACTGGTACAGCATACCTGTTGTAAAGCCAGAGAACCAGGTCAGCAGAGCTGCTGTAGAGCCAGAGAACCAGGTCAGCAGAGCCGCTCTAGAGCCAGAGAACCAGGTCAGCAGAGCTGCTGTAGAGCCAGAGAACCAGGTCAGCAGAGCTGCTGTAGAGCCAGAGAACCAGGTCAGCAGAGCTGCTGTAGAGCCAGAGAACCAGGTCAGCAGAGCTGCTGTAGAGCCAGAGAACCAGGTCAGCAGAGCTGCTGTAGAGCCAGAGAACCAGGTCAGCAGAGCTGCTGTAGAGCCAGAGAACCAGGTCAGCAGAGCTGTTGTAGAGCCAGAGAACCAGGTCAGCAGAGCTGCTGTAGAGCCAGAGAACCAGGTCAGCAGAGCTGCTGTAGAGCCAGAGAACCAGGTCAGCAGAGCTGTTGTAGAGCCAGAGAACCAGGTCAGCAGAGCGGCTGTAGAGCCTGAGAACCAGGTCAGCAGAGCGGCTGTAGAGCCTGAGAACCAGGTCAGCAGAGCGGCTGTAGAGCCTGAGAACCAGGTCAGCAGAGCGGCTGTAGAGCCTGAGAACCAGGTCAGCAGAGCGGCTGTAGAGCCTGAGAACCAGGTCAGCAGAGCGGCTGTAGAGCCTGAGAACCAGGTCAGCAGAGAGGCTGTCAAGCCTGAGAACCAGGTCAGCAGAGAGGCTGTCAAGCCTGAGAACCAGGTCAGCAGAGAGGCTGTCAAGCCTGAGAACCAGGTCAGCAGAGTGGCTATAGAGCCAGAGAACCAGGTCAGCAGAGCCGTTGTAGAGCCAGAGAACCAGGTCAGCAGAGCCGTTGTAGAGCCAGAGAACCAGGTCAGCAGAGCCGTTGTAGAGCCAGAGAACCAGGTCAGCAGAGCCGTTGTAGAGCCAGAGAACCAGGTCAGCAGAGCTGCTCTAGAGCTAGAGAACCAGGTCAGCACAGCTGCTGTAGAGCCTGAGAACCAGGTCAGCAGAGCTGCTGTAGAGCCTGAGAACCAGGTCAGCAGAGCTGCTGTAGAGCCTGAGAACCAGGTCAGCAGAGCTGCTGTAGAGCCAGAGAACCAGGTCAGCAGAGCTGCTGTAGAGCCAGAGAACCAGGTCAGTAGAGCTGCTGTAGAGCCAGAGAACCAGGTCAGCAGAGCCGCTCTAGAGCCAGAGAACCAGGTCAGCAGAGCTGCTCTAAAGCCAGAGAACCAGGTCCGCAGAGCTGCTCTATAGCCAGAGAACAAGGTCCGCAGAATCGCTCTAGAGCCTGAGAACCAGGTCAGCAGAGCTGCTGTAGAGCCAGAGAACGAGATCAGCAGAGCTGCTCTATGGCCAGAGAACTGGCCCAGAGAACAAGGTCCGCAGAATCGCTCTAGAGCCTGAGAACCAGGTCAGCAGAGCTGCTCTAGAGCCAGAGAACAAGGTCCGCAGAATCGCTCTAGAGCCTGAGAACCATGTCAGCAGAGCTGCTCTAGAGCCTGAGAACAAGGTCAGCAGAGCTGCTGTAGAGCCAGAGAACAAGGTCAGCAGAGCCGCTCTAGAGCCAGAGAACCAGGTCAGCAGAGCCGCCAGAGAACTGGGACAGCATACCTGTTGTAAAGCCAGAGAACCAGGTCAGCAGAGCTGCTGTAGAGCCTGAGAACCAGGTCAGCAGAGCCGCTCTAGAGCCTGAGAACCAGGTCAGCAGAGCTGCTGTAGAGCCTGAGAACCAGGTCAGCAGAGCTGCTGTAGAGCCAGAGAACCAGGTCAGCAGAGCTGTTGTAGAGCCAGAGAACCAGGTCAGCAGAGCTGCTGTAGAGCCAGAGAACCAGGTCAGCAGAGCTGCTGTAGAGCCAGAGAACCAGGTCAGCAGAGCTGCTGTAGAGCCAGAGAACCAGGTCAGCAGAGCGGCTGTAGAGCCTGAGAACCAGGTCAGCAGAGCGGCTGTAGAGCCTGAGAACCAGGTCAGCAGAGCGGCTGTAGAGCCTGAGAACCAGGTCAGCAGAGAGGCTGTAAAGCCTGAGAACCAGGTCAGCAGAGCGGCTGTAGAGCCAGAGAACCAGGTCAGCAGAGCCGTTGTACAGCTAGAGAACCAGGTCAGCAGAGCCGTTGTAGAGCTAGAGAACCAGGTCAGCAGAGCTGCTGTAGAGCCTGAGAACCAGGTCAGCAGAGCTGCTGTAGAGCCTGAGAACCAGGTCAGCAGAGCTGCTGTAGAGCCTGAGAACCAGGTCAGCAGAGCTGCTGTAGAGCCTGAGAACCAGGTCAGCAGAGCTGCTGTAGAGCCTGAGAACCAGGTCAGCAGAGCTGCTGTAGAGCCTGAGAACCAGGTCAGCAGAGCTGCTGTAGAGCCTGAGAACCAGGTCAGCAGAGCTGCTGTAGAGCCAGAGAACCAGGTCAGCAGAGCTGCTGTAGAGCCAGAGAACCAGGTCAGGAAGCTGCTTTAGAGCCAGAGAACCAGGTCAGCAGAGCTGCTGTAGAGCCTTAGAAGCAGGTCAGCAGAGCTGCTGTAGAGCCAGAGAACCAGGCCAGCAGAGCTGCTGTAGAGCCAGAGAACCAGGCCAGCAGAGCTGCTGTAGAGCCAGAGAACCAGGTCAGCAGAGCTGCTGTAGAGCCAGTGAAGCAGGTCATCAAGTTACTGTAGAGCCAGAGAAGCAGGTCATCAAGCTGCTGTAGAGCCAGAGAAGCAGGTCAGCAGAGCTGCTGTACAGCCATAGAACCAGGTCAGCAGAGCCGTTGTAGAGCCATAGAACCAGGTCAGCAGAGCCGTTGTAGAGCCATAGAACCAGGTGTGCAGACACGGTCTAGAGCCAGAGAACCAGTTCAGCAGAGCCGCTCTAGAGCCAGAGAACTGGGTCAGTAGAGGCGCTCTAGAGCCAGAGAACCAGGTCAGCAGAGCTGCTGTAGAGCCAGAGAACCAGGTCAGCAGAGCTGCTCTAGAGCCAGAGAACCATGCCAGCAGAGCCGCTCTAGAGCCAGAGAACCAGGTCAGCAGAGCCGCCAGAGAACCAGGTCAGCAGAGCCGCCAGAGAACCAGGTCAGCAGAGCCGCCAGAGAACCAGGTCAGCAGAGCCGCCAGAGAACTGGGACAGCATAGCTGTTGTAAAGCCAGAGAACCCAGGTCAGCAAAGCTGCTCTAGAGCCAGAGAATCAGGTCAGCAGAGCTGCTCTAGAGCCAGAGAACCAGGTCAGCAGAGCTGCTCTAGAGCCAGAGAACCTGGTCAGCAGAGCCGCCACAGAGCCAGAGAACTGGGACAACATAGCTGTTGTAAAGCCAGAGAACCAGGTCAGCAGAGCTGCTGTAGAGCCATAGAACCAGGTCAGCAGAGCTTCTCTAGAGCCAGAGAACCAGGTCAGCAGAGCTTCTCTAGAGCCAGAGAACCAGGTCAGCAGAGCTGCTGTAGAGCCAGAGAACCAGGTCAGCAGAGCTGCTGTAGAGCCAGAGAACCAGGTCAGCAGAGCTGCTGTAGAGCCAGAGAACCAGGTCAGTAGAGCCGCTGTAGAGCCAGCGAACCAGGTCAGCAGTCCTGTAGAGCCAGAGAACCAGGTCAGCACAGCCGTTGTAGAGCCTGAGAATCAGGTCAGCAGAGTCGTTGTAGAGCCTGAGACCCAGGTCATCAGAGCTGCTGTAGAGCCAGAGAACCGGGTCAGCAGAGCTGCTCTAGAGCCAGAGAACCGGGTCAGCAGAGCTGCTCTAGAGCCAGAGAACCAGGTCAGCAGAGCTGCTCTAGAGCCAGAGAACCAGGTCAGCAAGCTGCTGTAGAGCCTGAGAACCAGGCCAGCAGAGACGTTGTAGAGCCAGAGAACCAGGTCATCAAGCTGCTGTAGAGCCAGAGAAGCAGGTCAGCAGAGCTGCTGTAGAGCCAGAGAACCAGGTCAGCAGAGCTGTTGTAGAGCCAGAGAACCAGGTCAGCAGAGCCGTTGTAGAGCCTGAGACCCAGGTCAGCAGAGCTGCTGTAGAGCCTGAGACCCAGGTCAGCAGAGCTGCTGTAGAGCCTGAGACCCAGGTCAGCAGAGCTGCTGTAGAGCCTGAGACCCAGGTCAGCAGAGCTGCTGTAGAGCCAGAGAACCAGGTCAGCAGAGCCGCTCTAGAGCCATAGAACCAGGTCAGCAGAGCTGCTGTAGAGCCATAGAACCAGGTCAGCAGAGCTGCTGTAGAGCCATAGAACCAGGTGTGCAGACACGCTCTAGAGCCTGAGAACCAGTTCAGCAGAGCCGCTCTAGAGCCAGAGAACCGGGTCAGCAGAGCTGCTCTAGAGCCAGAGAACCAGGTCAGCAGAGCTGCTCTAGAGCCAGAGAACCAGGTCAGCAGAGCTGCTCTAGAGCCAGAGAACCAGGTCAGCAGAGCTGCTTTATAGCCAGAGAACCAGGTCAGCAGAGCCGCCAGAGAACTGGGACAGGAGAGCTGCTCTAGAGCCAGAGAATCAGGTCAGCAAAACTGCTTTAGAGCCGGAAAACCAGGTCCACAGAGCTGCCTTAGAGCCAGAGAACCAGGTCAGCAGAGCTGCTCTAGAGCCAGAGAACCAGGACAGCAGAACTGCTCTAGAGCCAGAGAACCAGGTCAGCAGAGCGGCTCTAGAGCCAGAGAACCAGGTCAGCAGAGCGGCTGTAGAGCCAGAGAACCAGGTCAGCAGAGCTGTTGTAGAGCCAGAGAACCAGGTCAGCAGAGCTGCTGTAGAGCCAGAGAACCAGGTCAGCAGAGCTGCTGTAGAGCCAGAGAATCAGGTCAGTAGAGCCGCTGTAGAGCCAGAGAACCAGGTCAGCAGTCCTGCTGGAGAGCCAGAGAACCAGGTCAGCAGAGCCGTTGTAGAGCCTGAGACCCAGGTCAGCAGAGTCGTTGTAGAGCCTGAGACCCAGGTCATCAGAGCTGCTGTAGAGCCAGAGAACCAGGCCAGCAGAGCCGCTCTAGAGCCAGAGAACCAGGCCAGCAGAGCCGCTCTAGAGCCAGAGAACCAGGTCAGCAGAGCTGCTCTAGAGCCAGAGAACCAGGTCAGCAGAGCTGCTCTAGAGCCAGAGAACCAGGCCAGCAGAGACGTTGTAGAGCCAGAGGACCAGGTCAGCAGAGCTGCTGTAGAGCCAGAGAACCAGGTCAGCACAGCTGCTGTAGAGCCAGAAAACCAGGTCAGCAGAGCCGCTCTAGAGCCTGAGAACCAGGTCAGCAGAGCTGCTGTTGAGCCGGAGAACCAGGTCAGCAGAGCTGCTGTAGAGCCAGAGACCCAGGTCAGAACAGGTGCTGCAGGAACTGGAGAGGTACAAACGTAATCAGACACAGAACAGGTGCAATGATGCAGCGTAATATGGCACATTCTGTTGCAATATTTTGCTATTTTGTCATTTTTCAACACAGTACGTTTCTCCTCATTATCAGCACTCTAACACCCGAATACAGCCGTCAGCAACGAAATGATGACAGTTAATATTTGCAAAGCGTCTGTCCCCCTGGGGGACCACGGCTGATGCTTTTGAAAGCCTCTTTTGATCCATCTGAGCTAGAATCAATGTTTGCAACTGATACAGAAGATCTGAATCATGCGGCAAGTGTGGAAAATATGTAAATACTCTGAGAACGCGGCAGCCACAATATTGCGTTATTCCAGTGGCCCTGCCTATGAGCAAAGACTTGTAGGGTAATGGCCTTGATTTACTGACTGTGTTGTAAATCCATGGAACTGTCCCCCAGAAGAATATTTGGGCAAAAAATAACCTTGAAGTACTGATTCTGTGGTACTGATAAAGTAAGGGTAAAAGTGGAGGCCATGCAAGGGCACTGAAGTTAGGAAGGAATGGGCAGTTCTGGACAGCATTGTCATTCTCCAGGTAGGAATGCCCATGGAGGGCAGCGCCAAGTAGCTGAGATGAAACGAGCAGTTGAAATGCAATAGGTCTCTCATGTACGCGAGTTGAAGCTATTGGCATTGTAAATGACAATGTCTTTTATTTATGTTTTAAAAACCAAAACATAAATAAAAGACATTGTCATTTACAATGCCAATAGCTCAAACTTGCGTAAATGCGAGACCTATTGCATTGCAAATGCTTGTTTGCAAAGTGCCTAGCTGTAGATTTTGAACCCTAGCTCTGCCGGCACCTAGTGAAACCTGGCAAACCTATACATTTTTTAAAACCAGACACCCACGGGAATCCAGGATGGGGTGACTTGTCTGGCTCTTACCAGGTTCTGTTACCCAGAATACCTTGCAAGCCTCAAACTTTGTTAAAAAACAAAACAAATTTTCCTCACATTTCTGTGATGTAAAGTTCTGGAATCTGTATGGATCCACAAAATTCCTTCCACCCCGCATTCCCTAACGTCTTCCGATAAAAATGGTATCTCACTTGTGTGGGTAGGCCTAGTGCCTGCTACAGGAAATGGCCCAAAACGCAACGTTGGACGCACCACATTTTTACAGTGAAAACTGACCCTTTTTTGCAAAGTGCCTAGCTATAGATTTTGAACCCTAGCTCTGCCGGCACCTAGGGAAACCTAGCAAACTTACACATTTTTGAAAACTAGACAGCCAGGGGAATCCAGGATGGGGTGACTTGTCTGGCTCTGACCAGGTTCTGTTGCCCAGAATCCCTTGCAAACCTCAAACTTGACCCACCCACACGAGTGAGGTACCATTTTTATCGGGAGACCTGGGCGAACGGAAATTTGTGTCACCCCGGTGATCCTACAACTTTCCCACTCAAAAATTTGAGAAAAAGTTAATTTTTCCAGCAAAATTTGAGGTTTGCAGGGGATTCTGGGTAGGGAAACGTTGGGGAATGCGGGTGGGTGGAATTTTGTGGATCCACACAGATTCCAGAACTTCCCATCACAGAAATTTGAGGAAAATGTTTTTTTTTAACAAAGTTTGAGGTTTGAAAGGGATTCCGGGTATCAGAAGCTGGTGAGAGCCAGACAAGTCACCCCATCCTGGATTCCCCTGGGTGCCTAGTTTTTAAAAATGTATAGGTTTGCTATGTTTCCCTAGGTGCCGGCAGATCTAGGGTTCAAAATCTACAGCTAGTCACTTTTCAAAAAGGGGTCGCTTTTCACTGTAAAAATGTGGTGTGTCCACGTTGTGTTTTGGGCCGTTTCCTGTCGCGGGCACTAGGCCTACCCACAGAAGTGAGGTAACGTTTATATCGGAAGACTTTGTGGAATGCGGGTGGGTGAAATTTTGTGGATCTACGCAGATTCCAGAACTTTCCATCACAGAATTGTGTGGAAAATGTGTTTTTTAACCAAAGTTTGAGGTTTGAAAGGAATTGTGGGTAACAGAAGCTGGCGAGAGCCACATAAGTCACCCCATCATGGATTCCCTTGGGTGTCTAGTTTTCAAAAATGTAAAGGTTTGCTAGGTTTCCCTAGGTGCCGGCAGAGCTAGGGTTCAAAATCTACAGCTAGTCACTTTTCAAAAAGGGGTCGTTTTTCACTGTAAAAATGTGGTGTGTCCACGTTGCGTTATGGGCCGTTTCCTGTCGCGGGCACTAGGCCTACCCACAGGGAGGCACCATTTTTACCGGAAGTCTTTGGGGAATGCGGGGTGGGTGGAAGTTTGTGGACCCACACAGATTCCATAACTTTCCATCACAGAAATGTGGGGAAAATGTGTTTATTTTTTATTTTTTACAAAGTTTGAGGTTTGCAAGGGATTCTGGGTAACAGAACCTGGTGAGGGCCACACAAGTCACCCCATCCTGGATTCCCCTGGGTGTCTAGTTTTAAAAAATGTATAGGTTTGCTTGGTTTCCCTAGGTGCCGGCAGACCTAGGGTTCAAAATCTACACCTAGGCACTTTGCAAAAAAGTGGTCAGTTTTCACTGTAAAAATGTGTTGTCTCCACGTTGCGTTTTGGGCCGTTTCCTGTCGCGGGCACTTGGCCTACCCACACAAGTAAGGTACCATTTTTATCGGAAGACTTTGGGGAATGCGGAGTGCATGGAATTTTGTGGATCCACACAGATTCCAGAACTTTCCATCACAGAAATTTTGAGGAAAATTTGCTTTTTTTTTTTTTTTTGAAAACATATTTTATTAGGTTTTGAAAGTACCACGTGCGCAAGGGCCCGACAAAATCCACATGGAGACAAATTATTAAAGGGTTACCAGGCGTGGAAATATCAATGGGTACAATTTGTGTACATAAAAGGAAACACACTGAAAACTATGCGCAGACTTTCCCACCCCACCCACATTGGCAAGCAAATTTCAATACCTTTGTACACCCAAAAAGATAAAACAATACATTGTACATTGCGGTCTGCAAACCTCCCATAGAGCTACTACTACGGGGATTGTGATGGAAGAGGAGGAATATCGATGCCCTGGTATGCGGCCCATCAAGACCATATTTTTCTATGTTTTTGGGGGCAACCCCTCGCTTGACAAACCGCCATCTCTGCATCCATGCATTTGTCTAGTTCTCTTCGCCACTTTCCCATTGTTGGCGGAGAGGTACCCTTCCATAATTGAGCAATATCCCGTTTGGCGATTGTGAGGGCGAGAAAGAGTAGGTGCTGCTTATATCGGTTCCCACCTATGTCTTCTGTACTATGAAGTAAAAACAGTCGGGGATCATGCGGGAGGTCCCAGGACAGCACCTTTTTAAGGAAGGTCGATACTCTACACCAGAAGGGCTGTAGAGCCACACAGCTCCACACCGTATGGAGAAACGTCCCCTCCTCCCTGTCACATCGTAAGCACTGGGGGGATGCCATGACTCCCATCCTCCAAAGAAGAAGACGAGTGTAATACATGCGGTGTACATACTTAAACTGTATAAGACGGTATCTGGAAGCGAACGCGGCACCACGAGGACTAGCTATCACCTCCGCCCAGTCATCATCCGTCAGGTCTGGAATGTCTTCCTGCCACGCCCTCCTCGTTTTATGCAAAGTCGTGTTGGAGTGCATCGTCAGCGTCTGGTATATTTGTCTTATTTTATGTGCTCCTAGATCACCCATAAGAAGTCGGCCTTCTAGCGGATGGAATTCAGGGAGGTCGGTTATGTTTGCAAGCGAGGGAGTCAAGGTATGACGTAGTTGGAGGTACCAATAGAACTGGGTTTTATGAAGATGGAACTCCTCCTGCAGTCGGTGAAATGATTTGAGGACGGCGCCCCGCATAATGTCCCCCCAAGGTGGAAATACCAATCAGGTCCCATTGACGGAACCCTTTCAGTGCGACCACCTGACGTAAATAATTACCGTGCCATAAGGGCGTCGCCTGCGTCAGCCGCATGTGCCATCCCATTCGTCGAACCGTATACCGCCACAACCTGATCGTTGTTCGACTGGCGTGTGGTAAAAAGTTTCGACTGCGCGCTGTAGAGTAACTGCAGGAGGGGAGTCCTCCCCATGGCCGTATGTTCTAGTGCGAACGCCGGGTCCGTAGGCGAATTATACCACCAGTCGTTAATGATTAACAGATGCGCCGCCACATAGTAGGAGTATACGCCTGCAGCGGCGATGCCTCCACAATAAGTGGATTGCGCACAGGTCTGAAGTGCCACTCGAATCGCCCCTCCCCCCCATAAAAATGTATTATGTAGGGCATTGATTTGTGCAAACCACGCCCGCGTTATATGGTACGGGAAATTCTGAAGACGGTAGAGAACCCTGGGGAGAGAGACCATTTTAAAAATGGCAGACCGCCCGTATAACGAAAGAGGTAGGGAAGACCAGACGTCTATCTCACCGCGGAGGTTGGCGAGGCGCGGATTCATATTGCGTGTCCACGAAATCTGCGGACAGGGGGACACAAATACTCCCAAATATTGAAACCCTTCCGTGGCGTGTTTTAACTGGGATGCCCAAGTGCTTCTGCCCTGATGGCCACATACTAGGAACAGCACTGATTTAGCAGGATTAGTGTGGAGCCCAGAGTTCTGGCCGAAGACCCGGAGGATCTGCAGAATACGTGGGCCCGAAATCCAAGGGTCAGTCATAAAAAACAGGACATCATCTGCGTAAAGCGCAATACAGTCCGGCTGTGAGCGTGGCCAGTCAAAGCCTCTGAGCACCGGATCCCCACGAACCCACGCCGCCAAGGGCTCCACCGCCAAGGCAAAGGGGATAGGGGGCAGCCTTGACGTGTGCCTCGACCAATAGGAAAGAAGGGAGAACGATGGCCAGCTATACGCACAGAGGTCATAGGTTCGGTATAAAGTAGGCGCACGTAAGCCAGAAAACGTGGACCGAAATTAATCGCTTCCAGGAGTTGGAAGAGGTACTCCCAGCTAAGGGAGTGGAAGGCCTTGTCTATATCTGCCAAGAGTAAGGCCGCAGGGCATCCCAGCTCCGGGGCCAAAGCCATAGCATTGTGAACCCGGCGGATGTTATGTCGGGTGGCCCGATGCGGCATAAAGCCAGATTGGTCCATATGGACCAGATCCTGAATGCATGACCGCAAGCGGTCCGCCAGGACCTTCCCCAGTAATTTGGATTCAAAGTTAATTAGGGAGATAGGGCGGTATGAGGACAAATCCTCTGGTGGACGGCCGGGCTTTAAAAAGAGGACAATTTCAGCTTGACGCCAGTCCCGAGTCAGTAGTCGCTGCTCAAGGGCCTCGTGGATCGTACCCAATAAGTGCCGGCCCAGCATGGCCATATGTGAGCGAAGGAACTCCATAGGGAACCCATTAGGACCCGGAGCACGACCCGGGCGCATCACGTTGACTGCGGCTGTTAATTTGTCTCTTGTAATGGGGGCGTCTAATTGATCTCTCATCTGATCCGATAGCCGCTGAGGGGGAATATCCCGTAGGAACTCTGCGATGATATCTCCCGAGACCTGTTCCCTCCGGGTATACAGCGTGGAAAAATGACGCGCAAATTCCTCCACCACCTCCGCGGGGACTGTACGCAAGGCACCATCACTACCCCTGATGATAGGTACCATGGCCGGGCCTTGCCTGGCTTGACATAATCTATGTAGCATTTTACTGGATTTGCCACCCCACTGGTATATCCGATACTGGGACGCCAACCAGATTTCCCTCGCCTCCTCTGTCAGATGATGGTGCAGCTGCTGTTGCGCAAGGGACAAGTTCCTCCCAAGGGTCGGAGTGGGCTCCAGCGGGTATTCCGTTTCCAGGGAAATGCACTGGGCCTCAAGTTCAGACCTCTGAGCGGAACGCTTGCGCTTGTTGTTAGTCCTATAGCTAATGTCCACCCCTCTAATGGTAGGTTTCAGGGCCTCCCACAGGGTAACTCTAGAGGGGGCGGAGTCAACGTTCAGGGAGAGGTAATCGTGGATCGCCGTGTGGAGACACTCCTGGTAATCAGGATCACGCAGATGCCACGGGGACATCCGCCATCTGAGCAGGGGCTTTTGAAAATTTAGAAGGAGTCTCACCGTGACAGGCGAGTGATCAGACAACCCTCTCGGAAGATGTGAGACCTGGGAAAACCTGTGGACATAACTCTGTGGTGTGAACAGGTAGTCCAATCGAGACATGGAGCCATGTACCACCGACAGGTATGTGTAGCCTATCTCGGCAGGATGGTAATCCCGCCATAGATCCGCCCAACCCAGTGCCCCTGCAAGCGATGACAATTTAGAGGTACCTGCGGGGGGGGGGCCACCCCGGATCCCCGCCTCCTATCTAGTGGTGTCATAATGTCATTCCAGTTGCCACCCATTAGAGACACCCTCAGGGAGCTCGCCCCACAGCCGAGTCAAACCTTCCACAAACGTAGTCCAGAGGGGCGGGGCAGCATATACACTGCCCAGCGTGAGCGGTTCACCATAAAGCGTCCCCGTCAAGAAAACGTACCTACCCCCAGGGTCCACCCAAGTTTAGTATGGAGGAAGGGAACACGAGCATGAATAAGAATAGCGGTCCCACGGGAGCCCCTAGTGAAACCTGCATGGAATACCTGTTGGAATCCGAACCTAGCTAGACAGGGGGCCTTATTACCCAGAAGATGAGTCTCCTGCAATAGAAGAATGTCGGCCCCATATCGTTTAGCTTGCCGGAGGATGGCCCTCCGTTTTACCTTGTTGAGCAGCCCCCGGACATTCAACGTCACTACCGTCAGTTTACCGATATGGGAAGCTGTTGCCGGAAGGGCCATATATCTAGTGTGGGTCTAAGAGTAATGGTCTGCCAAGTGAAGAGTGGGATGTGCGTCCGCGTGTATAAACAACAAAAAACATAACTCTACAATTCAGACCCTCCCACCCCCCACCCATCCCCCCTTCGACCTCCCCCCTCCCGATACTGCCAAGAACTAGGAGCATCTGTCGCGGTGAGGGGAACCTCAGGACCCAAACCACGGACCCCAAGGCCCCCCCCTCCAATGGATCCCAACCACCCCAAAAAACATGAACCTTGGGGAGCTAGTGACTGTGCAGGTCAGCCACCATGCGTAACATCCAACTCTACTCAGTGCAGAATAATAAGGGTAGATCCAACCCATGAACAATCAGTTATGTGCTAATAGGAATCACATGCCATGGGTCAGTCAAGAGGCTTGCATTGGACTAGAGGATCGACGGTCTGAGCCAGAACGATGCCGCCCCTTGGACTTCGTCTTCCACGATCGATTCCGCTGCAAGCCCATAGAGGAGTCAGACTCCATTGGCGGCGGGGAGTGCGGCTTCAGGTGGGCCCTTTCATCAGACCAGGCGAATGCCGCTTCGGGCGAATCGAAAAAGAATGTTTTGGAGTTATAAATCACTCGGAGCCTGGCAGGATACAGTAACATATAAGAGATGTTGAGTTCACGTAGCCTCCGTTTTGCTGCAGTAAAAGACTGTCTTTGTTGTTGCACCAGGCGGGTGTAGTCCGGAAAAATCATAATGAGACTGGAGTCGAAGACGAGCTTATCTTTATTTACGCGGGCATACTGCAGCACTGCGTCCCTGTCCGCATAGTTTAGCAACTTGGCGATGACCGGCCGTGGATTTTCTCCAGGGGGTTGCTTTCTTGTAAGCGCCCGATGAGCCCTCTCGACCACAAAGCACGCCGAGATCTTGTCCGCTGGCAGCAGATCTTTAAGCCACGAAGTGAGAAAACGATTCATGGAGCCACCTTCGCAACCCTCCGGAAAACCAACGAAGCGGTGGTTATTGCGCCTTGTGCGGCCTTCTGCGTCTTCGGCTTGGGTAGCAAGCTCTTGGGAGATCACAGTCAATTTATTGACCTGCTGTTGAAGGGTCTGCACGGTATCTTCCACAGACGACACCCGCGTCTCGGCCTCGGTCAACAGCCTTACGCAGGTCCTGCCCCAAAAATGAGACCTCTGCACCCACTGCACCAATCTTGGCCTCAAGTGTGTCCCTTGCATCCGTAATTGCCGCAAGCAAGGCTGCATTATCCGGACTGGGGCCAGGTGGAGGGCCCCCACTTGCAGACGTTGCGAACTGGTCCAGGCTGCTCTGTTTCGGACCTGTAGTGCCAGGTTTGTCCTTCCCCATTGTGAGATCCACCAATTAACAGTTTCGGTTACTTCTGGGGTAAATCTTGATCTGGCGAGATATACAGGATCACAACGGCACCGATCCGCCACCTCAAGTGACTCTCCAGGGGGGCGCCCCGAGGCCAGTCCTCACGGACTCCGTCCACCGCTAGGTCGCAAGCCGCACTGGATCTAATCCAGCCGCTTCCGCAACCAGCAGCCAACGGGCAAGCAGGCCCCTCTAAAGGAACCTAGCTCGCCGGACCACCAGTGCGCAGAACACCCCTGATACCCCGGCGTCCAGGGGCAGCGTGGAATGCAGGGGCGCAACGTGTCGCCAAAGTCCAGGTGGCTCCACACAGGAGTGCCCCACTTCCTAAGCTTCCACCACGGGGCACAAACCAGCAGTGCATGATAGATGTAGGAGCCGGCGGCGCCAATGCCCGCTCTCTGGAGGCCCAAGGAGAACCAAGATGGCGGCAGGTGTGTAATCGTGTCCAAACCTGGGCCCTAGGGCAGCCGCTTGTCCCCAAGTTCGCGGCGGACACCTCGTCACGCACCAGCAAAGCGCCCAATACAGCTCCGCCGTAGGCGGGTGACCTTGCCTCAGCACCCGGCTCCTAGGTATCCGCCCCCCCGAGGGAGATCTCTACCTGCGGCGCCGGCGGGGCCCTGCAGACGCGGCACACGGCACCACCGCCCCCAGGGCCCCAGAGCAGCCGGTGCCCGGGCCGGGACGAGCCCCGCAACCGTGGCAAGAAAGCCAGCCGGGCCCACGGGGCCCCCCGCAGCCAAGGCCCCAACCGGCGGCCAAACCGTCACCCAGGCAGGCCCGGAAGGGCAAGGACGCGCGCGGTAGCCGGCCACCCCCGCTTAGCCCCGCAGCACTCCCTCTCACCTCGTCTTGGGGTGGAACCCGGCCCAGGACACGGCCACACAGGATCAGACTGCAAGCGAGGGGATGCTGGGCATCGGCCGCAGCACGCCCCTCGCGGCCCTCTCACTCGCCCGCAATCCACCAGCAGAAATCCCTCTTCGGCTCCACCGGCATGCCAGATGACTCCTCCGTCCTGCTCACCGAGGATATGCTGCACAAGGGTCGGATGGGGTAGGATAAGTGACGGATTAAGGTGGCGGGCGCACGGAGCTTATTCAAGCTGCGTCCGCCATGATTGCTGGCCAAGCCACGCGCTTTTTTTGGACAAAGTTATAAGTTTGCAAGGGATTCTGGGTAACAGAACCTGGTGAGAGCCACACAAGTTACCCCATCTTGGATTCCCCTAGGTGTCTAGTTTACAAAAATATACAGCTTTACTATCTTTCCCTAGGTGCCGGCTGCGCTAGGACCCAAATACCACAGGTAGGCACATCCCCCCCAAAAAAGTCAGTGCCTTAGTGGGGCTATCTGCCGCCCTGAGGAGAGGGGAAATCGGGGGCTATTGCCCCCATCTGCCTCCCCGGGGGGGGGCCAGAAAGAGTGTGGCAATTTTTTTGGGGTGGGGGCATTGGCATACCCATTCTGGGTAGCCCCCCATCCCTATGTATAAAAAAAAAAAAAAAAAAAAAAATCCCTGGTGCCTAGTGGGCTTTCTGCCCTCCCGGGGGGAGAGGGGGGGCAGATAAGGGGCTATTGCCCCATCTGCCTTCCAGGGGGGGGCAGAAAAACTGTAGCATTTTTTGGGGGGGCGGGGGCATTGACATGCCCCCACCCCTACCTAAATTAAAAAAAATATAATATCCCTGGTGCTTAGTGGGCTTTCTGGCCCCCCCCCTCCTGGGGGGGGGGC
Source organism: Calotriton arnoldi (assembly GCA_963921515.1). Lineage (NCBI taxonomy): Eukaryota > Metazoa > Chordata > Amphibia > Caudata > Salamandridae > Calotriton > Calotriton arnoldi. The sequence goes on from CAWUFW010001013.1 coordinate 2,824,871, forward strand.
AGATCAGGGGCATATTGCCCTCATCTTCCTCCTGGGGAGGGCAGAAAGTCTTGTTTTCTTTGGGGGGTAGGGTGGGGGCATTTGCATGCCCATTCTGGGCAGCCCCCACCTCTGGCCTATAAAAAAAAATCCCTGGCGTCTAGGGTGCTTTCTGCCCTCCCTCCCCCCATGGAGGGGGCAGATTGGGGGCTAATGCCCCCATCTGCCTCCCAGGGGGGGGCAGAAAGACTGTCTGTACCCAAATTATATGGGGGGAGCGAAGGCCCTTGTTCAAGGGGCCGCTCCCCCCCCTCCCTGGTGGCTAGTGGGTGGATCCCTGCTTGGGGATCGCCCTCCTGGGGCGATCCCTAAATAGAGATCCACTAGGGAAGGGTACCATTGGAAAGGGGAGATTTTTTACTACAAACTGTCCTGGTGCACAGTGCATGAAGAAGAAGAAAAAAAAAAAGTGCACAGTGAATGAAGCCAGGGGTTTGTTTACTGCCTGCTGGGCTCCGTTGGGGGCCTGGAGTGTTGTTGAACCCATGCAGTGAGGTGGGGTAGCACACGCGCGGCGGCAAATGTGAAAGCGAGGAATGCAGAAAAGCCCGGGAGTGGTGCGCACGCACTCTGTAAGGAATGCAGACGCGAAAGTAAAAGCTAATTAGACCTGATCCAGAACAGATGACACCCTGCGCGCTCCCAAGACCCCTAGGCCATGGGAGTGCAAGTTTTGAGGAGAGGCGGGACATGCACCCGTCTTTGGCCATTTGCGTGCTTTCATTTATTGAAAGCCACACGCAAAGGCCAATGGGATGTGTGGGAGGAGGCACACCCACACGGAGAAGGCTCTTGGAAGTCTGAAGTGATTCCAAGAGCCCTCTCCTAGAGCAGCACATGCGCGCTGCGCTCTACGCGAGACCTAAAAAAGGAAATCCCTTTGCTGTCTGCAGCAGAGGGATTTAGTGCCCCTGTTCTCATGACTGAATGGTTCCGTTATGAGCACAGGAGCACTGGTGCTCATGACGGAACCATTTCTTCATGAGCACCGTAAGGGCTAATAGCATCTCTATTCCTTTGTTTTGGTTTCATTCAGAGTGGTGTGGTGCTCCCTTGCTAGTTGACACTGCCTACTCGCAGACACCCGAAAAATCTGTTTTAAGTATCTTTGCTGGTTTCACTGTTCTGTTAGTCAGTACGACAGTGGCAGTCTGGCAAAAAGCTATAATGGATTATTAGTCATATCAGTCTTGAGAATCAGTGAATAATAGTAATTAGCTGGTGAGGGGGGTAAACCTCCACCTTGATTGGGCTTCACCATCGACACCTAGAAGTAATCTCATTCCATGGCATCGGGGTAGTGTTAAAGGCTTTTCCTCAAAGGATTGTATATATTCAGGCTATGACTGATGTTTCTGAATTAGACTTTGATCCAGGTGTAGTCAGATTGCTGTTGACGCTTGATTGCTTCATGAATCCTGTTGGTGCCAGGTGGCAGACAAGGACCCTACGATGGTGCCTGGGAAAGGCAGTAGCTCTAGCATCAGGGGATCCTCGCTGCTCAAGTGCATATTTTCAGCTCTCCTCTTTCAGACCTCTGTTGGTGAATGTGTTCCCCCAACCTCATGTGGGTCGTCCCTTTACCTCCACAGCCTCAGGCCATCATTTCTACAGACACCTTCTCATTGGATTGATGACTGCATGACTCCTTTCGTCTGCGTGAGAGCAGTGCCTGCACAACATTGTGCTTAAGTTGGATTCTTTGTGGTCCTGTCTTTCTGATGTTCTATGCTTTGAGCTGTCTTTTACCCAACAGGGCATGGTTGTCACCACTGTCAAACCCTGTTAGGCTGCTGTATCCGCTGCCTTTTATCTCCCAGACCCACCTTGTTGATTTACTAAACCTAGTGGATCATTTTCTGAAAGGTTTGCTCTTTTTGTTTTCTTCCACTCTATTCCATACCAAAATTAAATTAAGTTTTAACCTTCTCCTAGTTACCCTATTTGATCCATTTTACACGGTGCTTGATAAAACCTTTTACTTTATTGCAAAAACACTGGCCTGTAAGATCCATCCGTGAACTTAAGGCCCGGTCAATCCTGCCACCTTTTGCTGTGTGCTCTCCAGTTAAATCGGCCCTTCGTAAATGGCCTCCCTTTCTTGTGACAGTTTGCCTACTTTTCACATTCTCCAGCCCATCACTCTTCCATACGGATTTCCTTTTCCTCATCCCAGCAAGGAAGAGGAGAGACTTATCAAGTAAGACACCAGGCATGCTGTATCTTATTATTCGCCACACATGACTCTGGATGATCAACTCTTGTTGTGGGCTTGGTAAATCTGCAGGAAGAAGTATCCACCAGAAGAAATAGTTTACTTTACTTTGGTAACACATTTTCTGGTGGATACTATATCTTCCTGTAGATTTCTCATCGACCTCCCTCCTCGTCTGAGAGTCGGTGTCCTTATTAATGACATCCCAGACATGCAGTGTCTTAACTGTTACTGCTGCTGTAGTTTTTGCTCCCAGAAACTGAAGCCAGTGCACAGTCAGTATCTTATGTGTTTAGGTTTCCTTACATCCTGGGCGGCTGAAGCTGTGGCTAAAGCCACATGGAAGCTCTGGAGAGTTATGGCTTATCCAGTCCGGCGCCTTGGGGATATTCTTGAGGTGAGCAATGTGCAGAAAGATAAAGTATCTCCCAGAACTATTGCTACCAAAAGGATGTTACTTTTTCTTCTAATGGATACTTCTTCCTGCAGATTCAACACCTTAAAACCCATTTACTATAGATGATTCAAGGGTCCTTCTAAGCATTGTTTTACTTCTCTAGCAGCGTGAATATACCACCATTTTTTAAAATTTAATTAGGGATGTTTTTATTCCTGATGTCTCTGTAGGAATATCTCTGCAAGGACATAGTTTTTAACCCAGTTCTATTTTTAGTTGACTAAGAAGAGGTGCTTGGATGATTTGGCTGTGTTACGTAGAGGCATACATGATTGATTTTCCTATCAAAGCTGTCTTAGTGCTATCACAACTTAATCACTTGGATTTTCCCCGATTTTATTTTTTTAATGTATGCATTGATTTACAGGTCTGGTCTTAAAGAAGAGGTTTAGACATCTATAACCAATACGTTGATATCTTAGAGTAAAAAGTTTTCCAAAACAAATTTTACCTTGCTGCATAAATATAATTTCTTAAATGCTGGTTTTGGTTAAATACCTATTTTTAAAGCAAATATACATGAAAAATGCCAGGGCTTAAACCACATATGAAGGTGAGTGCAATATAATCTGTTTAATACCATTGCGAGTCATGGTCCCTCCCCACCCTCAACAATGGTAAAAAACAGCACATTACCTTCTGCTCACCTGTTGAATATACCATCCACTAAGATGCTATCCACGGCTTTCAGTTTGAGCTTTTGAATTTTATCCAGGGTTGGTGGAGCTACTAAATAGAAAAGATGTAATATTATGGCTGTGACTTGTATGAATATAGTCTATCAATTCAGAGAGATCAACTGTTGCTCTAAGGCAATAAATGGCAAAAGAGGGACTCTGTTTGGATCTAATCACTAAAGACAGCTGCTCTGATTTGGATCTAATCTCAATAAAAGTTGTTCTCCACAGTAGAATTGAAGGGGTCTTAAGTAGTTATGTACTGCAGCCAATTTGTAGAATGTGGTAGGTTTTGCTTGTCATATAACTAACAGTGTTTTAATTTATAATGACCCAAGAAACATAACTGATTTACCTACCTGCCTTAATTACGAGTTTATTTCTGTCCCTGCTATTAACCTGTTAGATAATCTTAACTGAAACCTCTGCAAGCCAGTTCATAATGCCACCTAATATAGGTCAGTGTTTTGGTGGCAGATAATAGATTTATTAATATTGAAAGAACATATGTGCTGTAAGTAATTTTGTTGCACTCTTCTGATTTAGATATTACAAACAAGAAGCTTTCGCAACACTGAAGAGGTATTTGGCAAATGTAATTTGATTGCTACAGAAAACTCCTAACCACAAATTCCTCATCTTTTGATTATCCCCAAGCGCGAGACTCGATCTAGAAACTCAAAAAGCAATGCTCCTGCATGTTGGTGGGTAGCACCATATTGCTCAGCGCCAACTTCCTTCCTCTCTGGAAGTGACAAATGGAGTCACATGTAAGCGCCACCCATGCACGCTGACATCTGTTTCTTTCTTTTTGCACCTTCAGATAAGAATCCAGAGCTCCACACATTTGTTTTTTCTTCATTTTGTGATTCGCTTTTTCCTTCAACAATTTTCCATTGTTGAAGGGAACAGGTCACCCCCTAAGACTACAGGTTTTAAGCCCTGTAGAGACTGTCACACACAAATGTATGTGATAGATCCTCATGAGGTGTGGCTCTGGTGTTGATTCATGACGCCAAGGCATACAGTGACTGCGTTCAGATGAACCCGAAGGCCATTCGTGAACATAAGGTGAAACTTTGTGGTGAAGCACTACATGACTCCATGCTGGTCCCACTGAGGTAGAGAGTGTGAACTCGCTTCCACTCCTGAAGTAGTTTCTGTGGCAGAGCATCTTTGCGGTCGAAGTCTTTAGTAAATTTCAAAGAAAAAAATATTAAAAGTGCAAGCAGGACTCTGCCCTTTCACGCCACTCTCCAGAGAAGGTATGAGGGGTCACTATGCCTCCACGTCTTGCTCCTCCTCTACTGAGGAGCTGATTCTATTGTTGGTCCCCCTGCACCCGACTTCCTGGGTCCGTCGCAGCAAGTCAAATTCTTTTGTGAGGCCATGTTGCACATTTTTGGCATGCTCCCTTTGGCGTGCCTGACGGCCTCAAGGTCTGCAGGGGCCTCCAGTTGGGAAACTGCCAGTGGGTCCACACTCTGCGCCCTCTTTGCCCTTTGAAACCGCTTCATGTTCTGCACTGGTGTTGGTGCCGAATTCTAGATCGGTGCCAAACTCTCTGCTGTTTCCAGAGATGTTGACGCCGGCACCGACGCTGGAGGAAGATCTGTGGTCTCCGACTCCGAGCTAAATTCATCTCTACCTCGACAAAGACAATACTTGGATCCTGATGTGGCACAGCCAATACTAAACCCCTCGGACAGTATTTCTTTACCACATGATCACGCACAGACAGTACACCGGATTTTTAATTTGGACTCTGTCCATAGCCACCCACATGGAGATGACAATGGAGGAAATAGGGAATAGTTTGTCACCCTTTATGATGGACAATTGGTACGTGGACTTACGGGATGGCAGCGGGTTGGATACATCACCCGATACTGGGTTGGTGTCCTCCTCCCCCATACCACCTCTTCCAAAGTGATTCGCAGTGTTAAGGTCCTTGACCTCCACCTCCCCACTATGGAGGTGAAAAAAAATATCCTAAGAGAAATCCTTCAGCCTTTCCTGGCATTGACTGAGCATGTTTTACCCTTCAACCAAGCCCTCATGGAGACATTGTTGGGCACTTGGGTAAAACCGTATTCTGGGCCTCCATTCAGTCGACAGGTTGCCTGCCCCCATAGACCAGCTCCAGGCAAGCCTGTTTTTTTTTTTTTACCTCTGCATCCAACCCCAAAGATTTTGGTAGTGCAGACATTCACCAGCAGAGCCAACCAAATTCCTTTCAAATGACGACTCCTGATAGTCTAAATGCCTGGAAACTCAAAGAGAATAAAAACCTATATATACATATATATAGATATGTAATATAGTTTTCTTTCCCCCCTCTTTGAGTCATGGTTGGTGAGATCTTTCTTTCAGTCCTAGAAGACCTATGGGCTTCCTTGGCCCAAACCATTCAAGATGGCTGGAACACGGCCAAGTTCTTTATCCACTCTGGCCTAGACACCACCAATTGTCTAGGAAGAGCCATTAGGGCAAGCCTGGAGGTCCAGCTTCGCACATGGATGAGATCCATAGGTTTCTAAGGGATTTCCAGCATCCTTAATAAGCATGCCCTTTGACAGTAGCCACTGTTTGGTAAAAAGGCGGACTTGGAGCTTTTTGAGGAGAGCTGAGCTACAGCATGCTTCTTGGGTATTTTGTCACCAGGGGTCACTCCCAACAGTTTTGCCCTTTTTGGGGATATGCCAGGGGCTTGGTGTATCAAAGGCGTTGGGCCCTGCTGTCAGCACAGCCCTTTCGAGATCGGGTTGTGTGTCCAGCAGACAATGATCAGGCCATCGGGGGCAGTGTACGTCTCAAGCCACCGCCCCTCCAGCGAAAACATCCAAACCTCTGTAGTGTGCCCTTAGTGGCACAATGCCACAGGTAGTAGGCAGGGTCAGTCACATTCTGTCGAGTGGCAGAGAATTACATCCTACAGGGGAGTCCTCTAAATTGTCCAGCAGGGCTGAGCCCTGCCACTTTTTTTTGACCCCCGCTGTACCTTCCACCTAAACCACAGAGGCTCTTTGAAGACTGCCTTTGTATTTTGCTTTAGTGCATTCTCTTTTAGCCAAAGGAGCCATAGAGAGGGTTTGGTCCTTGGAAGTAGGGACTGGATGTTATTCCTGCTACTTACTTGTGCAAAAGAAGAATGGAGGCCTTCATCTTGTTTTAAAACTTCACCCTGTCAGTGCCTTGCTGCGCAAAGACAAATTCAATATGCTCAGTCTGGCCCAGGTTCCCTCTGCTCTGGATCCTGGAGACTAGATGATGGTGTTGGACCTGCACGGCACCTGTTTCATCATTCTCATTCTGCATGCCCATAGGTGCTGCTTGCGGTTCAAGGCTAGGCCACGAGCAGGTGTTCACAAAGGTGATGGCAGTGGTCATTGCCCATCCTTGGAGGTCGGACTGTACCAGTCATTCTCTACCTTGAACACTTTCCCTTGAAGGCGGGCTTGCCACAGTCAGTCGCAGACCACCTCCAGACGACGACAAACCTCTTAACATCATTGGGGTTTTCAGTCAACCTGCCGAAGCCACACCTGTCTGCTCAGAGGCTCCCCTTCATCTGAGACATCCTGGATATGGTAAGCTTTAGGGCCTTTCCTCCAGACCTACAAGCCTAGGACATTCAGGCAATTATCCTGATGTTACAGCCTCTGTCCTGGGTTTCAGTGAGGTTGGCTTTGATGCTTCTTTGCCTGCTCGCCTTCTGCATCCTGCCTTCTGACCATGCCCGATGGCATATGCAGACTTTGCAGTGGGATCTGGAGTCTCAGTGGGCACAGCACCAGGTAAACCTGTCCGATACACACCAGGTGTCTGTGAAGTCTGCAAATGATCCGCAGTGGGTGCTGCTCAACCACAGTTGGACCAGCAGCAGACCTTTCTTCCAAACAATCAATCAGTACTTGTTGAGCGTGGCTACTCACCCATGAGGGTCTCAAGGCGCTTCCTACCCCACCCAGACTTGGTGGTGACAGTCGCATCACTAGTGGGTTGGGGAGGCTATGTGGAACAGTTGTAGACCAGAGAAATCCGGTTTCCGGTGGAGTCCTACCTCCACATGTATCTATTGGTACTGAAAGAAGCAAGCGGGGTTCCTTCTTGGCCTTTATACACACTCGCAATCTGGGTCTTGGTTGCTGAGAGTTTACGATCAGACCTATGGGCTTCCTTGGCCCAAACCATTCAGATGGCTGGAATGCGGCCAAGTTCTTCATCCACTCTGGCCTAGACACCACTGATTGTCTAGGAAGGGCCATTAGGGCAAGCCTGGTGTTCCAACACCGCACATGGATGAGATTATCCTGGCTTTGTGGCTCTGGAGCCTACTGAGCCATCAGGGCATTTCCCTCGTGGCACACCATGTGTCAGGATCTTTAAACGCCAGGGCGAACAAGCTCAATTGCCACCGCCTAATGGATCATGAATGCTGGTTACACTCAAGCAGAAGTGGAGCAGGGCGTCTTACAGCAATGTGGAGAACCCTAGCTCAGTCTCTTGCCACCATCGAGAACGTGCATTGTCAACAATTTTGCATGTTTGAGTTCCAAAGAAGACTCTTCCTCCGAGACTCCTTATGCCTGCAGCGGAGGGTGGCACTCCTGTACGCCTTCCTGCTGCTGCTTATCCTGCCCCGAGTTCTAAAGATCAGGAACTACCAGGCAAAGTCATCCTAGTGCCTCTAGTTTGGGCCAGTAGAGTGTGGTGTCTGGAACTTCTAGGCCTCAGCATCTGTCCTCTGATCAGGCTGCTGCTTCAGGAGGATCTTCTGTTGCAGCAGCAAGTCTTGCACCCGGGCCTGCACTCTGCCCCCAATGCGTTGAGCTAGAACAGAGGCAGTTGATCACCTTCTACCTTCTTCCTGAAGTTGTTGATGTGATCTTGGCACCTGCCCATGAAATTAGTGTATGCTGAATGCTGGGATAGGTTTGCGGCTTAGTGTGGCACCCACCAGATGAATGCGTTGCAGTCCAGACTGTCTGCTGTATTGCTGTTTAGACCGTCTTTGGCCGAGCAAGGACTTGCTGTAGGCATGGTTAAAAGTTCTCAGTTCTTTTGGCTTTTTTACATTTGCCGGACCAGCCGTACTTGTTCAAATAACTAAGCCTGGGCAAAAAACCTCCGTCAAGCTGCGCGGAGTTCCGCGAGTTGCAGAGTGGGTTACCTCGCGCCGTTCACACTGATTTTTTGTGCCGGGTGTTTGTCCAGTGCTGTAAAATCAGCACAAACAGCATCTCGCACAGTGCAAGAGGGCGCTGCTTCTTTTATGCCACTCGAGTAGACGTTCTACTGGAGCGGCAGCTTCATCTCGAACGGATGGTTTCTCCACGCGAGCGGTAGCAACCATCCCCGACGGCCCGCATTGAGAAATCTCGCAGGGAAGTTGTCTAGCGTTGGATTTTTCTTGCTTGCACTCGCCAACTTACCGTTGACTAGCGAGGAAAACCTCCGCTCTGCTACGCGGAGCAGAGTTTTTCGGAACTCCGTGAGCTCTGCAGAGCACAAAATGCGAAAAACTCCACGAACGAAGCAGAGTTCACCTCCTAGGCTTACAAATAACCCTTAGTGATGCGTTTTGTAAAAGGTTTCTGCCAACATCCTTTGTGATGCCACAGTGGAACTTAAACTTGGTCCTCACATTCCTCATGTGACCCCGTTCGAGCCAATAGCGCAGTTATGCATGGGGCCTTCTCACATTAAAAACGTTTTTTTCTGGTTATGATAACATAGACACTCTGTGTTAGTGAGCTTCAGCCCCTCTCTGTCTAGCCTCCTCATGGCACCTTTTTTCTGGGCAAACTGGTTGTATGGACTCGAGCCGCATTCCTACCTATTGTGGTGACGCCTTTTCATGTTGGACAAGCCATCACTCTTCGACCTTCTTTGCACTGCCTCATCCCTCGAAAGAGGAAGAGACTCCATGCTTAGACCCCAACAGAGTGCTGAGTTTTACATTGATTGAGCCAAGGAAAATCTGGTGGACAATCGGCCCTTTATGCAGCTCTATGGTGGAATGAAGGTCAAAGGCAGTGCAAAAGCAGACCATCTCCTGATGGATAGTTCTCTCTATTAAGATCCACTGCGCATTGGCAAAGAAGCAGCCTCCCAAAGTCCTGGGACTCAGTATCACCAGAGCTAAGGCTGCTACCTCCGCTTTGGAATGGGGAGTGCCTGTCCTGGATATCTATCAGGCTGCTGTGTGGCCATCAGTGTACACATTTATCAAGCACTACTGCCTTGAGAGGTGACTTGAAGGGCATTATGCCTGTTCGGTCCTGCAGAACTTTTTGATCTGAGCCACTCCACAAGCCCACCACCTTGAGCGGTATTTCTTTGCTATCTATTCTCAAGGTGAGGAATCTGCAGTTAGAAGTATGTCAGAAGAACAAGGTACTAACCTTCAGTAACGCTCATTTTGAAGCCTACTCTGTCTACCTACAGATTCCTCACTGCCCTCTCACCTCCACGTTCTGAGCACTGGTCTCCTTTCCCATCTAAAAAGGTCCTCATTTTGGAACCTGCACACTCTTTTCAATTTTCTGTTGGTCTCTTCATCTGAGAGTGCGGACATGTGTATGAAAAGTTAGGAAAATAACCCCACTAGAGAGTTAAAATCTCATATTTGGTCTGATCTCTAAATGGACCTGTGGCCCAGGACCTGAACCAGATACAGGTCTGTTCACAATAAAAGTTTCTACTGCATGAAGAGCTTCTGATTCAAAGCCACTTTAACAACATCGGATATTTGTGATTTTGTATTCTGTGGTTAGTTGCGTTAAAGTTTAAAGATGTTTTTTTTTTTGGGGGGGGGGCGTGGCCGAGCCGACGACCATGATAGCTGCCTGGCTCCGGAGCCTCCGGGTAAAAGTTGCCGCCATTCCACGCATCGCTGCGGTTTCCCCGCTCCGGATGCACCGCTTCGCGTTCCTGATGCCTCGGTGCGTCCGATGTGCGAGGTAGGAGGACCCGTGCTGCCATCCACTCTGGGATCGGTCCCGCGGTGCGCCCGGGCCTGACGCGGCCTTCGGAAGCCCCGGGTTGACAGGGGACCCGGGTAAGCTTGAGGGCGGGGCCTGGGACGCAACCGCTGGGATCGTTCATCCTGATCGGCCGCTGCCGCGGACGCAACAGCCGTAGACTGCCCGCAGAGCCGCCCGGACTCGCCGAATGCTGGAGACCTCTACACCAGTGATATCTTCCGAGAAGGAGGCACTCTTGACCCACTGTGACCGCGGAGGAAGAAACGGCTCGCTGGATTGAGGCTGAAGTTGACATGCGGCTGAGACTGGCTGCGCGGACGCCTCACCTCCCCTGGTATAATGCCGCCGGTACCGTGAGTGTGGGGCTTCTGCACCTGGCGCACTACCCGGCCGGGTTTTGCTGCACCGCCTCCCGCTAAGATTTTCTCTGCCTGGACGCCCCAGGCCGCCATTTTGAAAATACTTCGTGCTGCCACTGGAAAGCCTGGTGCACCGCACGAGCTGATGGACCCTGGACTGGCGCCCCTAACTTGCTGTGTCAGCTGCACTGTGGTCTGCCCTGATAAATTTGACAAACGGACTGCAATCCCCTGCTTGTGATCAATAACACCCTCAGCTACCTGCACAGTATCATACTGCCCCCCCTTTACACCTGCTGCTAGGATGGGCCGGTCGGACCCAAAACAACACCAGTTAAACTTTGAGGCGGGGAAGACCACAAGGAGGGAGGACACTGATCATGCCACTGGGGAAGAATGGGTTCAGTTGGACGGCGCAGCGGCAATATTGGCTGAGCTCCGGGCAGGTTTCCGCTCCATAGACACACGCCTAGACACGCTAACTAGCCGTCTAGATGATGATCATGGATGCCTGGAGGCACAGGATACACGACTAGGAGGTGCGGATCAGGGTATATCGGACCTAGAGGATGCGCAACCTTCCCTGCAACGGCGCCTTGAGTGCACGGAGTCCCTTCTTAAGCAGCTAGCCACTAAAGCCGTAGATCTAGAGGCGCGCTCTCGCTGAAGCAACATCCGCATTTCGGGAATTTCGGAGTCCACAAACACCGGTCCTATGGCAAAATTTGTGGAGGCTCTTCTCGTGGACCTCTTTGGTAGGGACGCCTTCTGTGCGTCATTTGCGATTGAGTGCGCCCATCGTACCTTGGGACCCCCACCTATACCTGGCGCTCCTCCGAGGATGATTATTGCAAAAGTCCTAAACTATAACGATCGAGATGTAGCCCTTCGTCTATCCAGAGAGCGCGGGACACTCGCGTATCAGAGCTCCACCATTTCCCTGACTTTACGCCGATGGTGTAAGAGGCCCGGCGTAAATATGCGTCTGTGAAGAGGACTCTTCAAAAAGCAAACGTCAAATATGCTATGCTTTACCCGGCCAGGCTACGAATCCGACTTTGAGGCTCATATCTTTGACTCTCCAGACGAGGCGGAAAAATTCTGGAAGAAACACAAACCATCTATGACGCAGAAATATCCAGAAGTGGACGCTGGCCCTGGGCCATGACCCTGAGTGTACTCGCTGACTAACACCCTATGCTTAGATCATGTTGGATTGGCCACGACCTACCGCTCTGACACTGATTGTTACAAATCTGCGCAGCCTCCTGGAGATTGAGTTCCTGTTCGCAGATTGGTCGTACTGGTATTCTCCATTGTAACTGAACAGATTGATGGCAGTTAGAATTGTAAACGGATTGGTGGCGAAAACTATTTCCAATAATTCTACAACCCGTTGGCTCGACGGAGCGTTGCCATCCCCTGCAGGATGATTCCATCCCCTCTTTCCCTCCCTTTTTCACTATTTCTTTCTGGCACCAGCTCTGGTCTCCACCTTCGATGTTTATCTTGGAATGTTAGGGGATTGGCCAATCCCAAAAATGCAGGCAAGTATTGACCTACCTGGCCAGGCATTCTATCCAAATAGCTTTCCTCCAGGAGACCCACTATGCACCCCTACCTACACATCGCTTTGCTTCCACTTAGGGGGGAGTCCCGTTTTTTCGCCTGTTATAGCTCATATTCACGAGGGGTGTGCATATTGGTGCATCGCTCCCTCCCCTTCAGATCTGTCGAGGTGGTTGCTGACCCCGAGGGCCGATTTGTACTGGTGAAGGGGTTGCTGGGGGGAGAAGTTATACTGCTTGTTAATGTGTATGCACCGAATATTGACTCCACTGATTTCTTTCCCACACTCTCCGCGAGTATCGATAGACTGGGGACCGATACTATTCTGATGGGAGGCAATTTTAATCTTACGCTGGACCCCGTGACAGACTCCACTGGCCCAGGACATATTACGAAACCCCACTCTGCTCTTGGGCTGTCGACGCTTATACAGACCTCACTATTAGCTGATCCCTGGCGCACGCACCACCAGACGACCCGAACATACTCTTTTTATTCTGCTCCACACGGGACATGGTCCCGCATAGATCACTGGTATCTCACACCACAGCTACTGCTGGACGTGCGCGAAATTGAATACCTACCTCGCACTATATCGGATCATTCTCCGGTCCTCCTTCTATTGGATTTCTCTCTGCTCCCTAAACAGCGACCATTATGGAAATTCCCCTCGTCTGCCTTACTTGACCCTGTGTTTCGGAGTGAAGTGGGAGATGCCATTCGGGAATATTTTGATCTTAATGACGGCACTGTAGATTCCCAGCTGATACTGTGGGACGCCTTTAAGGCGGTGGTACGCGGGATCTGTATTTCTAAACACGCTGGCGTGCTCCGCTCTATCCGTGGGGAACTCAGTAAACTCGAACAGAAACTGGGAGAGATTGACACTCTTTCTCTCACTGACCCCTCGCCGGCCTCTCTCCGCACCCGCTCCGCGCTGATGGTGGAGTTTAATGACGCAGCCGCCAGGGAAATCAAATACCTTGGTAAATATGCGGCGGCCAGAGTCTATGGAGAGGGGGTACGACCGGGTAGGACACTGGCCCGACTACTCCGCCCGCAGATTCAATCGACATATATCACACAACAGATAGTGGTGAGCCCTTAATAACTACTACCGATATCTCTGAGGCCCTGTTGGCCTATTACACAAGGCTGTACGAAACACGAGATCCCCCCCCTGGAGGACAGGCCCTGCGAGAATACTTGCAGGAAATAGCAATGGTCTGGCTCGAGGACGGACAACGCAAATTTTTGGCGTCCCCGATCGATGCCGATGAGGTCAAGCAAGCAATAAAGGACTTACCTTGTAGCCGCGCCCCAGGCTCCGATGGCCTCACCGCAGACTTTTACAAAGCTTATCAGGACATTCTTGCCCCACGGCTGGTTGAAGCTTACGCCGAAGCACTTGACAGCCGCTCCTTTTCCCCAACTATGCGTGAAGCCATAGTGACCCTATTACTGAAGCCTGGTAAATCACCCACCCAGCGCCAATCGTATAGGCCATTATCGCTTTTGAAACATGACTATAAAATCCTCGCCAAACTTCTAGCTACCCGCCTTTCGCTATTAGTTGACACCATATTATGTTCCTTTCAAGCAGGTTTCATACCTGGCCGATCCACGACGATAAATGTACGTACAGTGTTCTCGGTGATGAACCAGATGGAGCCGTCGCTCCCGGCTGCGGCCGTCTTGCTAGATGCCGAGAAGGCATTTGATTGATTGGAATGGACCTTCCTATATGCTGTGATGCAAAAGCTGGGTATGCCAACCGGTTTTTAAAATCTGGTTCGCCTTTTATACTCCAATCCAGTCGCCCGACTGAAAGTGAACGGGATAATTACAACGCAGTTTCCTCCGTCACGAGGCACCCATCAGGGCTGCCCACTGTCCCCTCTCTTGTTCATTATTGCTATGGACCCCCTTGCTCGCCACATACAGGAACGCCACCTGCATAGAGGCTTGTAACTACATACTGGCCCGCTCATTGCCTCATTTTCTGCAGGTGATGTGCTGCTGTTCGTCCGTCACCCAGCTGAGAATCTTCCCCCATTACTGAGGGAAATTGTACGCTTCGGGGTACATTCGGGGTTGGTGGTCAACTGGGCGAAATCGGAGATTTTTCCACTAACTCCTGCCACTACCCGGGTTGATGTGGAGTTTCCTTTATGTTGGAGTACCGATCCCCCTAAATACCTTGGCATCTATTTACACTGTGACGCTGCAGAGGTCATCCGACTTAACTACGGGCCAGTGATGGATCGCCTTACGTCCCAAGTTGATAGATGGATTACACTCCCTCAATCTATAGCGGGCCGAATTGCCATAATTAAGATGGTTGTTTTGCCTCGGCTGCTATACTTATTCTTAAATATCCCAATAGCATGGACTGCGTCTTTTTTTGCTACTTTACGATCTATATTGACGCGATTGATGTGGGCGGGCAAACAACCCCGAATTAGCTGGAGCACGCTTATCATGCCGTATGAGCGGGGTGGGTTTGGCGTTTTAGATCTTTACCTCTATTGCCTGGTTGCACAGGTGCATTTCACGTACTACTGGTACCACCCTGACGCCCGTATACAATATCTTAGACCTGAAAGATCCCAGGTGTATCCGTACTCAGTCATCACTCCTACCGCAGGGGCTCCCACGCTGCCCCACTGAAATACAGACATTATCCACGACCTGTTGGGCATGGACTAAATTACGACGTTATCTGCAACACGACACCCTATATTCTGCCCATATACCATTACTAGACAATCCGTGGATACCCCCGCTACTGAAACGCTTACTAAAAGGACCCTGGGCAAACTGAGACTCCGTACTGTGGGTGATCTATTTCAGGCTTCCCGGCTTGGCACTGTTACTGAACTGGCGTCACGTCGCGCCGCTTCCTATATGGACAGGTTCCTCTTACATAGAGTGCGCAGTGCCTTGTTGAGCACTCTACCTACTGATGCCATTGAACCGGAGGACTTCCCACCTCTCACGTTGGTGATCACTTCCACAGACAGTACGCACCTTGTCTCCCGGCTATATCGCCTTTCCCAATCCAGGCGCCCTCCAGTGGGGCTCCGGACTAGGGGAACATGGGAGCTGGATCTGGGTGAGGCCTTGACAGATAAAATATGGACCTACTGTTGTGCACAAACCCGGTATGTCTCGAATAATTATAAACATAAATTGCTGCATTTTAAATATCTTCACAGAGCATATATTACCCCAAAATTACTCGCTAGAATAAACCCCACCGTCCCTAGTTTCTGTGCCCGATGTGCGACACTGGATGCAGATTTCATGCATCTCGCTTGGAGCTGCACGCCTGTTAGGGCATACTGGGAGGACATTTTTCACCATCTATCCCTTATGGTCGAACACAAATTGCAGCCTTCACCACTTATGGCATTACTGGGATACGTTAAACCCCTTAAGAGAAGCATGAGGAGATTTTCGGCCTTTGCCCTCCTCCTGGCAAAATGTCAAATCTCCTTGCATTGGGTCAGAGCACAAACACCTACTATAAGAGACTGGATTCATGATCTAATCTATTGTAATACAACTAGTGACACTTATGCAACACTACTACCTGTCACCTCCCGTCCTTGTGATATTTGGCAGCCGCTTAAAGAATTCTTGCTGCTTCATCCTGTTGATGTAATGAGGGGCGGGACAGGGTATAGATTGGAGTGATGTATCTTTGCCTGCTTGAATTGTTTAATTGAACGACCAGATACTGGACATATATTTGTTGCCTGCCTTGTGATGAACCCTATTGATTTACTGCTAAAACATGATTCAACATTGCCCAGCTGATGCACTATCCTCTGTATTGTAACACTGTTTTGAAATGCTCCCATGTTGTTGTGATTTATGGTTTTTTGAACGGCAGAAAGATATGTACCTCTGTGCCTCACACCAAAACTATGTAACTCACTTAGATTATTCTTGCCAGATGTGGTCATACTCTTCTGTTTTGTTTTTTGTTTTTTTTTATGTTAAAAAATGCAATAAACAAATAAAAAAAATAAAAAAGTTTAAAGATTTTTTTTTTGGTAGCCGGTGCAAGCCACTATCATTTTAACATCAAATGTAGTTGGAATATTGCTGGGTTTGCCAGTGCATGCGCTCTCACTTAAAAGAGAGACTGTTTTCTACAATGGGCTTGGAAGCCATCCACTGCCTACCATTTGTTGGCTTCATTGTCACTCTTAATGTCTGCTTCGTAATTGTCCAGCATGTCCTGTCTTCGCTTCCTCGCCTTTCGTGTGGAGCATGACTAAGTATTGATTGCTTCCTCTTGATTAGTATCCATCTGCTGCTCGCGCTGTCATTGAGGTACTATTTTTCTTCCTGTTGTGTTGCTGCTTCTTTTTTAGGTCTCGCCTAGCGATGCAGCGCAAAGCGCTGCTCGCTATGCGAGATCTATTGTTGCCGACTTTTGCTCCGATGCGGGACAGGACAGGTGCACGCGTACGGCAAGTCCTGGACAGGAGATGTGCACGCGTATGGTGCGAGCAGAAGTTGTAATAACGCCGCAAGCCGTACGCGTGCATATCGACTGTCTGTGCTCAAGCTTAACAGACAGGAGATGTGCACGCGTACGGCTCGCGTCTTTTTACAACTCCTGCTCGCACCATACGCGTGCACATGTCCTGTCCAGGCGCCCAGCATGCCTCCCGCTCAACCCCACTCACTGGCTCTTGTGGGGACTCAGCGCTGAATCTTGCTCCGGCCGCACCATGCAGCATTCACGAAGGCGGGGTGGGCTCCCGCCGGACTTCTCTCTGCGGGGTGGGCTCCTGCCGGACTTCTCTCTGCGGGGTGGGCTCCCGCCGGACTTCTCTCTGCGGGGTGGGCACCCTCAGATCACGGGAGCCCCGGACACCTCCGGCCGCGCGCTCCATGCGCCGCCCATACGCCACGCAACTGACGTCGCCCAGCGCCGGACAGCAGATGTGCACACGCACGGCGGCTCGCGGGCTTCAGAGCCTTTTGCGCAATGTCATGAGCATTCTGTGAGGCACAACGCGCGCTCTGCTTTCGTTGTTAAGGACAAAACATATGCACGCACTCTTTCGGTAACTTGTTTATACTTTCACTGTCACTTTTAATGACGGAGTACCTGTTTGCAGGTCCACCGCGGCCCTAAATAAAAGCCTCGCAAATAACAGCCCGCGCGCCGCCGCGCGCCCTGTCCACTGTCCCCAGCGCGCGATGGCAGCCTTCACATTAGCAACACTCCCCTTGACGCGGGCGAGGCATAACATCCTCCAGTTTGAGACACCGTCCTTTTCAGGGAGCGGTCAAAATGCACGCGTCCCCCCCTCCGAAGCCCCTCGCTCAGCTGACCAAATGGCCCGGACAACACGCTTAAAAGCCTAGCTTGTTCCTCGTGTTCAGCTTGACTCCTCGGGACGTCTATATTGATGAGGTGTTTCCCTGCGCGGGCAGGCCATTAAACCCCACGGAGGTGTCAGGACGGCTCACTGTCACGCGTCCCTCTCGTCCCCCTTGTTTTTAGGTGCACACAACACTGCAGCCTGACAACATCGGGGCCTGGTACATAAGTGGTATTACACAAGTCAGCCTCCACCTTGGAAAAATGAAAAGCGGACTCGAGCACTTTGGGAGTTCAACGTAAGTACTGAAAGTTACCGAGAGTGCACTAACTTACCATGCTACTGCGCCACAAATATGTGAATGTTTAGTCTGTAGGTCACCCAAATACGTCAACAGTATATGTATTAACTCACTAAGCGATACCTCACGTATTTTAACATTTAACCTGCAGGTTATATTCTGATGTTTCCAATATGCTCTTTAACTCACTAACCTATGTCACCAGTATGTTGACAAGGTGTGGCTTAACAGCTAGGGCGGCCGACTTTGAAGCTGGGGAACCAGGTTCGGGTCCGGGAGGCTCAAGCATCCTGTGTTTTTGTGCAAATCACTTAATCTCCCCATTCCTAGAAATCAATGTGTCCCTCTGTAATACACCTGGTGCAGCGCTCTCATACCTCTGGGTCGAGTTCGCAATATAAAACTACCAAAAAAAAAACCATATAATCTTTAGGTTATACACTTATCGCTCCAGCAGGTGCACTAACCCATGGCGCACATTTGTAGCCCGGCGCACAGGCATTCCGAGGGCGCCTGTTCCCAGCACTTCCCCCTCCTCTCCCACTTGTTTGGGCTTTGCGTACCTAAGACTCCTCAAGCCTACAAACTCCTGACGCCGTCACATAAGGGGTCTGTTTAGTCTCTAAAATGGGTGCTGTCTGGATGTCCCAGTTACTGAGTGGACATTTTAGAGCCAAGGGTCACACGGCAGCTATAAACGCAATGATTTACGCCACGCCACAGGGAAGACAAACGGGTTATTTGACTTGAGGGGGGAAGGAAAACAGCACAGAAGATGTGTAATGCATATTTCATGGCGGCGTCTTGATGTCTCTACGACCAATTGTTTGTATATGTAGATTTCATGTACTATTCGTTTTCGCTTAACTTACCTCTACCCTCCCTCTCTTCAAGTAGGCGAATGAGGGAACACCTCTTTTCTACACTCGCCTCCATAAAATGGGACGTCAGTGTAAGAATGAACATGTCAGCGTTTGGGCCGGTCGTCTCCAAATGGGGGCAGTTGGGAGGGGTGCCATATTTGATGGAAAACTGTCAAGTCCGTCCCAGTGATCTTTAGTTTGCCTCTTATAATTCAGTGCGTCAGACAGTCGCCATTTTAATTCAAGCGATGGGCGTTTTTGTGTTTCCATAAAAATGCTTGTTTTCCACGTGTCAACACTGGGCACAGCCCGCAAGGTCCATAGTTCCGGAGCTGGCCACTAACCCACATCTCTCTCTCTCTCTCTCTCTCTCTCTCTCTATTCCTGGCACTCTCTCCATTGCTTTTTGCTGCACTCCCAGCACCTGGCACTCTGTCCATCTCTCCCGTCTCCTCTACATCCGTCCTCCCTGCCCTGTCCCCTCAATCCCAGTGTCTTTGTTCCCTTTGGAGTCCTATCGCCTCTGTGCTATTCCCCCCTCTCTTTCTTCCTCTCTGTCCCCCATTCCCTCCCTCCCACTTGCTCTCTCTTCTTCCTTCATCTCTCCCTACTTCTCGGTCTCTTTCCCCACTGGATCTCTCTCTCTTACTTCTCTCTCTCTCCCCCCCCTCTTTCTTCACTCTCACTTCCCACCGTATCTGTCTCCCCGCCCCCACCAAGTCTTCCTCTGTCTCCTCTCTCTCTTCTTCCTCCTCATCCTGGGGCTGTAATAGGGAGCCCCGGGGTCCCTCTCTGAAAATGCGAGCTGGAGGTGACGTTAAGTGTAAAAGCACCAAGGTGTGAACCGAGAGAAGAGGCGGGGCGGGGTGGGCGGCAGGTAGAGGGTCAAAGGGGGCACTGGCTCTCAGAGAGGTGAGAAGGGGCGGGCAGCAGTCTGAGCACAAAAACAACACCAGAGCAACAGGCAGACGCTCCGCGGGAGCCTAGTGTAAACTGAAGAAACGTACACTTCTTAGCACTACAAAGCAGCCGAAGTGTGCCTTTCACTAGAGCCAACAAGCGGCTGCCATTGCCGGCTTAACAGACGGGGATTAAAGAAATAATTCATTGTCACTTTAATTTGTTTGCTAGATGTGAAGGCTTTCCTTCCTCTTCTGTTTGTCCCGACTCTGGAGCATGTGTGCATTGCTATGTCCTTACAATGCTCACTTTTTCATGTGTTCTTTTTCCCCATTCTCTTTGTGTTGCCTTCTCGCTCGTGTGCTTTCTCACTACCGGCTCTACTTTCCTCTCTTTAGCACCATTCATCCCCACGCCCTGTGTTTCTTCCACCCCTCGTCCCCATGTTGTTTCCCTCACCTGACACAGCCCCTTGTAACTTCCCTGCCACCCTCTTTAAAGATAAAAGAGCGCTTTCAAGCTTTTTTCCCCAACTCCGATTGGTAACTAAAAGAACAAGCATTTGCAATGCAATAGATCTCGCATTTACGTGAGTTTGAGCTATTGACATTGCAAATAACAATGCCTTTATATTTGTTTTCGTTTTAAAAACATAAATAAAAGGCATTGTCATTTACAATGCCAATAGCTTTAACTTGTGTAACTGCGAGACCTATTGCATTGCAAATGCTTGTTTTATTTCTTATTTCTTCCAGTCATGTTGCTTCTACCCCCCCCTTGTCCGGGTTGCTTCTGCCCTCATGTCCTGTCTGTTTCTTTACTCCCACCCACCCGCCCCTGTCCGGGCTGTTTCTTTACATGTCCGGGCTGTTTCTTTACTCCCACCCACCCGCCCCTGTCCGGGCTGTTTCTTTACATCCCACCCACCCGCCCCTGTCCGGGCTGTTTCTTTACATCCCACCCACCCGCCCCTGTCCGGGCTGTTTCTTTACATCCCACCCACCCGCCCCTGTCCGGGCTGTTTCTTTACATCCCACCCACCCGCCCCTGTCCGGGCTGTTTCTTTACATCCCACCCACCCGCCCCTGTCCGGGCTGTTTCTTTACATCCCACCCACCCGCCCCTGTCCGGGCTGTTTCTTTACATCCCACCCACCCGCCCCTGTCCGGGCTGTTTCTTTACATCCCACCCACCCGCCCCTGTCCGGGCTGTTTCTTTACACCCACCCACCCGCCCCTGTCCGGGCTGTTTCTTTACTCCCAGTGTCCGGGCTGTTTCTTTACTCCCGACCACCCACCCACCACCGTCCGGGCTGTTTCTTTACTCCCGACCACCCACCCACCACCGTCCGGGCTGTTTCTTTACTCCCGACCACCCACCCACCACCGTCCGGGCTGTTTCTTTACTCCCGACCACCCACCCACCACCGGCCGGGCTTTTTCTTTACTCCCGACCACCCACCCACCACCGGCCGGGCTTTTTCTTTACTCCCGACCACCCACCCACCCCCGTCCAAGCTGTTTCTTTATTCCCACCCCCCACCCCCGTCCAAGCTGTTTCTTTATTCCCACCCCCCACCCCCGTCCAAGCTGTTTCTTTATTCCCACCCCCCACCCCGTCCAAGCTGTTTCTTTATTCCCACCCCCCACCCCCGTCCAAGCTGTTTCTTTATTCCCACCCCCGTCCAAGCTGTTTCTTTATTCCCACCCCCGTCCAAGCTGTTTCTTTATTCCCACCCCGTCCAAGCTGTTTCTTTATTCCCACCCCGTCCAAGCTGTTTCTTTATTCCCACCCCCGTCCAAGCTGTTTCTTTATTCCCACCCCGTCCAAGCTGTTTCTTTATTCCCACCCCCGTCCAAGCTGTTTCTTTATTCCCACCCCCGTCCAAGCTGTTTCTTTATTCCCACCCCGTCCAAGCTGTTTCTTTATTCCCACCCCCGTCCAAGCTGTTTCTTTATTCCCACCCCCGTCCAAGCTGTTTCTTTATTCCCACCCCCGTCCAGGCTGTTTCTTTATTCCCACCCCCGTCCAGGCTGTTTCTTTATTCCCACCCCCGTCCAGGCTGTTTCTTTATTCCCACCCCGTCCAAGCTGTTTCTTTATTCCCACCCCCGTCCAAGCTGTTTCTTTATTCCCACCCCCGTCCAAGCTGTTTCTTTATTCCCACCCCCGTCCAGGCTGTTTCTTTATTCCCACCCCGTCCAGGCTGTTTCTTTATTCCCACCCCCGTCCAGGCTGTTTCTTTATTCCCACCCCAATCCAGGCTGTTTCTTTATTCCCGTCCAGGCTGTTTCTTTATTCCCACCCCCGTCCAAGCTGTTTCTTTATTCCCACCCCCGTCCAAGCTGTTTCTTTATTCCCACCCCCGTCCAAGCTGTTTCTTTATTCCCACCCCCGTCCAAGCTGTTTCTTTATTCCCACCCCCGTCCAAGCTGTTTCTTTATTCCCACCCCGTCCAAGCTGTTTCTTTATTCCCACCCCCGTCCAAGCTGTTTCTTTATTCCCACCCCGTCCAAACTGTTTCTTTATTCCCACCCCCGTCCAAGCTGTTTCTTTATTCCCCCCCCACCCCCGTCCAAGCTTTTTCTTTACTCCCGACCACCCACCCACCACCGTCTGGGCTTTTTCTTTACTCCCGACCACCCACCCACCACCGTCTGGGCTTTTTCTTTACTCCCGACCACCCACCCACCACCGTCTGGGCTTTTTCTTTACTCCCGACCACCCACCCACCACCCGTCTGGGCTTTTTCTTTACTCCCGACCACCCACCCACCACCCGTCTGGGCTTTTTCTTTACTCCCGACCACCCACCCACCTTTCCGGGCTGTTTCTTACCTCCCGACCACCCACCCACCCCCATCCGGGCAGTTTCTTCCCTAAGTGGTGGTTGCTTCTTCCATCCCACCCAGTGCGGGTTGCTTCTTCCCTCCCTCCCACCCTCCCCCCTAACCCCATCCAAGTTGCTTCTTCCCTCCCACCCTCCCAACCCCGTCCAGGTTGCTTCTTCCCACCCACCCCCCCGAACCCCGTCCAGGTTGCTTCTCCCCTCCTACCCCCCCACCCCATCCTTGTTGCTTCTTCCCTCCTACCCCCCCCCTTGCCCCATCCTTGTTGCTTCTTCCCTCCCACCCCCTTTGCCCCATCTGGGTTGCTTCTGCCCGACCACCCTCCCCCGTCCAGGTTGCTACTTCCCGTCCACCCACCCAGTCCAGGATGCTTCTTTCCGACTGCCCCCTCCCCCTGTTCAGGTTGCTTTCTCCCTCCCACCCCCCCTTGTTCAGGTTGCTTTCTCCCTCCCCCCGCCCCCTGTTCAGGTTGCTTCCTTCCTCCTGTAGAAAGTTCCTATAGTACCCCTGCAGGACCTGCGCTTTTGGATAACATACACTATGGGCCTTGCGGCAGACTGATTCTGAGCACCCCCACCGCGTATGTTAGCCTGTTTGCATTAGCTAGTTCACAGTGCCACTAGAATCTCCTTTCTATCAGAGAGATTAGTTTTTGGCAACCTCAGAACACGACAACCCTGATTCCTCAGACTTGTGGAAACAATGTACTACTTTTCGCTCAGTCACTCGTGCTTGCTCATTTGGTCTCAGAGTTACACAGAAGAAACAGTCGAGCGTGTTTACAATAAGAATTTATTGCACAGTTGTTCTTCTAGTATAAAATATATGTGCTGCGACAACTGTTAAACAGTAGCAGAGATATATGATCAGCAGTACAGTGAATAGAAAAGGATAGTACAGTTCTACCATTTTGCAATAGTCATGAACATATAGATGAATATAAAATGCATTTATAAAATAAAGCGCATACTCCTACGATGCCCGTCTAGATGTACCCAAGTGTACCTAGCATGTGAGTAGGTGCGAAAGAAGCCAAGAATCCCGTTAGGATTTAGTCAAACCCCATTACCTAAATAATGAGAGTGTGGGACATCGTCCTGGTCTCGAGTTGGACACACCGCAAGGGATTATTAGACCACTGTCAGCTGGAGCGACTGCATGCAGGAGCCTCAGCGTCTCTGGTCAGTGTCGGCCTGGAAGTCTCGGTTCCCTCTTAACTACTGATAGCAAGAGGTGCTGTATTTATACCAAAAAGTATAGTCTCCCTTTGTCCCTTGTGTCTTGTGTTAGCCATTGTTGGGTACGAAGATGACGTATGGGATGAACCGGTTACGTAGATGTTTATGCAGGTGGATCCTTGCCCCTGCCTGGTTTCCTAGAACTCATATGAATAATTAATCATACTGGATGAGCACATCAAAGATGGTATAGGAGGCCATTGTTCGGGAAAAACCCTCCTTCTGTACCCAAACCACAGTCTAGATAAGGTTCAGCCCTCAGCGCCCGTTATTGTGGAGAATAGGGAACTAATGTAGGTGAAAGATTATGCCTATATTAGGGCATCTCAAACTATGCCTATATGAGGGCATCTATATGAAACATAACTCTCCCACCCACCCCCCCTTGTTCGGGTTGCTTCCTCCCTCCCACTCACCCCCTTGTCTGGGTTGCTTGCTTCCCCCCTTGTCTGGGTTGCTTCCTCCCTCCCACCCACCCCCTTGTCTGGGTTGCTTCCTCCCTCCCACGTTGCTTCCTCCCTCCCACCCACCCTTTTCTGGGTTGCTTTCTCCCTCCCACCCACCCTTGTCTGGGTTGCTTCCTCCCTCCCTCCCACCCACCCTTGTCTGGGTTGCTTCCTCTCTCCCACCCACCCTTGTCTGGGTTGCTTCCTCCCAATAGTCCGGGTTGCTTCCTCCCTCCCACCCTCCCCCCCTTATCTGGGTTGCTTCCTCCCAATAGTCCGGGTTGCTTCCTCCCTCCCACCCACCCCCCTTGTCCAGGTTGCTACCTCCCGACCCTCCCACCCACCCCCCCTTATCCGGGTTGCTTCCTCCCACCCACCCACCCCTTGTCCGAGTTGCTTCCTCCCACCCACCCCTTGTCCGGGTTGCTTCCTCCCACCCACCCACCCCTTGTCCGGGTTGCTTCCTCCCACCCCTTGTCCGGGTTGCTTCCTCCCACCCCTTGTCCGGGTTGCTTCCTCCTTAACACCCACCCACCCCTTGTCCGGGCTGCTTCCTCCTTAACACCCACCCACCCCATGTCCGGGTTGCTTCCTCCTTCCCACCCACCCACCCCTTGTCCGGGTTGCTTCCTCCTTCCCACCCACCCACCCCTTGTCCGGGTTGCTTCCTCCCACCACTTGCACAGGTTGCTTCCTCCCTCCCACTCCCCCACCCCTTGTCCGGGTTGCTTCCTCCCTCCCACTCCCCCACCCCTTGTCCGGGTTGCTACCTCCCTGCCACCCACCCACCCCTTGTCCGGGTTGCTACCTCCCTGCCACCCACCCACCCCTTGTCCGGGTTGCTTCCTCCCTGCCACCCACCCACCCCTTGTCCGGGTTGCTTCCAACCCCTTGTCCGGGTTGCTTCCTCCCTCCCACCCACCCACCCCTTGTCCGGGTTGCTTCCTCCCTACTTGTCCGGGTTGCTTCCTCCCTCCCACCCCTTGTCTGGGTTGCTTCCTCCCTCCCTCACCCCCACCCCTTGTCTGGGTTGCTTCCTCCCTCCCACCCCTTGTCCGGGTTGCTTCCTCCCTGCCTTGTCCGGGTTGCTTCCTCCCTTGTCCTGGTTGCTTCCTCCCCCCCACCGACTCCCCCTTCCCCGGGATGCTTCTTCCTTCCTATCCACCCTTGTCCGGGTTTCTTCCTCCCTCCCATCCCCCCTCGTCTGTGTTGCTTCCTCCCCTCCCCCCTCACGCCTTGTCTGGGTTGCTTCCTAACCCCTTGTCTGGGTTCCTTCCTCCCTCCCATCCCCCCACCCCTTGTCCGGGTCGCTTCCGAACCCCTTGTCCGGGTTGCTTCCAGACCCCTTGTCCGGGTGGCTTCCTCCCTCCCTCCCCCCACCCCTTGTCCGGGTTGCTTCCTCCCTCCCCCCCCATCCCTTGTCCGTGTTGCTTTCTCCCTGCCTTGTCCGGGTTGCTTCCACCCTCCCACCCACCCCCCTTGTCCGGGTTGCTTCCTCCCTTGTCCTGGTTGCTTCCTACCGCCTCCCCACGGACCCCCCCCGTTGCCCGAGTTGCATCCTCCCTCCCATCCTCCCTTGTCCAGGTTGGTTCCTCCCTACCATCCCCCTTTGTCAGTGTTGCTTCCTCCCACCCCGACCCCTTGTCCGGGTTGCTTCCTTGTCCGGGTTGCTTCCTCCCTCCCATCCCCCACCCTTGGTCCGGGTTGCTTCCTCCCTCCCACCCCCTCCCCTTGTCCTGGTTGCTTCCTCCAATACCCACCCCCACCGCTTGTCCGTGTAGCTTCCCCCACCCCTTGTCCGGGTTGGTTCCTTGTCTGGGTTGCTTCCTCCATGGTCCGGGTTGCTTCCTCCCCCTCACCCCTGGTTCGGGTTGCTTCCTCCCCCCACCCCTTGTCCGGGTTGCTTCCTCCCTCCCTCCCACCCCCCTTGTCTGGGTTGCTTTCTCCCTCCCACCCACCCCCCTTGTCGGGGTTGCTTCCTCCCTCCCTCCCTCCCTCCCACCCCCTTGTCCGGGTTGCTTCCTCCCTCCCACCTCCTTGTCCGGGTTGCTTCCTCCCTCCCTCCCTCCCACCCACCCACCCCCTTGTCCGGGTTGCTTCCTCCCTCCCACCCACCCCCTTGTCCGGGTTGCTTCCTCCCTCCCTCTCACCCCCCTTGTCCGGGTTGCTTCCTCCCTCCCTCTCACCCCCCTTGTCCGGGTTGCTTCCTCCCTCCCTCTCACCCCCCTTGTCCGGGTTGCTTCCCCCCTCCCCCCCCCTTTGTCTGGGATGCTTCCTCCCTCCCACCCTCATTGTCCGTGTTGCTCCCTCCCTCCCACCCACCCCCATTGTCTGGGTTGCTTCCTCCCCCTTCACCCCCTTTGTCCTGGTTGCTTCCTCCCTCCCACCCACCCCACCCCTTGTCCGGGTTGCTTCCTCCCTCCCACCCGCCCCTTGTCCGGGTTGCTTCCTCCCTCCCACCCACCCACCCACCCCTTTTCCGGGTTGCTTCCTCCCTCCCACCCACCCACCCCTTGTCCGGGTTGCTTCCTCCCACCCACCCCTTGTCCGGGTTGCTTCCTCCCTCCCACCCACCCCTTTTCCGGGTTGCTTCCTCCCTCCCACCCACCCACCCCTTGTCCGGGTTGCTTCCTCCCTCCCACCCACCCACCCCTTGTCCGGGTTGCTTCCTCCCTCCCACCCACCCCACCCCTTGTCCGGGTTGCTTCCTCCCTCCCACTCCCCCACCCCTTGTCTGGGTAGCTTCCACCCATCCACCCCTTGTCCGGGTTGCTTCCTCCCTCCCACCCACCCCTTGTCTGGGTTGCTTCCTCCCCTCACCCCTTGTCCAGGTTGCTTCCTCCCTCCCATCCCCCTTTGTCCGGGATGCTTCCTCCCTCCCACCCCCCACCCCTTGTCCGTGTTGCTTCCTCCCACCCCGACCCCTTGTCCGGGATGTTTCCTTGTCCGGGTTGCTTCCTCCCCTCCCACCCCTGGTGCGGGTTGCTTCCTTCCCCCCCCCCCCCACACCCCTGGTCCGGGTTGCTTCCTCCTCCCCACCCCCCCACCCCTGATCCGGGTTGCTTCCTTCCCCCCCCCACCCCTGGTTGCTTCCTTCCCCCCCCACCCCTGGTCCGGGTTGCTTCCTCCCTCCCCACCCCCACCCCCCACCCCTGGTCCGGGTTGCTTCCTCCCCCTACCCCCCCCCACCCTTGGTCCGTGTTGCTTCCTCCCTCCCACCCCCCACCCCTTGTCCGGGTTGCTTCCTCCCTCCCACCCCCCATCCCTTGTCCGGGTTGCTTCCTCCCTCCCACCACCCCACCCCTTGTCTGGGTTCTTTCCTCCCTCCCACCCCCCACCCCTTGTCCGGGTTGCTTCCTCCCTGCCTTGTCCGGGTTGCTTACACCCTCCCACCCACCCCCCTTGCCCGAGTTGCATCCTCCCTTGTCCAGGTTGCTTCCTCCCTACCATCCCCCTTTGTCCGGGTTGCTTCCTCCCCTCAACCCCCTTTGTCCGGGTTGCTTCCTCCCCCCACCCCTTGTCCGGGATGCTTCGTCCCGCCCACCCCTCCCACCCCTTGTCCGGGTTGCTTCGTCCCGCCCACCCCTCCCACCCCTTGTCCGTGTTGCTTCCTCCCACCCCGACCCCTTGTCCGGGTTGCTTCCTTGTCCGGGTTGCTTCCTCCCTCACATCCCCCACACTTGGTCCGGGTTGCTTCCTCCCTCCCACCCCCCCTCCCCTTGTCCTGGTTGCTTCGTTCCAATACCCACCCCCCACCGCTTGTCCGTGTAGCTTCCCCCCACCGCCCACCCCTTGTCCGGGTTGGTTCCTTGTCTGGGTTGCTTCCTCCATGGTCCGGGTTGCTTCCTCCCCCTCACCCCTGGTCCGGGTTGCTTCCTCCCCCCAACCCTTGTCCGGGTTGCTTCCTCCCTCCCTCCCCCCTTGTCTGGGTTGCTTTCTCCCTCCCACCCACCCCCTTGTCGGGGTTGCTTTCTCCCTCCCACCCACCCCCTTGTCGGGGTTGCTTCCTCCCTCCCACCCCCTTGTCCGGGTTGCTTCCTCCCTCCCACCTCCTTGTCCGGGTTGCTTCCTCCCTCCCACCTCCTTGTCCGGGTTGCTTCCTCCCTCCCTCCCTCCCTCCCTCCCACCCACCCACCCCCTTGTCCGGGTTGCTTCCTCCCTCCCTCCCACCCACCCCCTTGTCCGGGTTGCTTCCTCCCTCCCTCCCTCTCACCCCCTTGTCCGGGTTGCTTCCTCCCTCCCTCCCTCTCACCCCCCTTGTCCGGGTTGCTTCCACCCTCCCCCCTTGTCTGGGATGCTTCCTCCCTCCCACCCACCCTCATTGTCCGTGTTGCTCCCTCCCACCCACCTCGATTGTCTGTGTTGCTTCCTCCAAGTGTCTGGGTTGCTTCCTCCCCCCTTCACCCCCTTTGTCCTGGTTGCTTCCTCCAAGTGTCTGGGTTGCTTCCTCCCCCCTTCACCCCCTTTGTCCTGATTGCTTCCTCCCTCCCACCCACCCCACCCCTTGTCCGGGTTGCTTCCTACCTCCCACCCACCCGCCCCTTGTCCGGGTTGCTTCCTCCCTCCCACCCACCCACCCACCCCTTGTCTGGGTTGCTTCCTCCCTCCCACCCACCCCTTGTCTGGGTTGCTTCCTCCCTCCCACCCACCCACCCACCCCTTGTCCGGGTTGCTTCCTCCCTCCCACCCACCCACCCCTTGTCCGGGTTGCTTCCTCCCTCCCACCCACCCACCCCTTGTCCGGGTTGCTTCCTCCCTCCCACCCACCCACCCCTTGTCCGGGTTGCTTCCTCCCTCCCACCCACCCACCCCTTGTCCGGGTTGCTTCCTCCCTCCCACCCACCCACCCCTTGTCCGGGTTGCTTCCTCCCTCCCACCCACCCACCCCTTGTCCGGGTTGCTTCCTCCCTCCCACCCACCCACCCCTTGTCCGGGTTGCTTCCGCCTGACCACCCACCCACCCCTTGTCCGGGTTTGTTCCGCCTGACCACCCCCCCACCCCTTGTCCGGGTTGCTTCCTCCCGCCCACCCCCCACCCCTTGTCCGGGTTGCTTCCTCCCTTGTCCTGGTTACTTCCTACCGCCTCCCCACTGACCCCCCCTTGCCCGGGTTGCTTCCTCCCCTCCCCTTGTCCGGGTTTCTTCCTCCCTCCCATCCCCCTTTGTCCGGGTTGCTTCCTCCCCTCACCCTTTGTCCAGGTTGCTTCCTCCCTCCCATCCCCTTTGTCCGGGTTGCTTCCTCCCCTCACCCCTTGTCCAGGTTGCTTCCTCCCTCCCATCCCCCTTTGTCCGGGTTGCTTCCTCCCCTCACCCCTTGTCCGGGATGCTTCCTCCCTCCCACACTCCACCCCTTGTCCGTGTTGCTTCCTCCCACCCCGACCCCTTGTCCGGGATGTTTCCTTGTCCGGGTTGCTTCCTCCCCTCCCACCCCTGGTGCGGGTTGCTTCCTTCCTTCCCCCCCCCCCCACCCCTGGTCCGGGTTGCTTCCTCCCCCCCACCCCTGGTCCGGGTTGCTTCCTCTTCCCCAACCCCCCACCCCTGGTCTGGGTTGCTTCCTTCCCCCCCCCACCCCTGGTCTTGGTTGCTTCCTTCCCCCCCCACCCCTGGTCTTGGTTGCTTCCTTCCCCCCCCACCCCTGGTCCGGGTTGCTTCCTCCCCCCACCCCTGGTCCGGGTTGCTTCCTCCCCCTACCCCCCCACCCTTGGTCCGGGTTGCTTCCTCCCTCCGACCCCCCCAACCCTTGTCCGGATTGCTTCCAACCTCCCACCCCCTCAACCCTTGTCCGGGTTGCTTCCTCCCTCCCATCCCCCACCCCTTGTCCTGGTAGCTTCCTCTAATACCCACCACCCCCACCGCCCACCCCTTGTCCGGGTTGGTTCCTTGTCTGGGTTGCTTCATCCATGGTCTGGGTTGCTTCCTCCCCCCCCACCCCTGGTCCGGGTTGCTTCCTCCCCCTACCCCCCAACCCCTGGTCCGGGTTGCTTCCTTCCTCCCACCCCCCCACCCCTGGTCCGTGTTGCTTCCACCCCCCACCCCTGGTCCGGGTTGCTTCCTCCCACCCACCCCATGTCCGGGTTCCTTCCTCCCTCCCACCCCCACCCCTGGTCCGGCTTCCTTCCTCCCTCCTACCCCCCACCCCTGGTCCGGCTTCCTTCCTCCCTCCTACCCCCCACCCCTGGTCCGGCTTCCTTCCTCCCTCCTACCCCCCACCCCTGGTCCGGCTTCCTTCCTCCCTCCTACCCCCCACCCGCGGTCCGGCTTCCTTCCTCCCTCCTACCCCCCACCCGTGGTCCGGGTTCCTTCCTCCCTCCTACCCCCCCACCCGTGGTCCGGGTTGCTTCCTACCTCCTACCCCCCCACCCGTGGTCCGGGTTCCTTCCTCCCTCCTACCCCCCCACCCGTGGTCCGGGTTGCTTCCTACCTCCCACCCCCCCTACCGCTGGTCCGGGTTGCTTACTCCCTTCCACCCCCCAAACCTTGTCCGGGTTGCTTCCTACCTCCCACCCCTCCACCCCTTGTCCGGGGTGTTTCCTCCCTAACACCCCCTTTTCCGGGGTGCTTCCTCCCGCCCACCCCCCAACCCCTTGTCTGGGGTGCTTCCTCCCGCCAACCCCCCAACCCCTTGTCTGGGGTGCTTCCTCCCGCCCACCCCCCCACCCCTTGTCTGGGTTGCTTCCTCCCTCCCTCCCCCCCACCCCTGGTCCGGGTTGTTTCCTCCCTCCCACCCCTGGTCCGGGTTGTTTCCTCCCTCCCACCCCTGGTCCGGGTTGTTTCCTCCCTCCCACCCCTGGTCCGGGTTGTTTCCTCCCTCCCACCCCTGGTCCGGGTTGTTTCCTCCCCCCCACCCCTGGTCCGGGTTGCTTCCACCCCCCCACCCCTGGTCCGGGTTGCTTCCACCCCCCCACCCCTGGTCCGGGTTGCTTCCTCCCACCCACCCCATGTCCGGGTTCCTTCCTCCCTCCCACCCCCCCCACCCCTGGTCCGGCTTCCTTCCTCCCTCCTACACCCAGACCCCTGGTCCGGCTTCCTTCCTCCCTCCTACCCCCCACCCCTGGTCCGGCTTCCTTCCTCCCTCCTACCCCCCACCCGCGGTCCGGCTTCCTTCATCCCTCCTACCCCCCACCCGTGGTCCGGGTTCCTTCCTCCCTCCTACCCCCCCACCCGTGGTCCGGGTTGCTTCCTACCTCCCACCCCCTACCGCTGGTCCGGGTTGCTTACTCCCTCCCACCCCCAACCCTTGTCCGGGTTGCTTCCTACCTCCCACCCCTCCACCCCTTGTCTGGGGTGTTTCCTCCCTAACACCCCCCCCCCCCCTTTTCCGGGGTGCTTACTCCCGCCCACCCCCCAACCCCTTGTCTGGGGTGCTTCCTCCCTCCCACCCCCCCACCCCTTGTCCGGGGTGCTTCCTCCCTCCCACCCCCCACCCCTTGTCCGGAGTGCTTCTTCCCTCCTACCCCCCACCCCGTGGTGGAAAGGAGCATCCTCCAAAGCAGCTTATGCA
Organism: Calotriton arnoldi; assembly: GCA_963921515.1. Classification (NCBI taxonomy): domain Eukaryota; kingdom Metazoa; phylum Chordata; class Amphibia; order Caudata; family Salamandridae; genus Calotriton; species Calotriton arnoldi. The sequence goes on from CAWUFW010001013.1 coordinate 2,856,619, forward strand.
AGATATCTGTGCGAGTGCAAGGTGTGCGGAGTGGAGGTTCCTAGAAAGTCAGTGGAAATGCAGGCGGTGGTTCATGTAGGCGGGTCCTTGGTCATGGAGGGCTTTGTAGGCGTGGGTGAGGAGTTTGAATTGGCATCTCTTCTGGATCGAGAGCCAGTGGAGGTCCTTCAGGTACTGGGTGATGTGGGCCTTTTTAGGCAGGTTGACTCTTTGGCTGCATTATTGATTGTCTTGAGCCTCTGCATGAGTGGTGGTGTCTGCATAGAGTGAGTTGCCGTAGTCCAGTCAGCTGGTGATGAGGGCCTGCTTCACCGTCTTCCTGGCGCAGATGGGGATCCACTTGAAGACTTTGAGCATGCGGAGCGTGTGGAATTAGGCTGAGGAGATGGCGTTGACCTGACATTTCATGCAGAAGTTACTGTCGAGGATTGTGCCGAGGTTGTTGTAGTGGTCTTTCGGCGCCGGAGTGAATCCAAGTTCCGCCGGCCACTAGGAGGCGTTCCAGAGGGCCATGTGTCTGTCGAAGAGTAGAACTTCAGTCTAGTCCGTGTTGAGCTTCAGGCAATTGTCCCTCATCCAGGCTGATAAGTTCTTCATACAGTTGTGGAAGTTGGTCTTAAGTCAAGGTGGGGTCCGCTGAGAGCAAGAGGACAAACTGCGTATCTTCGGCGTGGGAGATGATGTTGATGTAGGGTAATCTGACTATGTCCGCGAGTGGTGTCATGTAGAGGTTAAAGAGGGTTGGGCCGAAGGATGAGCCATGGGGTACGCCGCAGATGGTGAGCTGTGAGGTGAAGGGAGGGAGGCGGACTCTTTGGGTGAGCCCCATGAGAGAGGATGCCATCCTTCTGAGCTTATCGTCTGTGATTCCAATCTGGCATAGTCGATTGATAAGTGGTCCGTGGGAGACTGTGTCGAAGGCTGGGGAGAGGTTGAGCAGAGTCATTGCGACTCGGTCTCCTGTCGAGTAGGGTGCAAATGTCGTCTGTGGCACTGATTAGCACTCTCTCGGTGCTGTGTTGGCTCTGAAGCCTGATCTAGACAGGTCCAGTGGGTTTTCTCTCTCCAGTTGTTTGGTGATTTGGAGGTTAATGAGCTTCTCCAGGACTTTTGCGGGGAACGGGAGCAGTGAGATTGGACAGTAGTTCTGGAGCTCGCAGGGGTCTGCGGAGGGTCTCTTGAGGGGGGAGGGGGCTGATCTCTACGTGTTTTCATGCGTTGGGAAAGTTATCTGTGGTTAACGAGTCGTTGAGGATGGTGGTAAGCTGGGAACTGATCTCATCTCTCCCGAGGTTGAAAAGCCGGTGGGGGCAGGGGTCGGTGGGTGCTCCCAGTGGATGGAGTTCTTAAGTATGGTTGTGTTTGGTGTGCTGAGTTGTTCCCATGCAGTGAGCGGGTGGTCGGTGCTGGTGGTTGATGTGGTGCTGAGGAGGTCCAAGGGTTGGGGATCAAAGTTTCTGTAGATGGTTGCTATCTTGTGAAAGTGTTCGGCGAGGGCGTCGCAGAGTTCCTAGGAGGCGGGGATTCAGTTCTCGGTGGCTGACGGGCAGGTGAACTCTTGACGATGGTGAAGAGCTCCTTGGCTTGGTTGACGCTGGTCTCTATCTAGTAGGCCAGGGCCTCCTTTTTTGTGGCTTTGATCTGGTTGTGGTAGTCATTAAGGGCTGATTTTAAGGTTGCTCGGTCGTTGTGGCTCGGGTCTGTGGGTTTTGGCTGGTTTGGTTGGGGGTGACTCGGTCGGCTTCACTGGTGAACCAGTCATTGAAGTTCTGTACTGCCTGATCCACGTCTGTGGTGACGTTGGGCATTGTGGTGCAGAGCTTGTCGGTCCATTGTTGTGAGTGATCTTGGCCCAGCTGCTTAAGGGGGTGCTGTGGCGTTTGGGGGTGGTGCGGGGTGGTCCGGCGAGGGTAAACCATACGATGGAGAGGTCCTACCAGGTGATTTCCGAGGTGTGGCTGTATCTGATTCTGATGCTGGATGTGAAGGTCAGTGACCAGCTGCTTGAGGCCGATGTTGTCCAATTTTTCCAGGAGGTCAGTGAAGGTGGTGTTGGTGGAGCTGGTGTCTTAGACTTGCATGTTTGCAGAGCGATCTAGCATTGATCAGGAGGCAGCTGAGTTGTTCCAGGGAGGTATTGGTTGGTGGGGGTGGCAAGGTGTTGGCCGCTGTGATGGTTGTCGGTGTTGGGGTGGAGGTGAACCGGCAGAGAAAGCAGGTGAAAGGTCCCACTGTGGAACAAGGAGATACGAGGCAGCAGTTGTTGTGTCCGGGGTCCAGGGCACGGAGATCTGCAGTGGCGTACCTGTGAAAGTGTGGCGGGCAGTGGTTCCTGGCACTGGGCGCGGTCCAGACGTGGCCGGGCATTTACAGGCTTGCCTTTGGCCTGGGAGGGGCTGGCAGGGAGGTAGGAGGGTGGCGATCGGGTCCAACAGCGGGGAACAAATGGCTGCAGCTGGACCAACGGCGTGAGTGGGCAATGGCAGGTGCAGGGGGGATGAAGAAACACGCACAAGGGGGGGGGGGTAAATGTCACTAAATTATACAAAATGAAAACAAGCGCAAGGTTAAACAACTACAGATTTAAAATGCAAAATTATAGGGGCCAACAAAATTGCCAAAAGCGTTGGCAGTGTGCTTGGCAGTCTGCGTGGCTGGGGACTGAACCCGCGGTCTCGAGGCTGTGCAGCACAGCAACAGTCATAAGGAGCTAGTCGGCGGCAGCGAGGGGAGCAGCGCCCTGACCATGGTCAAGGCCTACTCCTTTGAGAATGTGAGTCGAAGAGAACTCTACCAGAGTCTGTTAGGAGCCTCACTGTGGATTGAGCTGTTCATTGAACAGCACAGCTCCTTATCAACCAACCAGACCAGTAAAACCTTGCTTTAGGTAACCCAAACAAGGTGGTACTTATTCCCACCCTATCCATACAATTGCTAAAACATTATGGCTCTGGGCGAAACGTAATGTATAGTTTTGCTTGTCACTGAACTGGCAGAAGAAAATAAAACATAGTGACTTATAGCAAGCTCTTACATTGCCTTCATCCATGGGCAGTAGACCAAACTACATCTTTTCTTGCTATTATGTTCTGATTTTACAACAAATGTAACGCCTACATGTATTATCAAAAGGGCCATTGTAATCTAATGTTTTTCTTGGTAGGTCTTTCTCTGGTGCACTTTTCAATGTTTTTTCTGGATTTGTTTTGTTTTCTCTTAGTGTGCTTCCTGTAATAAATCTTTCAAGAAGCTCTGGTCTCTCCATGAGCACATAAAGATTGTCCATGGATATGCAGAAAAGAAGTTTGCCTGCGAGATTTGTGAGAAGAAGTTTTACACCATGGCACATGTGCGGAAACACATGGTTGGTGAGTTCTTGCTGAAATATCCTATTGACGTGTGTTGAAGGAATAATTTAATGTCATTCCTTTGAAGTTGTAGTTAGCCCTGATACTCATGTCAGGCTGCTGATGTCTTCCATGCCATGGACATCAGTATCCTTGTTATCATCTGCTGCCCTCATTTTAACAGGTGTGTGACTGAGGCAGGAGTGTATACATTTCAAAAGTATTGATGATCATGGAACAAAAGTACACTCTCATCTGTTTTCCAACCTTACCTTTTTTCAGAACTGTAATGTAAGACAAACATTAATTTGTGGGTATCTAGCAGTCTCTACAAATGTTTTTGGACATTAATGAGCCAGATTCTCATTTTAGCCGTGGCCATTTAATGTCAACTTTTTTTCCTTCTTAGAGTTATTTTGGTAATGTGTGTATATTTGACAGAGGATTGGCCTACAGGTTTTCCTTGCTACTCTAGCGAAGTACATCGACTCAATACAGTATACAGCATCTTTTACTTAAGTACCGTTCTCTGTATTTTCCAAGATAAAAATTATTTTTTCTGCAATTGTACCACTATAAATTATCCATCATCTCATCTTCAGTTGGTATTTATACCGCAATTGACTTTTATATGTAAATTATTCCTAAGGAATAGTCATTTTGTTTGTTGTTAGGTTTTATTTAAGAATTCACAAATGCAAAAAAGAAAGTGCTTATGATTAAATGTAATCACATAATACACATATAGAAAACAGTATTAATACTTTTTGACAACACTCAAGAGGAATCTGGTTTCAAAAGACTGGGATGGTGGAGGGTATGCAGCAATGGATCCGACATTCCTTTCTACATCAAGTCAGTTGCCCATTCTATTCCTTCATTTAGAGAAAGAGCATCTCATAGTAATGTAATTAAACAAAAAATACGGAACTCACTGGATAATATGAGCAGCTCTTAGTCGTAGTATTAGGTACAACAATATCATAATTGGTGGTAAGTTTGCTCAAAATAATAATAAATACATATTTTATGCAGCCAATCTACTTATACCGGTTTTCTTACAAATGTTTTCCATTTGTTGCTCCATGTTCCTGTGAAGTGCTTGATTAATAAATTATTGGTCTGTTGACGTCATCAAGTTCTCTAGCATTGGATACTACATAGATTCACATGCTTGTATACTTCCCTGTTGTCAGGTGGCGAACCCTTGGTATTCTGGCAGGGGTGTGGAATTTAATAAAATATCTACTTGTCCATGGGGCAGGTTGCTTCATAAATCTACTTGTCCTGTAAAAAAATCCACTTGTCCTTTTTGTGCCATGTAATGCGGTGACAAATTATGGCAGCAATCTCATTATATAAGAGCTCTGAAATAGCCTCTCTGATTATGCCAGGGCTCCTTCCATAGTAGGGTTCAAATACTAGCAATTCCCTTATGTTTATGCAGAACAACATACTGGGGCTGAAGTAATGGTAAGCAACAGTTCCAGGGTTGGAATGCCCTTTTGAGTCTGTGCAAACCTACTTACTTGTATGTTTTAAGGGTTGTCACCAACTCTTCTCTAATATTTTCCCATACTGAGAAAGGTTGGACAATGGCAGACATAAAACTTATTCCAGAGTTGGGGAAAAAGTGGTTGGAGGGAAAGTGAACTTGCAAACACTCAGATTTTCGCATAAGCAAATCTACACCTGCGTATTTCCTCATGCTAAAATGCAGTTCACAAATACTTTCTAGGAGTACTCTTTCTTGGCCTACTTCAGTAAAGTCTTGTGAATTCACGAAAGCCGTATATCTGCACTTAATGCAAGGACATGGGTGCACTTTTGAGACTTTATTTAATAATTAGGCCCTTAATTAGGTCTGGCGTTAACCATGACCTTTTGTGTTGATTAAAACTCTCTCTCTCGCTCTCTCTCCCTCCTAGCTTCACTGTGAGTGACAGCCTTCTGTTCTTTCACAAGCAGCATATCGACAGTCGTTTTGTTCAATGCCAGGAACTACTGTGGCAATTTTTGCTTTTGCCAATGTTTGTTATAATAGGGTGGGCCCGGCAGCTCCCACACCAATAAGGTTTTACAAAAACCATGCCAAAACAAGTCAAGCATTGACAAAACCAAAAGGCTGACCAACTATTTCAGACCTACTGGCTTTACCAAGGCTTGTTTATTTGTTTCCCATAATCTTATTAATACTGGTTACACTGATTTTCCATTATGAATATTTTTGGGAAATACTAGCATACATCAACGCATTTTACTAAATGATTCTGCAAAGAAACAGTACCTAAAATTTGACAATAGTTTAGCAGTTTAGTGACATGTTTTTGCATTTTTTGTGAACATTTTATTTTGAAAGCAAAGAATCATCAATCTTGCTTTCAAGCTTCTGAAAATATTTGCATCTAATCAGAGAGCATTCTGGGAGCATTATACATAGCCTCATATTGCTAAACATTGAAAACGTGTGTAATTTTTTTTTATATTGGAACCACTATCAGTAGTGCAGTCGGAGCTTACAACATTTACTTAGAGCGCTCACCCTAATATTAAAGACTTTGCATTAATGAACAATAAATACAAGTTTGAACAGCATTAACACATGGACACAAATATTACCTTAACTGCAGACAGTGCCCTTCCCTGATCCATAATGTGGCACTGTAATCTAGCAGCCAAAGGGTTTGTGCTGTAGGGGGTTGGGCCTACTTGTCCCAAGGATAAAACACACATGAAAACTTGTTGCCCTTGACCCCAAACAATATGTCCCGGGCGTCGGGCTATAGGAATTCCATATCCCTGTTGTGGTGGTAAACAGTCTTTCTTCTGACTGTTAACATTAGGCAACACCAGATAGGTAGAAAACAAGTTTATTTTGACAATTGTCCATAAAACATTCTAAAAAAACATTTAACAATTAAAATCAATAAAAGGGGCCCATTTTAACTACCCGACACCCCCTTCCCGCTACAATTCATCATTAAAACTGTTTAACAGACCGTAAAAAGCAAGCAATTCCAACTGCCACTTCTAAATAACGCATTTCTGATAAGAGCTCCACAGCTTTCCTCCTATGGAGAGTATCATATTTAAAAAACAGAGGTCTTAAAAACTTAATTCGATTTGCGAAAAAAAACGCAGTTCATAAGTATATGCAGTAAGGAGCATTCAGGGGACAGGGGCAGAGACCATTATTATCCTGAACCCTGGCCCAGTATGGGCGGTATGAATAGATTGGATTACATCCCACCCTGACCCTTAATATTTCATTTCGCAACCCTGGATCTGGTAACTGTAACAAGTAAGGAAAAACAGTGTCCTGGCCCAGAGTAGAGATTGAAAAACTGTTAGATGGTTTCTTGCTCAGGTAGAATAGGTCATTAAATTCGGACACCAAAGCAACAGACTCTTTCAATGTATGCTTGCCTGCGAAAGGGGACCAAGATGTGATTGTACCACTGTCTGAATGGAGGTTCCTAAGAGCAATTAATCTAGTTCTTACATCCTTTTCCCACCTTCTTTCACTACCTTGAATCTCTTCCCAACACAATTTGGAGACTTTAAACACCTCATTGTCCTCCAAGACAGTATTAAAATATCTTGGGGCCCGAGTAAAGGACATCAGGTTCCAGGAGACCAGATTTCACACTCTCCTTATGGCCTGAACCATGGTGCCTTGGGGGAGTGATAAAAGCCTTCTAAGCACTGCCCCTTCTAATCTGTCCCATTCATAAGTCGGATCAAGGGAAAAAACCTCTCCTCCATACAAACCCAACTGAGGTATCTTCCCTTCATAAGCCTTTACTAGTGGAATATGGGAAAGCCCCTCCCAAACCTACTATTAAATCTTGATAGACAACTGGCCTGCAATAGGGCCCTCTGCTTAATGCCATCCCAATGCGTGTCTCATTTCAGGTTCCTCCTGAAGATCACACCCAAATATTTATATTGGTCGACTTGCTTCACCACCCGTGTGTCTAAGTACCAGCTGAATTTCTTTACTTTTTTCCCAAAAACAAAATTCTTGGTCTTTTCCAAGTTAATGTGAAGCTGGTTCTGCTTACTATAGGTTGCTAAAGCATTTAGTTTCCTCTGCAGACCACTTGGGGTACAATCCAGTAGTACCAGATCGTCTGCATAAAGCAGACAGTCAATGTGCTGTTTTCCAACTTTAGGGGCGAAAGACTTGGATTGGGAAATCAAGGTGGGAAGGTCGGCTAAAAATAGACTAAAGAGCAGGGGTGCTAAAACGCACCCCTGCCGGAGGTCATTCTCAATAGAAATTCTTTGAGATAATCGACCCGACTTGTCTAACTCCACCTGTGCCCAATTACCAGCGTGCAAGGATTGAAGTGCACTAAGGAGGTTTAACGGGAGCTCTCAGGCAATCAATCAATCATATCATTTGTAAAGCGCACTACTCACCCGTGAGGGTCTCAAGGCGCTGGGGTGGGGAATGCTGCTACTGCTCGAAAAGCCAGGTCTTGAGTTTTCTGAAGGTCAGCAGGTCTTGGGTCTGCCGTAGGTGGATGGGGAGGGTGTTCCAGGTCTTGGCGGCGAGGTGGGAGAACGATCTGCCACCGGAGGTCGCTCTTCGGAAGCGGGGGACAGTGGCGAGGGCGAGGTCGGCGGAGCGGAGCTGGCGGGTGGGGGTGTAGAAGCTGAGTCGTCTGTTGAGGTACGTTGGTCCGGTGTTGTGGAGTGCCTTGTGTGCGTGGGTGAGGAGTTTGAAGGTTATCCTCTTGTTGACCGGGAGCCAGTGCAGGTCTCTCAGGTGGGGTGTGATGTGGCTGCGGCGAGGGATGTCGAGGATCAGGCGTGCAGAGGCGTTCTGGATGCGTTGGAGCCGTCTCAGGAGTTTGGCCGAGGCTCCTGCGTAGAGGGCGTTTCCGTAGTCCAACCTGCTGCTGACGAGGGCCTGGGTGACCGTTCTTCTCGTTTCAGTGGGGATCCACTTGTAGATCCTGCGGAGCATGCGGAGGGTGTTGAAGCAGGCGGAGGAGACGGCGTTGACCTGTTTAGTCATGGAGAGGGTGGAGTCGAGGATGACCCCTAGGTTGCGTGCGTGGTCGGTGGGTGTTGGGGCGGTTCCCAGTGCGGTCGGCCACCAGGAGTCTTCCCAGGCCGAAGGGGTGGATCCGAGGATGAGGACCTCCATCTTGTCCGAGTTCAGCTTCAGTCGGCTGTTCCTCATCCATTCAGCGACGGCCTTCATTCCTTCGTGAAGGTTGGTTTTGGCGGTGTGGGGGTCCTTGGTGAGGGAGAGGATCAGCTGGGTGTCATCGGCGTAGGAGATGATGTTGAGGTCGTGCCGACGGGCGATGTGGGCGAGCGGTGCCATGTAGATGTTAAACAGAGTTGGGCTGAGGGAAGAGACCTGGGGTACGCCGCAGATGATCTCGGTGGCTTCGGATCGGAAGGGGGGAAGGCGGACGCTCTGTGTTCTGCCGGAGAGGAAGGAGGTGGTCCAGTCCAGAGCCTTATCTTGGATCCCAGCGTTGTGGAGGCGTGTTCGTAGTGTGTGCTGGCAGACCGTGTCGAAGGCGGCTGACAGGTCCAGGAGGATGAGGGCCGCCGTTTCTCCGTTGTCCAGCAGGGACTTGATGTCATCGGTGGCGGCGATGAGGGCAGTCTCGGTGCTGTGGTTGCTGCGGAACCCGGACTGGGAAGGGTCCAAAATGTTGTTCTCCTCGAGGTAGCGAGTCAGTTGTTTGTTGACGGTCTTCTCGATGACCTTTGCCGGGAACGGGAGCAGGGAGATGGGCCGGAAGTTCTTGAGGTCCTTCGGGTCCGCCTTGGGTTTCTTGAGTAAGGCATTGATCTCGGCGTGCTTCCAGCTCTCCGGGAAGGTTGCTGTCTCGAAGGAGGTGTTGATGACTTTCCGGAGATGGGGTGCGATGGCTGTGCTGGCTTTGTTGAAGATGTGGTGTGGGCATGGGTCTGACGGAGATCCGGAGTGGATGGTGTTCATGATCTTGATGGTGTCGTCGTCGTTGATGTTGGTCCAGGAGAGCAGGCGGTTGGTGCGGATGGTGGTCGTGGGGGCGGAGGTCTCAGTGGTTGTCGGGGCGGTCGTGGCGTTGAAGCTGTCGTGGATGTCTGCGATCTTGCGGTGGAAGAAGGTGGCCAGCGAGTCGCACAGGTCTTGCGAGGGTGGGACGTCGTTGGTGTTGGAACTGGGGTTGGAGAGTTCCTTCACGATGTTGAAGAGCTCTTTGCTGTTGTGCGCGTTGTTGTCTAGGCGGTCTTTGAAGGAGGCCCTTTTGGCGGATCTGATGAGGTGATGGTGTCTGCGGGTGGCGTTCTTGTGGGCTGCGTGGCTGTCCGGTGTTCGTTCACGGAGCCAGATCTTCTCCAGCTTTCGGCAGGTTTGCTTGGAGGCCCGGAGGTCTTCAGTGAACCAGCTGGCTTTCTTGTTGGTGTGACTGTTGGAGGGTTTCTTGATCGGGTCGAGGGTGTTGGCGCAGTCGTTGATCCACTGTCTGAGGTTGCGGGCGGCGGTGTCGGGGTCGGTGGGGTCGGCGGGTGGGCTCTGGGCGAGGGTGGTGGTTAGCTGGTCTTCGGTGACTTTGCTCCAGCAGCGGCGGGGCATCTGTTGGGTGCGGTGGTGCGTGGTGGGTTTCTTGAAGGTGAAGTGGATGCAGCGATGGTCGGTCCAGTGGAGTTCGGTGGTGTGGAGGATGTAGTCCGTGGAGGCGAGGGCGTGTGTGCTGACGAAGTCGGCGATGGAGTTGCTGAACTGTGGTCAGGGTCCAGGGGGTCTGTAGACGAGGGTTCCTCTGAGGGTGGTGTTGGGATCGGTGTGGATCTGGAAGTGCAGGTGTTCGGCGGTGCTGAGGGTGTCGTCGGTGTTGGTCGAGACTCTGAGGGTGTTCCTGTGGACGATGGCGATTCCTCCTCCTGCTCCATTGGTGCGGTCCCTGCGGGTGATCTTGTAGCCTTCCGGGACGGCTATGGCTATGTCGGGTGCCGAGGCGGGGTTTAGCCAGGTCTCCGTCAGGAAGGCGACGTCTGGGGAGGTTAAGTCGAGTAGGTCCCAGAGTTCAACGGCGTGTTTGCGGGCGGAGCGGGTGTTGAGAAGGATGCATCTGAGGTGGTTGGGTTCTTTCCTGGTCGGCGGCATGGTGGGGCGGATGCTTGTGAAGCTGCAGTTCCGGCAGGTGAAAGCTCCGTGGGTGCGCTTCGGGCCGGCCAGGAAGCAGGTGTGTGATCGTCCGGTGTTGAGTGCGTGGAGGGATCTGGCATCGTAGCGGTGTCGGGCGTCGTGGCGTTCGCGTGGTCCAGGGGTCCTGGCGCTGGGCGCGGTCCAGGCGCGGACGGGCGCCGACGGGCTTGCCTTGGGCGCACCCGCTGCGCGGCCTCCTTATGAGGGGATGTGGGAGGGAGGAGCAGCTGGGAGGCGGGAGCGGGGCGGCGAATGGGATTGCAGGGGGGCGGGGACGCAGCGGCAGGAAAAACGGGCGGGCCGCGGGAGAACTGGGCGCGGGAAGGAAAAACAAGTTTAGGCAAGAAAACAAGTACACGCACAGAGGAATAAAAACAAGTCTGGGCAAGAAAGCAAGTTAGGCACAGGGGGATAAAAACAAGTCTGGGCAAGAAAGCAAGTTAGGCACAGGGGGATAAAAACAAGTCTGGGCAAGAAAGCAAGTTAGGCACAGGGGAATAAAAACAAGTCTGGGCAAGAAAGCAAGTTAGGCACAGGGGAATAAAAACAAGTCTGGGCAAGAAAGCAAGTTAGGCACAGGGAAAAAGTACAGGATTAGGCAAAAACAATGCAGGCAGAGCCGTGCAGCAGCGTGGGGAGCGACCTGCCTGCGAACACGTTTTCCCCATAGGATATCCCTATCCACAGAATCAAAGGCTGTCCTGAAGTCTACAAAACAACATCACAGCCTTTGATTTACTTCATGGCCCTTCCAAATAATGGCCCATAATGCAAAGCCATGATCTGTGGTGGAATAACTCTCCCGAAAGCCCCCCTGTTGTATTGGTATTCTCTTGGTTTCAATAGCCCAATCTTCAAGTTTGGATAAAATAATCTTAGAAAAGATCTTTAGTGAGATATCAAGAAGGCTAATTAGCCTATAATGTATGGGGTCTGTACGGCTCCCTTTTTTAAAAATAGGTTTTACTATAGACCCTTTCCAAGAAAGAGGGTGAAGGCCAGACGTGGCAATCCAACTAAACAAGGAAGAATAAACTGAGGCCCACCAAACACTGTTCGTCTTAATTATTACTGCTGGAATGTTGTCAGGGTCAGCGGCTCGGGAGAGCTTTACTCTCGCGATAACTTTTACTTCCTTTATTGAAAACCAGATAACGGGTAGTTTTTGTCAGAGAATTCTCTGGGGTCTATCTGAGCCAGAACGTCCCCTATATAGGTCTGTCAAATAAGTAGCCCACTGATCTTCCGGTATCATACAATCAAGAGTACCCCTGTTTGGAGCACTAGACCCGTTAACCTTTTCCCAAAACTTTTGCTGATCCTTAGAGATTTCCTGCATCTCATCCCACATACCATTGGTAGAAGCCTGCTTTTTTCGTCTGCACAAGAGACTTATATTGGAGTTTAAGCTTAGCCAGCTCCTAGGAGGCTAAAGAACCTCAAATGAAATCAGGGACATTTGTATCGCGCTCACATCACTCGAAGGTCTCATGGCGCTCGCAGACGGCTCTGATGGAAGAGATAGCTCAGATGTCAAATAGCCATGTTTTCAATCCCTTACGAAAGGAGTTGTGATCCGGCGTGGTACGCAGGTGGAAAGGGATTTTGTTCCATGATGCTGGGGCGAGGAAGGAGAAAGACCTGCCTCCTTTTCTGGCCATATGAACTTTAAGAGGGGTAAGCAAAACTGTATTACTGGATCTAAGCGTCCTGTGTGGTTGGTACCAACATAGTTTCTGAGACCAGTATCTAGGGCCTTTACCGTACATCTGTTTGTGGGTCAGGCAAAGAACCTTGAAGAGGATTCGCTTTCTCACAGGGAGCCAGTGTAGAGATCTCAAACAGGGTGCGGAGGGGGATCTGGATGGGAGATCCAGGACCAGCCTAGCCGCGGTATTCTGCAAAATCTGCAGTCTATCTAAAAGGCCTTCATTAATTGAGAGCAATAGAGCGTTTCTATAGTCCATTCGGTTTATTATTAATCCTTGGACCAATGGTTTTCTAGCCTCAGTTGGAATCCATTTGAAAACCTTCCGTAGGCTGCGAATTACTCCGAAACAGGAACCAATAATGTGGTTGATCTGGTTTTTCATGGACAGTTGATTGTCCATGTGGAAGCCTAGGTTTCGTACCGTCTGTTTGGGTGTTGGACAAGGTCCAAGGTGGGATGGCCACCATTCATTGGACCAGTGCTCAGACGCATTGCCGAAAAGCATGATCTCCGACTTGCCTCCATTCAGTTGTAGATGGTTGGAGCTCATCCACCTGTCAATGTGGGACAGACATTTGTTGAAACGCTGCTTAGTTTCAGCGGGGTCTGGACCAATGGTGATCAGGATCGGAGTGTCATCTGCGTAGGATATGACATCAAAACCGTAGGATCTGATCACTTTGGCCAGAGGAGTCATGTACAGGTTAAAGAGTGTCGGGCTCAAGATAGAGCCCTGTGGCACTCCCATCCTAACTGGTCTCTCACATGAGATGTTGTTTCCCATCTGGACTGTTGTAGCTCGTCGGTAAGGTAGCTCTTAAACCACTCGAGGGCATTGCCTCTGACACCTATCTCCCCATGGTGATGTTCTAAGATGCTATGGGAGATGGTGTCAAAAGCAGCGGACAGGTCAAGTAGAACGAGGATGGCCGACTGATGTTTGTCCAGGGTTAGCCTGATGTTATCTGCTACCTCGACTAGAGCCGTCTCGGTGCTATGCGCTGCCCTGAAACCAGACTGGGAAGGATCCAACAGTCCCTGGCTCTCAAGGTGGTTGACAAGCTGTTGATTAATCAGAGTTTCTAAAATTTTCCCAAAGTATGGGAGCAAGGAGATGGGACGGTACTCTAAGAGCAGTTTTGGGTCGGCAGTGGGTTTTTTCAAAATAGGCCTTACCCTGGCTGCCTTCCACCTTTTCGGAAATACCGCTTCCGAAAGTGACTTATTGAATAGGCCTGAGAGTCTTTCCAGTATTGCTGGGGCAATTATGGGCAACATTTTTGGGGGAATAGCGTCGGTGGGCGAGCCAGATTTTATCTTCAGCATAACAGTGGAGACTGTCTTAATGTCGAGCTTGACAAATTTGTCCAAGATGTGAGGAGGATCAGGGGACAGGCTGGACACATCTTCAGGGTTGGTATTTTTACCTGGTGGTGGAAAAGAGCGGTAGATGGCCATGATTTTCTCAACAAAGAATTCGGAAAGGGAGTCTGTCCAGGTTTGGGAATTAGGGATCGATGACTGGTTGGCGGGAATTGTGAATTCTTTTAAAATTTGATAGAGTTCTCTGCCGGAATTTTCTGCCTGATTTATCCTATTTAGGAGAAATAGTTTTTTTGCTGATTTAATATCAGTCATATAGCCACAGTGGATATTTTTAAATGCCTCGCGATCCGCCGTTTTTTTTACTTTTGCGCCATTTTCGCTCCGCAGTTCTACACCGGAGCTTAATGGCTTTTAGTTGGTCTGTGAACCAGGGAGCAGTCCTGGACTTGATTTTAACCTGGGTGAGAGGGGCAATCTTGTCTAGCGTAGTCAAGATGTCATTGTCAAGGTCGTGTGCCGCTTGATCTACACTAGTTTCTGGTCCTGAATGGTCTAGGGTGAAATATTTTGAAAAAAGGGGCAGGGTGACTTTACGCCATGACCTTCGTGATATTAATGTTTTTTGATGATCATTTTTGGTAATTTTAGCAGGAACAACAACTTTTAATAGATGGTGGTCAGACCATAATAGTGGCGCCGGGGCGTCGACTGTAATTCCTGAGAAGTTTGTGAAAAGAAGATCAAGTGTATGGCCAGCGATATGGGTAGGACCTGTGATCAGCTGAACAAGTCCAAGAGTGCTCAAGTTTGTGATCAGCTGGTCAGTATCCGGATTGGATAGCATCTCCGCATAAATATTGAAATCTCCAATTAGGAAAAAGTTATCGGAGGCCAGTACATGCGGTGCGAGGGACTCCAGCAGTTTGTTAGAGAAGTCACCTTTGGGACCAGGAGGGCGATAGATAAGAGCTCCTCTCCAGGTACCACTAGATAAGCCTTCAATTTTGAAGATGCAAAGTTCAGAGTGATCTGAGATGATAGTTTCTAAGACTGCGATGTTAAGGTCGCTAGTGGAGGCTATTAATAGACCTCCGCCTCTTTTCTCTTTCCTATCTAATCTAGTTATTTTATACTGAGAAGGAAAGGCAATGTGTACGTCAGGGGAGGCGTGTTCGTGCAGCCACGTCTCCGTGATCAAACACAAGTCCGGGGCGGTTATGTCCAAAAGGCTCCATATTTCTAGCGAGTGTTTTGGAACCGGGCGCGCATTAAAATAAATGACACTGAGTTGGTCTGGGAGACTTGGTCTGCTGAGGCCATTGGAAGTGGAAGTTGTAATTAGATTGATGGATTCCGAAAAACGGGAGATGTCAGGATGCCTGAGTAATTCATTTGCTAATGTGGCGGTTGGCCCTAGGTGGGGTTTGTTTAAATCTATTAGCTCAGCACTTGAATATTTTAAAATTGCCGTATTACCAGTGCGAAAAGTTTCATTTAGACCGGTTGCCGATAGTAAAGGGAAAAAGGAACAGGGGTCCTGGCCTCTGGCGTCGTTCAGGCGCGGACGGGCGCAGACGGGCTTGCCTTTGGCGCGCCGCTGCGCGAGTCCGCTCCTCGCCCTACCTTAAGTAGTAATAGGTAGTGAGAAGAACTAGAATGCTGATTGCACTTTCGGCGAACAGACCGGAAGTTGCCTAATTGCCGTAACGACCCTCCGTGCAATCGGCACAAGCCGTGACGGACCGGGGTCTGGGCAGCTATCTGCGTGTCACAAGAGCAACAGGATTTGGAAGGTAAGAGGCAAAAGTGATAGAAACGGCGCAGATTAAAACAGTGCGAGACTAATGTAAGGCGCAATTTAAAAACAGGAAAAGCTGGATTCACAGATTACAGTGAGATTGGCTGCTGACAGGAGGGAATCATCAAGGGTCATAGCAAACAGTGCACAGTACGTGAAGCAGAGCGCCGACCTGGATGACACCTGGCACTCCTGGCTCTCCGTCTCACCAATCGCTTTAGCTCTTGGCAGGCAGAATCAAACTAGCCCCACCTCCCTTGAGGCGAGGGTCTGCTCGCACACCCTTCTCACTTATGTTTACTGTGATACAACCCAAAACTTGCTGTACAATTTTATTGTACCACACAATGATATCAACATAGATAGGGAGGATATCAATTTTCTCCTCTAATTGAAAGGCGGCTAAATGTTGGAGATGAATAGGATCCAAGCGTGTTGAAATCGTACGCGGATAGGACACTACTAGAGGCAATACCCTCTCAGGGGACACTGACTTGCACAGGTCGAGGACTGCTGTAGTTGCCCAGCTATCACTGCCCTCATATTTTGCCACTTCAAAAGTCTTAAAAAGGTTGAATTACCAATAGGACGTAAGTATATAATCAACGGGGCAGACCATGATTCGCCAGCCATTGACTCAGCACTTTAGCCTCCTTTTTTAATGACACCAGAAGGAAACTGCGATGGGGGAATATTATAAAATTCCAGGACTTCCTCCAGCTGCAGGTCCAACTGTACAGTGAAAAGACGAGCATTCACATCTCCAGCCATCATTCTGACAGCTTCCGGATATTTTGCTACCAGATGCTGGAAAGTGGATTTAAATAATTCCAGCCAGCCTTTCATTTGCCGATGGTCTTCTTTATGAATATATGTTACAGCAAACAAATGATGGACGGAATGCTGACAATGCAAACATTCTCCCCCAGTCAAAAGATCTGGGTTAAATCCATCGTTCTTTTGCCAACTACGCCACCCCAGTTTGGACCCAGCCATAAGCAAATCAGTCTTGACCATGTGCCCCATGGGAACAGTCCAGACCGAACAGCCAGGCCAGGTCTTCCCTGGACCGGAAACAAGCATCCTGGGACCGGTTTCAGTGTATGTCACCCTTCTTCAGCCAGGCTAGCTTGAATCCAGTGGCACAGTGAGCAAGAGACCCACGTCTGGGCATACCCATCCCACTTAGGGCGAAAAGTGTTACAGCAAACAAATGATGGACGGAATGCTGACAATGCAAACATTCTCCCCCAGTCAAAAGATCTGGGTTAAATCCATCGTTCTTTTACCCAGACGTGGGTCCCTTGCTCACTGCACCACTGGATTCAAGCTAGCCTGGCTGAAGAAGGGTGAAATACCCTGAAACTGGTCCCAGGATGCTTGTTTCCGGTCCAGGGAGGACCTGGCCTGGCAGTTCGGTCTGGACTGTTCCCATGGGGCACAGGGTCAAGACTGATTTGCATATGGCTGGTTCCAAACTGGGGTGGCGTAGTGGGCAAAAGAACGATGGATTTAACCCAGATCTTTTGACTGGGGAGAATGTTTGCATTGTCAGCATTCCGTCCATCATTTGTTTGCTGTAACACTTCTTTATGAATATAGACATTTATAAGGAGGAAGTATCTAAGAATGTTATTGCTCTAGCCCATTTCAACCACTGAAAACTGCAGGCCACTTGACACATTTATAACCTCTAATGATCTCTTAATCACCTCGGTAGATACTAGTGTTAGGACACCTGCGGATGCTCTCCCTTTACCCCGGCTCCGGCCTTTAATATTCAGTGCCATAAAGCCTTCTACTGTCTGGTCCTCTCTCAGCCAGGACTTCTGAAGGAATACCAAATGAAAGGGTTTCAAACTTTCTTCCAGTTCACCACTGTTCCTCAAGCGTTCGAACCCATGGATATTCCAACTCGGGATGCTCAGGTTTGGAGAGGACTCCTCATTCTAGGGGGAACTGGGACTGGAATTCCAGTCACCATCCTCCAAAAAGTGCTGTAAGGGAGAGAACCTATTACCCTGACCCCATACTAATTGCTCAGGCTGCATGAGTGGTCTATCATTTACTATAACTACTCTTATATCTCTGGGCGGCTGGCTACTTTGCCATGTACATTCAGGCCTTAAGGGCGGTTTACTGGGTATAAACCGCTCCCATTGAGTGGCAGATAATCCGCCATGTATATTTAAAATAGCAGGTGGAATTGGGCCCGGCAGGGGGACTAATGGGGCGGGGGGTCTTTTTTTTTTTTTAAAGGGCAGAGGGCTTGTAGTCCTGCCTTAGCTAAATCCTCATCTG
This sequence comes from Calotriton arnoldi, assembly GCA_963921515.1. Lineage (NCBI taxonomy): Eukaryota > Metazoa > Chordata > Amphibia > Caudata > Salamandridae > Calotriton > Calotriton arnoldi. The sequence continues at coordinate 2,874,267 of CAWUFW010001013.1, forward strand.
CCTTAAACACTAGCTGCGCAATACAAGGCGAAATAAAAGAAACTCTAGAAACTTCTCTACCTTGTTTGCCATGTTGAAACCCAACTAAAGTTAGGCCCAACGAAGATATCCCTGAAAGGGAGGGAATTTGATGAAATATGTGAAGGATTTTTGAGCGGTTCAAAGGTCGAAGTGTCTTTGCTTTTTTCCCCCCATAGGTAATATCCAACAATAGCTCTGAAGACACCAACTGCGAGCTGGGGGAAGATTCAGAAACAAAAGGGAGTTCTTTATAGGATTTATTCGAAATCTGAGGCTGAAACACCTTGCTTCGAGCTAATGTTAGGCCTTTATTATTTGAGGTGGGGCGAACAACTAGGGGTGGAAGAAAGGGATCCGGGCTAATTTTAAAGCTAGGTTTTACATTTGGTTTTGCCTTTTTATATGAGGACGCATCGACAAATCTGCTACCAGGGGCCCTCGAGTATTGACCTTGGGGGCAAGCACCGTTACTGGCGTTTCCCTTCGTACTCTGGGCCTTCTTTCTTGCCTGCACATGGGGCATGAAACCCAAACAATCTATTTAGAGTACTTGCCCCCTGTTGCACAGCTGAACCTTGAGGTAAATTTAAAAGTATTTAAACGATGGTGCTTTTTCCTCACAAGCATAGGGCATTTGGAAATATAAACGGAACCTTCACTTTTCCCTGAAAGAGCACTGTGGCCTCCCGAGGCTCAGCAACCGTTACTGCAGC